>CM031081.1:6148885-7348885 GCA_018257905.1 Gillenia trifoliata | reverse complement strand
TTTTTTGCAGGTCAAGTTCCCTATCCTTCTGTGTAGTTTCCATCGTTGAACGAGCAGTGCCCCACTCAAGCTTCAAGTCTTCATTTTCTTTGACGATTGCTTTCAACTGCTCATAAGTGGGAGCAAGAGAGAGAGACCCTTTCAATTTCAACTCAACGAGCTCAGCCTCCAAATTTGCAATATTTTTAGCAGCAGAATAAGCTTTTGTAGTTAGCATAGCTTCAACCTTCTTGGCGTCATGGATTGTGATTTTTTCAAGGCACATGGACTCAACAGAAAGAGTCAAATTCCTTTGCATAGCAGCAAGTAACGAACCTCTTCTTTCCTCTAACTGACGCTTGGGCAAGACACCTACACAACCTGCCTTCCCAACATATTCAACAAGCTTGGCATAGGCAGCAGGATCCGCAAGAAAATCATAATTAAGTAGTGCACGCACTTTGCCAAATTCCCCAAGGGTTGGGGCGTCGGCCCCCTCACGACTGCCCAATGGGGCAGCTTATTCCCTTTTAGCAATTGGCTCAAACGCAACATCAGTGAGAGGAACAACTTTTCTAGCAGAGTCATCCTTCCTAACTGGCAGTTTCTTTCCACCGATCCAATCTTAGCCACAAGTGGATGCTTCATTTTGAACTTGGACCTAGGCGCATAGGGCAGCACAAATCCCTTACTCTCAGCAATTCTTTCAGCAAAGAACTTAACTTCTTTTGAAGTGACATGCTTTGCAGCATCAACATCATCTCTCTTACTTTTGGCAAGTTAAACGTTTTCTTTCTTGCCTTTTGAAGGAGAAGATCAATCACAAGTTTCTTGGGACAACAAAGCTTCCACGAGCAGCGGAAGGAACCCTTGGTTTCTTCTCTACCGGTGAACCGCGTACCGGCAATGCAGACCTTTTCTTTGCACTTTCAGTAATGGTCGACTCAATGGCAGCAATGGGACGAGCAAACGCCTCCTTTTTTATGCTCACATCCCCCTTCTTAGGCAGTAGTCCACCCCTTTCCCTACGCAAAAGGCTAAGCAACGAACGCCACTCTCGGTATTCAGGCAGAATACTCGTTTAGATTTGCACTTTCGTCACATCAAAATTGCTCTTCGAAGTCGGCCCAAATTGTGATTCTACAAGAGAAGGAAGCCATTTAGCAAATTGGAACTGTGACGAATCATGTATAAGTTTCAAGCATGACGAGGCTAAAGTAGTACACATACCGTTAGTGAATTTTAGCGAGACGCACAACTCAGGAGAAGCATCTGATTCCCACCCATCGCTAATCTTCAATGTGTCCCTAAACCAGTCGTGGTCACCTATGCTCGCTACATCGAACAACCTATGGCGTGACTTCAACTGCCCGACATCTCTAGCATGACCAATCTCAAAGAAGTACCAAAACTCATCAATGGTTAAGTCCAAGTCAAAAAATTTGCTCAGGTTGATGAATCCCATTATGAATCGATATGCATTCGAAGATCACTGCGCAGGTACACATCTTATGGCACATATCACTTCTTGGCACAAGCGCTGCTTATGAATAATGAATCCCACCGCGAAGTAGAATGGATGGAACTTAATGGCTTTTCCCCCTGCTTCAAAGATTTTGGTACATGGCTTACTAGCACTATTGTCTGCTACACGCTTCACATGGACCTCTAACGGAATGGCATACTTGAATTCCGAGAGAAAGTCGCTAAAGTGCTTCCGGGTACCAATCTTCGGATGAGCAGCTTTGAAATAGGTTTCTTTGACTGATGACAAGGATCCTCCTTCACGATATAGGGACAAAGCACTTTCCTCATTCATATGCTCGAAGGAACACATACTGAAAATCTGTAGAAGACATTACAAGAAAATTTTAGAAGAATAGACCAAAAAAAAAAAAACATAAGAGAAGAGAAAATTAGAATCCTCCACTTCTTTTTTTTCTTCTTTTTACTAAATATTTGTTCATTTCCAAGATTTGATTAAGGTGCTTTTGCCAACTCAGCATTTTTAAATTTATTCTATTTTTTAAAATGAAAATTCTATAAACTATTAAATCACCAATATTATCTCCTAAATTTTGAATTTTGAGCACGTTCCAACAAAAAAAAAAGGCATGATGTTAATTTTTAAACCAAATATAATTGTAAAGCCGCAACCCATTTTAATTACTTTCAAGCTCATGCAAATGTAATGTACCTATTATAATATTTTCTTCAATGTATTTGATATATTAATTGTTTTTCAAATGTACCAAATAAAATTATTTTTCATTAATTTATGTAAACGTACCATAGATGTAATATTATATTTGGTACGTTTGTTTTTCTTCTTTTTTTTTCTTTTAAAGGAGACCAGCTGTTGATGGCTAAGCCATGGTAGTCTAACCTTCCAGGGGCGAGGTATGTTTATTTTTCTCTGCTTCTTTTCTATTAAAGGAAGAATAAATACACACAAAATAAAATTTTCCTCTAATTGTACAAAAAAATCTCGGATACGTTTGTTTTTTCCAAATGAATCAAAACTTTGTAAGTGGTGGATTGTTTTCATGTTTAGAGCACTCTTTTTCAACTCACTGTGTACCAGGTTTAAACCGTCCTCTGTTCTTTAGTGTAAATTAAAGTAGTAATATTGTTTGTATTAAAAAAATAATCAAACTTTAGGCATGTTAAACTTTTGCCTTGTTTGGTACTTTTAATATTGTTTGTATTTCCAATGAAGCAAAATGTAATAATTTTATAAAAGATATATAGCTCATCATTTGGGTACATTTTATTTTATACATCTGTTTGGTACAGTTGGTATGTTTGATGAATAATAATATTAAAAAATAATTTAATTTTATATAAAAGATTAATAGGGTGGAGGTTGTTGTCGATAATATTAACATGTGATAAATGTGATTGTGTAAATCATAGGTAGATATGAATTGGGATATTCTGGATATCCTAAAAATTATATTCCTATTATGATTGTACTTGTTTCACTATAAATAAAGGCACTTGGCATGAGGAATATGTACTACAATTCCTCAAGCCCTTCTCTCTTTCTCTCTATTTTTCTCTTTGCTGCACCCTCCAATAAAATAGGCCACAACACGTTATCAGCACGCACTTTCCGCTGTGCTAAAGAGAATTATACCGGAGTTTTGGCCATCTTCAATCATGGGGAGTATTAATTTCAATAATTTTTATTTTGATTTCCTTTTTATTTTACTGAATTAATATACTTGCTATTGATTCAATTCCCTCCCTGTTATTTTATATTGAACAAGATTCAAAGCATTGAAGATGGAAATCCGGAGTTAAAGGCAATTCTGCAAACAAATTGTTCAACCATCATCATCAGCAATCCAAGTACTTCTAAAACACGGTCTCGATTGTCGATATTTTTTCAGCCTTGATTCCAACAATGACGTGGATAGAGCTAAATAAGCCTCTGTCATGATCTTCATCTGAAGACTTATGCTTGAAGCATTGTAAATGGAAGTACCTCGATGATGAGGATTCTATGGCTCCTTAACTCACTCTATGGACCGTTCTAATCATGCAAAGATGATATTGCCCGAAGCAAGACATACCTTGCCCGAAGCAAGACATGATTGAACCTCATCCGTGAATAGGTACAATTTTGAAGTTTATAGAATCCAATTGAATTTTCATTGGAGAAGATTTTCTCGTCCTTCCATGCCTCTAAAATGCTCCTGAAGAAGCACTGTAGAGAACAGAGGTTCACTAAGTTCTCGGATTTGATTACTACCACATTGCTCACTGAAAAGCACAACAGTGAAAGTGGCACCCCAGTAATTCGGCTGGGAGGTACCGAACGGTATAGACCTAGCTTGGGCTGGAGCCTACCGAATGGTATAGACCCAGCTTCGGCTGGAGTCTACCGAACGGTATAGACCCAGCTTCGGCTAGAGTCTACCGAATGGCATGCCCTGCTTCGTCAGGGATGTACCGAAGGTCTTGCTCTGTTTCGGCAGAGGTGTACCGAACTTAAGGCTCTGTTTCAGCAGACGCCTACTGAATCTACTCATCCTTTTTCGGCTGGAGAGTACTGAATAGTGGTAGAATCAAGGTCAACCAAGGGGGTGGCATCATGACCAAACACGTGATCCCTTGGAAACTAAGACCCAAAACTTCAAGAATAAGGGACAGTATTCCCGAACCTCAACCGTGCAAAAATCTACTTCCGTTTTGATGGAATAGATCATTGGTTATGCATTTATTTGTACCGTTCCCGTAGTCAATCAGTGAGACTAAGTTTGCTTCACCTAACACATATGGAAAAGCAGAATTTTGACATGGAAGGCCATGTTGGCCAAACCCCCTATCTTTTGGTTTAAGTTTTGAACAATTTTTCCTTTTTGTTTGGAAGAATTGTTTGGTATTTGTTTTAAGTTTTTTGGATATTATTATGGATATTGTCCTCGAATATGAGTTAATTGAATCATGTTTCTTATACATGTGACCAAATTCAATTAACATGTGATAAGGTATAAATGTGGGCATTGGCACTACTCCTCGTTGTATTAATGGTACTGAATTACCATTAAGAGGCCTTATATTCTCTGTTCCAAAGGAATGTCATTGTGTCATAAGGATATTCGAGAGAACAATGATCATGAAAACCACTGTAGAAAATAGAGTGAAGTATATTTGCATCACCTCCAAAATATGAAGTCTGAAGCTATGTTTTGGGGCCAATGGGCTGCCTCCCAACTGGGACATGCCACATATAGGCCAGCCTGGAGCTGGGTGATTCGAGCAGTTTACTTGCTTTGGCATGACCGTTTAAGACATTCAGGTCGAAACACGATGCAACATGTTACACAATGCATCACCTTACCTGAAGTAAGGATTTTGTGCCTACAAGCACACTTTGCCAAGCCTGCTCGTTAGGAAATTGAATTTTTATATCACCCCTAGCAAAGCTACTACATAACCCTATTTTCACAGTGGATCAAAGGAAATAATGTGGACTCTTCCAACCAAAAATGCGGACCATATAAATATGGTTTTTGGTTGATATATCGACACAATGGTCACATGTTTATCCACATACACATTGCTGCTAAATTCCTGGTCTCTTACTTAAGGGCTCACCACCCTAATTATCCCATAAAGTCTAGAAGACTGGATACTGTTGGAGAGTTTATATTGAAGATTTTTCCATAAGTATTGCATGTCTTTTGGGTTTAAAATTGAACATTGAATTCCCCATGTTCAACCCCCAAACAGCCTCGCAGAAGCGATCATAAAGAGCATTATCAATTGATTGCCCGGACCTTGGTGAATGCACTAAGCTTTCGGTTTCTGCATAGGGCTATGTAATCTTGTATGCAGCCATGTTGGTCCGCTTGAGGCCCATTGCTAACCGATACTTTTTAGCGTTACATATGGTTACTGGGTACGAACCTGATGATTCGTATTTGCGCGTTTTTGGGTATGTACTTTATGCCATATTGCGCTGCCACAATGTACCAATATGGGTTCTCAAAGAAGGATGTGAATTTTTGTCGATTGTGATTCTCCTTCGAATTAGCTCTTTAGAGCCCTTGCACACGATCTCTTTACGGCCAGTTTGCGGATTGTCACTTCGATGAGACAGTCTTCCCGCCGTTAGGGGGAGATAAGAACTTTAACGTTCCTAAAGAACGGCGCGAATTATCGTGGACGTCCACACTATGTCTCATCTTGATCCCTGTATTCTAGATTCCAGAATGTTGTTCCAGACGCTTTCTCTGATCTAGCTAAAGTGACGAGATCACACATACCAGCTGCAAACATGCCTGCAAGGATAGACGTATGTAACAGACGTAGAGTCAACATCCCCGAAGGGTGTGCCACCCCTGAAGGACGGTTAGGCGGCCCTGTTGGACGGCCGAGTACGCTGGCGGCTAGCCAATCAATCTATTCTTGGCCTGAAGTGCAACAGATCACTCAGTTCGAAAGATTCACCTCCCTAGAAGTGGAGAAATATGGCACAAAAACGAATCCCTTCCTCATTCGCTATCTCAACCATTCCACCTCATGAAATTAATTCGGATTATCCCAAGACTTGAAGTTCTTGGTCCAATATGCATGCATGGATGAGTTATGGAATTGGAATGAGATTACCATCGATGATATTCACGTATATGGTAGCTACCCGAAATAGTAAAAAGCGACGACATCGAACTGCGTTTCGTTGATGAATGTTGACGTAGAACCGATTGGTCAAACTGGAAACAAGCAATCCATATCGAACTTGATTCACTTGTGAAACGTAAATTGTTTGGGCCTGTAGTTCCTACACTTTCACATGTGAAGCCCGTTGGCTACAAGTGGGTTTTCGTAAGGAAGTGTAATGAGAAGAATGAGATAGTGCGATATAAGGCACGCCTTGTGGGGCAAGGTTTCTCTCAACACCTTGGGATTGATTACGAGGAGACTTATTTCTCTCGTAATGGACGTCATAACGTTCCGCTACCTTATCAGTTTGGTAGTTTCTGAAAAACTAAATATGCAGCTTATGAACGTGGTTGTAATGTATCTATAGGGATCATGATACGTAAATCTACATGGAAGTTTCTAAAGGACTTTCATAGACTGATCCAAATGGTTCTAGACCATAGAACACCTTCTCTATTGAATTGAGGCTTTCACTTTACGGATTGGAACAATCCGAGCGGATGTGGTATACCCGTTTAAGTGAATATTTGATCAGTTAGGGATATGTGAAGAAACTATGCCCCTGCGTGTACAAAACCGAATTTGCTAGAGTTACAGTCTATGTCGATGACATAAATCTCACTTAGACTCTGGAAGAGCTTGAGAAAACTGCCTCGCACCTGAAGTCGGAATTTGAGATGAAAGATCTTAGGAAAACTCGCTTCCGTCTCGACCTGAAGTTTCGAGCAAAGTTCAGATGATATTCTAGTCCACCAGTCGAACTACACCCAGAAGGTGTTGCCTTTGAGTACACCCATGACCGTTCATACGCTAGACGTAAATGAGATTCTTGAAAAGGTTATGGAACCTGAAGTTCTATATCTAAGTTCAATTAGCGCTTTATTGTACTTAGCTCATTGCATTAGGCATGACATCTCCTTCGTTGTTGATTTTTTGGTAAGATACTTCGTTGTTGATCTTTTGGTAAGATACTTCGTTGTTGATCTTTTGGTAAGATACAACATTGCGCCTACACGCTACCACCAAATAGGTGTTAAAGATGTTTTTCCGTTAGTACGAATTTGGGCTTATTCTATTCCTACGCATCTCAGAATTAACCACAACCCCTTGGTTATCAAAATGATGCCTACCTTGTGGGAGACGCTGACACAGACTATCCGTCTGTTCTGCACAAGGCACGTTTCCAAACGAATTATGTCTTTATCGTTAGGAACACAACAATATCTTGGAAGTCAACCAAATAGACCTTAGTTGCGACGTCTTCGAGATCATCGCCATACACGAAGCCATCCGTGTACATGGGAGCATATTCGAAGCACTTGTAACTCTTCATCCTTCGTTGTGTCCCAACGACGATCTATGAAGACAACGCCGCATGTATCGACCAGACCATAACATGATACATCAAAGAAGTCAACACCAAGCATATTGCGTCTACATCACATCAGCATGAGCATCAGAAGATTGAAGTTAAGCAGATCCGATCCGAAGACAACCTTGTCGACCTCTTCACGAAGTCATTGCCGAAGAAGCTTGTTCGAGGATTTGGTATGTGCAAATTTTCTCATTTGCAACGCTTGTACTTCTCAAGGGCAGTTTTGTCGAACTCATGGGAAGTATCCTGAAGTATACTCATTTGACCTTAATGTACTCTTTTTCCCTACGATCAAGATCATTTTTCCCATTGGGTTTTTGTTACCTGACTAGGTTTTAACGAGGCACCCATTCTGGGCTAGTCATACCCTTGTGTGTTTTCTTACTACTTGCATCTTGAAGATGTTAAGTATTGACATTGCATTAACTCACTTTTCTCCTTAGACTATGGGTTTTGTCCCTCCTTGGGTTTTGTCCCTCCTTGTGAAAATTTTGACTTTTTTTGTATGCAAGTTCCTTATATGAGACTCGAGTGTTCTTTATCGTGCCTATGAGACGACTTCATCAACTATCTATACATCATCTTGAAGATATGATGCGATATCTACTTGAGTATTTGCACACTCAAGGGGGAGTGTTGTGGATAATATTAACATGTGACAAATGTGATTGTGTAAATCCTAGGTAGATATGAATTGGGATATTCTGAATATCCTAAATATTATATTCCTATTATGATTGTACTTGTTTCATTATAAATAAAAGCACTTGGCCTGAGGAATATGTAACCCTTCTCTCTTTCTCTCTATTTTTCTCTTTGCCGCATCCCACAATGAAATAGGCCACAACAGCGGTTAATTTTTTGGAAATTCTTAATTATAGGCGACTAGCGATTTTTTTTTTTTAAATTAATAAACCAATGACACTTTATGTAAATATGTTGAATATTTGAGAAGTAAAAATTTCTTATGTCGCACCAAATTTTAAAGAAGTTGTTTAATCAAACAATTTAAACCAATAGATGTTTAGTCTAGAATATTAGGATACGGAGTGTTAAAATCTAAAGGCCTAAAAAAAAAAGGAGAAGAGGAAGGAAGGCACGGCACCAAGCCGGGCCACAGCCTAGCACAGATTTACCAGGCCTAGCAGGCCAGCACCCGCACCTCTCTCTCTTGCTTGCGCACACCAGGCCTAAAAGTCCAGCACAAACCCGGTCGGCGCCGGTCTGTCCCTTCCCTTCCAGCAGCTCCAGCCTTGCTCGACTCCAGCCGAGCCACTCTGACACTACCGCACCATAAGCATGGGCCTGTGCCCACCATCTTCTCCACGTGAGCCCCAGCCCACTACCCTGCTCCTAAGGCAGGAAGAAAAAGGAAATTTTTCTTAAGGTAAACTGCCATTTGACCTCCTGAACTATTACTCCAGTTGAAATTGACTCTTTGAACTTATTTTTTGGTAAATTAACCCCCTGAACTATTTGAAATCAGCCAATTAACCCCTCACCGTAAGATTCAACGAAATTTCATCCACTTTGCTGTCAAATACTAGCACGTGTCATATTTTAATTGGTAGCTCTAGTTGACATTCTAACGAATTAACAGCAAATTGGATGGAATCTAGCGGTAGGGGGTAAATCTACTAATTTAGAAAAGTTTAAAGGGTTAATTTACCAAAAAAATAGTTCAGGGGGTCAATTTCAACTAGAGTGATAGTTAGGGGGTCAAACGGCAGTTTAACCTTTTTCTTACCTTGGTGCGGTACGGATTTTGATGAAGACAAACGACGATTCTCTAATGGGGCAAGAAGAAAACTGGAGAAGGGGGAACAAATTTTATCCGATTTTTTTCTCTTTCTTGTATAGATAACAGAGCACCTCTAGGTTTATTTTACCCTCTATTTATAGAGAAAAATAAAATCCTAGTTGCTTTTGGATTCTATAACCCACAAGATTTAATGCAGTCAAGAGCCAAAAATAGTTCTAAAAATTGTGGAGTTGACACATGAACTTTTACCCAAGTATGACGAGAATGCCCTTATTAAATGGGCTAGCAACTGAAGACCTCCATACGCTGCTCAATCATCAAGACATTCTGAGCTGCTAACTATAGTTTCTCCAAGCTCTACTACCCATTGCAGCGGAGATAAATGTAAGGAAGTTAATGAGGAATTAAATGCTAAATTCCCTTTAATTAGTTTCCTATCCAAACACATATTTCTTTAATCAAGGAATCGCCATCCTATTCAATTAGGATCCTCCAATGATAATTCAAAGATATTATTTATTTAATTAAATATATCTTTGTGATTAATTTCAATTCCATCCAATGAATGATTCTCCACAGTCAATGGAAGACTGACACATGACATGTGATCTCACACCCCATGGCCAGCCATCCCCTCTATAATGTATTGAATTAAACCCTAACTATCACTCTAGTATGTTTCTACTACGAAATTAAACCCTAATTCTCTTTCTTTTCACAGAGCTGATTTATGCATCGGAGGTCCATTGGTCAAACCCCCCCTCCCTTTGTGGTGCGCGTGGTCTGGGCCTTGATCTTTAGGTGTTTATCTATTTTGTAGATACAAGTTATTCAAATCACCAAGCTGTGGATTTTTGCTACCACATCTTATATCTTGAGAAAATGAAATTTGGCATCGACCAAAGTTGCTAACTTATAGATGTCTTATATCTTCTAGAGTGTTGTCAAACATGTTTGCAGCAATCTCCATTATTTACATGTAAAGACCCGAGTATTATTTTTTTGTTTTAACAACTTTTGTTGTTTAACAGCTTTCCTCTACAAAACAATGGCAAAACAAAGAGAAGAAGAATATATTTTAAAGGAAGCTCTAATAACATCAACTTTAAAAATTGAGAAACATCTATAAATGTAGAAAGAAAGCATCTAATTAAGCATTGATCATTATTATTTATTATAGCATAGCATGTCAGTAGAAGACATATTATACTATCTTGCATCTTACTTATCTAATTTGGCCTTTCTCTTAAAAGTTTACCAATTTTTAATATGTCACTTTCCATTGCCCTACTTTTTCTTCCAGGTGAGTTTCTTGGAAAGTACTTTTTATCTTTTATCTCATAATTATTTCTCTGTTAACAGTCATTAATTGTTTATTAGCATTGAATTATTTGTTAATCAAAAGTAAGTAATGCATCAACAATGATGCATGCGCTCTACTTGCATGCGTATGTGAGAGGAGAGAAATTAGCATGCAAATTGCAACATGTTGTGTACTCCTTGTATTTCACTCATCACATTACTAAACATGTGATCAGAGAGCTAAAAGGAATATCCAACATGTTGCATGATAATTTCTCAAGTGAGAGAGACGAAGAGAAACAACTTTGATTTACTACGAAACTCACTTATCCCCTATCAAACCCTAGGTATTAACTCGATAATTAAGCTCTCTCAACTGAACTGTGTTTGATTAATCTATCATCAAAGCAGAATGAAGATCCTCGATGTCGAATTCCTTAACGATCGTCTTCTCCGATCTCTTTATATTCAAAACTTTACTTGATATGCAATCCACATACCAAACTTGCTTCAAAAATTCCATACATGGCCACAAACTTCAAAATTCGGAGTCAACTACAAACTAGAGTTGTTCAGCGGAGAGGCCTTCCCTGCCATCGTCGCACCTACTCAGCGTACGTGTTACTCACTCCGAATGTCATCCCTGAACGTAGTCAAACCTTCTTCGGGCTAACGCCATAGTAAAGCTTGTCCATCAGTTCAAACATTTTGAGAAATGTTGTGATGGATATATCTTGGAGTTGATTTGGGGGATGAAAACTTGAAGTTGTTATTTTGTTAGAGTAAAAGGCGAACGTTCTCAGGCAGTAGTATCATGAGCAAACAAACGTTTATAATTATGAATAAATAACTGTAATGCATAAAACACGTCGAAAACACATATAAGATACAGCAAGAATTATACTTGCAGACAGATAGAAATCGGGAATTGAAATTGAAACTATAGGGATAAAGAATTGATACGGCCTTCCATTTGAGTAATCTTTGTGCGCCGAGTATTTAAGCAGCTCCCTTAAGCTTCTTTGTGATGGTGGCAATGTACTTCCCTTGGTGGAATGCTTGCTCCAGCTCAAGCTGAGATGGCTGTCTTGAGCCGTCCCCAGCAAAAGTTCCTGCACCGTAAGGACTTCCACCTTTGATATTTTCCATTTCAAACATGCCAGCTCCGAATGTGTAGCCGATGGGTACAAATATCATCCCGTGATGAACCAGCTGAGTGATGGCAGTCAATCTATTTACACAAAAACAATCTCAACATTATTAATATCTCCACCAAAGATACAGACAAATTTTCAATGTTCGTATAGTTGATTAAATGTGATAAAACTTACGCAGTTGTCTCTTGCCCACCACCTTGAGATCCAGTGCTGTAAAAGATACCAGCAGGTTTGCCAGCAAGCTGTTGTGTTCTCCATAGACCACCTGTTGCGTCCAGAAAGGCTTTAAATTGGGCAGCCATCATACCAAATCTTGTTGGGAAGCCAAAAATGAATCCATCTGCATCAGCAAGTTCATTTGGCGAGATGATTGGTACATCACTCTTTGGTGGTGCACTCATTTTCCCAAGCACCTCCTCTGGGAGTGTCTCAGGAACCTGTGTTATAAGCCTTATAGTCAGTCTTACTGTTCAATCAAGTTAACCAGATAGAGAAGACAAACTAATCACGAAACAGAAGAGAATCAACTATTATTAAATCCATGAAAAAAATAATCAAAATTTCCTCCTTTACTAATTAAGAACCAGGATCTTCATATCTAGCATCCACAGGGAAATAGATGGGAGGTGCATGACTGTGTGTATAAGCAAATGAGAAAAGGAAGATCGTGATTTGTAAGAGGCACCGATGAAATTAAAATAAAACTAGATAAGACTAGACAAGGATTCATACTAGTTTTGCCAATCTCGAAGCTATAATATAATAATTAGCATACCGGACACAGTTGAGACAGAGAACTACAGACGAGAGGAAAGCAAGACACAAAGAAAATGATGGAAAACAATGTACAGGTGCGCCAAATATAGACAAGTAAACCTGATACATCGGACAATCAGTGAGAACCAATCTTTACAATGCAGACTTTTCAACATAACATAAGGACAATAATCTGGCACTCCTACGAGAGAATAAGAAAGCTCTATCACCTATGGTGGATGGGGCTTTAAAAGAAGAAGGTCATTTTTAAAGCTCAAAACTAGGCATAAAATGTTGAGACATGTCATGGAAAAATGTTTGTCATGATGTTGAGCTAACCACCACGCAAGGTGGAACCGTAAAACCTTGGCATAGGGCTACTAGGTGTAATGTTTAGAATCATCTCATGCTTATACTCAAGCAAAAATATGAAGTTTGATTTTTATCTAAAATGGCGTGTTTCCCAAAATCAGCAGTCCAAAGTTTATTCAGCATGCTCAATTAAACATAAGTTTCATGAAATGTTCAGAGTGAGATGAATGGATTAAAGAAAATGCACTCACCTGCCATAGGGCGGCTTCTACACCTTCGACAGATGAAGCCCCTTTCTTTATTTCTTCTGCTAGTCTCCCGACATGTCCATACATGGAGTAGTACCTGTAAAATTAAACACAGATTTTGATTAAGAGGGTTGCATTATTTATAAAAAAAGAAGTATAGCATCCTCGAGAATGAATTGGTGTAAAGCTTTTTTGGCACTCCAAACAATCATCCTACACAGTATACGGGAGAAATATTCATTTTGCACTCCTCCAGGCAGAATGAGTATTTTTGGTTGCCAATAACAGCTCCCTGTTCTTTTGTATTACAAATTCTTTCCATGGGACCGTCATACATTCTGTTAGCATTCTCGGTTAGAAATTACTGGGAAATATATTTTTACAAAAGCGACTCCGACCTGTCACCGCTAGTTACCAAAGTATGATACCACTACCTCCAAGAATCAAGGTCAACTATCTTCGACACACTATCTACCAACCCACATGCATGTGAAGAAGCTCTTTTCGCAACCAAACAAAAACTCATAAGGTTTAAAACTCAACCACGGAAGCCCACATAGCCAAGAGTATGCTGAATCAAGATTCGATGGCACTCTAAGCATTATCAATGGTGCCATTCATCACCTTGTTTGGCCTGAACTAAAAGAGAGGGTCGGAGAATAAAAAATCCAAGGCATCAAATTGTGGCATATGGGACCTAGAAAGAATCAATTGGGGCACAAAAAAAACAGATGCAGATGAAGTGTGCGTTTAACAACACGCAGCTGTAAGCATTAACGCAGGACCTCTCCATTTGATGGAAAATGTTGAGAATGGCTAGCTGCACTCAACAACCTCTTTCCAAAAGTACATGCCATGCCATTTTCATTTTTCATCCTTAAACAGGGCACAGGGAACATTACCCAAGTATACATTAATTTCAAGTACGCAAGAGAGGTTAAACAAAAAGTCAACTAATTCCTCAAAGAATTTAGGATAGAAGAGAATGATGTTGCCAATCAAGCACGCAACAAAATGTGAGAAAGTAAATTCATAAGTTCCATAAAGGAACTCTGTACTGCAAGAGAGACATTATCACCGCACTCCATCAACAACAATGAAAACAGATAAAAGCACTTCGTACAATATATGGACTTTTCTTACTAAAATTTCAAAACCAACCGAAGTGACTTTCATAAAAATGCTAACCAACTCTGCCATTCCCTGCCAAAGACCTCTCCTATCCTCCCCTTTCAATTCCTAGCCTCCCACAGGCAATTGTTTGGATTTTAAATTGACTACCAAGGTTAAATCTAGTGCAACAGAGTGGAATGAATATTGGCATAGACAAACAGTAGCGAGAATGATGATGAACTCAGTGTTTGTCATTTTCTATCAATTCAAATGGATCAAAAATATTAAAGGAACTATTGGTCATAGTATGTAGTATACAAAAGTGCTACTGTTCCAAATTTCCAACATGTTCAGCAGATCTCTAACTTTCCAGAAGCATTAAAATTTGAAACTAATACATCTTTTCGTCCGCAAACTGATTAGTGGAGATTCGCGAGGAAGAACAAATCCATACTCTAGACGATATCTTACTTTGGTTTCAAAGTGCACTATAACATCCATTAATCTAAACAGAACTGCCTCAGCAAAGCAAACAATTTTTTTCCCATTCCTCCAGAAATGTCCTTGTTCTATTATTTTACAAAGCTAATTTCTTCCGAAGGATTCAAAGCAAGTGGTTTTCAACATTACAAATCCCACAACAGCAGGATGAACACACTAAAGAACAGTTTCTCCAATTAGACTCGACATCATTAATACAACCTCACCATCGCCATAAGCAAAAAACAATCATCACATTTTCCTCCTACACAAAAATCAGATCTTGGGGCAATCCAAAATTCCAAAACAAAAATTCCTTCTGTTCCATTTTTACTTGTATTCGGTGCAAGAGTGTAATTCACATTAAAAAAATCATCTAATTCACTTCAGCCATTCTATTTTTCTCAGCGGCTGAAATTCTTCGATCATGGATTCAAAACAAAATAAAACAGGACACTACTGATCTCTTTGAATAACTTTCTCACTCTTCAGCAAAAAAATAAAAAAAACAATAATATAAATAAATAAATAAATAAAAAGGAAAACGCCAGAGCCTCTGACTCATCTTCCTAAAAATACAAAGATTCAACCTTTAAACCCTTTGGCAACTACGAAAGAACACCCAATTCAACAAAACGTGCCAAAACAGGATCCAACAGAAAGATTAATCAAATGGAATCCTCACAAATTCAAATTTTGGATCAACCATATTCCGATGAAGCAATAACCAATTCAAAATTCCAACAGATAGAAGCTCTCACAGACTACAAATTACCGTTACCCAATAACAACAAAATTAAAATTAAAAACTCAAAAAAAAAAAAAACCGATCATATAAGAACACATTCGTAGTTCATAGTGAATTGGCATAAAAAAATTATTTTATTTTTTGAAAAAGTAAAGAATTGGTACTCACACGATATACACTTTGGTGGCCATGAATGCAGTCCTCCGCGGTCTCTTGTGATTTTACTGTTTGTTGTGGCTTTTGAGCTAAATGCAGGGGACGTTGACGATTTTGCACAACTAGTGGAGGAAGCCAGAGCCCGTTTTATAGTGGAATATTGGATTAAACTTTAACTATTATTTTAACATCTCTTAACGGTGGCTGATTTTTTTGATTTATTTGCTGACTATAGTAAACGGCGTCGTTTAAATCTTAGTTGTGATTTGAAGTAATGGAATAATGATGCTAGGGTGGTGTCATGCTCATCATCATGGGCGTTTCTAGTAAAGAATCTAGAAGAAGTCATTTTTCTTAAAGGAATTTAATTAATATTCTATTATTTATTTGATTTCATAATTTGTTTTGGATTTTTAGAGGGAACAGAAAATTTATAAGAGGACAAATGGAAGGTGTTGATATGTGGGGTGAGTTGAGCATTAGGAGGTTAACTTCAATAATGCAACATAAACTTAAACAAAAAAGTATAATTCTAATTTTAATTAGAAATAATATTTGAGGTTGAGGTTTAGAGTTGAAAAAGATTTAAACAAATAGAACATTATCACACAAACAGAGGTTCAAAATTTAAACTTTAATTTTGAGATTTGTAACTTTACTAGTTAATTTCTGTTATAGCATATGAGAAATTCTAGCTTGACTTGTTGAAGAGAAAAAATAAAATATGAGAAATACTAACTGAACTTGTTCAAAGAGAGTTTCTATGTAGATTTGTTATCACTCTGCCATTTCATTGTTTTTCTTAAAGAAATAATATTGAACTTTATACAGTAAATCAAATTTATATAAAGACTCTTTTGAGAAAATTTCTGTTAGCATTCCTCATACTTTGCGGTTTATTTTTAAGACACGAATTTTGTGAATTTTCATCAACAAGAAAATGTTCGTGAAAACTAAAAAATCTAATAATTGTGACAATCAAATCTAATTGCTAAAACATTCCACAAATCATTGAAGTTGCGTTGGCATTTTAATGTTTTTTTAGAAATAGATGGCCAAGGAAGTTAATGCCAAAACAAGAGAGAGGAAGTTGATGGCGTTTGACTCTTTGCAAAATTAAAGGGGACAAAAAGAGGTTGACAAAAGAAAAAAAAAATTGGGGAAAATAATTCAGATGACGCAGCAGACGCTGCATGCTGACCCAAACTAGCCAAATCACTGAGATTTACAGAAGTAACCAACCTACCTACCAACTCCTATATAATCTTATCTTATCTGCTAATTAATAGTAATTAATCAGTTTGTTAAGGTTACAGGCCATACCAAGTTGGCAGGTCACATGAAAAATCATATTAATTAAGTCTGTAAAGTGCAAAACAAAATTCTATAATCAAAAGTTGCAATGGACTTTTACAGCTATTCACAATTTTTTAGAACTTGAGCTAAGTATAAAGTATCTAATGATGTTTAATATACTTATTAAGTCCACCACGCAATATCTTTAAGTTTTGTTGGATGATCAGTTGAACGACTCACGAATGTCTCAGGTTTGCTTCATCATGAGTGTAACACGCTAGCTTATATTGAGAAACATGTTGAGATCAAGATGTAACGTCTGCATGCAAATTCTTTTGTCTGTATTAAGTCTTTTGATCCTCTCGCCAAAAAAGAAAATTATATTTAGAGATTGCATTGTGTTAAACTTTGACATTAACCTCACGATATTCAAAATAAAATCACATAGCCTAAAAATTGTTGAAAATTTTGGGTCAAGAAAACCCAACTCCCAGCCGTTGCTTCTAAATTTCTATATCCCCAAATCAAATCAGGATTAAAGCAGGCTTGACATGGTGTTTTAGTCCTTAATGTTCTCACCCAACAACAGACATGATGATGTATGGCCGGCTGCTCTTTGGAGTGGAATTTAATTACTAACAATTCACAACTTCTTTTGCTTTTGTGCCGACTTCTTTTTCCCTTCAATTTATAACCTTTCATTTCTCTCTCTATCCTTCAATTAATAGAGGAAATACAAAAGAATGCAGCTGACGTACATTGGTTAGAGCATATATGCTACTAATTCGAAAAATCCTTCCATAAATCTAGATTAGATTAAAATTATAATGTTGTCCTTTAGAAAACATTATTAATCTTTGATGAAATGTTTTTTTTTTAAATTTTAAAGATAATAGGACCTTTGAAGATGCATGCCAAATTGGCATCTCATAGACTTTAGATATATCTCAAACTTTGATGGGCCTTACAAACAAAACTAACTTTTCATACTGTGATGAGAAAAAGGATGGGTTTCCCTTGGTCTATCAGAAACATCCATGCCATGCCATGCCTGCCTTTATTTTTCTTCATAATTCCTTGAATAGGTCCACCAGAAATAAAATTTAAAAAAAAAAAAAAACCCCAAAAAAGAGGAAATTGGCTTTTGCTTCAAGAATTCTATATCTTGTCTTGCTCATAATGTTGAATCTCACTTTCCTTGTCCTGAAAGTTACACATTTTTACTCTTGATATCAATCATTTGGGTTCAATTAATCACATGCATCATATGTGTGACGTTGTGGTCCAAAATATTAGTTATTTATTGTTGGATCTAATCTAACGATGGAGACTAACTTTGCACCAATAACCATTTTTGTTTGATTTTAGTGAAAGTAATTCTTTAGATTACATTTAACGATGAGTGAACAAGAAAATTCTGGAGCCACGATGTCCAGATAAACGTAATTGATAATGATATGTGTAGTGCACTTAAATAGGAGGGGTCACAAGTTGTCCTAACATGTCCATGCTACCTTAAATTGATGTAACAAAGCTTTTTTTGGAACAAAGACATCTGATATGTATAAAAAGCTTTTGTCCACCACAATCATATCCCTTACAGCCACAGCCAAAGCCAAGTATTGGATAAGCTGCTCTCTGCACTTTTCTAGTGAGCAACTTTCTCAAGCAAGCTCATGATATTGCATCCATAAACCCTTACAAAAGTTATTTTTTAAGAAGATTAATTAGCATTTTTAAATGATTAATCATATGGAATTACCATCTGCTTGTCTTCCTCTTCAATGCAGCAACCAAGAAACATTACAAGATTTCTGTGCTGAAGTTTGGCAATCGGAATAAGTTCATACTTGAGCTCATTTCCAAAACTCGTTGAAAGTGCTTTCATGGCGATTTCCTGTCCATCTGCTAGCTAGTTTACTCTGAAAGTTTATCTTATAAAGTGTCCAAATTTTGTTGCTTCAAAATTTATCAGTGGCATTAGCAATCATAGATAGCTCGAACAATAGCAAGTCGGTTTCAGTTTGGGCCTCGCTGCTCTGATTTTTGTTCCACCGATCTCTATGTTCTCACGTAAAAGAAAGGGCCAAGGCCGAGTGTCATACATTAAAATTGGGAAGGGAACTGAACTATGTTGTTTGGACTGATCATATCATTTGATCCATCATCAAAGATAAACATCAGCTTCGTATTACATAATCATACGAAGTGTTGCTAAGCTTTGAGAGTTCTTTATTCCTTGAGAACAAATCTTTATCTCTTTGTATTGGCAGCTCAACGACTTGTTGCGCAAACATCCTTCCAACCAATCCATTAAGTTTTCGGGTGGAATAGGTTTGAAGCCCTTCATACGTTCACAAATCGGTGACTTGCAGTTGATACGATACAATTCCCATACTACACCGCAGAAACCAGCCCATAGTTGATATTGCAAAGACATTCCAAGTTTTAGTTGCCACATTGCAAGTGTAGAGCTCAAGCAAGTAATTGATAAGATATGCCTTCAAGTTCCAGCTGCATAATCCTGTTATGAAACAGACTCAATATCGTTGTAGCAAACAAAACGTACAGACATGCCATATATACATTATCGACAATATCAGTACATGTCTCTTTTCTTTAGTAAAGAACGGACGTCTAGCATAGAGAATTTCTGGTCAAGGATGTGCCCCCAGATAGTTAGTGATCACATCCCATCTTTCTCATCGTTTAGTAGTACATGTTGTAGAATTAGAATCTGGACAACTTTTGTTGGGTTTGCTGATCAAACAGTCTTGTTCTAGCCAATGATATCAGCTGGAGTGAAGAGTTCAGGCAAGATAAAGGAGGATTGTAAAGATAAATAAAAATAAAGAATTCAGGATTAGGGTTTCTTCTGCTTAGAGTATCAATCCAAAACTAATTTGTGATGCGCAGTGGTGTATCTGTGAATGTTTCTTTACACGGTAAGACGAAGCCCGTATGCCACTTTGCCCATTTTTCTTGGGCTCCCTACCCTGCCTAACCTTCGTTGAGGTATTTTATCGAACATCTTACCCCATGACAACACTGCTAAAGGAGAAAATCTTACCCCCGTGACAGCCCTACTCTGAGTATTGAGTTCTAAGCAAATACACTAATGAATTGCTATATTCTTTTTTCATGAGATATACAATAGACAATCATTCATGAAATTTAATTTAAGACTCGCTATTATATTAACAATAAATGAACTAACAAGCAGAAAGTCTAAGACCAACCAGTTACAGGTCTAATGGTACTTTTGTTCCAATGTTAGTTGAGGTCACAAATTTCGTATATCATTTTTTTTCACTGTACATCATTATTATTTTTTTCTTTGTGATATTTAGATTGGATAAATTAAGGGAAAAAAATACACTCAAATCATTTAGAAACAAAATATAGAGGTAGGAGGTTTAGAATTGCTGTATGCATTTCACTGAGGCAATGAGTTCAAATATAGAGGTTTCAACATACCAAATATATATTAAAACATTACAAGAGAAATTCCAACCATGAAGGCTACACGCAAGCAAGAGAAAGAAAACCAAAATTTGTTCCAGTTATGCCTATAATATATGATCAAAGATTTCTAGAAGCCTGAAATTTTTCCAACAATGCCAACCTGAGCTGTATAAAAAACTTGACAAATCGTGCGAGCGTGGCCACTTGTTTTTTGGATTAGTCAAAAGGTCAGTGGAAACACCGTGACATTTATCTTCTCGGACTGCTCTGAAAGTAACATGTCACCTAATTTTCTTTTAGATAATTGATCATTAGACTAATTTCATATTTAAGGGATTAGTAGCAAAGACTTGGCACCTATGGTTTCGCGTCACGAGACACCCAAATCCTTGGTATCGCATAATTTTAATGACTTTATTGGGACACAGGGCGCACCTGCATTTTTTTCATTTTAAAATTATAATATTTTTGCATGCACTTTTCAAGCATTGTGACGTTTCAGATTGACAATACAATGTTATGTGAAAAAGTTAAAATACGTGACATTGTAGTATTGACTCTACCAACCAACTAATCATGACGTCTTAAGGGTGTACATTAGTCATTCTCCAAATTAAAGTATCATTAGAATAAATAATATCTTTATACTCCAAAAGTTTTAACTTTGATCGAAAAACCCTTAAGTACAAAGTCGGAAAGTCCCCCAAAAAATTCCATTTTAGCTCAACTAGTGGGGCCAAGGTGGACCAAAAGTCACCGGACTTGTGCTTCGTGGTCAAGTCAATGCCCCTTCCAAATTCACAATGTAATCTAATCTTGTTCTTATGTTTATTTTTCTCCTGGCAAAATTTTATTTGAATCTGCAAAACATCGAATTTGCAAAGTGCTGTTAGTAGCAGTAGGCATAGATTATACATACAACTCCAAGACCAGAAAACAATGGACACCATTTTTTCATTCATGTTCATTGCAATTCATGTGTCCCTCTCTTTCTTCAAACCCTCACTTGCAGCTGAAGCTATTACTCAATCCCAGCCCCTCAGGGATGGCATATTTCAACTGGGTCTTTTCAAGTCTGGTGTTTACAGGAGTCTATTGGCTTCCACTTCAGGAGACATCTGTGACCTCTACAGCCGCTGCGGCCCCAACGGAATGTGTGACATTAGCAGTTCACAAGTTTGCAGCTGCTTAAAAGGGTTCCAACCAAAGGACCCTCAGAATTGGAACTATGGAGATAATTCGGGAGGTTGCGTGCGCGTTAAGCCGCTGATGTGCCAACCCGGAGATGGGTTTTTGAAATATGGCGGTGTGAAGCTGCCGGATGCCGCACATTCTCGGGTGGAACAAAGTAGGAGTGTTGAGGAATGCAGGGGAAGTTGCTTGAATAACTGTTCTTGTATGGCTTATGCAAGCTCTAGTGTCAACGGAGGAGGCAGTGGCTGCACTATCTGGTTTGGCGATTTGATCAGCCTCAGACAGCTTCCTGATGGCGGGCAGGATCTATATGTTCGAATGCTTGCTTCGGAATCAAGTATGTCAACCCATTATTTTCTTTCTCCTTAATTAGTATTTAGGAGTGCTATTAGTATCAAATCATTGTTTAATTGTTCAACTTGCCCTGCCTTATGTTCGTCTGAACTTTTCGAATCCTACTTCCCCTGCTTTATGTTTTCTCATGATTTTTCATGGAAGTCAGATGAGCTAGGTTTAACTATAGTTTTGCTTTGCCCTATTGAATTTGACTATGAAGGTGCAGAAAATTCATCTAAGACGAAGATAATAGCGATAGCTGTATCCGCTGTTTCCATTGTTTTGGGGATGTTCCTAGCCGTCTACTACATTTACAGAAGGAGGCAAAAGTTCAAAGGTAACATTTCTTCTCAAACCACAATACCACTTTCAAGTTCAACTTTGTAAAACACATGTCCGTTAGTCCATATATATCATCTTGTTTCCGAATTGGTAAATTCAGGTTTAGGAGTTCCTTTGTTGTAACTGAAGCTTTTGCTTTGACACTAAAATGCATACAACAAAAATATGGAAAGTTTAAGAGAGTAGCGATCCATGCGAGTATATTAAATGCTCTTAATCACTTGAGCTACAAGTCCTTTAGTAGTTTCATATGGATAGAACCCGGACATATGATCTAACTTCCGGTTGACATGTAATGTATTGAATTTAGTCCTACACTATTTTTTTTTCTATCTTAGTTAAGACAACTTTTCTGATTATTGTACTTGATGCTTACATTTTTTCTTCTTCTTTGTATTAGAGAAACTGGGGAAAGATGGAATGATGGGTCAGAACAATGCAGGACAGAAAGAAGACCTGGAGCTACCATTGTTTAGCTTGTCCACATTAATCACAGCGACTGATAACTTCTCGCTCAACACGAAGCTTGGAGAAGGTGGTTTTGGATCTGTGTACAAGGTAAATTTCTAATATTGTGCACATAAGAAGCGTAAACTCGAGGGAAGCAACTGTTTTGTTCAAAACTTAGTAATCCTTTCACTAAAGAGAATTTACAGGGTAGACTACCAGATGGCCAAGAAATGGCAGTGAAGAGACTCTCACAAAGTTCTGGTCAAGGACAGGCCGAGTTCAAAAATGAAGTTATACTGATAGCCAAACTTCAGCACCGGAATCTTGTAAAGCTCGTTGGTTGTTGCATTGAGGGAGAAGAGAAATTGCTGATTTATGAATACATGCCAAACAGAAGCTTGGACTTCTACATTTTTGGTTCGGATTCTTTAAAACTTAATAATACTGTTCGAATTAGCTTTAGTACTACAAATATCGTATAGTGGGTTCTAAGACGCTTGCTTGAATTTGTATCTATGAGAATTTAAATTTAAGTGACATGGATTTAAACTTGCTAGATCAAACTGAAGGTAGAAAGTTGGATTGGTCTCAACGCTTCCACATTATCTGTGGGATCGCTAGGGGACTTCTCTATCTGCATCAAGATTCCAGACTGAGGATTATTCATAGAGATCTTAAAGCCAGTAATGTGTTGCTTGACAAAGAGATGAACCCGAAAATCTCAGACTTTGGCATGGCTAGACTTTTCGGAGGGGATCAGACTGAAGGAGTTACAAAACGAGTTGTTGGAACCTAGTAAGTATTACAAAGCATCTCTGTCTATTATCTACTACTACAGCTTACTACTTTCATAATTTAAGTGTTTTGTTTCTTGTGACATACGGCAGTGGTTATATGGCACCAGAATATGCGATTGATGGTCACTTCTCTATAAAATCCGATGTTTTCAGCTTCGGTATTTTACTGCTGGAGACACTAAGTGGAAAGAGAAGTAGAGGGTTCTATGATCCAAATCACAACCTCAACCTAATTGGACATGTGAGTATCAACTATTGAATTCCTCATTTACTTGTGTTTGATTTTGTGACTGACAATTTATTATGTTATATGCGCGTTAGGCATGGCGATTGTGGAAAGAAGGGAGGTCCTTAGAGCTGATTGATGATTACTTAACGGACTCGTGCAGTCTATCAGAAGTCTTGCGTTGCATACATGTTAGTCTTTTATGTGCGCAGCAGCTTCCTGAAGACAGGCCAACCATGTCATCCGTGGTTCTGATGTTAGGTGGTGAGAGTGCCTTGCCTCAACCCAAAAAGCCAGGTTTCTTCATAGGAAAAAAATCATTATCCAAAGCAGATTCTTCTTCGAGTAAGAACAAAACATCTTCCTTTTCCGGTGTGAAGAACGAAACATCTTCAACGAATGAATCTTCCATAACCGTGTTGGAGCCTCGATAAGATTCACTAATTGTCACATTTAGTACCATTCAAATCTTGTTTTTTCTTTGGTTTGAAGGTGTTAGGTAACTTATTCGAGGTATTATTGTTATACAAATTTTGTATCTGATTTCCTTCTTTCTCCCGCAAATATGACAAAATATCTGACAAATAAACAAATCCTACTTGATGTCGAAGCACCTGCCTGACTTTTTGTTGACACAGCCTGAATTTTGTATCTGAAAATTTGTATCTGAAAATGTTGAACCAAGAAATGAGAAAGATGAGAATTCAGAGAACTATTTGTTGCACAGCTTTGACTATCCTTTTGATACATAGTTACAAGGAATTTGTGTGAAGCTTGGCAGCTGAGACTTCAAAATTAAACATTTCTTGAGTTTTGACCAATTTCTCCTTAAGGTTTCGAAGGGCTGGTCCAAACGGAACACTATTAATTAGTCAAACACTGACATTGTCTGTGACTTAACTATTTGCACAACCCAACATGCATAAAATTTTCTACAAAAAGACCTCGATGTTTATGTTAGTATTGTATTTTAGTTTGTCAAATTTCGAACGTGAGTTTTTATCATTTCTCCAACATTACTTGCTTGCGCTCTACTCATGGAATGAGGCAACTCAAATTCGGAATGTCTTTGCTTCAGTGCAAAGAGACTTGTGTGACACAATTATGGCCTTTGCCTATGGAAATTTGCATCATTGGCGAGTCGGCTGTTTGCCAATGTTTTAATCAAGCTTTTAAAACCCCATAATTAGCAAGCCTTAATTAGTTTTGTTTTTGGTTTTTACTTTTGAAAATGCTGTCAAACCTTAATTTGTCACAAGAGTGTGTGGTTTGTTTGTTTGGATCATTATTTGATTATTTATTTCATGATGATTCCAATGTCCAATAATCATAAAAGCTTAACTCATAAGATAAGATTGTTTCCACTTTGTTAATTAAGGTGTTTTCTTTTTCAATAGCAATGAATTTTAATTTATTTAGACAAGTGATATTACGATATTAGTGAATGAGGAATCAAACATAGGTCATTGACAGTAAAATACTGTTAATCACTTGAGTTATAAGATTTTTATTAATAGCAGCAAGTTAATTTGCATCATGCAAATAATATATCAAAGCAGCGAGTTAATTTGGTATTGGACTCGTTATCAAAGCGAATAGAATCTAAGACCTCCACTTATAAGTGGAAGGAATACTTGTAAACTGTAGTACCATTAAAGAGATGAGTGGGTTAAATAAGCACAAAGGAAATGACTCGTGAGTAAACAAATCATAATAATAGTTGATAACATCATCCTCTGCTTATAAAAAAGAGATTGAAATTTAAAAAATGAGTAGAGTGGGTCAAATAAGCAAAGAAGAATCTCCAAAAAAGCCCATCAATTAGTCTAGATTACCAAATGGGCTCAATAACACAAGACCTGGTCAAATATAAATAACACATGGACCTTCAATCAAATCAAACCCTTCACAAAATAAATAACTTACCAAAAAAATTCACAAACATTTCCACAAAACTCAGCCCTAAAAACACACAAAACTAGCACAACTTGCAGCACTTCAAATTAAAAAAAAAAAAAAAATCAAATAACGAAGTGAGTCGGAGACCAGAAAAACCCCCAAACCACCACCAACAAGACCAGAGAATCAAAAACAATGGAGAACGGTCACGATTGGAAAATCGCGGAGAAATTCTCAGGGTTGACGGTTTCCGCCGCCGACCCAATTCCTTCTTCTACCCCCACCGCCACTGCAAACAATCAAGACAGCAGCTTGCTTCAGGTTATGAACGCCATGGAAGCTGCGGAGGCCACAATCAAGCAGCAGGTCGAGGAGAACATCCGGTTGCGGACTCAGCTAGAACACCAGATTCTCGAGCTGCACAGGTACAAGCTCCACGAAACCATGGCCGCCCAGTTGCCGCCTTCCGTCCGCGGATCTCATGACCAAGCTCATCAGGCGGCTGCCGCCGGTGTCGAAAATCAAATCGAGAGGATTGCGAATCATGGTTCGGCGCAGCAGAGTCGTGGGGAATCGGAAACAAGAGAGACCCAATTGGGCGGCGGCGAAATCAATGGAGGAATGAAGGTGGTTCGGGTTTCGAGTACTCCGCAGGCGACTGATAACGCGAGTAGCGGGATATCGAGATTGTCGTCGCCGTCTACGACGACGTCGTTTTCGCCAGGTAGGTCGAGCACGGAGGGGGATTACGGAAATGGGTTGATGCCATTGACCGAATCGAACAACCCTAATAGCAGCATGTGGAAGAAGGATCTGGTTGTTAGGGTTCATGAGCACGAACAGGAAATTATGCAATTGCGAAAGCATTTGGCGGATTACTCGATCAAAGAGGCTCAAATTCGGAACGAAAAGTATGTGCTGGAAAAGCGCATTGCTTACATGCGCTTGGCATTTGATCAGCAGCAGCAGGACCTTGTGGATGCTGCATCAAAGTCTCTGTCTTACAGGCAAGACATAATTGAGGAGAACATTCGGCTCGCTTACGCCGTGCAGGATGCGCAGCAGGAGCGATCGACGTTTGTTTCATCTTTGCTGCCGATTTTGGCTGAGTACTCGTTGCAGCCACCCGTCCCCGATGCGCAATCAATTGTTGGCAATGTGAAGGTTTTGTTTAGGCATTTGCAGGAGAAGTTGCTTCTTACCGAGTCCAAGTTGAAGGAGTTGCAGTATCAGTTAACGCCTTGGCGATCAGACTCAAATCGGCAGCCTAATAATGTTAATGTTTCTGCGCCGCAGTTATCACCGCCACCACCAACACCACCACCGCCACCGCCACCTCAGTCCGTTGCTGGAGCAGCATTGCTGAATGTAAGCAGAGATGGGCTTGAAATGGTTGCGCAGAATCAGCAAGCATATTCTTACATTGGTGGAAGCACGGCGCTTGCCACTTCCGATGCTCAGACAACCGCGGAATGGAATCCTCATCAGCAGAGTGGTTATGGTGGCGGTGTTGCCAACAATGTGGAACACAATGACCTGGTCATGGGGAATAGGTATTCCCCTATTCCAAACCGGACTATTGCTGCCCAAGATGTACCGATTAATCATGCCGTTGCTCAAGGTGATGCGCAAGGAAATCGGTATAATGAAGTAACAAGCAATAGACAGGTGACATTTCGTGATCCCGTCAGGAACACACACAGAGAGATGGATGATCAAGATGCAGAGGGAAACCACAATGAGAGAGACTCATCCAATTGGAGTGCAGGAACCTCTCCTTACGCATCACCGCTCAACGAATCCAGCTCCCCGTATACCCATTACCTACCACCAGTTCTTGAAGAGGGTTCTTCTTCATATTCAGAGGCTGCAGATGATGATCCATTACCAGCTATCGATGGCCTCCAAATCTCGGGTGAAGCTTTTCCAGGACACGAGCTTCAAGCGTGCGGATACTCCATCAACGGAACAACCAGTTGCAACTTTGAGTGGGTAAGACATCTCCAAGACGGATCAGTAAACTACATTGACGGAGCAAAGCAACCGAACTACCTTGTAACTGCTGATGATGTGGATGCATGCCTTGCAATCGAAGTCCAGCCTCTGGACAACAGGAAGCGAAAGGGGGAGCTCGTAAAGGTGTTTGCCAACGAGGTCAAGAAGATCACTTGCGACCCCGAAATGCAATCGCAGATAGAGAAGATTCTTCACAAGGGCCATGCCTCATTCAAAATATTTCAGTTCACTGGGTACCTCGACATATGGGAACCCGCAACACTGGCCATAAAGAGAGGAGCTTACAGCATAAAGGGTAGTGGAGGAGGAGCGAGCGGAAGCGGAGTTGTAGTTGCAGAGAAGTTTTCTCCGAACACGATTGTGACAATCCCATACGGAAGTCCAACGGAATTCGTAATACTTAGCGGCTCCGATAACGGAGGTGAGTATCTGTTGAAAACGGACAATGAGAGCTGCTCTAGAGACACAGTTGTGCTCACATTGAGATTGTTTATTCATAGGGCAGATGAGAGAAGGACTACAAAGAAAGGGAAAATAGGGACTTACTTTTTCAACAAGTATTTGTAGTAGGTGGTTTCTTTAGGCCCAGAGTTCAGCAGGGGTGTCTCTTGTTATTTGTTTTTGGGGTAGTTTGGGTGCCCGTTACATAATTTTTGGGGGTGTTGGGTGTGCAGTTGAAATCTGAATTTTTCTCAGTAGCTTTTCGAGCAATTTTTTGTGTGATATTTGATGGCCCATTTTTGCTCTTTTCTTCATGCAATTCTATGCCAATTTTAGGCCCAAAGAATTTAAAAGAACTAAAAACAAAGTTTTCGAAGCTGCATTCGGATACTATTTCACTCTTACACTGCTATGAACAATACCTCGGGTAAATTACATGGCACAAGACGTGCGATTAATTGAATCTTATCGAGCCTCCGGGACTGTCATGGTAGAGTCATAGGTTGAAGATGTTTCGTTCTTGCTTGAAGATGTTAAGTTCTTACTTGAAGATGAATCTGCTTCAGATGAATATCTTCTTCCACCAAAGAAGCCTGGTTTTTTGGGTTCCGGCAAGGGGCAGTCGTCGCCTAACATCAGAATGACAGATGACATGGTTGGCCGGTCTTGAGGAAGCTGCTGCACGCATAAAAGACTAACATGTATGCAGCGCAGGACTTCCGATTGAGTGCGCGAGTCCCTTAAGCATTCGTCAATCAACTCTTCAGACCTCCCTGCTTTCCACAGCCTCCATGCCTAAGGCACGCGATTAGCTTGTCAGTGACAAGATTAAACACCGGTAAACGAGGAAGTCGATGGCGCATACTTACATATCCAATGAGGTTGAGGTTGTCATACGGATCACAAAACCCTCTACTTCTCTTCCCGCTTACTATCTCGATCAACAAAATTCCGAAGCTAAACACGTCTGATTTTACAGAGAACTGACCATCAATTGCGTATTCTGGTGCCATATAACCACTGAAGTATTCACAAGAAACACAATGCATTAATTAAGAAACTATTAGATGATAAGCAGAGATGAAATGCAACAAAGAACAAAACAGATGAACTAAGAAACCAGACGTTATGCATACTTACTAGGTTCCCACCACTTTTCTTGTCACGCCTTCAGTCTGGTCTCCTCCGAACATTCTAGCCAAGCCGAAGTCTGAGATTTTCGGGTTCATCTCCTTATCAAGTAAAACATTACTTGCTTTAAGATCTCTATGAATAATCCTCAATCTGGAATCTTGATGCAGATAGAGAAGACCCCTGCCGACCCCACAGATAATGTGCAAGCGTTGTGGCCATTCCAACAGTCTACTTTGAGTTCGATCTGGTAAGTTTTAATCCATGTTACTCGTATTTGAAATCTCATAAGAACAAATTCGAGAGAACGAAAAGAATAACTGCAGTAAAGTAGTTTCAACAGAATATATTAAGTTTTAAGGATTCGAACCGAAAATGTAGAAGTCCAAGCTTTTGTTAGGCATGTATTCATAAATCAACAGTTTCTCTTCTCCCTCGACGCAACAACCTAGAAGTCTTACAAGATTCCGGTGCTGAAGTTTGGCGATTAGTAATACCTCATTTTTGAACTCCTTCGATCCTTGCCCTGAACTTTGTGAGAGCCTCTTCACAGCAATTTCTTGCCCATCTTCTAGTCTACCCTGAAAATCCTCATTAGAATAAGGATTGCGAAGTTTCAGAAGAAAAAAATTAACTGCTTCATTGACGTTTACAGTTTTATGCTCAGATACAGGAAATTTACCTTGTATACAGATCCAAAACCACCTTCTCCAAGCTTCCTGTTGAATGCAAAGTTATCAGTGGCGGTGGCTACTGTGGATAGACTAAATAACGGTAGCTCCAGGTCGTCTTCTTGTCCTTCATTGTTCTTCCCCATTTTATCTAATATAAAGAGAGAAAAGATAAAGAACGTCAACTCGTGAATGGGAAGAAAAAGATCAACACAACCTATACAACGTATATCTTCTGTTTTTGAATCGTGTAGTCATGCATTCATAAGGTCACTGTTCCACTCATTACGCAGGTAGCTAAATCTATACAACAAATTACTGCAAATTGAAGGAGCAGCACTTGATGCCTCGGTATCTGACTTACAATGCCTCAAAAACATTTCCGGGTAAGGTTTTCTTTTTAATGATTGCGTGTAGTGTGATGCATGGCGTACGTACTAGTTTCACCATGCCAGCTTAGGATATTGCATTGCAGAGTGAATGTGAGAAATCTAACTTTATAGTACCAAAACCGAAAAGGCGATGGAAGAACTACTTGCCTTTGAACTTTGTTCTCTTTCTGTGAATGCAATAGACAGCTAAGAGCGTCCCGGAAACAACGAAAGCAACGGACACTACTATCGCTGCTATCTTTGTCTTGGGCCAATTCGCTTCTTCATAGTTAACATAAAACCAGGGAAACAATCAAAAGTTTATGAAAAATAATGGATTCATCAGGCGATACACAAGTATTGAATAAAGATTGGGCCCCTATACCGCATACTTGATTCCGAAGCAGGCATTCGAATGTACAGATCCTGCCCGCCATCCAAAAGCTCTCTGCTGCTGATAAGATTACCAAACCAGATGGTGCAGCCACTGCCTCCTCCTCTGCCATTGGAGCTAATTGAGTAAGCCATACAAGAACAATTGCTCAAGCAAATGTCCCTGCATCCCGCGAGACTCGAACTTTGGTTGGCCCGGGAATTTGCGATATCTGGCATATTCATCCCACCATATTTCTCAAACCCATGTTTCTTTTGGCAGCTCAAGGGTTCAGTCCGCACACAACCTTCTTCGTACTCTCCAAAGCTCCATTTTTCTGGTGCTTTCGGCTCGAATCCTTGGAAGCAACTGCAAGCTGGGGATTTAGTGATGGAACATAGTCCATTGGCGCCGCAACGTCCGTAATCGTCGCAGTAATCTCCTGAAGTTGATGTGTCATTCTCCACCATTGATGCCAATAGACTCCTATCAGACTGACGGTAGTCAAAGCTTTGCCACAAGTAGTTTCTTGGGTTTCCATCTTTGGCTTCTCTCAGGACAAGATTGCCGGAATCCAAGAGCTGCAACACCGGATTCCGGGGATGTTTGGACAAAGATATTGACCAGACAACAGTGTTATCTTGAGTTAGAAGGACAACACTGCCGGAGGTGTTTATCATCAAAAAACCAGACGAATCACTGATGGGGTTGTGCTGGTTTGCAACCCAAGTAACATTTGGGACTGATGGGACCGGACTGTTGTGCCAAATTCCCAAGAAGTGCTTCTGGGAAAAGCCAGCAGCTGGGGGACTGAAAAAACCCAACTGAAAGCTGCCATGTTTGGAAATCAAGGTGCTGACATCTCTGAGGGGTTGGGATCTTTGAGTAATGGCATCAGCTGCAACTGCAAGTGAGGGTTTGAAGAGGGAGAGGGACAAATAAATTCCAACAAAAATGGATGAGAAAACAGTTTGATTTTCCATTGATTTCTAATTTTGGAGTTTTACTTCTATCTATGCCTTGCCTACTAATTTCATTCTTTTACAGTTTGCAGATGCTCTCACATAGATAGATAGATACATACATACATACATTGATACATATATACAATACAAAGCCATTGACCGGCACCCACAAGATTGTTGACTTTGTGGGGCCCATTGCGCCCCCACAAATCGAAGGTAATGGATGATGGGAAATTTGATATTATGGGTAAATCTGCCATTGACCGGCACCCACAAGATTGTTGACTTTTGTGGGCCCATGGCGCTCCACAAATCGGGAAGGTAATGGATGATGGGGCCAGCCTGGAAATTTGATATTATGGGTAACAAAATTTTATATCAGAGCCGATTTTAACCGCTAGATTTTGATTTTTATATTTTAAAAATAAAAATCTAATCTGCTAAAAACCCTGAGTGACCTCGTGAACCCGGCATGCAAGAAAGACTTATGGTAACTGCGGATCAAATTTGCTAATTGACTGACATAAAAGGTTTAAGATTTATTTGAGGTCCACCGTAAATTAATATAGGTGTTAAACAAGAGTCCGTACAAACGATTCCAACTTAAGATTGATTTTGTTTAAATTCAAATATTTGTAATTATGTAGATTTAGATATAGCTGATAGACTTGTAATTCTTATTAAACTCTCAAATTTTTAGACTCTTGTACTCTATATATAACATGATTGATCAATGAATGGATTATTATCGCTTACAAATACTCTCTCTAAACTATCATTTCTACATGGTATCCTTTTCGATCCTAATTCCTCGCTCATATACGATTGATCAATGAATGAAATATTATCACTTACAAATACTTTCTCTCTTAAACTATCATTTCTACAGTAGGTTATGGTGCTCAAGCATTGGATGCTCACACGATCTCACCATTAAAGGAGGAGGAGGGAGGAGGGAGAGAGAGGAGGGGAAGGATGGCGATCGGTGTGAGTATCCAACGCTTATGCAGATTGCAGCCTACCCCCATTTCTACATGGTATCATCCTTTCGATCCTAATTCCCGCTCACCCACCATGTCCCTCCACGCTTCTCTCCCGGTCCTAATGTGGCACAATTTCATAAACTCCTTCGACTCTAACTATCTTACTTGGCTCTTCGCGTATCAAGTCGCTCTTGATTGGTCACGATTTTTGGAAGTTTGTTGATGGTTGTAACCTTCACCGCCGCCACCACTATCATCGTTTCCTCCATCTCACATCACATTCTCGATGGGTCATTGGCTATCGCCACTATCACGCTCTTCCACGACCAGACCTCAATACCTCAAGTGGTTTCCAATAATTAGCTATATTACTTCAACTTTGACAGAGCCAATTTTTGCTCTCACCAGGTTATGATCCGCTGCCAGCTTGGGATTGCCTCCAACATCGATTTTCTGGCCTATTAGTGACCACACCGCACTATCTGCTACCAATTGCTCCGATTTGACTAAGGGATCTTACTCCGCTGTCGAGGCATTTGGACCACACTAAATCCTTGGCTGACAAACTCGCCAACATTACCTTGTTGACCCTAAATATTTTGTCTTTACCTGCCCCCGAGGACTCCTCGGCCCAGACTACCCATGCTGCGACTATAGTCTTGAATGTCTTTCCGCTGCCCACCTTCGAAGAACTTCATTCTAAGATTGTGGCTTGATCTTTAGAATCCATGCCTGTCTCCTCCGCTCCTCCAAACCTTCCCAAACGCTTATTGACACGGTAATTCAAGCACCACATCAAGCAAATTCACAAAACCCATATGGCAATCATGGGAAAACTTGCAAGGTAATCGCGGTGTAAATCGCGGTGACTGGGTTGCTACAATCAACAATGGCGTCTTGGGCTGCAGTGATAATGAGGTTCCAAAACACCAAATATTATTGGGCTGGTCAACCATCAAATTGGAATGCTACCCTCCCCAATTTTGGAATGGCCTCTGGCAATTGAAATGGGCCCACTTGAGGCACCGGGCTGCCCTAGTTTATCACCGCTTCTAGGCTCTACCCTTGGTGCCCAACTTGTTCCACTCAACAACACATCGCCGCAACGGTTCATACATCGATTTGGCGGAACCGATTCCTTCCCACCTTTTGCAGTTCCTGTGTTGTTCAATATCATGATCCCACCACCTAGTTCCTCGATTAATCGAGCCACTCACCATATGACTACGACGCAAGTGCATTTCAAAACCGACAACCTTATCATGGTTACAATGGGGGTTCAATTGGGTAATGGTGACACACTTAATATTACTTCTACCTGGTACCATTCCTATTTCACTTAATTATGTCTCTCTTTCAACTTCGTCATGTTTTCTTGGTCTCCATTTTTACGAAAATCTTTTTTCTCGTCGCAGATGGTTTACTTATGATAATTATATTGCTATTTGTTTCTTCCTATTTTTTTTTTTATCTTATTTATGATTTACTTATCAGTGCGTTGCTTTGCTGTAGGGCCCATGTAAAGATGGCCTCTAATTAAGTATCTTTTCTGCCTCCCTCAAGCACTTGTCAGTGGTCGCCCGTTGTTTGGCATCAACATCTTGGTCACCTGGTTTACGCCTGCTTTATCTCGCTAAGTTCTAGTTTAGGTTCAAATTTAGTTAATTTTCGTCATTTATTTAAAAGTCGGCTTTAAGCATTTCAAGACAAACCCGCTTTAATTAAATAATGAACGTTGAACTATTCCATTTTTATTATTCATTATGATGTGTGATGTCAACTATTGATTCAATTTCATTTTGCTATTATGTACTTCTTTTCATTGATGATTATTCTCGCCATTCTTGGATTTATCTCATGAAAAAGAAATCTAAAGTTTTTACCCATTTTCGTGACCTTTGTATGTATGGCTCAAAAATTTGTTTAATGCCTTTATTAAATATTTACAAAGTGACTATGGAACCGAATATGTTAATCACTTTTTTCCGAGTTTTTGTTGCCTTCCTAAGATTCAACAACGTTTTCTTGTCCACATACACCCCAAATGTATCGGTCTTACAAGAGCAAGCATCGCCACATTGTTGACATGACTCGCATTTTGCTTCGCGGGCGGCTCATGCTCCTCTCACTTCAGGCTGAAGCCGCGCCACCTCTCGCTCCATCTTATTAATTTACTTCCCACACCCACACTTCATTAGTCTACACCACACATCCTTTGTTTGGTTGTCCATCATCTTACTCACTTGCATACCTTTGGTCAGTTAGGTTTTCCATTTCTTGGAAATTATGTGAAAATAAGTTGATGAGCGATCAATTGAATGTGTTTTTGTGGGTTATAATGCTAGTAATAGCGATAGCAGCTCTCGATCCTTTCGGGTCGTATTTACATTTCACGCCATGTCATGGTTTCATGAGGCGCATTTTCCATGCCAAGCCTCGCACTCCAAATTCTCGCTTCCTATGTGGAATTATCAATTATGCCCACATCGCAGCTCACCGTCTTCTCGGTTCTTCCTTCCTGCTCCACAACCTCGTGACTCACACCCTTTCTTCCTTTGGGCCCTTTGTCCTTCATCGAGCCACTTCTCCTAATTCATCTTTTCGACTCTCTACATCGTGATCAAAGAATCAGACACTTTCTGCCTTCCACCAATCAAATTGCGAACCGCTTAATGGCATCTTTTCCATCAAGCATTCTCCACATTCCTCGTCATTATCTCACCCTATGGTTACTAGATCCAAGGATGGAACTCTCGTTAGCCCAAGTCTTGGACGAATGGCTCTGGGCTGGTACCCACTTCCTAATGCCCTTATCAAGCTTCCCTTTCTACCGATGAACTCCGACATGTTTTTCCTGTGCCAATAAAAAATAAAGAATGGCATGATGCTACAGTAAGAAATAAATGCATTACTTAAGAATCAAACATGGGTTCTCGCTCCTCCTTCGCCCCACTCAAATAAGGTCATGTAAATGGGTCTATCGTATTATGGTTGTCGATGACACTATTGAGCTATAAAGCGCGGTTGGCGGCCAAGGGCTTCATCAAGAGGCCTCCTGTGGTTGGATTATGATGAGACTTTAGCCCCGTAGTGAAGTCTCGCAACCATACGTATTGTCCTCAGCCTCTTGCGTGTCTAAAGGCCGCCTATTCGCAACTCGCTGTCAAGAACGCTTTTCTTGATGGTCATTTGTAGAGGAGGTCTATATGTCTCACCACCTGGCTTTATTGATCCTCGACCACATTTTGTTTGTCGCCTTATTAAGGCACTTTACGGGTTCAAATAGGCACCAAGCGGCTGGTGCAATCGCTTTAGTTCTTTTCTTTCTCCATTATAGATTTATTCAAAGCTCTGCGTATAGTTCTCTTTTAATTTTTCGCCATGGTCCTCACACTATGTCAGCCGTTTTTATATGTCGATATTGTCTCATCGCGCTACTCCATTGTCTTGCAAAAGCTTATTCAAGCACTTGATTCTGAAGTTTGATTTGAAGGATTTGGGTCCTTTAAATTACTGGGATTGCAGTGTCTCGCCTACGCAGCTTATCTTCATCTTTCTCAAAATGAAGTATGCTTATGACTTGTTGAAATGCTTCAATATGTTAATGTGTCGTAGCCCACACCAATCACGCTAAGGTGTTTCTCTCACCATGATGGTTCATTGTTGTCTTCTCCTTACGTAATTTCAGCCTTGGTTGGTTGCCTTCAAATATTTAATTTAACCCTACTTGACATTTCCTTTGCAAAGTGAATGTTGTTGCTCAATTTATGAGTGCCCTCGACTACCCTATCTTCTTGATGTCAAGCGTATATTACGCTATATAAAAGGGTTCTATTGATTATTGCTTAATATTTCGCCCTCAACCTCGTCTCTCTTCTCGCATATTTTCTTACTCCGATGCAGACAAGAAGCTAGGCTGACAATGCACAACTACAAGTTATTTGATTTATCATGGCAACAATTTGATTTCGTGGGTGTTCCAAAAAGCAACCAAATGTCTCTAAGTCCAAAGTACAAGTCCAATTTCGTGCTACTGCTCATGAGCCTTTCGGCAGGGGCGTGCAAGGAGCACACGGTCGCCTTGTCCGCTGGTCCGAGCCTTCTACTGGGGTTTACGCTCAATTGTGCTTCACTTCTATCCCTTCTGCAGGATGCTCGTGGAGACCTTCTATTGTATGGTTGTTGTCGCGTGCCACTATTGGCTTCCCCGCCAACAGAAAGATGTAATATGTATTAAGTACTTGCGCCCACAAGTAATATAACTTCCGTTCATCTGATTGGGCGACTTAGTTAGATATGCTTAGGTTCTTTTTATTGCCTTGTTTCTTAAGGACTTTTTTATTCTCTCTCGATGTTTATACTAGAGATTGCTTGAGATAGGATTTTGTTATAACTGGTTATAACTAAATGCCCCACGCTCACAAGAGACACGTAAAGGAAAGACTCCGTAATTAAAGTGCTTGGAAAGTAAAAACTTGTAAGTAAAGAGCTTATAAGAGTCGATAACGAAAGACTTTAAGTAAAAAAGATCAATGTTATTACATTTTAAGTTCTTTTTCACAGATTGAACAAATGTCCATCAAGTTGGTTTTTTGTTCCATTGGGATAGTTTTCTGATTCTATCTAGATGGTTTTAAGGCTAGTTCCTTATGAGATGATCAAAGACTCTCTGGGCCTAAGATTTCAATCGATACTATCGCCGTTTGGCCGAATAGCAGAAGCACCACTACTCCTCTGGGAGTTAGGATATATGATTAGGTTGCTGGTCTTTGGTTTCTCGAAGTCGCTGGCTACACAAGTAGTGCGAATGAGAAAGCAGCAGATAAAGACGAAGTCTGTATCTGGGAAAGGCTTTGAGGGATTTCCTCAGAGGTTTCTTTCTGAACGTGTGAGTTCTATTTCTGATTTGGTTGAGTGTCCCCAGCTCTTTGCCTTTGCTTCTAATATATAGAGAGCAAAACCAATGTGAAAGCAACCCAACTTGATGCACGCACCTCAACCTAATTCCACTTGCACAAAGATAGATAACATTAATTAACTATCCACTTGCAGATACCAAAAATATCTTGGTGTAAGTTTGGCCTAATTTCACAATAACCCCCACATAATGCCATAATTTGGCTTTAGACCAAAATAGGGGTAGACATGACAATTTTGAGTGTAAACAGGCGCTCTTGCACGCCTGTGCCAAAACCATGTGGCTGTCTTACTTGTTTCATGAGTTGGGTATCACTACTCAATTTCCTACTTTTCTTTAATGTGACAATCTAAGCACAACATATATGGTAGCTAATCCTGTGTTCCATGCTCGTACTCGTCATGTCAAGTTGGATTACCATTTCATACGTGAACGAGTTTCTTTGGGTAGCCATCGAGTTCATTATTTATCCTCTGTGGATCAACTTCAAGATTTGCTCACAAAGGGGCTGCTTCAAGCTCGTCATACTTTGCTGCGCTCCAAACTTGTTCACCCTACGATGCACGGTTTCCCGGGGGGTGTTAAACAAGAGTCCACAACGATTCCAACTTAAGATTGGTTTAGTTTAAATTCAAATATTTACAATTATGTAGATGAGATATAATTAATAGACTGATTAAACTCTCAGTCCTCTTGGACTCTTGTACCTACATATAATACTCTCTCTCTCTTAAACTATCATTTCTACACTTGGACCATTTAATGGCTGGATCATTAAATGGTCCATACCACCTAAATTTTTTTCTAAATATGTGTGTATAATAAATAATACTAGTGGTTATTGGACAAAAAAATAAATAATGAATTTATAGAATAATCGAAAGTGTATAGCATTTTAAAAGACCATAAATTTTATGATCCGAAGAAAATTGTAAGCATTTAAATTGTTAGATTCTGATTTATGTATTTTTTAATAAAAATTTAATAGTTAAAAGGTAATTCATAAGAAAGAAGAAAAAAAAGGAGAGAGAGGAAGACCTGCAGGCAGTAGCTTCTATTTTTCAAGGAAAAGAGAAGAGAAGACCCCAGGAGATTGTGGTTGGAAGAGACTGAAACTTTTGGTGGGTCATGGCAATGAAATTAAAGTGAGAGTGAAGAAAAAAAAGAAAGTGAAAAGGATATAGTGGCCACGTTGGCTCTTTGGTCACGGAGTTTCTAGGAACGAGTTCATAGTAATTGTGATACGTTTAATAATACGATAATAAATGTAACTCTCTCCACATAGTATTGCATTTGTATTATTAGCTCGAGATGTCACGCGACGACGAATTTGTTCCATGCAAGTTGCTTCATGATATGGGTTCACGGTCACGTGACATTCTGCTTTAATAATGTATTGTCATGTGTAAGTTTTTCTCTACATAATAATAAGTTTTTCTCTACATGACAATATATTATTGAATTGAGACGTGACAATAAATCGTTCCATATAAATTGCCCTCCATTTAAGAGAGGTTTTTGTAGAGTGAATTCATCATCACCATGGAGTTTTGGGCCACTAATACAAGGTTACACGTTCGATAGAGTGCAAAAATTCCCGAGCCCTTCATCAATTTGTTCTAGTAGCCTTCCTTCGTTCATCATTATGTTGAAGAAAGTACTGGTTTCACTATAAAACCAATTAGCAATATGGGGAGTAGCCCAACTTACTTATAAGCACATGCAAGGTCGCTCCTCCCATCAATGTGAGATCCATTCTCAGCATACGTTATGAACAATTTGGCGTACTTTTGACTGATATTTTGATGGTTCATACATGCCGATGATATATACTTGAACAGATTTGCCTATTCGTTCCAGAACTTATCGTCGTAAATTCAGATAACGAGTGAAAAAGGCACTGGTTATTTCAATATTGAGTACATCGTTGAAGATAAAACATGAGGTTTCCAAAAAGGACTAATTTAACTCGGACATTGTATGATTTAAGGTTTATATACAACGTATGATAAACAACACTGCAAAGGTTTATATGATCGAAATGATCCTTAACGAGCCTCGAGTAGTGTAATGGTTAATCCATTAGATGAGGGTTCATTGGTTAGGGGAAACTCTCCGTCGAGTAAACCCTTTTCCGGAACAAATCCTGGTTCTTTCGGCTGAGGCAAGGTGCTTTCGCTATATAGCATCTGAACGACAGATGACATGGTTGGCCGGTCCTCAGGCTGTTGTTGCACACACAAGAGACTGATGTGGATGCATCGCAGCACCTCTGATAGAGTGCATGAGTTCCCAAACCCTTCATCAATCAGCTCTAATGGCCTTCCTTCTTTCCACAATCTCCATGCCTAAAACACATGTTAAGACATATTTGTCACTAATTCTTTGATTTAACTTGCACAACAGAAAGAAATTGTGCTTTAACTTACTGATCTAACTTACATTTCCGATAAGATTAAGCCGGTGGTTCAGATGATAGAATCCTTTACTTTTCTTTCCACTTACTATCTCCAGCAGTAAAATACCGAAGCTAAAGACATCAGATTTTACAGAGAACTGCCCTTCGGTAGCATATTCGGGTGCCATGTAACCACTGTAGAACAGATCATTGAAACAAACTAAGCATGTTAAAATACAAACAAAAGGAGAAATAATATATTATGCGAAGGAACGTGTCAAAAATACTTACTATGTTCCAACCACTCTGTTTGTGTTTCCTTCAGTTTGATCTCCACCAAAAGTTCTAGCAAGGCCAAAATCTGAGATTTTCGGGTTCATATCTCTATCGAGTAAAACATTACTTGCTTTGAGGTCTCTATGTATAATCCTCAGTCTAGAATCCTGATGAAGATAGAGAAGCCCCCTAGAAATCCCGCAGATAATTTGGAAGCGCTGAGGCCAATCTAACAACTTGCGCCGTGTTTCATCTGGAAAGTTTACAATTGAACTCTCAGAAGGGATCAAATCAAAACCATAGTCCAACCAGATTTGAATTTTAGGGAAACAAACCAAAAAGGAAGTAGTCCAAGCTTTTGTTGGGCATGTATTCATAGATCAGCAATTTCTCCTCTCCCTGAATGCAACAACCAAGAAGCTTTACAAGATTTCGGTGTTGAAGTTTGGCAATCAGTATTACTTCATTTTTGAACTCCTTTATTCCTTGTCCAGAACTTCTCGAAAGCCTCTTGACTGCGATTTCCTGTCCATCTACTAGTCTACCCTGAAGATTATTCACATTTTCCGAAAGATTGTTACATCCTTGAGGAATAAAGTGCTTCACTAAAGTATGGTTCTTATGCTAGCAGACTGAAAATTACCTTGTATACAGGTCCAAAACCACCTTCTCCAAGCTTATTGTTGACCGAAAAGTAATTAGTGGCACTCTCTATCGTTGGCAAATTGAACAATGGCAGCTCCAGGTCATCTTCCTTCTGTTCTTCAATGTCTTCACCTTATTTAATCATTAAAAGTAACAACAATTAGTGATACTAAACTAGTAATTCTATAAATAGAAAAAGAAAATCTTCCGGGGATTTGTATCACCGCAAAGGAGGTTAGAGCAGAAAATTTTACCTTTGACATCTTTCTTGCCTCTAAATCTTTGAATGTAACAATAGCCAACTAAGAACATCCCAACAATTACAGCAAAGGCAGATGCCGCTATCACTCCTATCTTCCACTTCTCTCCTTTCTCTCCTTCATAGATTATTCGAGATGGTATAACATACATAGTTAAAGTTAAACACCAGACAATTTATACATTTAATCGAAAAGGGGACATTTAAATTCCTAAAGAACAAATTGGACTAGTAAAGAAAGGGAAAAAAAAAACACAATAGAAAAAGTACTTAAGTTCGTACCTAGTTCTGAAGCAGATATCTTGATGTATACATCCTGATCACCACCCGGCATTTGCTTAATATCGACTAGATCACCGAACCAGATGGCGCAACCGCTGCCTCCTCCTCTCACATCCAATTCTGTATAAGCTGAACAAGAACAATTTGATAAGCATTTCGCCCTGCATTCATTGAGGTTCATGCTTTTATTTATCCAACTATGCGTAGTATCCGGCAATTTCAACCCGGGATACTTAGCAAACGCATCATCCCTACAGCTCAACTGCTTTCTCCTCACGCAACCTTCTGAAAAATCGTTCAAGTTCCATTTCTCCAGCGACACAGGAACGAACCTCTCCAAACATTGACAAATTGGCGATGAACTAAGAACACAATTGCCATTGCCACCACAGTGGCCATAACTGTCACAAGGGTCTCTCGGAAACACTGCATAGAGCGTCCAATTCTGGTCAGCCTGCGACCAAATCCACTCCTGCCGAAACGACGTGGTTTGGTTCATCATCATCCGTCCAAGCAACAACTTGTTCACCATATGAATTGTCATGTAAACCTCATACTCATTGGAGACGAAAGTGAAGTTCAAAGCCGGAAGCGCCTTGGCGGGTTTTCCGCTGAACAAAACACCGTTCCATGGACCGCTTCTCAAGTACTCATTAGACCCTTTCCACATAACAGGCTCAGGATAGTTGTGCAGCTCCATCTCCCATATAAAGTCCCCTGGAGAAGGGTCGTCCGGACTCTTCCACGCCGTCAAACGCCGGTTAAGTCCGGTCTTCAAGTCCCACCCGAGCTTCATTCCCGGCAGCAAAGTATCAGAAGGGTAGTCGAAGCTTTGCCACAAGTAGTTCTCTGAGTTGGCATCTTTCTCATCTCTCAGGACAAGATTTCCATTGTCCAACAGCTGCAGGATAGGACTCTGGCTGTTGGCTTGTTTCGAAGAATTCGCAGACCAAATGACCGTCTGGTTGTTTTCGAGAAGGACGAGATGGCCTGTGGTGTCGATCATCAAACTGCCGGAGGAACCATTGCTTGGAGACTGCCTATTTGCAACCCAAACAACGGTTTGGACTGGGATATTTTTGTACCAGATTCCCAAGTAACGAGACTTGGAAATGCCTGGACTGAAAAAACCGAGCTCGAATATTCCGGCGGGAGAAGAAACTAACGACCTGCCATCGCTGAGGGACTGAGATGCAGTGATGGTATCAGCAGCTGATGAAATTTGGCTCAGAGAGAAGAGTAAACAAATGATGAGAACCATGAAACTGAGGAGCTCCATTGGTTCCTAGATTACTGCTTAAAAGTTGGAGTATTGATGGTATTGATGGTATTGATGGTATTTGATGGAGGAATAAAGGCAGTTGACTTGGCTGTATCAGACATTTTTGGTTCCTACCAAGCATTAGGATCACAGATTTTGTTTTCCCTTTTTTTCTTACAAAGAAGATTTGGTAGTGAAAATCAAAAGGAGGTGGTGTTCATTGAAAGAGATATTTTAGTGGGAAACTTTTTTACTCGTTTTTTCCAAAATGTGGATATGTTGTCGTTGTTATATTTCGATCTTACAGTGCACTATAGACGAGACTATTTTAGTGGGAAGTTGAAAACTTTGATGTAATGGCTTTCAAATTGCAATGAGAAATGTGGACTAGAAACAGCATTGAGGAAGAAGAAAGTGGTCCTCTTGGTTTTGGTCAAGCTGGTACTTTATATCGTCACAAGTCACAAACAAAACAACCCTTTCAAAAGGTAATTCGAAGAAATCCCAAAAGGGGTTGGTTTGGGTTATTGGCAATGGCTGCCACGTACCCATTTTATACTCCCATCCAAATTTGAAAAGTCTAATAATCTCTCAAGGAGCAGGTTAAGTTTGGTTGATTGCTGAGATGATTGTTATCTTATCTACAGGTAATTTTTTGTTAACTCTGTAAATCTTGATTTAATCGCTGCACGAGTTGTATAATTTATTCTTGTCTTGGAGCAATTATTAATTTAAAGCATGTGAAAGAAATTTGTAAATGACTCGTTTCAAATAAGATAGAGTTGTGAAAACCAAGAGTCAAATAACTTTTTTTTCCAATCAAGTGGATAATGGATATTGATTTGAGGATTGCGGTGGCAAAAAAATTTATGGTGTTCTAGAGTATAGGTTATTTCAAATTTTTTAACCGTTATATCTTTATTTTTGTGTTTTTAACCAAATATCTAATAGTTAAAAAGCTTGGAGTATTCGATACTCTGGAGCACCATAAAAAATCTCTTGCGATTAAGATATTTTCTATCGTCCTCCAAAGTATGAGAAACTATGAGCTTTTTAACCGTTAAGTCTTTGTTCAAAAATAAAAACAGTAAAATTTAATAGTTAAAAAGTCCAAAATATCCGATACTTTGAAGTAGCATAGAATTTTTACTGTAGTGGTTGCTTCTTTGTTTTTCTCTCTTAGTCAACAAGCTTCTAGAAAAAAACACCGTTTAATGGCGTGCATATTCATTCATAACCCATCTAATTAGTTGACAAATTGAATCACAATAATTTATCTTAACTTCAGCAAGCAAGTAAGTCCACTGGGTGAGCACAGTTTTAAGGTTTGTCAGAATCTCGAAACATTTTAAGCCAATGTGTCAATAAAATACTTTGCTAATGTCCTTTAGCAACTACATATAATTTAATATCTGACCTTAAAGTCGCAAATATACGCCATGCTGAATTTGCCTCAGCTTCATATTCTTGTTGACTGGAAATACCAATTTTTAATTTAACAAATGATCATAGTCTAACGTAGTGTGATATATTAGACAGAGAAATCGACCGAAATACCTTAAGTTAAAATACACTACCAATCTAGAAGGAATTGAGAAATCCCAAAATTTATTGACCGAATACTGTGAAAGATTACAATCCAAAGTCATGTTCGACAGTAAAAAGGCTAAGCTCTTAAGGCGCAAGTGAAAGTTGGTCGGTCTGTTTTCCTTTATGGTTCTACTAATGCCCTTCTGTTGGGCCTGTTGGAAAGAACATACGAATGTAGCCTCATTCAAAAATTGTTTACAAAAATTCGGTAAAGTATCAAAAGAGCTCTATCTATTGATCAATAACAAACCACTTAGATCTGTATATTACCTGCTTGTTTCCTAAGCACACACGCATTAAGCGTTTAACCTACACAAACTAATCGATCGTTATCGAGGCTCCAAAAGCGTCATTGACATTTCGTTGGTTGAAGACGATTGGTTACCTGCTTCATGTGATTCCTTTTCTGTAAAGAAACCAGGTTGTTTGGGGTGAGCCAATGCAATCTCACTTCCCAACATTATAACCACAGACGCCATGTTTGGCCTCTCCTCAGGATGATGTTGCATACATAGGAGACTAACGTGGATGCAACGTAATGCTTCTGATAGCGTACATGAGCTTGCTAAACATGTATCAATTAGTTCTAAAGGCCGCCCTTCGTTCCATAATTTCCATGCCTGAAACATGTCAAAAAACTCCGTCAATTGTTATCCATTGGTCTATATGTATGAAGTTTATTCTTGCTACTTACATGTCCAATAAGGTTTTGGCTGTGGTTTGGATGGTAAAATCCCTTGTTTTTCATTCCACTTACGACCTCCAGGACCAAAATACCAAAGCTAAAGACATCGGATTTGACAGAAAATAGCCCATCAATAGCATATTCCGGTGCCATGTAACCGCTGTAGAAAGAAGAAACATCATAGAGAAGTGACAACATAATAATCCATTGATGAGGATGAAAAGTAGACCGCGGCAATAATTTCAAGAGAAACTTACTATGTTCCAACCACTCTCTTTGTATTTCCACCAATCTGATCACCTCCAACTAATGTTCTAGCCAAACCAAAGTCTGAAATTTTTGGATTCATTTCATTATCAAGTAAAACATTACTTGCTTTCAGATCTCTATGAATAATCCTGAGCCTGGAATCTTGATGCAGATATAGGAGACCCCGAGCAACTCCACAAATAATGTCGAAACGTTTAGGCCAATCTAACAGAAGTTCTCCTGCATCTGGCAAGTTCAATCCAAATCCAACTTCAGTTCTATACACAAAACTGTCTGTATGTGAAATTATTCTAGTGCAATTAAGCAAAATTAATTCTGCTTAAATTTAAGAGGTTCCAAATGTCCAAACCGAAAATGAAGAAGTCCAGGCTTCTGTTTGGCATGTATTCATAAATCAGCATTTTCTCCTCTCCTTGAACACAACACCCAAGTAGCTTTACGAGATTTCGGTGCTGAAGCTTGGCAATCAGTATAACTTCATTCATGAACTCATTAAATCCTTGGCCAGAACTTCTTGAAAGCCTCTTCACAGCAATTTCTTGTCCATGCACTAGCGTCCCCTGAAAATTTAGTATTTCAATTATCGCGAAACTCAGGATGAAGTGATTGTTTGTTAGTTTTGTCCGTATTACGAAACAAGTTACAAGTTTACCTTGTAAACAGGTCCAAAACCACCTTCTCCGAGCTTGTTATCGTTTGAAAAGTTATCTGTAGCAGTAGCTATTGTGGTCACGTCAAAGAGCGGAAGCTCCAGGTCCTCCTTTGGTTCAGCTTCATTGTTCTGATGTGTTTCTCTTATTTCTGTTTTCTCATGCATTAGAAATGGACATCATGTAAGCTATGTAAGTAAACTAAAATTTATATATGCAGATGGAATATGTACTAGATTAACCATATCTCTCAACCAAACTGCACACGATAAAATCTTAAATACATTTCTCTCAAATACTCATCCAAATAAAATAAAAAACATCGGGGACGAGAATATTTAGCTATAGCCTTCAAGTAAGAGTAAGCAAACTAAAACCTAAATATGCAGATGGAACATGTGCTAGTTTAACCATATCTCTTCTAACCGAATTAAACACAATAGAACTTCAAATCCTTTCTCTCAAATATCTATTCAAACACAATCAAAGAACATCCACGAAAAATGTGCAAAGATGGCTCATTGCAGTTCATCTACCTTTTAATTTTGTCCTCCTTCGGTAAAAGTAATATCCAGCTAACAGAAGACCAGAAATTATTGCTGCTACGGTAATTGCAACTATCATTGCTGTCTTCACTCGACGATCATTTTCTTCTTCATGATTGTAGATAAATTAAAATTGCAGCCAAAACAAAAAAGCAGGAAAATATTAAGGTCAATTGGTTAATTTTGATGGAAGCAAAATGAACTTGTATCAAAACAAAGTTCCATACCTAACTCTGAAGCCGACATTCGAATATATAGCTCCTGCCCAGCAGCCGGAAACTGTCTGATATCTATTAGGTCACCGAACCAGATGACACAGCCAGTACCGCCTCCTCTGATATCCGAGCTTGTATAAGCCATACAGGAACAGTTGTTTAAGCATTTGGCTCTGCATTCCTTCAGATTCATACTTTTGTTAACCCAAGAATGTGTCGTATCTGGCAATTTCAATCCAGCAAATTTAACAAACCCATCTTTATCTCTTCCCTGGCAGCTTAATGGTTCCTTCCGCACGCATCCTGAAGACCAGTCCGTCAAATTCCATTTTTCTTGAGACTTAGGCTTGAATCCTTTCAGACATTGGCAGACTGGATTCTCACCAATGATACAATTTCCATTGGCTCCACAGAGGCCATAATTATCACACAAGTCCCTAGGTACCGAAGAATAGGCCCTCCAAGTTTGATCCGCTTCAATCCATGTAAAGCGATCACGCTTACTGGTGGTTTGATTCAAAATAATTCTTGAGATTACAGACTTATCTTGAAGGTCGTAAGCGTAGTACACTTCATCGTCATTATACACAAAGTGGAAACTATAAACTGGATTAGGCCTCAATTCTGGTGAACCACTGAATCTCAGTCCATTCCATGGGCCAGTACGATAGTATTTTGCAGTGCCTTTCCGAACATATGCCTCAGGATACGTATTTGGTTCCATTTCGATCCCATAAGTAAAATCTCCCGGACATGGATCTTCCGAGTTTTTCCATGCTGATAATCCCCGTTTTAGGCCAGTCCTCAAGTCCCATCCCATCTTCATTCCTGCTAACAACGTATCAGAAGGATAATCGAAGCTCTGCCACAAATAGGTTCCTGCCACGACATCTCTTACTACTAAATTACCAGAATCTAAAAGCTCTACCATTGCACTTTGGGCTTGCTTAACTAAGCTCGTCGACCAAACAACGCTCCTATTCTGACCCAACAGCACAAGATCGCCTGTGCCGTTTATCATCAACATGCCGGAAGAATCATTAATGGGATTGCATCTGTTTGCAACCCAAACAACAGTTCTAACTGGAATGTTCTTGTACCAAATCCCCAAGTAACGGTTCGTGGAACTACCTGGAGTGAAGAAACCAAGCTCAAAGCTTCCATCTTTCGAAACCAAGGTCGTGCCATCACGGATAGACTGGGAGGGACTAATGCTGTCAACCGCAAAGGAAATTGTGGATAACATAAAGAGCAAATTAGCACCGATCATAAACGAAAAACAAAGATGAACCATTGAACTTTTGTTCTTGATCTCCCTTCCTACTGGTTTTGATCCAAGTTATGGAGAGAATTAGAAAAGAAAAAAAAAACCCTTGTGGTTGTTAATTGAGAAGACCGGACGGAGATATATGCCGTGAAGGATACGCTAATTGACCGGTAAGTATGTATAGAAAACGGGGGTAACTGTTGTTCTTTAACAGAATGTTGTTACATTTGTCAAGAATGAACATTATATAGTACATGCTCCAATTCCCATAATACAATTAAGAATATGCATTCCCTCATTCAAACATCAAACAATGGTGGAAAATTATTGGTCTTCAAGTAAAATAAAAACAGAATTGAGATTCTTTGTTACCTCCTTGCTAATTCCATCACGTAACTGCGTATAGCTCGGGCGCATTTTTGCTCACCATTCACCACCATATTGATTAACGTTAGATGAGTGATTTAATCTCTCTATTACAAAAATCTCAAAATTTATATTCATCTAATGGTAATAAACAAAAATATTTCCGTACAGTTGATTAATACGCCAAAATAGTGCATCAATGGTCGGGGCCCATCAATCAATGAAAGACCAACTCCTTGGAGTCCTTTCACATTCTCACAGCTGCGCCTTGCTCGTGTGGTGTGTTTTGCCATGTGAATGTGGCAGCCTGTCAATATCACTATCAGTCGCCGGAAGTTAAGAATCAACACAGGATTTTTTGGCTCATTTGACTTTGAAATTTCGAAAGAGAATTGAAAGAAAAAAGTTGAATTTGGGTACTTAACTGACTGTTGGCAGTCGCACGCAGGTCGGCAAAGAGGACGATACAGCACAGCTGCAGAGGTGGCTTTCTTCTTTCGGCGGCGACATTCAAATATCATCTCACTCTAGTCTCTGTTTGCAATTTTATTGTTGGGTTGGGGTTACACCGAAAGCTCTTATAAGCCCTTCTCGCAAGGTTTCTCCTTTTTCTTACGTGGGACTCTTTTACCTTTATATTCTCACACACCCTTTTACGTGTGGTGAATTTTCAAGCCAAACACGTGTACAACATAAATTGGACAACGTGGAACACGTGTGGCCTTTGGGTTTCACACGTGGGCCAACATGCTCTGATACCATGAAGAAAGTTGAGGTTCTATCATAAAACTAATTGAAAATATGAAATGTAACCCAACCTTTTATAAACCCTTGCAAAGTTTCTCATTTCACCAATATTAAACTCTTTTATTTCATATCCTCACACACAAAAAAAGAACATAGAAAACACACAGGTTTTGGTTGAATTTTGGATGATTCTCATTGATGTCAGTACAGCCTCTATATACATATTTTACAGAGATTTAGAAGGCAAGGTTTAACTTGTTTATAAGGAAATATTTTTACAGACACATAATTACATAGATTACGGAAGCTCAAAATGGTAAACTGATGTGATCACGAAATCATCCTATGATCAGATGATTTCATGGGCTGATTGCCTTGATTGTCATTATCTCCTAACCGGGCGAAGAAGCACTGGAAGCTTGGACAAGAGATAGTGAAAACGGGTAATGGACAGGCCTTGGGTGAAGATGTTAGCAATCTGATCATGTATAGAAAAATAAAAAACCTTAAGCTCATTACGAACAACCTTTTCACGAACATAGTTGTGGTAGCAAAAATTCACCGCTTGATTATTTGATGAACTTGTACCTACAAAACAAATTAACACATTTGATCAAGACCAAGACCACGCACTCACGAGGAGGGGTGGCGTTAGGCTAATGGATCTCCGATGCCTAAGTCAGTTTCTCTGAAAAGAGAGAGTTTATGACACACCCCACCCTCGATACCCACGTGGATACCGAGTTCGGGCGTGCTGGCCGACACTCGGAAGTGACGAAGCCATTAAATGCATGACAACACTTAGTTTAAGCAAATTAAATTACCATAAAGTTGCGGAAATTAATGTCAATATGCACAAGGTTCAGAGCGTACTAATTTGAATCAGCGGAAACAAAATAATGAATCAAGTTCCTAGAATTTCTATCCATAACAGGGATGGATATTTTTTAAGAAATTGAATAAGAAATAGTAAATCCCTACATGGTCGGGAAATAGAATCAGAGCTGCCACTCGGATGCCTCGACTTCACCAGATGCTCTATCACTATGTCCTGAAGGGGGCGCAAAAACAAAAGGTGTGAGTGGACGAAAAATAAAAGTTTTCGAAATGCCTTTCTCTTTTCAACATAATAACCCCTATTTGAAATCCAGTATAATTGTAAAATCGTACTACCGTAGTATACGTCAAAATGTAGTTTATAGGTATAACTAGAAACATATAACAATATAAAATCCGTAGATAACAAATCATATTTCCAATAGTCCTTTCATCATATATACCAGTAATATAAATATAGGAAAACCAACACAGGGTATATAAGCAATCACCCATGTACGTGTTCAGGAACAGCCTCTCAATCCCCGTATAAGCACTTTACATTATTCAATTAAATTGTACTCCTAGTACCACACATGACACACCCCGACCCGGATGTACAGGTCGACACCCAATAGTCGAGTGTGCTGGCCGACACCACGTGGGGTGACGAAAGCCATTTTGGAGAAATAAGGAATAATTTAAGCAAATTGAATTTAATAAGGTCAGAGTGCACGAAAGTGTGCGGGCGATAAGAAATACTAAAATAATAATTGTAGAGTAGAGTAGGAGAATAAAAAATGATTACAAAATAATACAGATTCCTACATTGTCATACCACCGCGTCTCGACGTCGACGACTCCAAGCCACTAATCCTAGAGGGGCGCAAAACAGAAGGGTGAGTGGGCCATAAGTAATTATTTTAAATAAAACCTTTCCTTTTTTGAAAATAGTAACCCCTCGCCGTCAAAACAAGTAATAGTTCAGTTAAAAGCCTTTCTGAAAACATACTACAGTAGTAGATCGAAAACAGTGTAAGTACGGAAATGTACTTGGTTTCCAAAATGGGCAGAAAGCCACAACTTAAGTATAAAATACTTTACCAGAAATCCGTATAAATAAACAATACGGGAAACCCGTAAAACCAGTAGAAGTCTTCGTGGCATCAGTGAAATCCGGTAATAAAATCACAATATAAAACAGTAGGGAATACGCTCGCTAGGTATGACAGACACACGAGTTCATACAGAGATATTCTGTCATGAACAGGCTGGGTGTACGAATAATATTACGCTCATGTACTACAATCACGTGAAGCTGGCGCTAAGCGCATCACAACGAGTTCGAGTCGCCAAGGCGACCTAGAACAGGCTGACACCTACGATGGATCCAAAGTGAGCGTGTCGGTGCGTGTGAACATACACGTGAAGCTGGTCCTGGCCCCGGACAGTACTACTGACACGGAATATTTCCCAATAAAATAAAGTGGGGGTAATTTCTTCTCTAAAATAACCTCAATAGGCTCTACTTAGGTATTCACGGATGCCGTATCCGGAATACCAAGAATATACCAAAGTTACTCAAAATACTTAAACCGAGTCATATACTAGTGAACCAAGTACGATATAAATGTAAAACTCAAGGTTCACCAAATATAAATGTAAAACAAGTTCACTAAGTATAGATATAAATCACCTTTAAATGTATAGGCATAAAAATGCTAAGTTCACTAACATAATAAGATAAAATACCACTTAAAAGCATGGGCATAGCCTAATATAAGTTTCTAAAACACATTAAAATATTTAATTTAATAAGGAAGGGGCCCACTCACATATACCAATGCCGAAGTAGTCCAAAAGTACGCTCTTTGTACTCCACGGGTCGCCAAACCTATTTTAGAATACCCACAATTAATAAAGTATTCAAAAATACGAAGAAAATGGCGTTCGGAAACCCGAAAACGGGGTTACGGGGTCGGAAAACCCAATACCACCGTCGTGGGCCGCCGTGCGCCGCCTCACGCACCGCCACGCGCCGCTGTGAGGTCCCACGCACTCTCACGCGTCGGCACGTGCTGGTGGAAGTCCACCACGCGCGGTCACGCGCCACACGCGCCGGTGACGCGTCGGCCAGTCGCCGGTGACGCGTCGTTAGAGTTAACGGAATATTCTAACGGCGTTAGAATATTCTGTTAACACCGTTAAAGTTAACGGACGGAATATACCTTGGAACATTTCGGTCCAACCGGGTTTGGACCGGGTTGATGACGTCATCACCGGGTCGCTGACGTCAGGGTCGGGCCGGCTGACGTCAGCTCGCCGGTGACCTCTGCATTTTCCTGCCGCCGAGTTGCTGCCGCCGTCTGCCGGCCAGAGTTTCGCCGGAAACTCGAGATTGGGCGGAAACCTGCAATTTGACATAAAACCTTCAAATCTCAACCATTTTTCACGATTCAAGTGTCAAAATGATGCTGGGAGTGAGGAGAATGATATTTTACCAATTTGGAGGCCGATCTCTGGCCAGAGGTGGCCGGAATTTGAAGAAGAAGTCACGGGTCTAAGTGGCCGGTTTCCAGAACCTCGATTCCAGTCCAGAATCGAGCATGCATAGTTTGAAAGTGAAACTAGGAGTCACCAGAAGGTGGATGGTGATGATTTCGAAGGAGATCGATGTCGAAATCGTCGTGAACTCGCCGGGAAAGGCTCGGGTCTCAACGACGAGTTTGAGAGCCTGGGTTTCTGGGTTCGAGCAGAGGTACTGGGTTTGTTTTGTGATGAGCTGAGAGTGACAAAGAAGATAGTTTGGTTAGGGGGGAGATTGGCCGAGAATTGGCTCGGTGAAGGAGGAAGGATGGCCACGGGGTGGCTTGAGAGGATTTTGAGGCCTGAGTGAGGGAGATACAGAGTGCAGAGAGAGATAGGGTCGAGCTGACAGAGAAGGAGACAGAAAGTGATGGGCTCACTGGGCCCACTGGACCCAAGCCCAAATACAAAACACAAATCCACTTAAAAGAATTACGGAAACGTCGATAAATTAACGTCCGTAGAACAATTATTCGGACTCCGAATAATGTCTCGTTCGCGTCCACACGTCCGTAACGACGAGTACGGTAAGAAAATACAAAAGGAAGGGTCGTACGAGTTACGACGCAAAAGTCAACCAAAGGTCAACTAGGGGCATTTTCGTCATTTCCCGCTTCCGGGAATAAAATAATGATATTTTTGAGGCGGGATGTAACAACACACATGTAAGCACTTGCGCATTAGCGCGTCACACCCGAGTCCTTACATAGTGGGGCCTTTTCCCCAAAAATAAACATAAACGTAAGACAAGCTTGCACTAAGGTATTTACCGGACAATACCCCTGGAGTACAGTGCGTGTGACCCAAACATGTGAGACTTGTTCTACGGCCGTGAGACGATACTACAATGTAGTGAAAGCATACCAAGTGTGTTTGAAAACATACATACATACATCATGTGTAGGAGTGAAGAATATCATATACTTCATAATTTTCCAAATATTTAATCCTTGTGTAATCGAACATATTCATGCGTAGAAGCCATTAATTAAATACTGATAAATCCATATAAATATAATCAACCCTCAAAACCATTTCATAATATATAACCATAATTAAATACTATATGGTTGCATAATCGAATACCAACATATATATATATATATATATATATATATAAACATGCCCCAAAAACATTTAAATTCATGTAAGAAAACCATTTCATAAATGTTTTCAAGCATATAAATCATTTAATAAAACAAAAGTCCACTCACTGGTGATCGGGAGTGAAATCTCCCTCGGTGTTGCCTTCCTCGAAGTGTGGCGTCGAAGAATTATCTATTTAATATTAGGGGGAAAATTAGAACCTCTCTAATATAAATTAATATAGGCCCTATAGAAAAATATTCCAAAAATAATACTATTTTAGCGAAAACGGGCTCGAAAAACGATTTTCGGGCCCTTAAAACCCTACAGCCGCTGTCCATCGCCGCCGGTGCCGCCGCACGCGCCGGGAAACGGAAGGACGCGCCGCCACGCGCCGGCCAAGCGCTGGCACGGGTTGCCACAGGCCGGCACGTGTCGCCACACGCTGCACGCGCCTTGATGACGTCACCCCACGCGCTGCTGACGTCAGCCACGCGCCTGCTGACGTCAGCACCGTTAGTTTTAACGAAATATACCTTTCTGACGGAATATTCTGACGCTGTCAGGAATATTCCGTTACTGTTGACGGAATATTCCTTCTTCTTCCTCCTCTCTCCAGTCGCCGGAGCCCCCGCCAGCGCCGCCGTCCTCCGCCGTCTGGTTCACTGGATTTCTAGAAAATTTCCCGATTTAATTCCAAAACTTTAAAAATTCGTTCTTTTGCCAAATTCAACGTGCCGTGTATCAAATTGAAGGTATTGACGAGTAGAATATTTTCATACCAATTTGGAGCCGGAAAAATGGCCGGAGATGGCCTGAAATTGGCCGGAAAGCTTCGGGAAATCCTAATTCCGTTCTCCTTCAAAACTGCACCAAATTTGACGTTCTTTATATTGATTTGAACCTACTCAACGTAATAAAACCAATGGTAATGGTTTCGAGGCTTACCTATGTCGGGTTTGTACAGAAAATTGAAGGACAGTTTGCCGATACCGTTCCGACGTCGGTTTGGTCGATTGGGTTCGAGTTTGGATATTCTGAAATCACAGCCTCGTCCAGAATGATGAGACGATCGTAATGGTATTGGTCATGAGTGACGGTTTGACAGTTTTGTGATTTGTCCAAGAGTTTTAGGGTTTCGGTGTTTTGGAAGGTTTTGGCCGAGAGAGAGAAGTGGGAGAGAGAGAGAGAGAAATCGTGTAGGGGAGTTGTGTTGTTGCACAGCAGTCAACCCACAACCCAAAAACCCTAATTCCAACTTACGGGGTGGAAATTACTAAAATGCCCTTACACTTTAAAGTTTCGTAAAACGTTCATTTTAACTCCAAATTGAGTTCTGCTTGCGTCCACGCGTTCGTATCAACGAGTACAACCTGAATATGTAAAGAAATAATTTTTCACATGTCGTCACGAAAAGTCAACAAAAGTCAACATTGGTCACTAGGGGTATTTTGGTAATTTTACATAAAAGTTTGGGATGGGTTGTAACAGTTTAGGGCTTAATTGCGTCGTAAAAGCTTACCAAAAAATTGGTAGAATGAGGGTATAAATAGAGGGAGGTGGTCGTCCATGGGGAGAGGGATCTCGCGCCATGTGTAGGTTCCAATTGGCCAATGAGTGTCTGTTACAACCCGTCCCTAATTTTTTTCATGTAAATTTTGGCACATAGTTGTGAAATTACCAAAATACCTCTAGAGGGTAAGTGTTGACTTTTGTTGACTTTTGTGTCATGACATGTATCAATTATTTTCTTAGCGTATCCTTGTAGAACTCGTTGATACGAACGTGTGGGTGCAAGCGGAGAGTAATTTGGAGCTAAAATGAATATTCTACGAAACTTTCAAGTTCGAGGGCAATTTAGTAATTTCACGTTGGTAGCAGATTTTTGTAAATTTATTTTATTTTATTTATTTTCCCTTTTCAGAAATTGGGAGAGTATTTAATTAAAGTTCTATGTGTTTTTGACTTGTTTCAGGCCATCTTTTATTTGTTTATGGATTCCAAATAGGTAAAATCTTATTCCTCTCTTCGTAAGCTTTGTTTTGATATAAAGATCACGAAGTTTGGTTGAGTAACAGAGCTAAACATACCCTATACATTTTCTGGCCAAAATCTGCAAAAATCGGCCAAGTTACAGCCTAGACCGGGTCAACTCGACCCGAATACTCTGTACCAACCCATTTACCAATCGCATTTCCAAATTCGGGTCGAAATATTTTAGGAATATTCCGTCTGTAACCCTAACAGAATGTTCCGATTCTAACTGAATATTCCGTTATATTTAACAAAATATTATGCTATAATTAACAGAATATTCTGTTATACTTAACGGAATATCCCATCCAGTGAAAAAAAATAAAATTCAAACATCGAAAATTCCAATTCGAGCCTCGTTTCTCTATATTTCTCGTAGTATTTAATTAGTTGTATCTGAAGGATTATTTACTTAGGGAAAGTTATTAAGTCAATTCTTTAAATTATGTTTAGGGGACCGTACATCCAAGCGTTTGCAGGATCAGGACCCACAGAAGGACTACACTCCCTAGTACCTGTGAGTGGACATTTATTTTACAAAATAGTTAATATCCTAGTATATATATATACATATGAATGGTTTTGAATATATTTTTATGATCATGCCTACACTTGCTTCATTATTCAGACTTGCTTTATATTATGATCTTCGAAACATTGATTTTTATATATGGCATGATCATGCATTTAATCTCACGTGACTTATGTTTTCACACACTTGATATGCTTTCACTACGTTCTAGTACTGTCTCACTGCCGTAGGACAAGTCTCACATGTATGGGTGACACGCATTGTACTCCAGGGGTATTGTCCGGTAAATACCTTAGTGCAAACTTGTCTTTACATTTGTGTTTATTATTGGGGGAGGTCCCTCAACGTAAGGACTTGAGTGTGACGTGCTTATTGCGCAAGAGCTTACATGTGTGTGATACTAGGAGTACAAAGTGGTTATAACGTAAAGAACTTGTGCAGGTTGGAGGGAGGTCCCTCAACATGTACATGGGTAATTGCTGATATACCTTGTGATATTATTTTGTATATATATATCGAGATATCTTAGAAAACAATTTATCTTGTGATAAGTTGGATTTTGTGATTTACCATGAATTTATCTCGTACAAGGAAATATTCAGGATTTATGTTTCTACTCGATGAGTTTTACTTGACATCTATAAATGTAGTATGATTTTATATATATATTGGTTTCCAAATAGGGGGTTACTATATTCGAAAAGAGAAAAGGGTTTTTAGAAAACTTTATTTTTCGTCCACTCACACTTTTCTGTTTTTGCACCCCCTTCAGGGCCTAGTAGTGGTGCATTCACATAATGTGGCAGCTCTGATCCTTTCCCGAAAATGTAGGGAGTTTATCTTTTATTCAGTTTCTATAATAATAACCATCCTTGTTATGGATAGAAATTCTAGGAGCTTGACTCTATTATTTACTTCTGTTGCTTTACATTAGTTACGCTATGAACCTTGTGCATATTTGAAATAAATTCTGTAAACTCTTTGGCAGTTAAAATTGTATAATTTCAGTGTTGTCATGCATAAAATGGTTATGTCACTTCCGAGTGTCGGCCAGCACGTCTCAAACTCGGTATCCACATGGGTATCGAAGGTGGGGTATGTCAGCCTAGTATGCCCAGTTGGGTTAAGTCATAGTTAATGCAGTACAGGGCAATAAAGGTCGTACTTTTCCTGAGAATTCTCGTGGTTTAGGAGTGTGAGAACTTGAAGGTATTATAGAATCACACTCAATCCAAAGAGAATGTCAACCCTTCTTTGTAGCCATAATGACACCATGAATAATAGCCTTAAGCTCCGCCTTCGAATCAGTAACAATACCGAATGATTCTACAGAGTACCCTAGACAATGACCCAAATGGTCTCGGAAAACACCACCAAACCCAACATTGCTTGGAGAACCACGAGTCACACCATCATCATTAACTTTGACTTCAAATGCACAAGGAGAAAGCAGAAAGCCAAAGAACCTCATAGATTTTGGGAACCCTACACTCCATGCACTCAGAGAATGCAAAGCTCGGCGACAATGAATCAAAACCAAACCCAGGAGTTTACTTCGAAAATATGCAAATGAATGTCACCAACCAAATAATCAATTGTGAGCATTTTTTTTAAAACATACTAAATTTCTAGCCAGCCAAAGGGAATAAAAACTTGTCCCAATCATGCCCCACCATAATAATTGTAGTTGAGTACCAAGACCTAATAATTGTAGTTGAGTACCAAGACAAAACTGTAATGGATAGGAGAAAAAAGATGCGCTTCCAAAGAAAATGGGCACTTAAAAAATAGATGATGAACATATTCAAAAGCCTGACAACACAAAAAGCACATTGACGCAAAATAGAATCCTCGGTGAAGCAATAAGTCATCAGTTAAAAGCTTTCCATGAAGAAACCGTCATAAGATAATATAGTTATGTGGACGAAAACATCGACGCCAAACCCATCTATCCCAAGCAACAACTACTTGTTTACTTCACTTAAAATCGTAAGCCATAGATAAAGAAACTACACCATCAGAATAAGGTAACCAAATTAATTTATCATCCATTCCTGACAAAGGAAGCTTAATTTTTGAAATTCCTGACCAGATAGTAGCTAGCAAGAGTAGTAGTTAAATCAACAAGGCAACACCAATTCCCATTACGTCAAAAACAGGTGCCCACAGAAGCTTACCAAGAGATTGCAGAATACCCAACCGTTTCACAACAGGATCACCAATCGAATTAGCATGCCAAAAATTAATAGAAGCACCAGTGCCCACCAACCATTTAGAGTTTTGACAAATATTTACAAACATCAAATATTTACAAACAAAGGCCATAAACCAGGCCAAATGGAAGATTATTTATAAGAAGAGCACAACTGACCTCTACCCTTAAAAAACCTTGCATGAAAAAAATTAGCGGCTACTGTAGAAGTTGTCAAAAAATCCCAGAACTTCTTCAAACGAAAAGCTTGATTAAGAGCTTGAAAATTCCTCCCTCCAAGACTTCTCTCCTTCAAAGGGGCACAACATTTTTTACAAGAGACCGGGAAATATGCACGAGAATTTGTACTTCCAGTCCAATAAAATTACCAGCCCAATTACGAACTTGCTGCAAAACAGTCTTAGGCCAAGCATAAATGGAAAAATTGTGAGACAACATGCTAACTGTTGTGGACAGTTTTTAGTGAAGGGTGAGGCAAGAGAAGAATAGAGAGAATTTGGTGAAACTGTAGTGTATGTGGAATATGTAGTTCATATATTCCACATACCAAGTGCCTTTATTTATAGTAATACAAGTACAAGTACAATAGGATACTAATCATTTACAGAACGGAATAGCCTAATCCATATCTACCTAGGATTTACACAATCACATTTAACACATGTTATAAATTATCTACAACACTCCCCCTTGAGTGTGCAAATACTCAAGTAGATATCGCATCAGATCTTCAGGATGATAGTTGATGAAGTCGTCTCGTAGGCACAGTAGAGAACACTCGAGTCTCATATAGGGAACTTGCATATAAAAAGAATAAAAACTCTCACAAAACCTGGCTATGGTAAAACCCAAGACGGGACAAAACCCATAGTCTAGGAGAAAAGTGAGTTAATGCAATGTCGATACTTAACATCTTCAAGACGTAAGTAGTAAGAAAACACACAAGAGTATGACTAGCCCAGAATGGGTGCCTCGTTAAAACCTAGTCAGGCAACAAAAACCCAATGGGAAAAATGATCCTGATCGTAGGGAAAAAGAGTACATTAAGGTCAAGTGAGTATACTTCAGGATACTCCCCCTGAGTTCGACGAAACTCCCCCTGAGAACTACAAGCGTAGCAAATGAGAAAATTTGCACATACCAAATCTTCCAACAAGCTTCTTCGGCAATGACTTCGTGAAGAGGTCGGCAAGGTTGTGTTCGGATCAGATATGCTTGACTTCAATCTTCTGATGCTCATGCTGATATGATGTAGACGCAATATGCTTGGTGTTGACTTTTTGGATGTATCATGTTATGGTCTGGTCGATACATGTGGCGTTGTCTTCATAGATCGTTGTTGGAACTCAACAAAGGATGAAGAATTACAAGTGCTTCGAATATGCTCCCATGTACACGGGTGGCTTAGTGTATGGCGATGAGCTCGAAGACGTCGCAACTAAGGTCTATTTGGTTGACCTCCAAGATATTGCGGTGTTCCTAACGGTAAAGACATAATCCGTTTGGAAACGTGCCTTGTGCGGAACAGACGGATAGTCTGTGTCAGCGTATCCCACAAGGTAAGCATCATTCCGATAACCAATGGGTTGTGGTTAATTCTGAGATGCGTAGGGATAGAATAAACCCAAATCCGTAGTAACGGAAAAACGTCTTTAACACCAATTTGGTGGTAGCATGTAGGCGCAGTGTTGTATCTTACCAAAAGATCAACAACGAATGAGATGTCATGCTTAATGCAATGAGCTAAGTACAATAAAGCGCTAATTGAACTTAGATATAGAACTTCAAGTTCCACAACCTTTTCAAGGATCTCATTTGCATCTAGCGTATGAACGGTCATGGGTGTACTCAAAGGCAACACCTTATGGGTGTAGTTCGATTGGTGGACCAGAATACCATCTGAACTTTGCTCGAAACTTCGGGTCGGGACATAAACGAGTTTTCCCAAGATCTTTCATCTCAAATTCCGACTTCAGGTGCGAGGCAGTTTTCTCAAGCTCTTCCAGAGTCTAAGTGAGATTTATGTCATCGACATAGACTGCAACTCTTGCAAATTCGGTTTTGTACACGCAGGGGCATAGTTTATTCACATATCCCTAACTGATCAAATATTCACTTAAACGGGTATACCACATCCGCTCGGATTGTTCCAATTCGTAAAGTGAAAGCCTCAATTCAATAGAGAGGGTGTTCTGTGGTCTAGAACTATTTGGATCAGTCTATAAGTCCTTCGGGAACTTCCATGTATATTTCTGTATCAAGATCCCGATAGATACGTTACAACCACGTACATAAGCTGCATATTCAGTTTTTCCGAAAAACTACCAAACTGATAAGGTAGCGGAACGTTATGACGTCCATTACGAGGGAATAAGTCTCCTCGTAATCAATCCCAGGGCGTTGAGAGAAACCTTGCACCACAAGGCGTGCTTCGTATCGCACTATTTCATTCTTCTCATTACGCTTCCTTACGAAAACCCACTTGTAGCCAACGGGCTTCACATGTGGAAGTGTAGGAACTACAGGCCTAAACACTTTACGTTTCGCAAGTGAATCAAGTTCGACCTGGATTGCTAGTTTCCAGTTTGACCAATCAGTTCTACGTCGACATTCATCAACGGAACGCAGTTCGATATCGTCGCTTTTCACTATTTCGGGTAGCTACCATATACGTGAATATCATCGATGATAATCTCATTCCAATTCCATTAACTAATCCATGCATGCATAATGGACCAAGACTACAGGTCTCGGGATAATCCGGATTAATTTCATGAGGTGGAATGGTTGAGATAGCGAACGAGGAAGGGATTCATTTTGTGCCATACTTCTCCACTTCTAGGGAGGTGAATCCTTCGAACCGAGTGATCTGTCGCGCTTCAGGCCGAGAACAGATTGATTGGCTAGCCGTCGGCGTACCAGGCCGTCCAACAGGGGCGGCCAACCGTCCTTCAGGGGCGGCACACCCTTCGAGGATGTTGACTCGACGTCCGTTAGGTACGTATATCCTTGTAGGCATGTTTGCAGCTGGTATATGTGATCTCGTCACTTTATCTATATCAGAGAAAGCGTCTGGAACAACACTCTGGAATCTAGAATATGGGGATCAAGATGAGACATAGTGGGGACGTCTATGATAATTCGCGCCGTTCTTCAGGAACGTTGACGTTCTTATCTCCCCCTAACGGCGGGAAGACTGTCTCATCGAAGTGACAATCCGCAAAATGGCGGTAAAGAGATCGCGTGCAAGGGCTCTAAAGAGCTAATTCGAAGGAGAATCACAATCGACAAAGATTCACATCCTTCTTTGAGGACCCATATTGGTACATTGCGGCGGCGCAATATGGCAGAAGGTGCATACCCAAAAATGAGTAAATACGAAACATCAGGTTCGTACCCAATAACCAATTGTAACGCTATAAAGTATCGGGTAGCAATGGGCCTCAGGCGGACCAACATGGCTGCATACAAGATTGCATAGCCCTAGGCAGAAACCGAAAGCTTGGTGCGTTCACCAAGGTCTGGGCGATCAATTGATAATGCGCTTTATGATCGCTTCTGCGAGGCTCTTTTGGGGGTTGAACATGGGGAATTCAATGTTCAATTTCAAGCCCAAAAAACATGCAATACTTATCGAATACTGTTCGATATAAACTCTCCGGCATTATCCAGTCTTCTAGACTTTTATGGGATAATTAGGGTGGTGAGCCCTTAAGTAAGAATTGGCCAGGAGTTTAGCAGCAATGTGTATGTGGACAGACATGTGACCATTGTGTCGATATATCAACCAAAAACCATATTTACATGGTCCGCATTTTTGGTTGGAAGAGTCCACATTATTCCCTTTGATCCACTGTGAAAAGAGGGTTATGTAGTAACTTTGCTAGGGATGATGTAAAAATCCAATTTCCCCAACGAGCACGCTTGGCAAAGTGTGCTTGTAGGCACAAAATCCTTACTTCAGGTAAGGTGATGCATTGTGTAACATATTGCATCGTGTTTTGACCTGAATGTTCCAAACGGTCGTGCCAAAGCAAGTAAAATGCTCGAATCACCCGGCTTCAAGCCAGCCTATATGTGGCATGTCTCAGTTGGGAGGTAGCCCATTGGCCCCAAAACATAGCTTCAGGCTTCATATTTTGGAAGGTGATGCAAAGATACGTCACTCTATTTTCTATAGTGGTTTTTAGGATCATTGTTTTCTCGAATATCCTTATAACTCAATGACATTCTTCCGGAACGGAGAATATAAGGCCCCTTAATAGTAATTCAGTACCATTAATACAACGAGGTGCAGTGCCATTGCCCTTAATCAGGTTAGGTAGACCTGAATTCGTTGCTAGAGGGGTGATTTAGGTATGAAGTTAGTGTGCATAGTCGCACGTTCATCCACACAGCTAACTTCCCCACATTTATACCTTATCACATGTTAATTGAATTCGGTCACATGTATAAGAAACATGATTCAATTAACTCATATTCGAGGACAATATCCATAATAATATCCAAAAAATTTAAAGCAAATACCAAAACAATCATCCAAACAAAAAGGAAAAATTGTTCAAAACTTAAACCAAAAGATAGGGGGTTTCGGCCAACAGGGCCTTCCATGTCAAAATTTTGCTTTTCCATATGTGTTAGGTGAAGCAAAATTAGTCTCACAAATTGATTACAGGAATGGTACTCCTCAACAACATTGGTAGGGGCACAAATAAGTGCATAGCCAATGATTTATTCCATCAAAATGGAGGTAGATTTTGCACGGTTGAGGTTCGGGAATACTGTCCCTTATTCTTGAAGTTTTGGGTCTTAGTTGCCAAGGGATCACGTGTTTGGTCGTGATGCCACCCCCTTGGTTGACCCTGATTCTACCACTATTCAGTAATCTCCAGCCGAAGAAGGAAGAGTAGATTCGGTAGGCCTCTGTTGAAGCAGAGCCTTAAGTTCGGTACACCTCTGCCGAAACAGAGCAAGACCTTCGGTACATCCCAGCCGAATCACTGGGGTGCCGCTTTCACTGTTGTGCTTTTCAGTGAGCAAAGTGGTAGTAATCAGATCCGAGAATTTAGTGAACCTCCACTCTCTAGGGTGCTTCTTCAGGAGCATTTTAGAGGTATGGAAGGACGAGAAAATCTTCTCCAGTCAAAATTCAATCGGATTCTATAAACTTCAGAATTTGTACCTATTCACGGATGGAGTTCAATCATGCCTTGTGTCAGGCAAGATATGTCTTGCTTCGGGCAAGGTATGTCTTGCTTTCGACAAAGTGTGTCTTGCTTCGGGCAAGGTGTGTCTTGCTTCGGGCAAGATCATCTTTGCATGATTAGAACGATCCGTAGAGTGAGTCAAAAAGCCATGGAATCCTCGTCATTGAGGTACTTTCATTTATAATGCTTCAGGCATAAGTCTTCAGATGAAGATCATGACGGAGGCTTATTTAGCTCTATCCACGTCATTGTTGGCTTCAATGTTTCTCAACTTCTCAGTAGTCAAGTGGAGCTTCACAATTTTGTGCCCACATAAATTAGTTTCTTCCAGAAACTCCCATGTTAGTGAAGTCGAATTTGTTACTGTTCGAAAGTCCACTAGATGAAGGGAACAAAAATTGTGGTTAGTGCTTATGGTTATGGGAAATAAATTCTCCATAATCATAAAAGTTAGAACATTCGGGTTCTAAGACATGGTTTGGTTTAAATTTTCATGAAAACTACTGGTTTCATGTGTATTTAATTTTTAAGGAAACTTCAGGTTTCTTGGCACTTATTCGAAACTTCGGGTTCGAATTCATGAACTTCAAGTTCATATATACCTGCAATCAAACGCAATATATATAGAACAAAAAATAAAATTTAACATATATTGTGAATGGGTAGTGAAATATAGGTCTACGGGACCTTCGGGGTTTGCAAATATGACCCAAATAATTTTTGGTGGGTCGTGGTTGGAGCTGCAGGCCCAACCTTTGTTTGCTAGGCTTGCTGGCCAGCAAAAATAAAGAATATTTGGACAAAGCCCACACGGGCTGGGAGTCCAAAGCCCACACGGGCTGGGTGAAGGAAAGAGAAAGCAGCAGAGCTGCTGGTGCACTGGGCTACAGGCCCTGGGGTTCAGCTGGCCCATCAGGGGCCAAGGAAGAAGGCGCGGACCGAGAAGAAAAAGGGGCCCAATAGCCTGGGCTGTGGCTAGCTCGGCTGAAGCCAGTTGGGTCGGCTCGGGTCCGGGTCGGCTTCAGGCCGGCTCGGCTCCGGTAGGGTTTTTTTTTTTCTTTATTTTTCAAAAAAACGAAATTTTTTTTTTCAGTAAAGAATTTCTAGTTTTTTTTCAGAAAAACGAAATTTGATGTTTTTTGTAGAAAAGCGAAAAAAAATAAGAAAAAACCCTTGATTTTTCCTTCGTTCACACGATCATCAATTCACTTAATATATGACAGATATATTAAATGTCGATGTTAACACAATATTTGCAGAAGATCAATAATTCGTTAAACGCAGAAAATTGGGTTATGCATCATGGTGAAGGTTCATGCAATCAGGTCTGACAAAATATCGACAATTGAGACCGTGTTTTAGAAGAACCTGGATTGCTGATGATGATTGTTGAACAATTTGTTTGCAGGATTGGCTTTAACTCCGAATTTCCATCGTCAATGCGTTGAATCTCGTTCAAAATAACAGGGAAAAAATTGAATCAATAGCAAGTATATTAATTCAATAAAAATAAATAAATCAAAGTAAAAACTATTGAAATTAATACTCCCCATGATTGAAGATGGCCAAAAATCCGGTATAATTCTCTTGAGCACAGCGGAAAGAGCGTGCTGATAACGTGTTGTGGACAGTTTTTAGTGAAGGGTGCGGCAAGAGAAGAATAGAGAGAATTTGGTGAAACTGTAGTGTATGTGGAATATGTAGTTCATATATTCCACATACCAGGTGTCTTTATTTATAGTAATACAAGTACAAGTACAATAGGATACTAATCCCTTACAGAACGGAATAGCCTAATCCATATCTACCTAGGATTTACACAATCACATTTAACACATGTTATAAATTATCTACAACACTAACAATCACATAATTGATAAGAGTCACCCTACCCGCCATGGAAAGAGAATGGCCTCGCCAATCGGATATGCAATTATGAATTTTGTCAGCCAAAGCTTGGAAATAAGTTGTTTTGGGTCGCCCAACAAAACTTGGAACACCCAGATAAATAAACAGAAACTTTCCAACAGGGACACTCAATTGAGAGTATATTAGGGGATGACGAGGAATAGCTGACTAACCAAGATAAACATGAGACTTTGCTTTATTCACCAACTGCCTAGAATTTAATCCATACTCATGAAAGAAAGCAGTAAGGTATGCTAAACTGGCCTTGTCTCTTTTACAGAAAACCATGATATCATTTGCAAATAGAATATGAGAGGAAATCTTAGGTGCTCGAGGGAAAGAAATAGGCTTGACCATACCAATTTCAACCAAATGCACCAGACCTTGATTAAGAACCTCATTCACAAGACAAAAAAGAAGAGGAAATAATGGATCGCCCTGACGAACACCACGACTACAAGGGAACAAACTAGCCGGGGTTCAATTAAAAAGAATAGAAAGCCTTGCAGATGTCAAAATTGAGCTAACCCATTGAACAAAAGTCGAATGAAAACCAAAAGCACCCATAACTCGTAAGAGAAAATCCCAATTGAGGGTGTCAAAAGCTTTCGCCGGCATCAAACTTTATAGCAACATTTCCATCAACACATTTAGTATCAAGCAAGTTGACACATTCAGAAGCCATAAATATGCAATCAGAGATATGTCTTCCTTTAAGAAAAGCATATTAGTGGGGTAAAATTATTCGCGAAGCAATAGGGGCTAGGCGATCAGAAGCCATAAGAGAGATTCTGATAATATCGGTAGTATAGATTAGTGTGAATATCGCTTCTAAAAAAAAAAGTGTATAATTAGAAAAATAAGTGTGGAAATTACTTCACTTACAAATGTATACATTTCAAATTTGTGTTGTTTGAGTTGGAATTTAGGGGTTTTTATTTGAGTTACTATTTTGGATTTTATCCCTGTTAAGGTATTTTCAATAGTTTGTTCTTTTGGGTTTGCTTGAGAATTTACTATTTAAACAGTGTAGGGGTGTTTTTCAGAAGGATCGGATCGGAAACAACTATTCCAATTTTCGTTCCAAAATTTCGGAATTGGATATGATCAGATCACAACTTTCAAATTCAGAATTTTGGGCATATTCAGAATTGATGAAATCAGACTAATCTCGGAAATTCGGACCATAATTTGAAAACTCTTATATTTTATAAGTTTTTGAATATTCTCTAACTTTTTCGTACATGCCATTTATTGTTCTTTCTTAATATTTGGTATATGCTTATGTATAAATTCAATTAATTTTATAGTAAAGTAGTATGCTTACCCTTTTTAATATATAATATGTTTAATATAAAAACAATGAACAAAATGTATTCAAACTACCAATAAAATACAAAATTTGATTACAAAGTAGATAATTTGAGTAGAAAACTATAAAAATTCAGAATATTTCGAAAGTTTTTTTTATCGGAATAAGTTCGGAACACTTCAGAAAAATTCGGATTGGAAATTAAGAATTATTGAAATCTCTAAATGCATTCCAACTTTTTGGAAATTATTCGGATTCAGAATTTTTTGGGTTTGGATTCGAAATTTTTATTCGCGGAATTGAAAACACCATTCCAACTTGCAGCCCTAAAACAATGCTTTGTATTAGGTTTGTAATATTAAATTAGTCAAGGTGTAGTGCTCAATTTGTAGCCGTCTCGACAATCTCATTTATTGTTTTTCGTTAATAAAATAACATTCATAGTTTATCTTTTGTTTGTTCGTCTGTTATGAGCATTCTCATTTCAACTCAACTGTTTGTAGGTGGACTAAAGGGGTTTATACTTGGTTCAGATTTCAAAGGAATTTAGATGTATATCAAACAATATTTTCTTCTTTTCAGAATTTAGATGTATATCAAACAATATTTTCTTCTTTTCAAGTTCAACGGTTTCAATGAAAGAAAAGTGAAAGGGAATTTCTATTTGGTGGAAAGTTCAGCGGGTGATTCCAATCTGGAATGTACAAAATTATTATTTTACTATTTTTCTTGGCATCTTCATCCACTTCATTGCGTCTATTATAAAACATCGAATCTTTTATTTTGTGCAACCCAACAAGTTGATTGATTCCTCCATTTCTAAGACATAAAACTGTATGATATATTCTTCTGCTAGACATAGAAAGATAGTAAGAGAGAAAGATGATGGGAAGAGTGGAGGATGTGGTGATAGTAGGGGCAGGAATAGCAGGGCTGGCGACTGCCGTGGCGCTCAAGAAAGCCGGAGTTGAAGGGTTGGTGTTGGAGAGAGCGGACGAACTCAGAGCCACCGGTGCAGCTATAACTCTCTTCCCCAACGCTTGGCGTGCCCTTGATGCCTTGGGTATTTCGCACCACCTCACTTCTCTTTATCTTCCAATCAAAAAGTGAGTGCTTGAATCTCCACATTCTCGTATATTAGATTAGTTTAAAATATCGCTATGTCTGAAAAAAAAAATACTAATGTTTGGATGCAGAGAACGGAAAACATTCTCGTATATTAGATTAGTTTAAAATATTGCTATGTCTGAAAAAAAATACTAATGTTTGGATGCAGAGAACGGAAAACAGAGGGAAAAGTTTTGGAAAACAGAAAACAGATATACATACATATATATATATATATATATATATATATTGAATACGGTATGATACCATCTTCATTGACTAAGATTATGGTTAGTAATATAACTATTAGCAACCATAGACATGTGTTGTAATTTGTTAAGTAATTCTTGTTCAGATAAACCATCAATATTCCATTCATATAATTTATCAGACGAAACAGAAAATTGACTTTGAAAACCTCTTTCTTCATATTGGATATCCGGCGTGCACGTTTTACCAACTTCAGTGATAGTGTTCTTGGAATGATTGAGTCAAGTCTTTACAATGGACCAATTCACTTTGATTGTTTCCCAGATCTAACAGTCAGTCTTTCAGATCCTCATATGTTAAAAGCACTTACATTAAACATAAAAACTTCAGGATATGAAGTCTTAGAAGGAGTCCAACCCCTAGCTTTAGTTTATAGAATTTATTACAAAGTCACTGGCACAAACATGAATTTTCAAGCTTTAGTCAAAAGTCCTAGAGACCACACACTTTTAATTCAAACAAATCAAGAAAATGCCAACATACGTGTCCCACGAACAATCAAATGGTCAGAAGTCAATCTGCCCTCAGATTGGTGTTTAATAAATGAAAGTAAACCGGTAAATTTACAAAATAACTTAGTAAATTTAGATAACACATATATATATGTGTGTATGTATGTATATACCCCTTGCGTTAAGGGATTCTTCAAATAAGCATATTTGAGGGACACGTTGAGGTGCTTATTCCGTAATTTTTTTTTCAACCATCTAAACCGTTTATATTTTAGTACATCATTCATAGATCATCCTTGCAAAAAATTAGACAAATCTAAAATCTTTAATACATACAATTGTAATGAAGAAAATAAACGAATACGGGTTTTCAAAAGAAATACTATTATGACCGCCATTTAATCCAATGATCAAACCGTTGTTGGCCATCTAATCAAGAATTCAGACTCACTCAACCTGACTGTTCTCGGGTTTGCGGTTGAAGATAGACTATGATTTTGTTGAAATCTTGAGTTTCCATTATCCAATAGCAGCGCAACTGGCTCAATGGGCAGCGGCGTCAAAGGTTGGTGCAGCGCAGAATTTCATGCGGTTGGGAGTAGTTTAATACTTAAATTAGCGTCCATGTGAGGAGAACAACTTCTATGGAACGGGTTCACCGTCATGCCACGTGGCTTTCCGATCCAATAAAATATTGTCTTATAGAGAAAAACTTGCACATAGAAATGCATTATTGGATAAACGACAGCACTTGACTGTGAACTCATTCCATGTAAGTACTTCTCCCATGTGGAGCTGGAGGAGTAAAAGGGATTTAGTGAGGTGAGGCCCACACTTGTGAACAATATTATAAAGTGCAACAATATGTGTTATAATTGGATGGGTTTGGTTTTGAACGGGTTGAAACTTTAAAACCCATGTTTTAGTCAACTTACTGTCGGATGGGTGGATTATAGTCCGAATCTCAAAATATTGATTTCAAAACCAACTCAATCTGACCCGTTTAGGGTGGGTTGGGTAGGCTGGATGGGATACTTTGAAAAATGCCCAACCCAACATATGACCATTGAATTAAATATTAGTTATTTTAGTGTTTTTTTTTTTTTGAAGAAATATGTATCTAGTTCCTTCACTCCAATTGGATATGTTAATGGTTTTGGATTTGTCCAAGTTTTCGCAAGGCGATCTTAACCACATGAACCATGTTTAAATCACATGAACCAAGGCGGTCTTAATGAGACTAATATATTTAGTGTAACGAATTTCGAACAAAGTCAATCTTAACCACATAAACCATGTTGTTTAAACTCAAAATTCAACTTATTTATCTGTCAGGGGATATGTAACTGACCTTGATACCGGAGAAATCCAAGCTGTTTCTTTCAGATCCAACAGGTAAGAGAAGCATAGTCTTGTTTTTTTTTTTGTTCAGTTTCTAGACCCGGTATATTTACTGCATTTGGAATGCAGATCCATTGCTGACTTGAATGTTGTCAATCTTTTACATGAAATTTGGCAGTGATCAAGTTGGACCGAGACAAGTACACCGGAAAGCCTTGCTCGAGGCTTTGGCAGATGAATTACCAACAAATTCGATCCGTTTCGCTTCCAAGGTCACTGCTATTGAGACCCAAGAACATGAAGGCTCGTCCATTCCCGTTATTCACATGGGAGATGGGACTATAATCAAAGCAAAGGTAAACAGAAACAAAATTACACTGTTTATATAAGTTGTAAAATTAGAGAGTAACGCATGGAATGCAACTGCAAGTTCTCTTTTTCTTTGCATTAGTTTTTGTTTTAATTGGATGATCATCGTTTACAGGTTCTGATAGGTTGCGACGGGATTCACTCAGTGGTTGCCCGCTGGTTAGGACTTGCCGAACCAGTGTATTCAGGTCGATCCGAAGTTCGTGGCTTGGCTGTGTTTCCTCAAGGCCACGGATTGGACAATGACCTGCAACAATATGTAAGACTAGGCAGAAGGGCAGCTTTTGTCCCCCTCAATGACAAAGAGATCTATTGGTTCTTTTCTGGCGTATCTTTGCCTAAAGGTTCAAAACATCAAAACCATGCCCTTTGTTTAACTTGGTGAATGACAACAAATTGAACACTTACAAAAACACCACGCTTTTTTCTATCGTTATTATAGGGGAAGATCTTCCAGATGAGCCGGAAGTTATAAAACGAGAAGTGATTGAGAATTATGCCAAGGACCTTCCTCCTATATACCTAGACGTTGTGCAGCACTCGGATCTTACAACATTGTCATCGGCTGCACTGATGTTCAGGTACCCATGGCAAGTATTTTTCGGGAGGCTAGCCAAGAAAAATATCACTGTGGCTGGCGATGCCATGCACCCCATGACACCTGATTTAGCACAAGGAGGTTGCTCAGCATTGGAGGATGCAGTGGTCTTAGGCAGATACATAGGGACATCCTTTATAGAAAATGGACGACTTGTGCCAAAAGATATGGAAAGGGAGATTGGGAAATATGTGGAAGAAAGAAGGTGGCGTGTCGCATTGTTGATTGCAGGATCATATTTAGCAGGATGGGCGCAGCAGGCAGGGTCTGGACGGGGTATGAAGTTCTTGAGGGATTCCATATTTTACAGGCTCCTTTACAGTAAATTGTTTGAATTTACTCTTTATGATTGTGGAAAACTTGATTTCTAGCTAGCGCATTTCACTGTTGTCAACAGCCCGCATATGGTCGACTATCTCAGCCCCCAACCCCATCAATAAAGCCAAAAAAATCAGGCGGAAGCAAATTTTTACCAAGAATGAAGACGATGCAGACTCCCTCCTTTATCGAACATATTATTACATGTATTTATACTTTCACATGCATTTGCTGCTTTGTTGACAAAGTGTATTTTGTTAGCAAAGATGTTGTCTGAGATGAATAGCTAAATAAGCAGTCCGAACCAATTAATATCGAGTAAAACGATCCTTAACGAGCCTCCAAACGCGTGATTGATAGTTCGTTGGTAGATGATGTTTGATTATCTGAAGATGAGCCTCTGCTTCATATGATTCCTTTTCGACAAAGAGACCAGGCTGGTTAGGCTGATCCAATGCACCATCACTTCCAAACATTATAACTAGGTGCCATGCTTGGCCTATCCTCTGGATCATGTTGCACACATAACAGACTAACATGGGTGCAACATAACACTTCCGATAGAGAACATGAATCTCCTAAACCTTTGTCAATCACTTCCAAAGGCCGGCTATCATTTAATCGGTGAAAAAGGAAGAAGTTTTACGCCTGATACTTGCATAAGGTTTAGCTATTCATCTCCAATGATTTCTAGCACCAATATTAATAACCAATTCAATCTCTTTATATTTTATTAATCAATTTTACCAAAGATAAAAACCCCAGTTTCTTGAGCCACCACCGGTTCTCCTATTTTTAACCAATCTCTTCCTTTTCTATCTCTCTCTCTCTCTCTCTCATCGCGGATCGAATCCTCCACCACCGTTGCAAATTCAATAAAAATCTCATGGGTCGCAGCGGTGGGGCACGAAAATCTCATCGATCCTCCACTCCGCCGCTATATCTCGTCGGTCAGATCGACAACCATCGTGGGAAACGCAAAACACCATAGCAGACCAACAGTGCAATTAAGAGTTTTTGTGAGCATGGAGATCCGCCGCCCCAATTCTCTCCCTCCACTAAGCCTAGCCACACATGTCTTTCTCGCTCTCTCCTAATAGCACTTCCACCCGTTCGTGGAGGGCAAAGGCAAGGGCAAGGGCAAGGGCATTGATTGCCCTTCGAAAACAGTGCTTGTATTTGTGCAATTCCACCCGTTGAGCAAGGGCAAGGGCAAGGGCAAGGAAAAATATTATTTATTATTATTTTTTTTGTTGGCCTTATCCGGAGCTTGTGATTATCCCCAGATATTTTCCACCAACACTTTCAACCACTCTCGTCACGACACGTGTTATTATCTTTAAAAAAAAATTGAACTTCGTAAATGTTGTTTGGAAGTTTGTTCGTTCAAAATAAAACGTTTGTCTAATTTGCCTTCTCACTCATAATTTTTTTTTTTGTAAAACAAGGATTTGGAAGAGAGAAAACAAAAATAATTGATGTAGGAAAAAAATATTGAGTTGTAGTGAGGAATGAAGAAGAGAATTGGGGGTATTTATAAAAAAAAATTTAATTAATTTTTAAACTCGGATTAATCCTGGCCGTCCATTAAAAAAATTTAATCCAACACACCAGAATGTGCCACGTGGCCAACGGTAAGAAATATTTTTTTTTACCGTTGAAAATCCAACGGTCCAGATTAAGTAGCCGTTGGAGATCCAACGGCCAGCATCGCGCCACGTCACAGAGCCGTTGGCTCTCGCTGGCGTCACTGACAGCAGGTGGGTCCCATCGACAGTATTCTGTCGGCCACTCTCCCCCACGCGCGCGTGCTGTGCACGCGCCTGATTTAAAAAAAATAAAACAGCTTGCTGACGTCACGCTGATGTAAGCAAGCCCGAAGGCAACTGCTCGGGCACAAATTGCTCGGGCTTGAGGTTGGGCTTGGTTAGGCCCACCTCTTGCCCTTTGCAAAATGGTCCGGTGGAGGTGCAAATTTTGGTTGGTAGGGCAATTGGCCCCAACTGCCCTTGCAATTGGCCTATGGGTGCACATGCTCTAATATTTTAGATTTTTTCTTATCAGTTTATAGGATTTATTAAATAACCGAACCAAATTTAACCCGAACCAAATTCAATCCGAACAAAAAAAATTGAAAAAATAAACCGAATCGAACAAGAATTTTAGTTTGATTTTCGATTTAAAAAAAACAATCCCGTACCAATTAAAACTGAACCCACCCCTTCTTTTTTTCGGTTCAGAACACATGATGGGAGAGTATTGTGATGTGCCCAATAGAACATTTGGCATGTCAGGTGAAAAAAATTGGTGCGCGTGTTGTAATTGTGGGTTGGACCAAGTTTTTTATCCTTCTGGAAGTTATTAGTTATTATATTCTTTTCGGCGAGGAACAAAGTTGTCAGGTATGACTAGGCAATTGTTAATTGTTGGGTACCTATAAAGTCTGGATTTTAGCATGACTAGGCAATTATTAATTGTTGGGTAATTATTAAGTCTGGATTTTAGCATGACTAGGCAATTATTAATTGTTGGGTAACAATAAAGTCTGGATTTTATCTTAATTATTAATTGTTGGGTACCTATAAAGTCTGGATTTTATCATCACTAGGCAAGTATCAATTGTTGGGTACGTATCAAGTCTGGATTTTTTGGGTTTGAAACGTACAACAATAATATAAAATAAAAAAACCATTTTAAACGGCATCACGAGTTTTGGGATATTGACTACGACCTTTTCAAAGGCATTATTTGTATATAAATATTGACTATAATTTGCTTTGCTTCTATTACTATATTGCTGGTTTTAAGTGCAAACTGTTATTGACATCGATCGAATTCATTATTTTTATTTTTTATTTTTAAAATTGATTTATGTCATCTTTGATATTTACTATTGTAAATTAATTTGGTTATTCTATTTTGATTTCTTCAATTATTTTGTTAGTGTGCTGATGTATTACCGTATAAACTCCACCAATCCAATTATATGACACCATGTAGATTAACAATACAAAATAATTTTTTTTTCTAAAAAAAAAAGTTAAAACTAAAAAACAAAAATTTATAAAAAAAAAAGGAAAAAAGGAAGACATCATCTTCTTCCTCGAGCAGATGAAGAAGTCTTCTACCATTACACCTTCCATGGCGTCCATATCGACAACTTGGACAATAATGCTCATAGAGGCAAGATGGGTTAGGGTGGGAGTCGAATTCAGACCCAGTTGGAATGGGAAACATCCCCAGAGTTATATTGATTTTGGGGGCAGACCTAGAATCCAGTACGGTCCGGAATAATTGAAAACGAAAGCCGAAGTGTTTGATATGAAGATTTGGTAGCTGATGCAGAACCCGGACTGGGCGAGAACGATCGTGACGGTGACGGAGAACCGGCGGATTGGGCCGTAGACGGCGAAACATAGGTCTCCGAAAGACGAGATCTTTGAGAGGCCGCCGCAGTGGAGGGAAGCGAGCTTGTGACGGGTGTGCATAAGGAGCATCATACGGTCCTGGTGGGCAATGGAAAAGAGCATGCATGCATGAGCCGAAGACTCAGCCTGTTTTCTTAAGAAGATGAAGCCGATGATGTTTTCATTTTTTTTTTAACTTTTCTTTCTAATTTTAAATACTAAAAAATTAGTTTTTTATGATTAATTTATATGACTGGATTGGTGGGGTCCACAAGGTGCCACATCAACACACTAACAGAATAATTGACGGAATCAAAACGGAAGGATAAAAATGATGTGTTATGGTAAATGTCAAGAATGACATTGATCGATTTTGAAAGTAAGAGACCAAAATGATGAGTTCGATCAATGTTATGGACCATTTGTGAGAAAAGCCCTTATGTTGCTTAGTTGGATTATATTTCCTAATGTAAATAGGTAGGTTTTTTCCACATTTTATAGTGTTGACTGAGTCTAAATTACAAGACCCCTTAATTATAAAGGTAAATTTGTCATTAAAGGGGGGTCCAACTTCAGTGGTACGTACCATTGAATGGTACGTACTGTTAAATGGCTAAGATTCATTTGGGGCCCACTGCAAATTAATCTGAACCATTCAATAGTCGTACCATTGAATGGTACGTACCACTCAAGATTTTTCCATTAAAGGGGTGAGGTGAAAGTAAATTAAAACCTTAAGGGGTGTTAGTGTAAGTTCTTAAACCTGAGAGAGTTTTGTGAAAAATCGAAAAACTTCAGGGGGTGTTAGTGTAATTAAATTCAATTAATTTTGTAGTATAGTTGTATGATATATAAGTGTATGTTTAATATAAAAGTAATGAGCAAAATGAATTCAAAACAATAAAATACAAAAGTTTATTACAAATGATATAATTTGAGTAGATAACCATAAAAAATCAAAATATTTCAAAAGTTTTTTGTAACATCCCGTAAAAAGTTTGTTATAAAATAATGTCTGGGGAATATTTTCTACACGTGCGTGTTTATTTCGTACACGTGAGCATGTAAGTTTACTGTTTTGGTGGGTGCAAAATACCCCCAAAACCCCACTTTTCCTTTTCTTTCCTTCCCCTTCCTTCTCCCCGTCACTTTCTATTTTTTTTTCCAATTTTGACTTTTCTCTCTCTCTCTCTCTCTCTCTCTCTCTCTCTCTCTCTCTCTCACCTTGTGTGCACAGTGCACACCAACGAAAACCCGTCGAATCGAAGCGAACGAAAAATCACCACCTTCTTCGTCTCGACGCCGTGGACTCAACGGTGCAAACCGTTCGTCCAAACTCCCAACCGTTTGACGGGAAACACAACCGGAAGAACCGGACCTTTCCGACCATTTTCCGGCCAATCTAGACCGAGGTGAGGTTTCTAACTACCACCATTGTGTTCCTCTTGTTGAGTAGATGAATTTTCATAGGTCGTTTGCCTGATTTGGTTGAGTTTTGACGTAGATCGACAAAGGTACAGTGAACCGAAACTTTCGGGGCAATTACAGGCGTTTTCCCGAGCTTGTACAACCAATCCAAAGGTACACCGTGATTCTACTCTTCTCCAGCTTCATTTTGATATATGGCACGTAAATTTTGGCCTTGAAATGAAGAAGATATGGAGCTTTAAAAATTACCCAGAAACTAGCCAAAATTCCGACGACTACCGGAAAAAGACCAAAGGTGCTGACGTCAGCGATGACGTCAGCAAACCGGGTCAGACCGGCCTTGCTGACGTCAGCAAACCAGTTCAGACCGGCGCTGACTGGCTCGGCTGAGCCGCGCGTGGAGCCGCGCGTGAGCTGCGCGTGGAGCCACTGCTTGCTGCGTTTGAGCCGCGGCTTGCCGCGTTTGAGCAGCGGCTTGCCGCGTTTGAGCCGCGCGTGGGGACTCCTTTTTCGATTCCGTCTTCGCGAGGCGACTCGTGACGACGCGTACTACATAGGGGCAGTACGTATGATATTTTTCGAGGTGTTTTGGACCTCCTGGTTGAGCAAACAAGGGATAGGTGTAATTAATTAGTTATTTAGTAACCTTTATAAGTTTAATCATTATTACAATGATATCTCATATAGGTGAGACCTATCCAGAGGACTACCGGGGCTATCCAGGACAGGGGGGCTACGACTCGGCTACCTACAGGTGAGTGAGTGGGTCTTTGTTTTGATAAATGTATATGTACGTATGGTTTTTCAATGCTTTCTTCAAGCTGTTAGCATAATTCATCTCATATACGTTTGTTGGAGGTAGAACATTCGTATTATATTGCCATACATGTTTTATACTGTTGCTCATCAGTAGATGTATAACACCCCAGGTATTAGTACTCAGTCTTGTGGCCAGGACTAGCCTTGACGTTTGGAGTAGTCACTACCAGTACCGCTACGCAGCTTTGGATCCATTGTAGGTACTAGCCTGTTCTAGGTTGCACTAGGCAACTCGAACTTGTGTGACTGCACTTTGTGCACAGCGCTTAGCGTTAGACTCGCGTCATTGTAGTACTCAGCGTATTACTTATATACCTAGCCTGTTTCTTGTGGTTTAGCCACTTGGACTTGTGTGTTTACATATGGGTGAGCATGTCAATAAATCATTATCGGGGAGTACCTGTATATTTTTATTATAGTATTTTGAGGTTCATGCCAGAGGGTATGACGTGTTTTCAAAAACTATACTTGTTTTCCAGCGAGGGGTTAGTATACTCTTGAAAACAAAGGTTTTATCAAACTTTGCTTTTTGACCCACTCACCGTTTTATGTTTTGCGCCCCTCCAGGACCTAGTGACGGTTCACTTACCGGTGACTCGAGGACTCTCTTCGGCGGTGGTCGACGGTTCTGACATTTCTTCAGACTATGTAGGATTCACTCCTACTTGTAGTTAACTTTTATTTTATCCATCCTCACAGGGATGTGAATGTTTTTATACTCCTGCACTATTTACTTTGCTTTGACTGTTATGCATCCTGTATTATGGGTTTTTAACCCTCACCACACTTCTACTTCCGTACTCTACTCTTGAAATTCTTACTTTTCACTTAATTCTTGCATAATTGGCTTTCGTCACCTAGCACGTGTCGGCCAGCACTTCCCGACACCTGGCGTGTCCGGGATCGGGATGTGTCATTTTTTGATCGAAATAAGTTTAAAATACTTCGAAAAAATTTAGATTGTAAATTTAAAATTTTCGGAATCTCTAAATGCATTCCAATTTTTTGGAAAATATTTGGATTCGGAGTTTTTGGGTTTGAATTCGAAAATTTTATTGGTGTAATCAGAAACACCATTCGAAGTTGGAAGTTGCAACCCTAAAGCAGTGCTTTGTATTATGTTTTTTATATTAAGTTAGTCAAGATGTAGCGCTCAGTTTTTAGCCGTCTCAGCAATCTCTTTTATTGTTTTCTATTAATAAAATAATATTTATAATTTATATTTTGTTTATTTGTCGGTTATGACTATTCTGATTTTCAACTCAACTGTTTGTGGGTGAACTAAGCGCCAATTTGGGTTGCTGTGTTTTTAACAAAAAACCGCTTATAGCTTTTAAAAGCAACTTCTATGCTACTTTTAAAAGTTACTGTTTAAATGCTATAACTTTTAAAATAAGCAATATATTTTATTTTTACCAAATACTATTTATCTGCTTAACTTTAAAGTGAAACAATTTTTATTGAAAAAAATAATACCAAACGTAGCCTAAGGGTTTATACTTGGTTCAGAATCTTCATATTTTAAAGGAATTTAGATCAAAACAATATTTTCTTCTTTTCAAGTTTAATGGTTTCATTGAACAAAAAAAAATGGTTTCTGTTTGGTGGAAAGTTCAGTGGGTGATTCCAATCTGGAATATACGAAATTACAAATACAATTCCAAGTGGCCAAGAGCTAATTGGAGTAATGATCGCTCAACTAAAAATTTATGAGTATTGGTCCTTAAACTTGTTGTAATGTGGAACAATAGTCCTTTTGGCTAACTCTGTCAGAACTTCCATCCATTCCTAACGGAGTTAGCCAAAAATATCATTGCTGCACATTATAACAAGTTCAGGGACTCAAACTCAAATTTTTAGTTTAGAAACCAAAGCTCTAATTGAACTAAAGTTCAGATACCATTGGGAAAAATCTTGGGTGGTACGTACCATTCAATGGTACGCCCATTGAATGGTCCAGATTAATTTGCAGTAGATCCCAAATGAATCTTAAACCATTCAACAGTACATATGGTACGTACCATTGAAGTTTGACCTAGAACATTGCTCCAATTTAATGTTTTGCCAAACATATTACTATTTTACTCTTTTTCTTGGCATCCACTTCACTGCGTCTATTATAAAACATCATATTTTTTTACTTTGGTCAACTATAACATATCATATTAATATACCCAACAAGTTGGTTATTTTTGTTTTTTTGCTTCAAACCCAACACGTTGATTGATTCCTCCATTTCTAAGACTTATAAAACTGTATGATATATTCTTCTGCTAGACATAGAGAGATAGTAGGAGAGAAAGATGATGGGAAGAGTGGAGGATGTGGTGATAGTAGGGGCAGGAATAGCAGGGCTAGCGACTGCCGTGGCGCTCAAGAAAGCCGGAGTTGAAGCGTTGGTGTTGGAGAGAGCGGACGGACTCAGAGCCACGGGTGCATCTATAACTCTCTTCCCCAACGCTTGGTGTGCCCTTGATGCCTTGGGTATTTCACACCACCTCACTTCTCTTTATCCTCCAGTCAAAAAGTGAGTGCTCGAATCTCCACATTCTCGTATATTAGACTAGTTTAAAATATCGTTTTGTTCAAAAAAAAAAAATATTAATGTTTAGATGCAAAGAATGGGAAACAGAGGGAAAAGGTTTGGAAAACAAAAAACATACATATATATATACCCCTTCTGTTGAGGGATTCTTCAAATAAGCATATTTGAGGGACACATTGAGGTGCACATTCCGTAATTTTTTCAACCATCTAAATTGTTTATATTTTAGTACATCATTCATAAATCATCCCTGCAAAAAATTAAACAAATCTGAAACCATTAATACATACAATTGTAGTGAAGAAAATAAACGAATACGGGTTTTCAAAGAAAACACTATTATCACTGCCATTTAATCCAATGATCACACCGTTGCCGGCCATATAATCAAGAACTCCGACTCACCCAACCCAACTGTTCTCTGGTTCGGTTGGGCGGGTTTGCGGTTGAAGATAGACTATGATTTTGTTGAAATCTTGAGTTTCCAATAGCCAAAAATGATAAAGATGAAATTATAAATCTTGAGTTTCCATTATCCAATAGTAGCGCGACTGGCCCTATGGATAGCAGCGTCAAAGGTTAGTGCAGCGCAAACTTTATTGTGGTTGGGAAGGAGAAGAAAGTAGTTTAATACTTAAATTAGTGTTCATGTGGGGAGAGTAACTTATATGAAACGAGTTCACCGCCATGCTACGTGGCGTTCCGATCCAATAAAATATTATCATGTGGAGAAAAACTTGCACATAGCAAAATATTATTGGATAAAGGATGCCACATGATGGTGAACCCGTTCCATGTAAGTTCTTCTTCCATATGAGGCTGTAGGAGTAAAAGGAATTTAGTAAGGTGAGGCCCACACTTGTGAACAATATTATAAAGTGCAACAATATGTGTTAATTGGGTGGGTTCGGTTTTGAATGGGTTGAAACTTTAAAACCCGTGTTTTAGTCAACTTACTGTTGGATGAGTGGATTATAGCTCGAATCTCAAAATATTAATTTCAAAACCAACCCAATCCGACCCGTTTCAGGTGGGTTGGGCGGGCTGGACGGGTTACTTAGAAAAATGCCCAGCCATACATATGACCATTGAATTAAATATTAGCCATTTTTGTGTTTTTTTTATTATAAAGAAATATGCATCTAACCTTCACTCCAATTGGATGTCTTTAATGATTTTGGATTCGTTCAAGTTTTTGCTAGGTGATCTTAATCACATAAACCGTGTTGTGTTTAAATCACATGAAACTTGTCGTTTAAATCACATGAACCAAGGCGGTGTTAATGAGACTAATATAATTAGTGTAACGAATTTCTAACAAAGTCGATCTTAACCACATGAACCATGTTGTTAATTTAAACTCAAAATTAATCATTATTTATCTGTCAGGGGATATGTAACTGACCTTGATACCGGAGAAATCCAAGCTGTTTCTTTCAAATCCAGCAGGTAAGAGAAGCATAGTCTTTTTTTTTTTTTTTTTGTTCAGTTTCTAGACCCGGTATATTTACTGCATTTGGAATGCAGATCCATTGCTGACTTGAATGTTGTCAATCTTTTACATGAAATTTGGCAGTGATCAAGTTGGACCGAGACAAGTACACCGGAAAGCCTTGCTCGAGGCTTTGGCAGATGAATTACCAACAAATTCGATCCGTTTCTCTTCCAAGGTCACTGCTATTGAGACCCAAGAATATGAAGGCTCGTCCATTCCCGTTATTCACATGGGAGATGGGACTATAATCAAAGCAAAGGTAAACAGAAACAAAATTACACTGTTTATATAAGTTGTAAAATTAGAGAGTAACGCATGGAATGCAACTGCAAGTTCTCTATTTGTTTCCATTATTTGTTGTTTTAATTGGATGATCATCTTCTACAGGTACTGATAGGCTGCGATGGGATTCACTCAGTGGTTGCACGCTGGTTAGGACTTGCCGAACCAGTGTATTCAGGTCGATCAGCATTTCGTGGCTTGGCCGTGTTTCCTCAAGGCCACGGATTGGACCATGACCTGCAACAATATGTAAGACTCGGCAGAAGGGCAGCTTTTGTTCCCCTCAATGACAAAGAGATCTATTGGTTCTATTCTGGCGTATCTTTGCCTAAAGGTTCAAAACATCAAAACCATGCCCTTTGTTTAACTTGGTGAATGACAACAAATTGAACACTTACCAAAACACCACGCTTTTTTCTTTCGTTATTGTAGGGGTAGATCTTCCAGATGTGCCGGAAGTTATAAAACGAGAAGTGATTGAGAATTATGCCAAGGACCTTCCTCCTATATACCTAGATGTTGTGCAGCACTCGGATCTTACAACATTGTCATCGGCTGCACTGATGTTCAGGTACCCATGGCAAGTATATTTCGGGAGGCTAGCCAAGCAAAATATCACTGTGGCTGGCGATGCCATGCACCCCATGACACCTGATTTAGCACAAGGAGGTTGCTCATCATTGGAGGATGCAGTGGTCTTAGGCAGATACATAGGGACATCCTTTATACAAAATGGGCGACTTGTGCCAAAACATATCGAGAGGGAGATTGGGAAATATGTGGAAGAAAGAAGGTGGCGTGTCACGTTGTTGATTGCAGGATCGTATATATCGGGCAGGGCGCAGCAGGCAGGGTCTGCATGGGGTATGAAGTTCTTGAGGGATTCCATATTTTACAGGCTCCTTTACAGTAAATTGTTTGAATTTACTCGTTATGATTGTGGAAAGCTTGATTTCTAGATAGCGCATTTCGTTGTCACCAAGAATGAAGAGGATGCAGATTCCCTCCTTTATCGAATATATTATTACATGTATTTATACTTTCACTTACATTTGCTGCTATTTTGTCAGAAAAATATGTAGTCTGAGATTAATTGCTAAATAAACAGTATGAACCAATTAATATCGAATAAAATGATCCTTAATGAGCCTCCAAACGCGTGATTGATAATTCGTTGGTAGAAGATGTTTGATTATCTGAAGATGAGCCTCTGCTTCATATGATTCCTTTTCGAAAAAGAGACCAGGTTGGTTAGGCTGATCCAATGCACCATCACTTCCAAACATTATAACTACAGATGCCGCTTGGCCTATCCTCTGGATCATGTTGCACACATAAGAGACTAACATGAGTGCAACATAACACATCCGATTGTGAACATGAATCTCCTAAACCTTTATCAATCACTTCGTTCCATCATCGCCATACCTGAAATATGTCGAAGCTCCTTCATCAACTAATTGATCATTTAATCGGTGAAAAAAGAAGAAATTTTATGCCTGATACTTCCATGTCCAATAAGGTTATGGCTGTTTTTATTGTAGAATCCCTTGTTTTTCCTTCCATCAATGACTTCTAGCACCAATATACCGAAGCTAAAGACATCGGATTGCACAGAAAATAGTCCATCAACGGCATATTCAGGTGCCATGTAGCTGCTGTACAAAGTACAAACATTATTTGTAGAAAGTACAAATAGTGTTGAAATGTGTAGGCCAATATGTGACTGGTTCTTCTCTGGTTTTACCTGGCAGCTTAACAAAAATCCAACTTCACTTCTCTATAAAAAAAAATGCTCCAAAACCTATATATATAATTATCCTAGAGCTGTTAAAAATAATAAGTAGTTCTGCCTAAACTTGTAAGGTTCCGAAGGGACAAACCAAGGAATCAAGGCCTCTGTTGGGCATGCATGCATAAATCAGCATTTTCTCCCCCCTTTAACGCAGTGTCCAAGAAGCTTTACAAGATTTCGGTGCTGAAGCTTGGCAATCCGTATGACTTCATTCATGAACTCACTCAATCCTTGGCCAGAACCTCTCGAAAGCCTCTTCACAGCAATTTCCTGTCCATTTGCTAGTGTCCCCTGGAAATTTACCGTATTTAGAAATTGAGAAACTTCGGATGAAGTGATTCTTTGTTCATTTGGCCCTTACAGGGTAATTACGTTGTAAACAGGTCCAAAGCCACCTTCTCCGAGCTTGTTATCAATTGAAAAATTATCGGTGGCGCTCACTATTGCGGCCATGTCAAAGAGCGGAAGCTCCCGTTCCCCCTTCATTGCTCTGATTCCTCTCTCTTATTTCTGTTTTCCCTCATATAGTAGAAATGGGATTCATGTTAGCCTATAAGTATGTACTAGTTTAATATTAAACTCATCCAAATACAATCGAACATCCGTGAATATTTAGATATCCGCCTACAATTAAGAGTACGCAAACTAAAGCTCATATATGCACTACGAAGCTGCAATAAAGAAGATAAATTTAAAATGCAGCCAATAAATTTAAAAAAAAAAAAACCAAATTAAACAAAAAGGAGGAAAAAAGCAGCTCATGCAAAGCTTCTTACCTAACTCAGAAGCTGGCATTCGAATATATAGATCCTGGCCAGAAGCCGGAAACTGCCTGATATCTATTATATCACCACCCCAGATGGCACAGCCAGTACCTCCTCAGATATCCGAGCTTGTTCAAGCATTTGGCTCTGCATTCATTCAGATTCATACTTTTGTTCACCCAAGAATGTATAGTATCTGGCAATTATTTCAAGCCGGAAAATTTGATAAACCCATCTTTATGTCTTTCCTGGCATCTCAACGATAGTAGTTTGCAGTGCCTTTACGAACATATGCCTCAGGATATGTATTAAGTTCCATTTCGATCCCGTAAGTGAAATCTCCCGGACAAGGGTGTTCTGAATTTTGCCATGCTGATAAACTCCGTTTTAGACCAGTCCTCAAGTCCCATCCTCCTGAATTGATAAAAAGAAAATCAAATTCGAACTGGATTGTTGGGAAAGGGAAACATAAAATTAACGAAAAACAAGAAAGTTTTCGTATCTTCATTCTTGATAACAACGTAGCAGAAGGATAATCGAAGCTTTGCGGCAAATAGGTTCCTGCGACGACATCTCTTAGTACTAAATTATACCAGAATCCAAAAGCTCTACCCTTGCCGTCAATCAATGAAAGACCAACTCCTTTGAGTCCTTTCACATGTTGAATTGTGGCCAAATTATATTGGGCCTTTTCAATAGCCCATTAATTGGGCCTTTTATGAAAAGCCACGGGGTGGCTAGGTTTTCTTTTAATTAGGGCAGCTGCTGCCCTTTTTTGTGAGTGCAGCAGAAAACAAAAAATAAGCAGAGGAGAAGTGTGCAGCAGCCTCTTTTTGGGAGAGAAGAAGAAAGTGTGTTCTTCTCTTTGGTTAGTAATCATCCATCAAAGTAGTTGTTGTTATAGTTTTGAGCTTTGTATAGAGAAGAAATTATTCACCGTATTTCTTTCTCTATTTGTTTCTTTGGTGTATGAGAGTTTTTGGGTGTATTGGGGTTTTGGGTTGTGAGATTGCCAACACTTTGTAAACTCCCATTTGTTTGATAGTGGGCTCCTACTGCTCCGAGGACATACTCCAGTTACACTGACTGTAGAGGAACCTCGTTAAAATCTTGGTGTTCTTTTCTATTTTGTTCTTTCATTTCATTTGATATATTTCCTGTGGGTTAGATTGAGTTGGTTCCAATTGGTTTGGTGATATCCTAGCACAACAATTGGTATCAGAGCCCTTGTTGCTCTTGGGTACCGTCTATTTGCTAAAGATGTCAGATGGGCAAGATGAGAATCCTTTTGGAAGAAGCTCCGGGATTGCAAGAACTACGATGCAAAATGCGAAGTTTGAAGTGGAAAAATTTGATGGCAAAAAAAACTTCGGGATGTGGCAATGTGAGGTCAAGGATGTGTTGGCTCAACAAGATCTACTTGCCGCTTTGGGAAATAAGTCGGAAGCTATGTCGAGGTCGGAATGGGAGAAATTAAATTTGTTGGCTTGCTCTACAATTCGGTTGTGCCTTGCAAAAACTCAGAAGTATTTTGTGATGCGGGAGACATTGACAAATGTGTTGTGGCAAAAATTAGAAGATAAGTACATGACGAATAGTGCAGAGAATCGGCTACATTTGAAGAAAAAGCTCTACCGCTTCCAATATAAAGAACGTACACAAATGATTCGACACCTTGATGTTTTTAATAAGTTGATTGCCGATTTGTTGAATTTAGATGAGGATATTAAGGATGAAGATAAGGCCTTAATATTGTTGAATTCTTTCCCGGACTCTTATGAGCATTTTGTTACCACTATTATGCATGGTAAAGAAACTGTAAAATTTAAAGATGTGTCGAATGCCTTGATGAATTATGAAATAAGGCATAGAGATAAAAATCATGATAGTACCTCTGAGGCTTTATTTTTTAGAGGTAGATAATCAAAGAGGAGATCTTTCTCTGGGAAGAAAAAATCAGTGTCTCGACCTAGAGGAAATTCTAAAGGTAGAAAAAGTTTGGAAAGGGATGAATGTGCTTTTTGTCATAATAAAGGCCAATGGAAGAAAGATTGTCCTAGGTTGAAGACCAAAGGCAAAGTGAGTTCGGAAGCTAATGTTGCTGAGCTTGAGAATGATTTTTCTAATTTTGCTTTAACTGCTTCCTCATCATTTGATTTTGCCACTAAGTGGGTGTTGGATACGGGTTGTACTCATCATATGACTCCTCACAAGGATTGGTTTTCAAGCTTGACAGAGTTTGATGGTGATGTTGTTTTCATGGGAGATGACAATCCTTGTACAACAAAAGGGATCGGTACAGTTCGTTTGAAGTTGCATGATGACATGGTTAAAGAGTTGACAGGTGTTCGGTATGTACCAAATTTGAAGAAAAATCTTATTTCTTTGGGCGCTTTAGAATCCAAGGGCTTCAGGTTTCATTCAGATGGGCAGACATTGAAAGTTACTTATGGTGCACTTGTTGTGGTGAAAGCTCCTCGATGTGGTCATTTGTATCCATTGCAAGGAAGTATCGTGACAGGTGAAGCGTCTGTAGTCTCAGAAAATATGGGCACATCTGATTCAGATAATACTAGACTGTGGCATATGAGATTAGGCCATGCCGGTGAGAAAGCTCTATAAGGGCTTGTGAAACAAGGTCTTTTAAAAGGTACCACAACTTGTAAGCTTGATTTCTGCGAGCATTGTGTCTTGGGAAAGCAAACTAGAGTGAAGTTTGGTACTGCAGCACATCAGACGAAGGGCATTCTTGATTATGTGCATTCAGATGTTTGGGGTCCTACAAAGACTCCTTCTTTGAGTGGTAGACATTGGTTTGTGACCTTTGTTGATGATTATTCTAGAAGGTCTTGGGTCTACACTATGAAGCACAAGAGTGAGGTATTGAGCATTTTCTTGAGTTGGAAGAAAATGGTTGAGAACCAGACTGAGAGAAAGATTAAGATTTTCATATAGGATAATGATGGTGAATACACATCCGACCCTTTCTTTAAAGTTTGCAAAGAGGAAGGAATTGTGAGGCATTTTAGTGTTCGGGGAACTCCACAACAAAATGGAGTTGCAGAAAGATTGAATCGAACCTTGCTTGAGAAGGTTAGATGTATGTTGTCTCAGTCGGGTTTGAGTAAGTCGTTTTGGGCAGAGGCAGTTACTTATGCATGTCACATTATCAACCAGTTACCCTCAGCTGCTGTTTAGGGTAAGACACCAATGGAGGTATGGATTGGAAAACCTTCTTCTGATTATGACTATATTTGTATTTTTGGTTCACCTGCTTATTTTCATGTAACTGAAAATAAACTTGATCCTAGAGCCAAAAAGGCTATCTTTCTTGGTTTTAGTAGTGGTGTAAAAGGTTACAGGTAGTGGTGCCCAGAGATGAAGAAACTTGTAATAAACAGAGATGTGACATTTGATGAAGAAAGTATGTTAAGAGATTCTGAGAAGAATGTGAAAGATGTCCAACAGGTGGAGTTTGAAAAGGTTGCCTCTAGTACTTCAAATCCTATTTCCGCTGATGTCGAAGCCACTACAAGTGAAAAAGTGGGAGACCATGAGGATGTTGAAGAAGTTGAATTTGAAGACTCTTTCCAAGATGAAGAGCAAGTTTCACCTCAAGAGTCTATTGCCAAGAACAGAGGGAAGAGACATATTACCAAGCCTGCTCGGTATAGTGAGCATGTTGCTTTTGCTTTTCCTATTATCACTGATGAGATTCCATTAAAATTTCGAGGAAGCCATTCAGAGTGAAGAAAAGGAGAAGTGGTGCAATGCCATGGGTGACGAGATGAATTCTCTCTTAAAGAACAAGACTTGGGAGTTAGCTAAATTGCCTAAGGGTAAGAAAGCTATCGGTTGTAAATGGGTGTATGCCAAGAAAGAAGGTGTTGATGAGAAAAGCAATGTGAGATTTAAAGCAAGATTAGTTGCTAAAGGGTATGCACAAAAGGAGGGCATTGACTACAATGAAATCCTTTCTCCGGTTGTGAAGCACTCCTCAATTTGCATTATGTTAGCTCTTGTTGCACAATATGATCTTGAGCTTGTGCAACTCGATGTGAAGACGGCTTTTCTACATGGTGATTTGAATGAAGAGATCTATATGTGTCAACCGGATGGGTACAAAGTGAAAGGGAAAGAGAATTTGTTTTGCAAGTTGAAGAAATCACTTTATGGCTTGAAGCAATCTCCAAGACAATGGTATTTGAGGTTTGATAAATTTATGAGAGGCCAAAATTATTCTAGAAGTCAATATGATCATTGTGTGTACTTTAAGAAGTTGCAAGATGGGTTTTTCATTTATTTGTTGATGTATGTTGATTGCCTCAAATAATGTTGAAGAGATTGAGAAATTGAAGAAGCAAATGAAGAATGAGTTCGAGATGAAGGATCTTGATGAAGCGAAGAAGATCCTTGGCATGGAGATCACTAGAGATAGAGAGAAGGGTTTGGTATGCTTGAATCAAAGACAATACCTTGAGAATTTGATTCGGAAGTTTGGAGTTCATGATTCAACCAAACCAGTTAGTACCCCTTTGGCTCTTCATTCTAAATTGAGTTCTCTACAATGTCCTAAAAATGATAAAGAGAAGCTGCAAATGAAAAATATACCATATACAAATTTGGTTGGTAGTTTGATGTATGCAATGGTATGCTATAGACCGGATATTGCTCATGCAGTTGGTATGGTGAGTTGATATATGCATAATCCTGGTAAAGAGCATTGGTATGCATCTAAGTGGATATTGAGGTATCTCCATGGTACTCGAGATGTTGGTTTATGCTTTGAGAGGGATGACTCTGGTATTGGTCACTTTGTTGTTGGTTATGTTGATTCAGATTATGCAGGTGACTTGGATAGAAGGAAGTCTACTACAGGTTATGTATTTACTATGGCTAAAGGGCCAGTTTGTTGGAGGTCCATTTTGCAGTTGTCTGTTGCCTTGTCCATGATAGAGGCTGAATATATGGCTGTTGCTGAAGCTATAAAGGAAGCCATTTGGATACATGGACTGATTAGAGATTTGGGGGTTGATCAGAAGCAGGTGGAGGTGCATTGTGATATTCAGAGTGCCATTTATTTGGCTAAGTATCAGGTTCATCATGCGAGGACCAAGCACATAGATGTGCGTTATCACTTTGTGCGTGAAGTTGTTGGTGAAGGAGAGATCATTCTTCAGAATATCCCAACTAAAGACAACTCCGCTGATATGTTGACTAAGGTTGTTGGTGTAGCCAAGTTTGTTCATTGCTTGAACTTGGCTCACATTTTGCCTATATAATGTAGGCGTTGAGCAAGAGGGAACTCGTGGCATTTTTGGATCGGCTTGAGTTATTCTCTTCTTGCTACTTTTGGGAGTGGTTTTGTGTTGATTGGTAATGATATTGGTTGGCTCATCATGGCGCTTTCTCGGAATTGGCCAAGGTGGAGATTGTTGAATTTTGGCCAAATTATATTGGGCCTTTTCAATAGCCCATTAATTGGGCCTTTTATTTGGCCTTTTATGAAAGCCACGGGGTGGCTAGTTTTTCTTTAATTAGGGCAGCTGCCGCCCTTTTGTGAGTGCAGCAGAAAACAAAAAAGAAGCAGAGGAGAAGTGTGCAGCAGCCTCCTTTTGGGGGAGAAGAAGAAAGTGTGCTCTTCTTTGGTTAGTAATCATCCATCAAAGTAATTGTTGTAATAGCTTTGAGCGTTGTATAGAGAAGAAATTATTCACCATATTTCTTTCTATTTGTTTCTTTGGTGTATGAGAGTTTTTAAGTGTATTGGGGTTTTGGGTCAGAGATTGCCAACACTTTGTAAACTCCCATTGTTTGGAGTTAGTGGATTATTGGGTGAGCTCCACGTTTCAGGACGTACTCCAGCTTACACCGACTGTAGAGGAGCCCCCATTAAAATCTTGGTGTCTTTTTCTATTTTGCTCTTGTATTTCATTCTGATATATTTCTTGTGGGTTGGATTGAGTTGGTTCCACTGGTTTGGTGCTATCCTAGCACAACATCACCACCACATTCTCACAGCTGCATCTGCTCGTGTGGTGCTTTTTGCCATGTGAATATGGCAGCCTGTCAATATCATTATCATTCCCCATATCAGAGGTTGAAAATCAATAGAGTTAAGGTCTAAAACAAGTTTGAGTTTTTTGAAATCTATTTTCAATCTCATCTATTCATCTTACGTATCACTCAAGCATACTACATACCATTTAAGAAAAATTAAAAAAGATTAATCATTGAATTTGAAATTTTGAAAGAGGATTGAAGTACGTGTAATTGGGATACTTAATTGATTGTTGGTGTTGAGAGTATGAATCATACATCGGGAAAAAGAAGAAAGACTTTCTTACGCTATGATAAAGCACGCCTACCTCCAATATTACCAATTTGGCTTTTACGGTGGAACTTCAACTTTCTTCATGAAATCAAAGTAGTTGTCCCACATGTGTAGCTTCCACCCGCCACACGCGCTCCACGTTACCCGTTTGTGTTGTCCATGTGTTAGGCTTGAAAATTTGCCACACATGAAGGCTGTTTAATGAATTCCACATCGAGTTGGGAGTGGATTTGAAGCCTTGCATGGGCTTATAAGTGGGTTACTCCTCATATTGTCAATTGGTTTTATGGTGGAATTTCAACTTCCTTCATGATATCGCAGTGTGTTGGTCCACGTGTGAAGCCCAACGACCACATGTTTCATATGTCACCCAATTTATGTCATTCACATATTTTGGCGAAAATCTGCCACACGGAGAGGGTACGCAGCACGCTGGGCGTAAGAAAGTCCTACATCGCAAAAGGAGAAACCTTGCAAGGGTTTATAAGAGGTTGGACTACTCCCCATATTGCTAATTGGTTATGATGGAACCCTAACTTTCTTCACAGACGTAAAGACGTTGTCCCATGTGTGAAGCCTAAAGGCTACACTTGCTCCACGTCACCAGATTTGTGTTATCCACGTGTTAGGCTTGAAAATCTCCACATGTGAGAGAGCGTGTTGAGAGTATGAATCTCACATCGAGGAAAGAAGAGACCTTGCATGTGTTTATAAGTAATTGGACTACTCCCAATATTGTCAATTGGTTTTATTGTGGAACCTCAACTTTTTCATGGTATCAGAGCATGTTGTCTCACGTGTGAAGCCCAACGGGGACACGTGCTCCACTTCACCCCATTTGTGTTGTCCATGTGTTAGACATGAAAGTTCACCACATGTGAAGGGGCGTGTTGATTGGAGGAGTGGTCTTACATGGGCTTATAAGTAAGTTGTACTACTCTTCATATTGCCAATTGGTTTTATGATGAAACTTCAACTTTCTTCGGTTGGCAGTCGCAGGTTGGCAAAGAGGTCGCAGGTTGACAAAGAGGACGATACAGCAGAGCTGAGGGGCGGTTTTCTTCTCTCGGCAGCGACATCCAATCCAAGTATCATCTCACTCTAAGGTCTAATATCTGTTTGCGTTTTTAATGTTGGGTTATTTTGTTGTTGAAGTTTTCAGTTTTGTGGAAGATAAACAATGTGGTCCTGGTTATGCATGTGGGTTTGTGGCGCAAATGTAATTAAGATTACTTTTGCTTAAATCAACGATTAGATCTTTTATATAGGGATCTTATGGATCTTTGCGACAGTTAAATCTAGCATAAAATTCATACCACTGAGTGAGACGTAGCATCGCAACCAAATCCCTTAGTTTCTTTTGTTTTCATGAAAACAGAGAAGAACTAGGTGAGATTAGCTATTCAATGATGGTCGTGTGCTAGGCACTAATTATAAGCATGGGCTGCAGACCCTAACAAATCAAAAACCGGATTACCTTCTCGACAAAAATATTGTGTGCAAATAAAACTCCAATGATTCAGCAAAAACCAAGGTATTATGGAAGGAGCTTTGTATAAGTGGTGAAGAACAAAAGTGGAATTTGCTTCAATCCAAAAGACAATCCCTTAAGTTAAGGGTTGCTTATGAATTGAATCAGAGACAATTACTTAAATTAGGGGTCCCTTTTTATTATTAAGAGGAAAAACAAGCCTACATTTGATGAAGTGCAACAGAAGCTCACTGCTTGGAGAAGACTGACCCAACTGAAATAGGCCTACGTACTGAGAGATGATAGCCCAATTGTCCTTATATTGCCCTGAACCAACAAACAAGTAAAGACGGCTATTTACTTTTCAATAGTTGAACCACTTGGATATGGACATGTAATGAAAGCAGCTTGAACCTATTTATATAAATATATATATATATATATATATATATAATCGATCCTCATCGAGGCTCCAAAACCGTAATGGATATTTCGTTGGTTGAAGATGATTCGTTGCCTGAACAAGGACCAGCTTCATGCGATTCTTTTTCCATAAAGAAACCGGGTTGTTTGGGCGGCACCAATGCAATCTCACTTCCCAACATTATAACCACAGACGCCATGCTTGGCCTATCCTCAGGATGATGTTGCACACACAAGAGACTAACATGTATGCAGCGTAACACTTCCGATAGCGCGCATGAGCTTCCTAAAGATGTATCCATCAGTTCAGCATGCCTGCCTTCATTCCATAATCTCCATGCCTGAAACATTTCAAAATTTCTTCATGTCATTATAGGCCTACTATGCAAGAAGAAGAAATTTAACACGATACTTGCATGTCCAATAAGATTAGGGCTTGTTGGATGGTAGAATCCCTTATTTTTTCTTCCACTAATGAGCTCCAGCACCAAAACACCGAAGCTAAAGACATCAGACCTCACAGAAAATAGCCCATCGATAACATATTCGGGTGCCATGTAACCGCTGTAGAATGAATATAAAAACATCATAGAGAAGTGAGGTCACAAAACATTCACGATGAGTAAATTTGGATCAATAGAAATTACTAAAACACAAACTTACTACGTTCCAACCACTCTGTTTGTATTTCCACCAGTTTGATCTCCTCCCGTCAATGTTCTAGCCAAGCCAAAGTCTGAAATTTTCGGATTCATTTCATTATCTAGTAAAACATTACTTGCTTTGAGATCTCTATGAATAATCCTCAGCCTCGAATCTTGGTGAAGATAGAGGAGACCGCGAGCAATTCCACAAATAATGTTGAAACGTTTAGGCCAATCTAACAGTAGTTCTCCACTCGTTTGATCTGGCACAGTTAAATCCAAATACAAAACTGCTTAAAGCCTATATATGTACAAAATTATTTTGAAGCTATTCACAAATTAGTTCTGCAAAACTTTATAAGGTAGCAAAGGTCCAAACCAAAAATGAAGGAGTCCAGGCTTCCATTGGGCAAGTATTCATAGATCAGCATTTTCTCCTCTCCTTCAACGCAACAACCAAGAAGCTTTACCAGATTTCGGTGCTGAAGTTTTGCAATTACTATAACTTCATTCATGAACTCGTTCAATCCTTGGCCGGAACTTCTTGATAGCCTCTTCACGGCAATTTCTAGTCCATCTGCTAGTGTCCCCTGGAAATTCACACTACATTATCTCAAATACTACTAACTTGTAAAGCTTTGCCCTTATTATAAAGAAGTTACAAATTAACCTTGTAAACAGGTCCAAAGCCACCTTCTCCAATCTTGTTATCGCTTGAAAAGTTATCTGTTGCACTAACTAATGTAGTCAGTTCAAAGAGTGGGAGCTCAAGCTCTCCATTTCGTGCCCCTTCATTGTCCTGATTTCTTTGTCTTATTTCTGTTTTCACTCATGTAGTTGAAATGGACATTGTGTTAGCTATAGCCTTTAGAAAGAGTAAGAAAACCGAAGCTTATATATACATATTAACCATATATCTTTAAACAAATTTAAACTCAATATTGGAAAGATGGTCAGGGTAAGTTAATTTACCTTTGAACTTTTTCCTGCTTCGGCGAATGTAACACCCAACTAACAGCACTCCAGAAAACACTACTACCACTACAGCTGCAACTATCACTGCTGTCTTCACTTTACCATCATTATGTTCTTCATTGCGAATGATGAAGTAAAGAGGGTCCAGTTAAATTGCAACCATAAAAAGAGGGTCAGTTCTTTAACTTTGTTAGAAGCAAAAGGGACTTGTAACATAAAAACCATTTAACAAGCAACTCATGAATCATGATACAAAATACATACCTAACTCTGAAGCTGGCATTCGAATAAATATTTCCTGCCCACCAGCCGAAACCTGTGCGATATCTATTAGATCACCAAACCAGATGGCGCAACCAGTGCGTCCTTTAGTATCTGAGCTTGTATAAGCCGTACAGGAACAGTTTCTCAAGCATTTGGCTCTGCATTCCTTGAGATTTATAGTTTTGTCCACCCAAGAATGTGTAGTATCTGGCAATTTCAAACCAATGAATTTGACAAACCCATCTTTGTCTCTTCCCTGGCAGCTTAAAGGTTCATTGCGCACGCATCCTAGAGACCAGTCTGTCAAATTCCATTTTTCTTGAGACTTAGGCTTGAATCCTTTTAGACATTGGCAGACTGGACTCTGACCAATGATACAGTTTGAATTCGCTCCACAGAAGCCATAACGATCACACAAATCTCTAGGTCTTGATGAGTGTGCCGTCCAAGCTTGACTTTCTCTCTTCCAATGAAAGCGAGCGCACGAACTGGTAGTTTGGTTCAAAACTATTCTTGAGATAATAGACTTAATGGTTGGGTTGTACATGTAGTACACTTCATTCTCGTTGTAGACAAAGTTGAAACCATAACGTGTACTATGCTTTTCTGATGAACCACAGAATGTAAGGCCATTCAATGGGATGGCACGATAGTATTTTGAAGTGCTGTTCCGAACGAATGCTTGAGGGTATGATTGAAGATCCATTTCAAGCCCATAAGTGAAGTTGCCTGGACATGGGTCTTCTGCATTTTTCCATGCTGATATACGTCGTTTTAGACCTGTCCTCAAGTCCCATCCCAACTTCATTCCTTGTAACAATGTATCAGAGGGATAGTCAAAGCTTTGCCACAAATAGGTTCCGGAATTTCCATCTTTCCCATCTGTTAGTACCAAATTTCCAGAATCTAAGAGCTGTACCCTTGCATTTTTGGCATGTCTAACTGAGCTGGTTGACCAAACAACACTCTTATTCTGACCAAACACCACAAGATAGCCTGTGTTGTTTATCGTCAACATGCCAGACAAGTCACTGATCGGGTTGCATCTGTTTGCCACCCAAACAACAGTTTGAACAGGGATGTTGTTGTACCAAATTCCCAAGTAACGATTCTTGGTGCTACCTGGACTGAAGAAACCAAGCTCAAAGCTTCCATCTTTTGAAACTAAGGTCGTTCCGTCAAGTATAGACTGCGAAGGACCAATGGTGTCAACTGCAAAGGAAATTGTGGACATGTACAGCAGAAAAAGCAAATCAGTACTGACGATAAGCAGAAAACCAAAACCCCCCATTGAATTATTTTTGTTCTCGAGTTCCCTTCCTAATGGTAATGGTACCATTCAAGTTAAAGATATAATCAGAAACAAAGGGTTCAATCATTTTCCATCCCAATTCAAACGGCAAACAATTGCGCAAAATTTCCGAATAATGGTTGGCCTCGGACAAGTCAAAAGTAGATTTTTTTTGTTGCCTCCTGCTTCATCTATAGTAGTCTTAATGTATAGTCACATCAGTTCGCGACATGAGTCCGTGAATGGTGAGGCTCTACCAGCTTGGAAAAGACATAGAGACTTTGGCAAGGTTGACGAAGTGTGGCATTGTAGTTTTTTTTTTTTGGTACGAAACAGTTGAAGGGTAATAAAAAGGGGCCATTTGCGGAAAATCATCCTTTGTAATTTTATCTTTGACTTCTATGAAACTGGTATGTAGGGGCTTTGTTTTTTGCTTACTTGGTGCTAGTTTGTCTTTACTGACAGCATTAGCCACTCAGAGTCTTATCCGTGATGACACAACCTTGAAGCGTTACTTGGTTTCAAGGAATGGAGGGAAGAAGCTTTGAGCTTAATTGGTTTCTTCAGTCCAGGTAGTTCCAAGAAGCGTTACTTGGTTTCAAATTTGAGCTTGTTGATGATAAACAGCACATAAAATCTTGTGCTTTTGGGTCAGAATAATAGTGTTGCTTGGTCTACAAGTTTACTTAAGAATGCCCAGGTTGCAATGCTCTACGGCTCTTCGATTCTAGAAATTGGTACTATGGAAAATCATCAGAAACCCTTTTTCTATCCTCATCAATCTCTTATGCATTGGTATCGTTTGGTATAAAGGATTGGGATTCAAATAGAAAGTCGCTATATTTTCAAAGTATATTAAAAGAAGAAATGAAAAATTTGGAACGCAAATTTTGTTAAACTAAAGGAGTGTTTTCTTAATAAATATATAGTATAAGACTGAACTATGCTACATCATTTAAAAAAAAAAAGAAACCAATGGACATATATAGGATAAGGAGTGTTTTCTTAATAGATATATAGGATAAGGAGTCGAGCTACACATAAGTAGCCTTGTGACATCCCACATCAACCAATGGAGAGGGAGTGATATGCCTTATATGTACATGCCCACCTCCATTTAGGACGAGACCTTTTGGGAGCTCACTGGCTTCGAATTCCATTGGAACTCCGAAGTTAAGCGTGTTACAACCCGTCCCAAAATTTTATGTAAAATTACCAAAATACCCCTAATGATCAAATGTTGACTTTCGTTGACTTTTTGGAGACGACATGTGAAAATTATTTTCTTTGCATATTCTAGTAGTACTCGTCGATACGAATGTGTGGACGCAAGCGGAATTCATTTTGGAGTTAAAACGGACATTTTATGAAACTTTTAAGTGTAGGGGCATTTTAGTAATTTTCACACCCCTTTGCTAATTAGGGTTTTTGGGTTTTGGCTTGGCTGCTGTGCAGCAATTCTTCTCCCTCACCCTCCACGATCTCTCTCTCTCTCTCTCCCATTCTCTCGGCCAAATTTGCAAAACAAACACCAAACCCTAGATTTTGGTTGAATCACGAAACCGTTGAACCATCACTGAAGACCATAGCTATTGTGATCGTCTCGTCATTCTTGACGAGTTTGTGATTTCAGAATCCTCAAACTCGAACCAAATCAGCCAAACCGATATCGAAACGGAAACGGCAAATTGCCAATCAAGCTTTCGTACAATCCCGGCTTAGGTAAGCCTCGAAACCATTTCCATTGGTTTTATCACGTTGAGTAGGTTCAAATCGATACAAGGAACGTAATTTTTGGAGCAGTTTTGAAGGAGAACGGAATTAGGGTTTGTCTGAAGCTTTCCGGCCAATTTTAGGCCATCTGCGGCCATTTTTCCGGCCTGAATTTGGCATGGAAATATTCTACTCTTCAATACCTTCATTTTGATATATGGAAGGTTGAATTTGGCTAAGGAATGAAGGAGATATGAATTTTTAAAGTTTTGGAATTAATTCGGGAAAATTTTCCAGATTTCGGCGAACCAGACGGCGGCTCCGGCGACCGGAGAAAGGTTGAAGGTGAAGGAATATTCCGTCACGATAACAGAATATTCTTGACGGCGTCAGAATATTCCGTCAAAAAAGGTATATTCCGTTAAGTTTGACTAACGTCGTTGACTTTAACGGCGCTGACGTCAGCAGGCGAGTGGATGACGTCAGTAGGCGCGTGCAGGTGCGTGCCAGTGCGTGGCGACACGTGCCAGCGCGTGCCGGCGCGTGGCCGCGCGTGCCAGCATGTGCCTGCGCGTGGCGGCTCCTCCCGGCGCGTGGCGGCAAGTGCGGCGGTGCATGGCAGTGGGAAGGTTTTCGGGCTTTGGAAATCGTTTTTTGAGCCCGTTTTCGCCAAAATAATATTATTTTTGGGTTCTTTGTATATAAGGGTTATAATTAATTATTTAGGGGATGTTTTTAACATTGTTCCCTAATATTAAATAGGTAATCCTACGAGTAGGCGCTTCGAGGATGGCGACACCGAGGGGGATTATACTCCCGAATACTTATGAATGGACTTTTGTTTTAACAAATGATTTACATGCTTTGAAATAATTATGGTTTGATATATTTATGATTTCCAATGACTTTGTGACATGAATATATATATTTATATATATATATATATATATGTGTGTGTGTTTTACGAAATGGGTTTAGATTGTGATTTCGGTTATGCACAAAAGTATGGATATTTAAATAATTGATTTTAATGAGCATATCTATTGTTGAAATGTTTAAATATTTGGGAAGTTATGAGGTATATGATATCCTTTATTTCTACACTTGATGAATATATGTATGTTTTTAAACACACTTGGTATGCTTTCACTACGTTGTAGTACCGTCTCACGGCCGTAGGACAAGTCTCACATGTTTGGGTCACACGCATTGTACTCCAGGGGTATTGTCCGGTAAATACCTTAGTGCAAGCTTGTCTTACGTTTATGTTTACTTTTGGGGAAAAAGGCCCCACGACGTAAGGACTCGGGTGTGACGCGCTATTGCACAAGTGCTTACATGTGTGTGGTACTAGGAGTACAAATTGATTGATAATGTAAAGTGCTTGTACGGGGATTGAGATGATGTTCCTCAACACGTACATGGGTGATTGCACATATACCCTGTGTTGGTTTTCTCTATTATATTTATTGATCTATATTGTGGCATAACTTTTGGGAGACTTACAAATGGTTCTATACGGATTACACTTTGAGATTTACTTTCAGTTATATATATTATAGTATGATTTGACACATACTACGGTAGTATGATTTCACAAGTATACTGGATTTCAAACAGAGGGTTACTACGTTGAAAAGAGAAAGGAATTTAGAAAACTTTTATTTTTCGTCCACTCACACCTTTTGTTTTTGAGCCCTCTTCAGGACATAGTAGCGATGCGTCTAGTGAAGTTGAGGCATACGATTGGCAGCTCTGATTCTCTTCCCGACAATGTAGGGATTTGTTTTTATTTCAGTTTCTTTAATAATATCCATCCCTGTTATGGATAGAAGTTCTAGGAACTTGACTTTATATTTTGTTTCTGTTGCTTCAATTTAGTTACGCTCTGAACCTTGTGCATATTGGTATTATTTTCCGCAAACCATTTGACAGTTTAAATTGCATAAACTAAGTGTTGTCATGCATACAATGGTTTCGTCACTTACGAGTGTCGGCCAGCACGCCCGAACTTGGTATCCACGTGGGTATCGAGGGTGGGGTGTGTCAAAGCGAGTTTGGGCTAGAGCAATCTCAAGATGGGTGACCCACTTGGAAGTTGCTCGTGAGTTCCCAGAAACAAAACCATGAGGGCGTGGCCCAAAGCTTACAATATCGTGCTACAATGGAGCATGTTCGAGATGTGACATAATGGTATAAGAGCCACTCTGCCGTTTAGTACAAATGTGTCGGCAAGGACGCCGGGTTCTCATTAAGTGATATGGGTTCTGACATCCCACATCGACCAACGAAGAGGGGGTGATGTGCCTTATATGTACATGCCCACCTTTATTTAGCACAAGACCTTTTGGGAGCTCACTGGCTTCGGATTCCATCGGAACTCCGAAGTTAAGCGAGTTTGGGCTAGAACAATCTCAAGATGAGTGACCCACTGGGAAGTTGCTCGTGAGTTTTCAGAAACAAAACCGTGAGGGCGTGGCCCAAAGCTTACAATATCGTGCTGCAACGGTGTTACAACCCGTCCCAAAATTTTTGTGAAATGACCAAAATACCCCTAGGGTCAATGTTGACTTTTGTTGACTTTTCGTTACGACTTCTAAAAATTTATTTCTTTACATATTCTTGATGTACTCGTCGATACGAACGCGTGGGCGCAAGCGGAACTCAATTTGGAGTTCAAACGAACGTTTTACGAAGCTTTAAAGTGTAGGGGCATTTTGGTAATTTTCCACTACGTGTATGGGAATTAGGGTTTTGGGCTGACTGCACAGCAGCCAACCCTCCCCCATTTGCTGCACGTCACTTTCCCACTCTTCCTCTCTTTCTCTCCCATTTTCTCTCAAAGCCAAAATACGAACCGACAAACCCTAAACCTTGTTGAATCACAAAACCACCAAACCGTCGCCCAAAATTCATACCAACGTGATCCTCTCGTCATTTTGGACGGGACTGTGATCTTGGAATCTTCAAACTCGAACCCGTTCGTTCAAACCGACGTCGGAACGGAATAGGCGAACTGTTCATCGACTTTCTGTACAATCCGGACCAAGGTAAGCCTCGAGACCATTACCATTGGCTTTGTTGGATTGAGTAGGTTCAATTTCATATAAAGTACGTCAAATTTGGTGCAGTATTGAAGGAGAACGGAATTAGGGTTTCCCGAAGCTTTCCGGCCAATTTCAGGCCATCTCCGGCCACTTTTCCGGCCTCAAATAGGTATAAAAATATTCTACTCTTCAATACCTTCAATTTGATATATGGCACGTCAATTTTGGACAAAGAATGAAGAAGATACGAATTTTTGAAGTTTGGGACTTAATCGGTATTAAAATTCCCAGATTCCGGCGAACCAGACGGCGGCGGCGGCGGCGACGGCGGAGCTCCGGCGACCGGCGAGAGGAAGGAGGAGGGAAATATTCCGTTAACGGTAACGGAATATTCCTAACGGCAGGGGAATATTCCTAACGGCAAAGGTATATTCCGTTAAACTTAACGGTGCTGACGTCAGCAGGCGCGTGGGGCGCGTGGCTGACGTCAGCAGCGCGTGGGGTGACGTCAGCAAGGCGCGTGGGGCGCGTGGGACCACGTGCCAGCGCGTGGGACCACGTGCCAGCGCGTGAAGCCACTCGCCGGCGCGTGGCCGGCGCGTGAAAGGGTTTTCCGGCGCGTGGGGGCGCGTCCGGGGGTTTCCCGGCGTGTGCAGGCGCGTGAGGGGGTTTCCCGGCGCGTGGAGCGGTTTTCCGACCGTTTCCCGGCGCGTGGCGGCGCGTGCGGCGGCGCACGGCGGCGCCGGCGGCGGTGGACGGCGGCGGTAGGGTTTTCGGGCTCCGGAAATCGTTTTTCGAGCCCGTTTTCGCTACAATATTCATATTTTTGGGGGGATTCTTTTAAGGCCTATTTTTTTTATTATTTGTAGGGAAGTTCTAATTTATCCCTTAACTTTAAATAGGTAATTCTTCGGCTCCGCACACCGAGGAGGGCAACACCGAGGGAGATTTCACTCCCGATCACCTGTGAGTGGACTTTTGCTTTCTTAAATGGTTTCTATGATTTAAAAGGCTTATGATTTAGATTTTATATGGTTTTAAAGTGGCTTTTAAAGCATGTTTACTTATATATATTTATTTATAAATATATATATACTTGTGTATTATTATTTGGGCAACCTTAATGGCTATATTTATAGTATATGTATATTGGAAAGTGGATTGTTTTGGCAAGTTGGGATTATTTATCAAGCATGATATTATGTTACGAAATGGGTTATTCTTTGATATTGCTTTTGCATAAAAATGTTAAATGATATTTTAATATATGGTTTTGGGAAAGGATTTATTTAAGCAATGATAAATATTTGGGGAATTATGAAGTGGATATTGCTTATCTTATCTATACACATGAGTATGTATGTATGTTTTTCAAACACACTAGGTATGCTTTCACTACGTTGTAGTACCGTTCTCATGGCCATAGGACAAGTCTCACATGTTTGGGTCACACGCACTGTACTCCAGGGGTATTGTCCGGTAAATACCTTAGTGCAAGCTTGTCTTACGTTTATTGTTGTTTATGGGGCAAAAGGCCCCACTGCGTAAGGACTCGGGTGTGACGCGCTGCGGCGCAAGTGCTTACATGTGTGTGGTACTAGGAGTACAAAATAGTGGATAACGTAAAGTGCTTGTACGGTGATTGAGAGGCTGTTCCTCAACCCGTACATGGGTGATCGCGCATATACCCTGTGTTGGTTTTCCCATATTATATATATATATATATATATATGTTGACGGAACTATGAACTGTGATTTATGTTATTATACCTTTCGATATGTTTTCGTATAACATTAAAGTATCTTTTGAACTATACTACGATGGTATATTTATACTGGTTTTCAAACAGGGGGTTAGTATGTTGAAAAGAGAAAGGTTTGCTAAAACTTTGATTTTTGTCCACTCACACTTTTGTTTTTGCGCCCCCTTCAGGACACAGTGATAGAGTATCGGGCGAAGTCGAGGCATCTGTGTGGCAGCTCTGATCAGATATCCCAACCATGTAGGGATTTATCTTTTTGTTATTCAGTTTCTATAATAATATCCATCCCTGTTATGGATAGAGATTCTAGGAACTCAGTTTATTATTTGTTTCCGCTGTTTCAAATTTAGTACGCTCTGAACCATATGCATATTGACATTGATTTCCGAAAACTTTATTATAAATTAATTTCGTTTTCACAAGTGTTGTCATGCATTTAATGGCTTCGTCACTTACGAGTGTCGGCCAGCACGCTCGCACTCGGTATCCACGTGGGTATCGAGGGTGGGGTGTGTCAAACGGAGCCTGTCTAAGATGTGACATAATGGTATAAGAGCCACTCTGCGGTTCGGTACAAATGTGTCTGCAAGGACGCCGAGTTCTCCTTAAGTGGGGTGGATTCTGACATCCCACATCAACCAACGAAGAGGGGGTGATGTGCCTTATATGTACATGCCCACCTCCATTTAGCACGAGACTTTTTGGGAGCTCATTGGCTTCGGATTCCATCGGAATTCCGCAGTTAAGCGAGTTTGGCTAGAGCTATCCCAAGATGGGTAACCCACTGGGAAGTTGCTCGTGAGTTCCCAAAAACAAAACCGTGAGGAAGTGACCCAAAACGGACAATATCGTATTAAGGCGGAGTCGGTCCGGAATGTGACAAGCCTTACTTTCCAAATCCACACAAGACGGTTAGAATCTTGGAAATTGGCCATCAACTACAAAGTAGGTTGTTTCCTTTCTGCTCAGAGCCATTAGAAATGACTAACTCCTTGATAGAACAACCCCCTGTCCCCTATCTCTGAAATTTTATTAAATAATGAAAAGCGAAAATAAATAAATACAAGTAGAGGAACGAAGCCAAGACCCGCAAAGAAAAAAGAATACATCATCAAAAAAAGAAATGAAGAAAAAAATTCCTCGAACTAAAGTCTCAATTCGAACTAAGCGAAGTGTTGAAAGATTATGAAGCACTAATCTGAAAAACAAAAACCAGGCAAGCCAAAGAAATCCGAATGCAACGAAGTAAGAATTGCCAGCGGAGAGGAGTCATGTTAGACCAAGTTTGAGAAGATAAATCCATGTTAGCAAAACTATCAACAACCACATTTCCTTCCCAATAAATGTGAGAGCAATAAAAAGTCATCTCCGGATGCAAGCCAAACAAGTGAACTATTGTGAAGAGGCCAAGGAAGAACAAAATCATCTGAACAGAGACAAGCAATAATACTAGAAGAATCACTTTCCAACCAAAGCGTATGCCAACCCCATTGATAAGCAAATTCGACACCAATTATAATTGTTGATAATTCCGCATAAATATAATTATGATGACTAATTCCTTGACAAAAACCTCTAAAAAATTGACCATGCCAATCTCTGAAAACTCCCCCACAAGCAACAGGACTAGGATTTCCTTGAGATAAGCCATTAGTGTTAAGTTTAAGCCAAGAAAACCAAGGTGGAGACCAAATCACATGACGTATATGAGAAGCCTTACGAGGGATAGGTCGAATACCCATAGCACAAATTATACGATTCCAAACCTTGAGAGCATCCAGGAATAAACTTCCATGCATGAATAATCTCAGATTTTATGGACATGCATAAGTGCTGTAAAGAAACAGTTCGGTTCTCAAAATAGACTTATTGCGTGTGTAGACATGTGAATTTCGGTGAAAATAATGTTCACCAACAAATTAAATTTTTGACTTGCCAGAGCTTACGTGGCATACATCATGGGTCCCTCAAATGGTACACATGGCATGTGATTCATCATCACTGGATGAGTTGTCGAAAATAACACGTGTAAACGTCTGACCAGTTGTAGAAAATATCGAATTAAGTTGATGGTGGAAATAAATTGAGAAATTATCTCATAATTGACTTTGATTTAAATCAAATATAAATCAAATTAATTAGTTAATTAATTTGGTTAGATCCTCAAGTCAATTGATTTGATCCTTCCATCCGTAAGATTCATTTGGTGAAATTACCAAGTTAATTGATTTGGTTCAAATTAATACCAAATCAAGTTCAAATTAAGCTTGAGTCAAGACAATTCATGGAGAAAAATTTCATAAATCAAGGCTCGGCAAATAAATTGATTCAATGCAAAGGATCATGGAGAAGCCTATAAATACAAGGCTCCAAAGCGAAGAAGGGGGCTCTCAGACACACTACAAACTCAGAAGAATCAGAAAACTCTCTGCATTTTTTATCATCATCGTGAAGGACCACCAAGCACCACGTACGCGTGCCGGTTCTTCCATCACCCCAGACAAAAATCCTACTCGTCACAAGCCAAACTCTTGTGACATCCATTGACCAAGATCAAGTCCCTATGACCTTCGGATCAACCGCACACACACATTTTGTTCTTCCACACTACTACATCTTCGGAGATTGAATCAGAGGATCAAACCTTGTACTCAGAGATTGTAACCCTAATTCTCTCATTAATATATAATTTATTTTGTACACGTGTTCTTGTTTCATTCGTTGCAGGAAATTTTGTGTTTACAAATTTGGCACGCCCGGTGGGACAATCTCTGCCTCTCATCTCTTTCTCTGTTCAAGATTCAAACACACCATTGAAATCCATGGCTTTGAAGAAGGGACAACCTTCTCTCGCGACCAAGAGCAAGAGCGTGATTACCTCTACAGCAAGTGGAGACTCTGTTGGCATCATGACTCAAAGCAAGACAAAAGCAATGCCGGGCAACTCAGCATGTCACCTTCAAGTTGGTTCAGTTGAAGGCACAAGGAGCACATTAGAAGCGTGAGCCTGTCATTAGCCTAGCCTCGATGGGGGCAAGGAAGCCTATTCTTGGAGCAAGTGAGAGGAGTGCACGAAGCAATGAACAGGGTTCTTCGGAACGCTCGTGATCACTGGTCTCAGATATGGACTCATGCACGGGATCATACCATGGATCGCCATCTGATGACCAGCGTAAGGAGATCCCGATGACACCATCGGCGTCCATGGTTGAGTCTTATTCCATGGCTATGCAGGTTATGATGACAGACGCCACTTCCATTGAAGAATAACTCGTCCAGATGAACGAGGTGATTGCAAAGCTGACAAAGACTGTCGAGGGGAAAGACATACAGATCGCTTCACTCATGAACAGGTTGGAATCACAGCATGATGAAGAAGCTGATGTCGAACCAAAGAAGAAGGAAAAGCAACATGATGAAGAGTCCAATGAGAATGAGTCACTTCATGAAGATGAGGTCGAAGAAAAACCGAAACCAAAGTCTGAAGCTATTGCAGTAGGCTCTATCTCCATCCAACAACTTCAGGACATGATTGCAAACACTATCAGAACGCAATATGGAGGTGCCTCTCGGAATACTTTGATGTATTCCAAACCGTATACTAGGCGGATTGATAGCTTGCAGATGCCAATGGGGTACCAACCTCCTAAGTTCATACAATTCGATGGAAAGGGCAATAAAAAACAACACGTTGCTCGTTTCGTCGAAACTTGCAACAATCCTGGGACGGAAGGTGATCATCTTGTGAAACAGTTTGTTCGTTCTTTGAAGAGGAATGCGTTCGATTGGTACGTCGACTTGGAGCTCGAGTTCATAGACAGTTGGGATCATATGGAGCGAGAGTTCTTGAACCGTTGCTATAGCACTCGTCGAACTATTAGCACGATGGAACTTACAAATACAAAGCAGTGGAATGATGAGCCGGTTGTTGACTACATTAACTGATGGCGGTCGTTAAGCCTTGACTGCAAAGATAGGCTTTCAGAAATATCAACAATTGAGATGTGTGTACAAGGCATGCATTGGGGATTGCACTACATTCTTCAAGGCATCAAGCCCCGGACCTTTGAAGAGCTAGCTACCCGTGCCTATGACATGGATTTAAGCATTGCCAGTCACAGTGGGAAGAATAAGCCGATTGCTAACTACAGGAAAGACAAAGTCTTCGGGCAAAAAATGGACAAGCCCACGAAGAAGCCCATTAAAGAAGCAATGACGGTCAACACAGCTCCTATCAAAATTTCTACTCGAGACAAAAAGAAGGAAGTGAGGCGAAGCTAACCTTCTCGAGATTTGGAGAGACGTAGACGCACTTTGAAGGAGCTTGAGGAAAAGAAGTACCCATTTCCCGACTTCGATGTGGCTTCCATGTTGGAAGATTTGCTTGACAAGAAGGTGATCGAATTGCCCGAATGTAAACGTCCAGAAGAAATGAATCAAGCAAATGATCCAAAGTATTGCAAATATCACCGCATCATCAGTCATCCGGTGGAGAAGTGCTTTGTCCTTAAAGAGCTAATCATGAAGCTCGCCCAAGAGGGAAGGATCGAACTAGACATCCAGGAAGCAGTAACGGCAAACCTTACGAGTATCGTGTTTGGATCCTTTGATCTTGTAGCTCTCATAGTACCGCCGATGTTGTCTCAGCCTCAGTCACCAAAGGTAAGTCCTAAGATGGCTAATGCAAGTGAAACAAGTACTGTTGACAAAACAAGCTATTTCGATAACGCCGATCTCACTAGCGGCCTGTCAATAGACGATGATGAAGGATGGACATTGGTGACACGAAAGAAGTCACGTAAGCAATATGAACCGCGACTACAAGTTGTTTAGTTAAAGGAAGATGGACGAAAGGGAAACTCTCACCGAAACACTGAGAAGACGTGTCACAAAGCAACAAAGATGAGAAAACCTGCACATAAAGAAAAGCTTGAAGTTCAGAATTGTAGAACTCCCATGGCCCTGCGAGAATATTTTCCTAAAAGTTTTTTTAAACATAGCTCAATCAAAACTGTCTACATGACAACTTGCTATGAGATCGAGGGAGAAGAGTCTTCGAACGATAGAAACTGCACCATCAAGCAAGAGGAAATTTTAGCACAATTAGAGGGCTTGCCACCGCGCTTTAGCATTGAAGAAACAATGCAGCTTCTAGAAGCAGGACAATGTGCATTGGTGGAAGTTTTGATGAATCCGAGCACTTACTCGTCTAAGTTATGTAAGATTGGAGATTTAGAGCTCCGACCCCATGAATGTGCTATGTGCTGTGCTACATGTACTGCCATCAATTTCACCAATGAAGACTTATTATTGGGGTCCAAACCACACAACCGCCCACTCTTCGTTTCAGGGTACGCGAGAGAGCAAAAGATTGGCTGCATGCTTGTCGATAGAGGCTTAGCTATAAACATCATGCCCAAGTTGACAATGACAAAGTTGGGTATCACGGTGGGTGAGTTATCCCGAAGCCGTCTTCTAATCCAAGGCTTCAACCAAGGGGGACAAAGGGCAATAGGCATGATCAGATTGAGATGGTGATAGGGGAATTGAAGTCAAACACATTGTTTCACGTGATCAATGCAAGGACTTCTTACAATTTACTCTTAGGAAGACCTTAGGTTCATGAGAACGGAGTCGTACCTTCAACTTTGCATCAATGTCTAAAGTTTTATAGGGGTGGAGTGAAAACGAAACATGGTGATACTAAGCCATTCACCGAAGCAGAGTCTCATTTTGCCGATGCCAAGTTTTACATGGATGATGACGTGGTTCCTGAGGCTCTTCCTGGAGAAATTCGGTCAACAGGCAAGGCTAGGCCTAAGGAAAACAGACAACAAACAAGGTCTCCTACAAGAAAAAGTAGCAATAAGCAGCTTGAGAACTTGTTGTTTGAAGCATGAGATTGCTTGTTAAATTGCTTCGAGGGTAATTCCAGATCATGTCCTCTGCACGTTACAAGTTCATAAACTATGTTAGAATTAAAATTCAATACTCGCCAAGTCAAAAAGAGAATTAAGATGAGTTCTTGCAATTGGCATGGAGAACAAAGTACACTCACTATAAAGAGGGACTTCAAAACACACCTTCAACATGTGACAAGCACATGTGTATGCTGTGCTTTGAAGTGGGGGCATTTGTAGACATGTGAATTTCGGTGAAAGTAATGTTCACCAACAAATTAAATTTTGACTTGTCAGGGCTCACGTGGCATACATCATGGGTCCCACAAATGGTACACATGGAATGTGATTCATCGAAACTGGATGAGTTGTCGAAAATGACACGTTTCAACGTCTGACCAACTATAGAAAATACTGAATTAAGTTGATGGTGGAAATAAATTGAGAAATTATCTCATAATTGACTTTGATTTAAATCAAATATAAATCAAATTAATTAGTTAATTAATTTGGTTAAATTATCAAGTCAATTGATTTGATCCTTCTATCCGTAAGATTAATTTGGTGAAATTACCAAGTTAATTGATTTGGTTCAAATTAATACCAAATCAAGTTCAAATTAAGCTTGAGTCAAGACAATTCATGGAGACAAATTCCATAAATCAAGGCTCGGCAAATAAATTGATTCAATGCAAAGAATCATGGAGAAGCCTATAAATACAAGGCTCCAAAGTGAAGAAAGGGGCTCTCAGACACACTACAAACTCAGAGGAATCAAAAAACTCTCTGCATTTTTTATCATTGTCGTGAAGGACCACCAAGCACCACCTACACGTTCCGGTTCTTCCATCACCCCAAACAGAAATCCTACTCGTCACAAGCCAAACTCTTGTGACATCCGTTGACCAAGATCAAGTCTCTACGACCCTTGGATCAACCGCGCACACACATTTTGTTCTTCCACACTACTACATCTTCGGAGATCGAATCAGAGGATCAAACCTTGTACTCAGAGATTGTAACCCTAATTCTCTCAATAATATATAATTTATTTTGTACACGTGTTCTTGTTTCATTCATTGCAGGAAATTTCGTGTTTACAGCGTGCCTTCCATATGATAGAAATTGTAAAAAGGCCCGCAAAAATCCAAAGATTATATAACTGACGGAAAAAAGTTTTATGCACAAATGCGTCCCAAAACACTATTTAAGAATCATAAAAAGACAGATAGTATCAAACTGACAAGCCAACCATGCATGTCCAAAGTTGAAGACAAATTTCATAACCTTTTACTCTACATAATTATATTTGGGGGCTTTTATCACAAATCGTCCTTTATGTTTTGACAACTCATCAATTTGGTCTTTTATGTTTCAAATTCAGCAGGGACAATTTTTATGACCAAAACAATAGATGAACTAAATTGATAAATTTGAAACATAAATAATCAAATTAATAATTTATCAAAACATAAAAGACTACTTATGATAAAAACCCTTATATTATGTATATCTGGTTTGTTGTGGCCACCACCTACATATTTTGTTTGATAAATTATTGAAAATAGAGAATCATATAAAATAATACTCATGGGCTTCTTTTGCTACGCCGTATAATGCACCGGATAGTATTAATAATCCGGTCTCGTGTGTTTGGTGCGCTTCGTACTAAAATAGTCGCTATTTAAACCGGGCCTACTATTTAGTACCCCTCACACCCGACTAATTATACGCCCAAAAGCCTCCGTATAATTAGTCGGGTCCATCCCTCTCACTCTCTTGGTCTTGCTTGAAGGAAAATATTTGAATTACAAGTTCATTTGAGCAACACTTAAGCATGCTATTAACAAATTAAAGGCTCTTAGCTAGCATATTAGTACTCAAAAATAAAACTTTGTTTATGACTTTTGAAGCCGAAATGTTGTGAATCAAGACACAATTCAAAATCACATTAGTAAGTTGTAGCTTCATATACCTTTGTAGAATCTTCTTTGCCTGAGCAAAGACTAAATACCCAAGAGGGCCTTCAATCTCATCTTGGATGAACACCTTTGCTTGGAGGAGTTGTGGTTGCGCTTTGAATCAAATTGAAGGTTACCTACGTACTTCGTCTCCTACGAAAATCAAACATTTTATAGTTCTTGCATTTGATGAGGATTTGAGTGAGTTTGTATGAAGAACAAATTGTGTTCTTCACAGACACTTAGGGCCGCCCAACATAGTATAATTAGTCTGATACTGCACCAAACGCCCGATTAATTTTGTCAGTACTGTCCGATGACATATTATCCTATCCGACTGAAATAGTCAGTCCAGTCCGAACTGCCAAACGAGGCCATGTGGTGTATTGACATTGCACAAGAAAAAAACGGGTGCAAGTGAATTCATTTTTGTTGTGCTATGCTTTCATATTTATCATCTAAAGTATGGGACTGGCTACAGTGCTTGCAAGCATTAGATGCTCACACCGATCTCACCGTTAAAAGGAGGGAGGAGGGAGGAGGGAGGAGAGAGGGGAGGAAGGAGGGAGATCCCGATAATAGCATTCAATGCTTGCGAGCACCGTAGCCTACTCCCTAAAGTATTATTAATTCAATGGTTGGTTCGCTAAATTGTCAGTCGTTTATTCAAATGAAGTACTTCCTTGAGGTCTTTTATTTAAACACCTGGCTATCATTGCAAAAGTTTGCCGACAACGCGTGGAAAGGAAATTTCAAAGATTCCTTTTGGTGGAAGGTTCAGCGGGTGATTCCAAATCTAAAATAGACAATTCCAAGTGGCGAACACCAAGTTTGCTTTCCCCAACATGTTAGTTACTATTTTTTAGTGGATAATGATTGGGTCCAACTTCAGTGGAATGGTACGTACTGTTAAATGGCTAAGATTCATTTGGGGTCCACTGCAAATTAATCTGAACCATTCAATAGTCGTACCATTGAATGGTACGTACCACTCAAGATTTTTCCATAATGATTTGGAGATTAAATTTTTTAAATTAAATTTGTAAATCAAATTATGTGTAAATAAAGTAAGATTTTTTATTTAAATTATTTTAAAAAAGATACTAACTGTCAGCTGACACATTATTTAGTTTACAAATTTAGTTATGAAAATATGACTTTAGCTCCTCAAATTTAATTGTCTCTATATAAAACCCGACATAAGTTGTTTACTCGAATATAACCCATTGACTAGACTCCACATAAGTAAATTCATTAATTATATTTGACTTTACACATTTTAAATTTTTTGGATGCCTAAAATACCCATTTTTGAATGTTTGATGTACACAATTAATTCCATAGGGGTAGTAAGGGAGAATTAATGACTTTCCAAAAAGAAAAAAATGAAAAAAAAAATAATGTTACAAATTCATTGCCTTATATATAATAACAATAAAACATGCCTAATATATGTAATAATACATGCTTAATTAATGTCACGAAAATTATAATTTATATATAAGTGTAGGTAAATTATTTTACACACACACATATATATAATAAAAAAAAGCATGCCTAATATATGTAAAAATTCATGCAATATAATTTACCTACAAAATAAAGAAATGTTATTTGGTTCAAAATTAATTTACTTGTATTTTACATAAAAATATAGGTCAATTATTTGCATATAAAATAATAATAAATGCAAAAATAAATGCAATATGATTCTTCTAGTGTTATTTCCATTCTCTGTTCGAATGATTTTGATCCTCCTTGGCTTCTCCTAATTTGGTTTGGCATAATTCTCCTCCATCAGTGGTTCGTGCTGCTTTGTTTTCAGACTTTGCTGGCTTCTGCTTCTCAAATTAATGCATATCGCAACTTTTAGGTGACATATTGCTTAACTAATTATGGAGTTGATCATCTAGGAGGTTTATCTGCACTTTCACTTGGCTCAGTTTGGGACTGTGGTTTGAGAAATTTTTTCTTTCTTCATCTTGTTTTTCTTTTTTCAATGATGTATTGCTCTTTTCCTTGCATGTTTTGGTTTTGTCCCCCGATTGTATTTATTTTGTATCTCTCTTTTTTCATTTAATAAAATTCGGAGATAAGGGACATGGGGGTCGTTCTATCAGGGATATAGCACTTTCTAATCATTCTGAGCGAGAAGGAAGTAGCCTACTTTATAGTTGATGGCTAAATCACAGGGTTTTGGTTATATATTTCTGATCGTATTGTGCGAGTTTAGAGAGTAAGGCTATTATGAAAGACCAATGACCAAGCTTTATGTGTATCTCGACTGGCCTAATCTTTTATCATCATTTTCAAAAAACAAAAAAGTTCTAGAGAGATGAGGAAAGTGCACCCTATCATGGATGAGTTTGGAATCAATTTAGTGTAAAATATACCGTTGTATAAAAAATAAAAGGCACACTGGCCTTTTCATGTTCAAAAAGTGTCATTTTAATAGCTCTCAAAACTTGGAGTAAGTTTGGTAAGCGCTCTTTGACAAAGAGTCTTTGTGAGGGAAAATTTGGAAAATTAGCCAAAATTTGGGTCTTGAATTGAATTGTAGCCAAATTTTTTTCATTCGATAATTTTAACCAAAATTTAACTTAAAAGTACCAAAACACTTTTGTTGACTATAAATTGCTAAGCTAAATAATGTAACATCTTTTATTTAGTCCTAATTGTCTTTCCTCGATGATCCCACTCCCACTTTTTCTTAACAAGTTCATGATCAATGAACAGCCAATAGAGATGAACGGAGATGAACGAAGGAAGGGAGACGATGCATATTTCATAAAGAATAGTTTTTATAATTATTTTAGGTAATAAAGAGTATTGTGGTATTTTTATATTAAATTTTGTTTAGAATTCTAAAAATTTGAAACGGTTGGTTAAAATTGTATACAGAGATTAAATTTGGACTATTCCTTTGTGAGGGCGTCATTACTATACATTTCTCTATTGTTTTCTTCTTTTCGAGTTTAAAGGTTTCATTGGCCAGAAAAAAGAAGTTCAAATGGTTTCTGTTGGGTGGAAAGTCCAGTTGGTACCAATCTGAAATATACAATTCCAAGTGGCGAAGAAGCGTAGAGTTTTCTTCAATCTTCTTAGATATCTCCATATTTATCTTGCACATGTGCATTACTTTTCAACAATATCTTTTGGCTTCTTCTTTCACTCATTGCGTCTAATATAAAACATCATATTCGCTTTTGGCATTTTTACCAGCAAGTTGATATATTCTTCTGCTAGACATAGAGAAGAGAGATACTAAGACAAAGAGGAGAAAGAGAGAAAAGATGATGGGAAGAGTGGAGGATGTGGTGATAGTAGGGGGAGGAATAGCAGGGCTGGCGAGTGCTGTAGCGCTCAAGAGAGCCGGAGTTGAAGCGTTGGTGTTGGAGGGAGCGGATGGACTCAGAGCCACCGGTGCAGCTTTAACACTCTTCCCCAACGCTTGGCGTGCCCTTGATGCCTTGGGTATTTCGCACCACCTCACTTCTCTTTATGCTCCTATCAAAAAGTGAGTGCTCGAATCTCGTCATTCTCGTGTATTAGATTAGTTTAAAATATCGCTTTGTCCGGAAAAAAAAAACAGTAATGTTTGGATGCAAAGAATGGAAAACAGAGACAAAAGTTTTGGAAAACAAAATACATTCATACATACATATATATACCCCTTCCATTGAGGGATTCTTCAAATAAGCATATTTGAGAGACACCTTGCGGTGCACATTTCGTAACTTTTTTCAACGATTTAAACTGTTTCTATTTTAGAAAATCATTTATGCTCCAATTAAAATGTGAGTGCTCGAATCACCTCCTCCTCCTATATTACACTTGTTTAAAATATCGCTTTGTCCAGAAAGAAGAAGAAATGAAATAATGTTTGGATGCAGAGAAGGCTACTTGTAATCCTACTGCTTTACACATATTTATACATGAAGCTGATAGCTGTTATAATTACAAGCTGAGAGTCAATACTAATACAATTACTGTAACGAATTTCTAACGAAGCCGATCTTAACCACATGAACCATGATGTTTAAACTCAAAATTCAACTTAATTATGTATTTGGGGATTGTTGTCTGTCAGGGGATATGTAACTGACATTGAAACCGGAGAAATCCAAGAAGTTTCTTTCACCCGATCCAACAGGTAAGCGAATCACAGTCTTGTTTTTCTGTTCAGTTTTACAGCTGGTAAGTACTGCATTAGGAGTGCAGATCCATTGCTGACTTGAATGTAGTTAATATTTTACATGAAATTTAGCAATGACGTAGTTGGACCAAGATCAGTACACCGAAAAGTTTTACTCAAGGCTTTGGCAGATGAGCTACCACCAAATTCAATCCGTTTCGCTTCCAAGCTCGCTGCTATCGAGACCCAAGAACACGAAGGCTCGTCCATTTCAATTATTCACATGGGAGATGGGACTATAATCAAAACAAAGGTAAATCGCAACCAAAATAAACTGTTTATAATTAGTAAAATGAGAGAGTAACTCATGGAATGCAGTACTTTAAGTTCTCTCTTTCTTTCCTTTATTTTTTGTTTTAATTGGATGATCATTGTCTACAGGTTCTGATAGGCTGCGATGGGATTCACTCAGTGGTTGCGCGCTGGTTAGGACTTGCCAAACCAGTGTTTTCAGGTCGATCAGCAGTTCGTGGCTTGGCTGTGTATCCTCAAGGCCACGGATTGGACAATACCGTGCAACAATACGTAGGACTTGGCAGAAGGGCTGGTTTTGTTAGCATCAATGACAAAGAGATCTATTGGTTCTTTTCTGGCATATCTCCGGCTAAAGGTTCAAAACATCAGAACCTTGCCCTTTGTTTTTCTTGGTGACTGACTAGTTACAACCAATTTAACACTTGTTAAAACACCATGCTTGTTTCTTTCGTTATTGTAGGGGAAAATCTGGCGGAGGACCCCGAAGTTATAAGAAGGGAAGTGATTGAGAATTATGCCAAGGACCTTCCTCCTGTATACCTAGACGTTGTGCAGCACTCGGATCTTTCAACATTGTCATGGGCTCCATTAATGTTCAGGTACCCGTGGCATGTAGCATTTGGGAATCTAGGCAAGCAAAACATCACGGTGGCTGGTGACGCCATGCACCCCATGACACCTGATTTAGGGCAAGGAGGTTGCTCGGCATTGGAAGATGCAGTGGTCTTGGGCAGATACATAGGGACATCCTTTATACAAAATGGACAACTTGTACCAAAAGAGATGGACAGTGCGATTGGAAAATATGTGGAAGAAAGAAGGTGGCGTGTCACGTTGTTGATTGCAGGATCATATTTATCAGGCTGGGTGCAGCAGGCAGGGTCTGGATGGGGTATGAAGTTCTTGAGGGATTCCATATTTTACAGGCTCCTTTTCAGTAAATTAATTGCATTTACTCGTTACGATTGTGGAAAACTTGATTTCTAGCCAGCGCATTTCATTGTCACCAAGAATGAAGACGATGCAGATTCCCTCCTTTATCGAGCATATTATTACATACATTTCGCATACGTTTGCTGCTTTGTTGACAAAGTGTATTTTGTTAAATAAGCAGTATCGACCAATTAACAGGTTCATTTACATTAAAATTGTGGAAAACTTGATTTCTAACTAGTGTATTTCATTTTCCGCAAGAATGAAGACGATCTAAGTTATAAATTTATACTTTCACATACCTTTCTGCTTTGTCACAAAGTGTATTTTGAACAATAGTTAATAACTTGATAGCAAAGATATAGTCTGATATGAATAGATAAATAAGTAGTACAAACTACAGACCAACTTTAAAACCAATAAAACGATGCTCAACGAGCCTCGAAATGCGTAATGGATAATTCGTTGGTAGAAGATGTTTGATTATCTGAAGACAGACCAGCTGCTTCATATGATTCATTTTCGATAAAAAAACCAGGTTGTTTAGGCTGAGCCAATGTACCATCACTTGCCAACATTATAACTACAGATGCCATGCTTGGCCTATCCTCTGGTTCATGTTGCACACATAAGAGACTAACATGGATGCAACGTAACACTTCCGATAGAAAACTCGAATTTCCTAAAGCTGTATCAATCACTTCCAAAGGCCTTCCTTCGTTCCATAATTGCCATGCCTGAAAAACATCAAAGCTCCTTCATCAATTACACATTTAATAGGGTCTAATATGTAAGAAAAAAAGAAATTTTACGCCTGATACTTGCATGTCCAATAAGGTTATAGCTGTTTTTATTGTAGAATCCCTTGTTTTTCCTTCCGCTAATGATCTCTAGCACCAATATACCGAAGCCAAAGACATCGGATTTGACAGAAAATAGTCCATCAACGGCATATTCAGGTGCCATGTAACCACTGTAGAAAGTAGAAACATCATGTAGAAGTGAGAACAAAATAAACCATTGGTGAGGATTAGAAGTATATCATGGAAAATACAGTGATACAAACTTACTATGTTCCAACCACTCTGTTTGTATTTCCACCAGTCTGATCTCCTCCAACTAATATTCTAGCCAAGCCAAAGTCCGAAATTTTCGGATTCATATCATTGTCAAGTAATACATTACTTGCTTTGAGATCTCGATGAATAATCCTTAGCCTGGAATCTTGATGGAGGTAGAGGAGACCGCGAGCAATTCCGCAAATAATGTGGAAACGTTTAGGCCAGTCTATGACTAGTTTTTCTCTGGTTCTATCTGCCAAGTTTAAAAAAAAGATAAATCCAACTTCAGTTCCCTACACAAATGCAATTAGTTCTGCCTAAATTTATAGGGTTCCAAAGGTCCAAACCAAAAATCGAGGAGTCTAGGCTTCCGTTGGGCATGTATTCATAAATCAGCATTTTCTCCACTCCATGAATGCAACAACCAAGAAGCTTTACCAGATTTCGGTGCTGAAGTTTGGCAATCAGTACGACTTCATTCATGAACTCGTCCAATCCTTGACCAGAAGTTCTAGAAAGCCTCTTCACAGCGATTTCTTGTCCATCTGCTAGTCTCCCCTGTAAATTAACACTGCCATCAAATGTTGCAAAATTCACGATAAAGTGATTCTTTGTTATCCTGAGCCTTACTGTAAAGAAAGTTACAAGTTTACCCTGTAAACAGGTCCAAAGCCACCTTCTCCTAGCTTGTTTTCGGTTGAAAAGTTCTCTGTGGCACTAGCTATTTCATTCCAGTCGAAGAGCGGCAACTCTAGGTTCTCTTTTCGCTCCCCTTCATTGCTCTGATCTCTTTCTCCTAATTCTGTTTTTTCTGATGTAATATACTTCATGTAAGCAAAATAAAAATTGCATATGAAGATGCAATACATATTAGTTCAACCAATATAAACTTGAACGAATTTTCAATCTCTTTCTCTCAGATGCTCATACCGAAATACAATAAATAAAACCGGAAAGTGTTTGGCAAGAATGGTCAGATTAGTTTACAAACCTCTTAGGTTTTTCCTCCTTCGCCGAATGTAATATGCAACTAGCAGAATTCCTGAAAACACTACTGTGACTGCAGCTACAGCTATCAATGGCGTCTTCCATTTACCATCATTGTCTTCTTCATGGTTGCCGGATGTACCTGAGATGGAAGGTGAACTACCATTTAACTTTGTAGAAGCAAATGTACTTCTTCCCTAAACACAATGGAAACGTAATTGAACTACATGGCACATAAATGCATTTAACAAGCAGCTATTGTTACTTCTTACCTAAACCTAATTCTGATGCCGATAATCGTACATATAGATCCGGCCCAGCAGTCACAAGCTGCCTCATATCTACTAGCTCACCAAACCAAATGGTGCAGCCAGTACCTCCTCTCATATCTGAGCTCGTATAAGCTGTACAAGAACAATTGCTCAAGCATTTTGCTCTGCATTCGTTGAGATTCATACTTCGGTTCACCCAAGAATGTGTAGTATCGGGCAACTTTAGGCTAGTGAAATTAAGAAAACCATCCTTATCTTTTTCCTGGCAGCTTAAAGGTTTGTTGCGCACACATCCAAGAGACCAGTCGGTCGAGTTCCCTTTTTCTTGAGACTTAGGCCTAAATCCTTTCAGACATTGGCAGGCCTGATTATTATCAAAAGTACATTTTCCGTTGGCTCCACAGAGGTGATACTGATCACACTGCTCCCTAGGCCTCGCCGAAAACTGCCCCCAACGTAGATCTATGTCATCCCAATAATAGCGAGCACATTTACTGACGGTTTGGTTCAAAACTATTCTTGAGATTATCTGAACTTTATGTTTGTACATGTAGTACACTTCATCGTCAGTGTACACAAAGTTGAAAGCGAAACGGGAACTAGGCATTTCTGGTGCACCACATAATGTCAGGTTATTCCATAGGCTACTACGGTACAACTTTGCAGTGCCATTCCGAATAAATGCTTGAGGGTATGCTTGAAGTTCCATTTCAATCCCATAAGTGATATTACCTGGACACGGGTCTTCTGCATTTTTCCACGCTGACAAACGCCGTTTTAGACCTGTCCTCAAGTCCCATCCCAACTTCATTCCCGGTAACAGTGTATCAGAAGGATAGTCGAAGCTTTGCCACAAATAGGTTCCTGAATTTCCATCTTTCGCATCTCTTACCACCAAATTTCCAGAATCTAATAGCTGTACCGTTGCACTTTGGGCGTGTTTAACTATGTTTGTCGACCAAACAACACTCTTATTCTGACCAGACAACACAAGATTGCCAGTTCTGTCTAACGCCAATGTGCCGGACGAGTCATTGATTGGTTTACATCTGTTTGCAACCCAAACAACAGCTCTTCCCGGGACATTCTTGATCCATATTCCCAAGTAACTATTCTTGGAACTACCTGGACTGAAGAAACCGAGCTCAAAGCTTCCACTTTTTGAAACCAAGGTCGTTCCATCACGGATGGACTGCGATGGACCAATGGTGTCAACTGCAAAGGAAATTGTGGACAGCAGAAAGAGCAAATTAGTACTGACAAGCAGAAAACCGAAACACCCCATTGAATTTTTTTTTGTTCTTGAGCTCTCTCCCTAAATGGTAATGGTATCGTTCAAGTTAAAGATATAATCAGGAAGAGAAGACCCTTGTGAACCAGTCATTTTTTATAGCACCTCAGACGGCAAATAATTGTACGAAATTCGAAAAATGGTTGGCCTCTGACAAGTCAAAACTATATTAGTGTTAATTAATGGATTCATCAACTAGTGAGACCCTACCAGTAGCGAACAGGTGTAATGAATTAACAGTATTATAGAACAAGTTGCAGGATGTAAGAAACACTTCAGTTTTGCCTTTTCAGTTGACAATGATCAATCGCTGTCCAACTTCCACGTTTATTTGACGTTTGAATGAGGATGGATGAAGCAGTGGTGCTAGGCAAAGACACAGGCTTGCCTAGATTTTATAAATATAGCAACATCGGTATAGATCAACCGTTGCACTGTTTTCATAAAAACGACTTGCATACTGGTCTACAGAGGCTAGCCGTGCCTGTCTTCGCAGTTGTCGCTATATGGTCCCCTAGCCCGATTATCAATCAAAAGAATCCTTTCTAATCATGTCTTTAACTTGTACGAAACTGGCACTAGTACAAATATGGTCATACACGACGCTAAGCAACACTTCAGTCACAACGTGAAACTTCTTGTAATTAAATATCAAACTTGATCTGTAGCTACTTCATTTCATTGCCCTCAAGAAAGAAGACAGTTAGAATTCCCTCCTCAATTGAATTAAATTATTGGTTCGCCTTCCAACAAGGATCGACGAGAGACAGGAATCTAAGAACAGAAAAGATTACTTTCACATAGCTTTGCTGCTTTGTAGACGAAGTGTATTTTGAACAATAGTTGATAGCAAAGTATTGAAGAAATCAACTCATCAGATTGGTTGAACTCCATCGGGTTGGTCTCGTCGGGTTAGCCTTATATCCGTCAGGTTGGTCAGACCATCCTTGTATTCATCGGGTAGGAGCTAGGGTTGTAGGTTATTATCTTTTCTAGCTAGCTTAGAGCTATGTTTTTGGGTCAACCACTTGCTTACTCATATTTGGTGGTTGATTGCCTTGTAACTAGTTCTAAGACCAGCAATTAGGGCGTAGATTAAGGATGGAGGTCCATGGCTTGTTTCTATTGGATCTTAACCTGATGTGTAATCTTCTATATATTTCCCTTCCATTGTACTTACAATTTATGATGAATACAATATACAAACATTAAAATTCTTCATGGTATCAGAGCAGGAACCATAACTAGTACTGCTTCTGCATATCGTCTTCGTCGTAGTTACTAAAATGGCGGACCCTTTCAACATAGAGGTTGAAAGTTCTAAAGCTGCTAGCGTTTCAATCATACCTGAAGCTGATGGAAATTCAAATCCAAATTAGCGTTTAAGTTCAGTATTACTTCATGGTCTAGAGCTATATCACTTGCTCTCGGTGGAAGATCCAAGCTGAACTTCATCAATGGAAGAAGTGAGGCTCCATATGCCTCTTCTCAAAACTATGAAGCTTGGGTGTCTCAAGACCAGCTGGTCATGTTGTGGCTCATCAACTCCATGGAACCCAGAATTGCAGAAATATTCAGTGATTCTGAGCCTTCTCGTGTTCTTTGGAATGACGTCAAAGATATGTATGGAAACCAAAATAATGCAGCTCGAGTGTTTCAACTTAAAAGAGATCTAGCAAGCATACAGCAGGTATCGTGAGTGCTTTCTCAACTGCTTTAAATATCAGTCATTCTAGTGATTGTTGGATTGTAGATTCAGGTGCCTCTGATCACATGACAAATAAATTAACTGATTTACATGAATTTGAAAAATTCACACAAACATCTCATGTTTCTGTTGCAAATGGAAAGGGGGTACCAGTTGTTGGACGAGGGAAAATAAATCTTTTATCAAGGATTAAAGAGTCTACATCATTATTTGTACCTTCATTCCCAGTTAAACTCTTGTCAATGGGACAAATAACTAATTCATTGGATTGTCTAGTTACATTTTCTTCTCATGGTGTTGTGTTTCAGGATCGAGTCACCAAGAAGATGATTGGTGAATGTTTCTTCCTGAATGGTCTGTATTACTTGTCAAAGGAGTCAGTGATTTCAAAATGTTTTCAAGCTAGTTCCACATCAGTTCAAGAACAACTCTTATGGCATCAACGTCTTGGTCACCCTTCTGTACAAGTTTTATCCACTTTGTTTCCAAATTTTTGTAAAACCTCACATGAGTGTGAAACCTGTCATGTGTCTAAGTTCACCAGACTCCCATTTCCAAATTCTCAGTCTAGGACTACTAAATGTTTTGAAATGGTGCACTCCGATGTTTGGGGACCAGCTCCCTTAGAGTCTTTTGATGGTTATCGATTTTATGTAACAGTTGTGGATGACTTCTCGAGAACTACATGGCTGTATCTTATGAAACTTAAAAGTGAAGTTTTAAATGCTTTCAAGAATTTTCATAATGTTGTTGTAAATCAATTTTCATAAAAAATTTGCATTCTCAGATCAGACAATGATACTAAATATACATCTAACAATATGACTAATTACTTGAGCACTCATGGTATTATTTATCAGACCAGTTGTGTAGGAACTCCACAGCAAAATGGAGTTGCCGAGAGGAAAAATAGAGATCTTCTTGAGAAAGCTAGAGCCTTGATGTTCCAAACAAATGTTCCCAAGAAATTATGGTCTCAAGGCATTCTTACCGCTGCATGTCATTAACAGACTGCCAAGCAGTGTTCTTAACTTCAAATCACCATATGAAGTCTTAAAAGGCAGAAAGATGGACATTTCTCATCTTCGGTTGTTTAGGTGTACTTGCTTTATGCACATTCAGTCTTCTCAGAGAGACAAGCTAGACCTTAGAGCATCTAAGTGTTTGTTTCTAGGATATTCATCTACACAGAAGGGATATAAATGCTACAATCCACACACCAAGAAGTTGCTAGTCTCTCGGGATGTCAAGTTTGATGAGTCTCGAAGTTTCTTCTCACAGCATTCTGAGAAAGGTCAATAGGGGGAGGAAATCTTTCAACCTTCTCCAATTACAATACTCACAGATCTCATTAAAGGCTCTCCCTTTGATAAGGAACCTGAAACAAATGAAATTGCACATGAGGTACCAGTTGTAAATCTGGAACCTAATGAAGATGCACAAGAAGAATCAAATACCCAAGAAATTTTTTCAAGCCTTCCTGCAATTCCTCAAGAACCTCGAAGAAATCCTCCTTGCGACAGACATCCGCCCACACGACTTCAAGAATATGTTACTAAATATGCTTCCAAGTTTCCACTCTCTCAGCATGTCAACTACAACAATCTGTCTTCATCACACCGTGCCTTCTTGAGCCAAATATCAAGTGTTGCTGAACCACTCAATTTTCACGAAGCCTGCATGTTACCAGCATGGAAGAAAGCCATGCATGAAGAACTTCAAGCCTTGGATAACAATAATACATGGAGTGTGGTCAAGCTTCCCAAAGGAAAGAAAGTCGTGGGCAGCAGGTGGATTTTCAAAACCAAGTTCAACTCTGATGGAACCATAGAACGATATAAGGCCAGGCTAGTGGCACGAGGGTTCACTCAAACGTTTGGCGTGGACCACAAAGAGACCTTTGCTCCAGTTGAAAAGATGAACACTGTCAAAGTACTCCTGTCAGTTGCTGTGAATTTGAAATGGTCCCTTTATCAAATGGATGTTAAAAATGCCTTCTTGCATGGTGATCTTGAAGAAGAAGTGTACATGAAACTGCCTCCTGGCCATTCCCAAGAACACGAGTCGGGCATGGTATGTAAACTTCACAAAGTCATCTATGGTCTGAAGCAATCTCCTCGAGCTTGGTACTCGAAATTGAGTTATGTGCTATTGGCTTCTGATTTTAAAAGAAGTAGTGCTGACTCTTCCCTGTTCGTACGAAATGGCCAAGCTGGTACCCTAGTGGTACTTGTGTATGTGGATGATCTCATCATCACGGGTGACAATGCAGAAGAGATCACATCACTCAAGTCAGCCTTGCATACGAAGTTTGCCATCAAGGACCTCGAAGTCTTGAAGTATTTCCTTGGGATAGAAATGGTCACCTCCTCCAAAGGCCTCTTTCTCAATCAACACAAGTATGTCCTTGACCTTCTTAAGGAAGCAAACCTTCAAGATTGTAAACCAGCATGTACTCCTCTTGATAGCAAACTCAAGTTAGATGCCAAAGGATCTCCTCTTGCAGATATCAGTGTCTATCAGCGCCTTGTTGGTAAGTTGATTTATCTCACCATTACATGACCTGATATTTCCTATGCAGTAAGCTTAGTGAGTCAATTAAAGCATGCACCAACAGACCAGCATCTTCACATAGTCAAGAGAATTCTCAGGTACTTGAAAGGTTCAGTTGGTCGAGGCATTTTCATGACCAACAATGGTCACTTAAACATCATGGGATACACTGATGCAGACTGGGCTGGAAATTCTCTTGATCGAAAGTCAACAACAGGCTATTGTACCATTGTGGGAGGAAACCTGGTGACTTGGAAAAGTAAAAAACAAACGGTTGTTGCTAGGTCCAGTGCAGAGGCAGAATATCGAGCGATGGCATCCCTTGCCTGTGAACTGATCTGGTTGAAGAGCTTACTCTGTGACTTGGGACTCGCCTGCACCTAGCCAATGTATATGCACTGTGACAATCAGGCAGCCATGCATATAGCTTCCAACCCAGTGTTTCATGAAAGAACCAAGCGTATTGAAGTGGACTGTCATTTTGTGCGTGATCAAGTTCAGTCCAAAGTCATTGAAACTGTGTACACTTCCAATCACAACCAACTAGTAGACATATTCACTAAACCTCTGGCTTCTACCCAATTTCAACGTTTATTATTCAAGCTTGGATCCATGAATCTCCTCGATCCAGCTTGAGGGGGAGTATTGAAGAAATCAACTCATCGAATTGGTTGAACTCCATCAGGTTGGTCTCGTCGGGTTAGCCTTATATCCGTCGGGTTGGTTAGACCATCCTTGTATTCATCGGGTAGGAGCTAGGGCTGTAGGTTATTATCTTTTCTAGCTAGCTTAGAGCTATGTTTCTGGGTTAACCACCTACTTACTCATATTTGGTGGCTAATTGCCTTGTAACTAGTTCCAAGACCAGAAATTAGGGCGTAGATTAAGGATGGAGGTCCATGGCTTGTTTCCATTGGATCTTAACCTGATGTGTAATCTTCTATATATTTCTCTTCCATTGTACTTACAATTTATGATGAATACAATATACAAATTACATTAAAATTCTTCATAAAACATATAGATGTAGTCTGAGATGAGTAGCTAAATAAGCAGTATGGACCAATTTTACAACAACTAAAACGATATTTAACGAGCCTCCAAACGCGTGATTGATAATTCGTTGGTAGAAGATATTTGATTTTCTGAAGACAGACCTGCTTCATATGATTCATTTTCGATAAAGAAACCAGGTTGTTTAGGCTGAGCCAATGCACCATTACTTCCCAACATTATAACTACAGATGCCATGCTTGGTCTGTCCTCCGGTTCATGTTGCACACATAAGAGACTAACATGGATGCAACGTAACACTTCCGATAGAGAACATGAATTTCCTAAACCTGTATCTATCACTTCCAAAGGCCTTCCTTCGTTCCATAATCGCCATGCCTGAAAAACATCAAAGCTCCTTCATCAATTACACATTTAATTGGGTCTAATATGTAAGAAGAGGAAATTTTACGCCTGATACTTGCATGTCCAATAAGGTTATGGCTGTTTTTATTGTAGAATCCCTTGTTTTTCCTTCCGCTAATGATCTCTAGCACCAATATGCCGAAGCTAAAGACATCAGATTTCACAGAAAATAGTCCATCAGCAGCATATTCAGGTGCCATGTAACCGCTGTAGAAAGTACAAACATCGTATAGAAGTGAGAACAAGATAAACGATTGGTGAGGATTAGAAGTAGATCATGGAAAATAGGGTAATACAAACTTACAATGTTCCAACAACTTTGCTTGTATTTCCACCAGCCTGATCTCCTCCAACTAAGGTTCTAGCCAAGCCAAAGTCTGAAATTTTTGGATTCATTTCATTATCAAGTAAAACATTACTTGCTTTGAGATCCCTATGAATAATCCTTAGCCTGGAATCTTGATGGAGGTAGAGGAGACCGCGAGCAATTCCGCAAATAATTTTGAAACGTGTAGGCCAATCTATGACTAGTTCTTCTCTGGTTTTATCTGGCAGTTTCACAAAAATCCAACTTCATTTCTCTATTGAAAAAAACTGCTCCAAAACCTATATATCAAATCATCCTGGAGCTATTACAAATAATAACTAGTTCCTGCCTAAAATTATAATGTTCCGAAGATACAAACCGAAAATAAAGGAATCAAGTCCTCTGTTGGGCATGTATTCATAAATCAGCATTTTCTCCTCTCCTTTAACGCAGCATCCAAGAAGCTTTACAAGATTTCGGTGCTGAAGCTTGGCAATGAGTATGACTTCATTCATGAACTCATTCAATCCTTGGCCAGAACTTGTCGAAAGCCTCTTCACAGCAATTTTCTGTCCATCTGCTAGCGTCCCCTGGAAATTTACCGTATTTCAAAATTGAGAAACTTGGGATGAAGCGATTCTTTGTTCCTTCGGCCCTTATTATGAACAAAGTTAAAAATTGACCTTGTAAACAGGTCCAAAGCCACCTTCTCCGAGCTTGTTATCACTTGAAAAGTTATTGGTGGCACTCACTATTGTGGTCAGGTCAAAGACCGGAAGCTCCAGTTCCTCCTTTGGTTCCCCTTCATTGTTCTGATTCCTTTCTCTTATTTCTGTTTTCTCTCATATAGTAGAAATAGGATTCATGTTAGATAGCTGTAGCCTACAAGTATGTGTTAGCCAACTAAAACGTACATATGCAGATGGAATATGTACTAGTTTAACCATATCTCTTCTAACCAAATTAAACTCATCCAATAACATTTGAACATCCGTGAATATTTAGATATCCGCCTACAAGTAAAAGTAACCAAACTAAAGCTCATGTATGCACTATGAAGATGAAATATTTACTAGTTTAACCATATCTCGTCTACGAAAATGAAACTCCATAGAAATCTAACTCCCCTTCTCTCAAATGCTCATCCAAGTGAAATCAAACAGAGTTCACAAATGATTTGCAAAGACGGTCAGGGTACCTTTTAATTGTGTCTTTCTTCGGTGAAGGTAATATCCAAGTAACAGCATTCCAGAAAACACTACTCCTGCGGGAACTGCAACTATAATTGCTCTCTTCACTTTATCATCATTTTCTTCATCATGATTGTGAGATGCAATAAAGATAAATTAAAATTGCAGCCGATAAATTAGTAAAAAAAAGAAAGGACAAAAGCAGCTCATGTTACAAAGTTTCTTACCTAACTCTGAACCTGGCATTCGAATATATAGATCCTGTCCGGAAGCTGGAAACTGCCTGATATCTATTAGATCACCATACCAGATGGCGCAGCCAGTACCGCCTCCTCTGATATCCGAGCTTGTATAAGCCATACAGGAACAGTTGTTCAAGCATTTCGCTCTGCATTCCTTCAGATTCATACTTTGGTTCACCCAAGAATGGGTAGTTTCTGGCAATTTCAAGCCGGAAAATTTGATAAACCCATCTTTATGTCTTTCCTGGCAATTCAACGGTTTCTTGCGCACACATCCTAGAGACCAGTCCGTCAAGTTCCATTTTTCTTGAGACTTAGGCTTGAATCCTTTTATACATTGGCAGACTGGATTCTCACTAATGAGACAATTTCCGTTAACTCCACAGAGGCCATACTGATCACACATGTCCCTAGGTACCTTTGAATAGGACCTCCAATTTTGATCTGCTTCAATCCATGTCAAGCGATCACGCGTACTCGTGGTTTGGTTCATAACCAATCTTGAGATTACAGACTTATCTTGAAGGTTGTACATGTAGTACACCTCATCTTCATTATACACAAAGTTGAAACTATACAGCGGATTAGGCCTTAATTCTGGTGCACCACTGAATCTCAGGCCATTCCATGGGCCAGAACGATAGTATTTTACAGTGCCTTTGAAAAAATATGCCTCGGGGTATGTATGACGTTCCATTTCGACCTTTCCTGAGTTTTTCCAAGTGAAATCTCCCGGACATGGGTCTTCTGAGTTTTTCCATGCTGATAAACTACGGTTTAGATCTGTCCTCGAGTCCCATCCCAACTTCATTCCTGGTAACAGCGTATCAGATGGATAGTCGAAGCTTTGCCAAAAATAGACTCCCGCCCCTGCATCTCTTAGTACCAAATTCCCGGAATCTAAGAGCTCTACCGTTGCACTTTTGGTCTGTTCAACCAAGCTCGTCGACCAAACGGCACTCTTATTCTGACCCAACAGCACAAGATCCCCTTTTCCGTTTATCATCAACATGCCGGAAGAATCATTAATGGGGTTGCATCTGTTTGCCACCCAAACAACAGTTTGGACAGGGATGTTCTTGTACCAAATTCCCAAGTAACGATTCTTGGAACTGCCCGGACTGAAAAAGCCAAGCTCAAAGCTTCCATCTTTTGAAACCAAGGTCGTCCCGTCACGGATAGACTGCGATGGACCAATGCTGTCAACTGCATCAACTGCAAAGGAAATTGTGGACAGCAAAAGGAGCAAATTAGTACAGATGAGCAGAAACTGAAAATCCCCCATTGAATTCTTTTTGTTTTTTAGCTCCCTGCCTGCCTAATGAAAACACCGTTGTGGTTCAGTCATATTCCATCCTAATTCAGACCACAAATAATTGTGCGAAATTCGGAGTAGAGTTAACTAATGGATTTTTTTTTTTTTTTTTTTTTTGGGGTGGCCTCCTGCTTCATCCGTAGTAGAGTTAACTAATGGATACCTCAGTTGGCTACATGATTCCGTCAATGGTGAGGCCCTACCAGTTTGGCACTCAAGTAGCTAAGACATTCTTTCCTGGTTTGTGGATATATTATTATGCTTAATTGCTTATTCTTCGTCAACATAGCAGAGTCGGTAAAGATCCACGGTTGTCATGTTTTCATAAAGATGGTTTGCATACCAATCAACAGAGGCCAGCCGTGCCCACTTCCGGCCTTCCAGAAGACTGAAGAGAAACCGTTAACTATATGCGTCAAGTCTTGGCAGTTGTCTGTATCTGGTCTTCCCTCAAATTATCACCTACAAGAATCCTTTTTAATCTTATCTTTGACTTGTATGAAACTGGTAGGCTGGGAACAAAACTTCCACGGGTGACGTTTGTTTTCTGCTTAATTACAAGCCTGCCAGTAGTACTAGTTTGCTGTTTGTGTTGTTCACAAGATTACGGAAATTTTTTTAAAAGCAGCTTATTAAAAAAGTTGGGGTCCAAATTGTGTTTGGTAAAAAAAAAAAGCACTTTTTTTCCACAATCATCAGTCCAAAACAGCAGTAAGCAGAAGTAATAAAACCCTTGCTTCTCAAAAAAGCGCTTATTTTTAACAAGAGGCGGGTGAACAGTACCAATTAATGAAAATTTCATAGTGGCAATCCTACCCCCATAAGCTCAATCTCGATCAGCAGCAGCCATCCCGGCCAGATCGAGAAGAAAGGGGAAGGTGGTTTACGCACCAACCTCCACCTCCCACCCCCTTTCCCTCGCTAGTCGACTTCGCCGACTTCCCAACCTCCACCTCCTCCTCTCCATCCCGGCCAGGTACGGCTGCGACGACGGAGATCTAGAGCTCTGCGACAACTGTTTTTTTTTGCTAAAAGCACTTTTACAACTACAGTTTACCAAACACTTACCTGCTTTTTTTCACAGCTGTTTTTTCTCAAAGCACAGCAGAAGCAGTTTTGAAAAAAAACACAGCAATCCCAAACTAGCCCTACACCTTTTCAGTCTGTCGTTGATGGAACAACATGAGATTCAAGTGATGGAAGAAGCTTTGAGCTGGGAATCTGGTACAAGGACATCCCGGTTGGAACTGTTGTTTGTGTTGCAAACAGATGCAACCCAAACAATGACTCGGGATATCTTGTGCTTTTTTTGTCAGAAAAATAGTGTTGCATGGTCTACAAGTTCATTAAGGACGTATGCATAATAAAACCCTAAACAACAGATAATATTTGGAATCTGAATGTTTTCTTAATAAATAGTATAGATTAAATTCCGCTACAACATTTGAAAAGAAATTTCCCAACACTTATAATACATAATTATATTTGGTTCAGTGTGGACAACCTTAAACTATATAAGTGTGGTATATATATTATACTTAGTTCGTTGGTGGCCAAGCCACGACAGTCCACCATTTCAGAAGTTAGAAAGACTCACAGAGGCATTTTAGCTTCTCTCTGGCTGCCATTATATGATTCAAGAGTGCCAAGAATTGAATCCAAGATGAATCGTGTCAAATACGGACCTGAAATTTGCCTCAACTGTTGAGCCACCCCATGGTATGGTGGGCTCAAGTTAAAGGACTTCGAAGCTATTATTCGAGTTTGACTAAAATGTAAATTGCACAAATTCAGGGACTTGCACATTTTTATTTGTTTATGTTTTATCAGTTCTCTTTGGGTATTGCAAATGTGGTCCTGTTTGCATTTATTTTCAAGCAACTGTAGAAAGTTGGAATTCTGAACATTTTTCATTATAATTATATTTATTTTAATTTATAAGTGAGGTTTTAAGTTCGTAGCTCATGTATGACATATATTAATTTATTCTCTCATCTAGTCATCCTTATTGTAAATATATCATTCTATATAAAAAGAATAAAAACAATTATTTTCCATTGCTCAATGGATTGGGCCCTTTTAGTGTCATTTACTTGTTCAACAAGCACTAGCCCAGAAGGCCCTATTGAAAACGTTGGAATATTAAGCATTTTCCATACAGCAAATGATTCATAAATATATGTTCTCAAAATTTATTTTGAACAAATGTTTGATAGGAAAGCATATAGATGTAGTCTGAGATGAATAAAACGATCCTTATCGAGCCTCCAAAAGCGAGATCGATAATTCGTTGGTTGAAGATGACTGATTACCTGAATTAGGACCTGTTTCGTGTGATTTCTTTTCCATGAAGAAACCGGGTTGTTTCGGCTGAGCCAAAGCAGTCTCACTTCCCAACATTACAACCACAGACGCCATGCTTGGCCTATCGTCAGGATGATGTTGCGCACATAAGAGACCAATGTGGATGCAACGCAACACTTCCGATAGCGTGCATGAGCTTCCTAAGCATGTGTCAATCAGTTCTAAAGGCTTCCCTTCATTCCATAATTTCCATGCCTGAAACAAATCAAAACTCCTTCGTCAATGAACGTTCTAATAAGAACAAAAAATATTGCTCATGATACTTGCATGTTCATAAAGGTTACGGCTGTTGCTTGGATCAGAGAATCCGCTACTTTTCCTTCCAGTAATGACCTCCAGCACCAAAATACCAAAGCTAAAGACATCGGATTTCACAGAAAATTGCCCATCCATAACATATTCGGGTGCCATGTAACCGCTGTAGAAAGTAGAGACATCATAGAGAGAGTGAGAACAAAATAAACAATTGACGAGGACTAGTAGTTGATCGGGGGAAATATTATACGGCAAACTTACTACGTGCCAACTACTCTGTTTGTATTCGCTACAGTCTGATCTCCTTCAGTCAATAATCTAGCTAAGCCAAAGTCTGAAATTTTCGGATTCATTTCATTATCAAGTAAAACATTACTTGCTTTGAGATCTCTATGAATAATCCTTAGCCTAGAATCCTGATGAAGATAGACGAGACCCCGAGCAATGCCACATATAATGTTGAAACGTTTAGGCCAATCAAACAGTTCTCTTCTCGTTTCATCTGGCAAGTTAAATCCAAATTCAACTTCAATTTTCAATACAAATTGCTTAATGACCTATATATGATTCCATGAAATTATTTTAAAGCAACCAAGCAATATTTAATTCTGCATAAACTTATAGGGTTCCAAAGGTTCAAACCAAATATGAAGGAGTCTAGGCTTCCGTTGGGCATGTATTCGTAAAGTAGCATTTTCTCCTCTCCTTGAACGCAACAACCAAGAAGCTTTACCAGATTTCGGTGCTGGAGTTTGGCAATCAGTATAACTTCATTCATGAACTCGCTCAATCCTTGGCCAGAACTTCTTGAAAGCCTCTTCACAGCAATTTCTTTTCCATCGGCCAGCGTCCCCTGGAAATTTACACAATTTCCAATATTATTCATCATGGAATGATTCTTTGTTAGTCTGGTCATTATTATAAAGCAAATTAGAAATTTACCTTGTAAACAGGTCCAAATCCACCTTCTCCAAGCTTTTTATCTCTTGAAAAGTTATGTGTGGCACTAGCTACTGTCATCAGGTCGAAGAGTGGGAGCTCCATGTCCCCTCTTGGTGCCCTTTCATGGCGTGTCCCTTCATTGTCCTGATTTCTTTCCCTTATTTCTGTGATGGGGTTCCTGTTAGCTATAGCCTAGATATAGTAAGTAGTAACCAAACTACAACTTATATGTGCAGATAGATTACATATACGGTTCCACCCAATTTAAACTCGATAAAACTTATAATCCCGTTCTCTCACAAAATGCATATCCAAACACAAACAACATTGACAAATACTTGAAGGATGGTCAGGGTAAGCTAATCTACCTTTATTTTTTCTCTTTCTTCGGCGACTGAAATAGCCAACTAACAGCACTCCGGAAAACACTATTGCTACACCAACTGCAACTATAATTGCTATCTTCACTTTTCTGTTGTTTTCTCCTTCATTGTTGACTGATTTAAGTAAAGCAGACAAATTTAAAAAGAAGCAAGCAAAAAAAAAAAACATAGGAGGATGAGTTGAACTTCGCGAGAAACAAAACGAACTTCTTATTGGAACATGGTTTAAAACAATAGTTGAACTACAGGTGACATAAAAGTACAAACAAGAAGCTCGTTTTGTATAGTTCGATACCTAATTCAGCAGCTGACGTTCGGATATATATTTCCTTCCCAGCAACAGGAACCTGTCTGATATCTATTAGATCACCAAACCAGATGGCGCAGCCACTACCTCCTCCTCCGATATCTAAGCTTGTATAAGCAGTACAGGAACAGTTTGTCAAGCATTTGGCTCTGCACTCCTTGAGATTCATACTTTTGTCCACCCAAGAATTTGTAGTATCTGGCAATTTCAAGCCATCAAATTTGAGAAACTCATCTTTATCTCTTTCGTGGCAGTTTAATGGTTTATTATTTACGCAACCTAGAGACCAGTCCTTCAAATTCCAATTTTCTTGAGACTTAGGGCTGAATCCTTGTATACATTGGCAGACAGGATCTTCACCAGTACAATTTCCATTGGCTCCACAGAAGCCATAATAATCACACGATTCTGTAGGTCTTGATGAAAAATCCTTCCAAGCTTGATCTCCTGCACTCCACTGAAACCGAGAACATGTGCTGGTGGTTTGGTTCAAAACCACTCTTGAGATTATAGACTCAATCTTAGGTTTGTACGTGACGCAAACTTCATCGTCATTGTAGACAAAATTGAAACTATAACGAGGACTAGGACCTTCAGGTGAACCACAGATTGTCAGTCCATTCCATGCGCTGGTGCGAAAGAATTTTGTACTTCCGTTCAGAATATATGCCTCAGGATATGCTTGAAGATCCATTTCAATCCCGTAAGTAAAATCTCCTGGACATGGGTCCTCTGAATTTTTCCATGCTGACAAACGCCGTTTTAGGCCTGTCCTCAAGTCCCACCCCAACTTCATTCCTGGTAACAATGTATCAGAAGGATAGTCGAAGCTTTGCCACAAATAGTTTCCTGAATTTCCATTTTTTGCATCTCTTAGTACCAAATTCCCGGAGTCTAAGAGCTGTACCATTGCACTTTGGGCCTGATTAACTGAGCTCACCGACCAAACAACAGCCTTATTCTGACTCAAGAGCACAAGATTGCCTGTGCTGTTTATCATCAACACGCTGGAAGAATCAATGATGGGGTTGCATCTGTTTGCAACCCAAACAACAGTTCTAACGGGGACATTCTTGAACCAAATTCCCAAGTAACGGTTCTTGGAACTACCTGGACTAAAGAAACCGAGCTCAAAGCTTCCATCACTTGAAACCAACGTCGTTCCGTCAAGGACAGACTGCGAAGGTGTAATGCTGTCAACTGCAAAGGAAATTGTTAATAGCAGAAAGAACAAATTAGCACTGATCATAAACGAAGAACAAAGACCACCCATAAAAATTTTGTTCTTGGGCTCCCTGACTACTGATTTGATTCAAGAAAAAGATTAGAAGCAGAAGGAAAAGACCCTTGTGGTTCATAACGAGAAGACCATATACCGACAATCGAAATGACCTCATACAGATAATTGAGAAAACTCTTGTTGTTTCATATTCATCAGAAATAGAAAGGGAGGGAACCGTCATCCACTAGTAATGAACTAATGCATGGCTTGTTTTAGAAAGAGACCGACTGTTCATCTTTACAGGTAATGTAGCATTTATGAAGATTAAGCAATTCAACAACGCTCATTCAAACGTCAAATAATTGTGGAAATTTTGTTCTTTGTGAATTCAAAAGTCAATTTTTTTTTGTTTTATTCTCCGGCTTCATCCATAGTAATGTTAATTTATACATAATGTTCACGACCTACCAGTCAGAGATTAAAAAACAAAACTCTTTTGGCGTCAAGCATTGAAATAGACTTTTCGTGAAGAAAGAAGTTTCCATTCTAGCAAACATGTGTTTAGTCAAGCTGGATAGAGCAGTGTGCTCACTATCTGCACCAAAGTTCGAATCCTCTTTCCGTATTTTAAATAAATTTAGTGTAATTATCCTATCATTTGTTAAAAAAAAAAATCTTTTTTTACTCCTCCTGTGTTTCTTCTAATACAAAAATTGACGTGCGCGTCATGCCACATAAATGCCAGTCATTGATGTATTACAAAAATTGAAGTTCAATTTGGATTTAACTTGCCCGATGAAACGAGAGGAGAACTGTTCGATTGGTCTAAATGTTTCAACATTATATGTGGCATTGCTCGGGGTCTCGTCTATCTCCATCAGGATTCTACGCTAAGGATTATTCATAGAGATCTCAAAGCAAGTAATGTTTTACTTGATAATGAAATGAATCCGAAAATTTCAAACTTTGGCTTAGCTAGATTTTTGACTGAAGGAGATCAGATTGTAGCGAATACACAGAGTAGTTGGCACGTAGTAAGTTTGCCGTATAATATCTCCCCCGATCAACTACTAGTCCTCGTCAATTGTTAGTTTTGTTCTCACTCCTCTATGATGTCTATACTTTCTACAGCAGTTATATGGCACCCAAATATGTTATGGAATGGCAATTTTCTGTGAAATCCAATGTCTTTAGCTTTGGTATTTTGGTGCTGGAGGTCATTACCTAGAATCTACAGTTTTATTGCCCGTAAAATTATGACTCATTGTATTGATATGTTGTAAATATTACAATATATAGGGTTATAATAATTTCTATTTATGTAGGAATTCTACACTAATTACAATGGAAAATACATTCCTATAATACATATGCGAGAATCATAGAGATGATTGTGGATTAATTAATTCTAATCTAACAACCCCCCTCCTCCCGACAAACTAGACGAGCTTGATAGGACAAGTTTGAAGCAGAGTTGACGATGACGAGGTGGTGAAGAGATCAGCAGGTTGATCAGCAGAGGATAAGTAGCACACTCTATGACTGTCGTGAGTGACCTTTTCGAAAACAAAGTGATAATCAAGTTCAATATGAGGAGTGCGAGCATGATGAACATGATTAGCAACTAAGTAGGTGGCACTAAGATTATCATAGTGAAACAGGATGGGAAAACAAAGGCAAAGACCAAGCTCACCAAGTAAAAAACAAAGTCAAGTCATTTCAGCACAGGCATGCGCAAGTCAGCGATACTTAGATTTGGCACTGGAGCAGGACACAGTAGGCCGCTTTTTAGAACACCACGAAATAAGATTGGAGCCAAGGTAGATAAAATAGCCAGTGGTTGATTGTACGGGGCTGAGCCTGAGAGGCACGGGCCTACAATATTGGTGAAGGAGCTGAAGAGGCAAAGAGCAGAGACGCTAGGCTGGGCAGAAGTTGACCAAATGGTCCAGTGCAACAAAGAGATTGAATGGGTAGTTCAGTATACTCTAGAGAACGTTGCACCTGCAAATCACTAAACGAAAAAGAAGTTTCGTTAAAAATAACATGACGCTACACATAGACACGACGTATTTGGGATCAAGACACCGATAACCTTTGTGACAAGGACTATAACCTATGAAGACACAAGGTTTAGACCAACTCCCTAATTTATAGGAGACATACTGCTCAAGATGAGGAAAACAAAGACACCCGAAGACATAGAGATGAGAGTATGTGGGAGAAGAACTAAAGAGGACATAGTAAGGTGAGTTCCACTCAAGAACGGGTGTGGTGTGGGAAGAAGATTGATGAGATGGACGACAATGATAGAGACTTCAACCCATAAATTATGGGGAAGACCGATAGTGTGAAGCAAGACCCGAATTAAGGTGGCAATGTGCCGATGTTTTCACTCGGCAAAACTATTTTGTTGAGGAGTATGTGGGCAAGAGTATCGTTGTTCGATGCCCATTTCATGACAGAAAGTAGAAATGGATTGATTAACATATTTCGTACCATTATCACTTTGAAGAACCATAATGGTGGCTTGAAAAATATTCCGAACCATAGCCACGAAAGTTTTGAAGTGATAAAAAGCTTTAGATTTTCATTTCATTGGTTATATCCAAGAATAGTCGGGAAAAATCATAACGTAATAACAAAATTCGCTAATAGAAGTAACGGGCGACATCCACACATCATAATGAATTATATAAAATAAGGAAGAATCACGATTAATATTATTGGAATAAAAAGGAAGTTTAGTGGGCTTGCTAAGGGCACAAGCCGTACAAAAAGCCTTGTCTAATTTGACATTGGAACCTAAACTAGAACATAAACGAGGGGACTGGCTACAGTGCTTGCAAGCATTGAATGCTCACACCGATCTCACCCTCCTTTCCCCCCTCTCTTCTCTCTCCTCTCTCATTTTAATGGTGAGATCGGTGTAAGCATTCAATGCTTGCGAGCATTGTAGCCTACTCCCATAAACGAGACATAACATTTGACGAAGGATGATGAAGACACTGATGCCAGGTGGACGAAGAGATGGCGGCGAAAGCTTGAGGGACAAGAGACGCGGCGGATGACAGAGAAGGAGGATAAACCTCATCCATACAGGGGACCTGAAAAAGTAAGAAACTAGTATGTAAGTCAAAAATTTAAAAGAAGTTCAAAGCAAAAGCAAAAAAGACAATATTTTCTTGAGTAAAGTGAGTAACGGAGAGAAGATTTTTACAAAGTTCAAGAATAAGATAAACATCACAAAGATGGAATTTAGTAGAACCAAGAGTAATAAGAAGTGTACCGGTATGAGTAACATTCATGGAATTACCATTATCCAAATAAACATTGGTCGGACTCATAAAAGGCTGAGGTACAGCAAGAGTAGAGGATTGGCCCGTCATGTGGTGAGTAGTGCTAGTGTCAAAATAATAGTTCGGATCGGCAAATTGAACCCCAGCAAAAGAAGCAGAGGCATCGGGTCCATGATACTTGTTGGGACACATAACTTGGATGCGTTGAGAGGTGTTGCAAGTATAGCACCAAGGGAGGCCTAAAAGGCCAGCTGCTGCAGGTTTGGAAGCCTCACGCCAAGTGGACTGCTGTTGGAAGGTAAGAAGAATGTTGGGTCATGCGGGACCCATGCGGCCTACTGCTGCTGCTGCTGATTAAAATGTTGCTGGGCCACATTGGGCCAGGCACCAAGAACGACCTTATAGGCCTGATTGGGATGCAACGAAGGTTGGGGCGCAGGCCAGCCTTGCTGCTGGTGCTATGGCTGCCAGTGACGTCCACCACAATGGCCACTGCCGCCAAGCTAGCCACCTCGCCTTCTGCTACCACGGGTACCACCACCACGGTAATTAGTAGAAGAACCGGGTGAATTTACCATAATTAAACGTTTTCCACCTTAGAAACAGAGGTTTGTTGTGCATATCAGTCAAGTTAGAAGGTTAAACTGTACTTCCTCGGGACGAACCAGAAATTGAGCCTGATATGCTTGGAAAGCTCTGGATGTCTAGTTTCTAGAGAATTTTACGGTTCACAATTCCGAGTTTTGTAGAAGACGTTATTGCCATTTTAGTGCAAATAGTTTTGCAAATATTGTCGAGATTTTGGAGATTGAATAGCGTTCAAGGCATAAGCGGGGACACCACCTTAAAAAAAGGAGTATCTAGGTCTTCTAATCTGATCATTAAAGGTGGAAGATGCACAAGATTAAATCAATGACTCAGATAAATGCTAATTTCCCGTTCCTTATTAAATTAGGTCAGTTAATTCACCTCAACCAATCAGAATTGGATGAGCTTCTCAACTTAAAAAGGTCCAGAGGAGGGTTGGATGAAAATTGGAGTATATAACGTGCCGAGTTTGTCAAACTTTACACAGACAGCAACCGTGAGACAAGAATTGATCAAGTGCTCTCTTGTTCTTCTTTCCTTCTCAGTTTTTCAAAATTTTGATGAGTTTTCAGTTTTCTATTTTGTTATTAGACATGAGTAACTAAAGTCTTTGTAGTTAGGGCTAAGTATGAAGCCATGTACATGATTCTTTCTTCGTTATGATTTGTTTCCAATTTATGATTTCCAGTTTGTGGATGAATGTTTATTCCACTATTAGAACGGATGCCTATGACTTGTTTCTTTGACTGATCACCTTAGTATCATGTCTTAGGTTATAATTGTTGTGATTATGTGATGACCGTCATATCTAGTAATGTACGCTATGTTCTAAGGTTCTTGTGATATTCATATTCTCTTTGCACTTAATGGGTTCTATTTAGTTAACTTGAGCAAACGTCATGCTAGATTGCTTGATAGAATGCACGTAATGAGGTAAACGATATGCACTTTACATATCTTAGAGAGAATCAATATAACATAATCTATACGTCATGGATATGTTATGAATATCTTCATTCTATTTGTTGGGGATTATAATTTGGTATTATAACGTTGACTGATGAATGTTTAGGTGTGGATTACATGCTCTAACTTGTTTCATATTATTTTAAAATCCATTTTTAATGTTTTTTTTACTGTTTTTATTAAATTTTCTGTCTAGTTATCAATTCAAAACCAACTCAAATCTTTTTAAAGTGTGTTTGTGTCGAGTTATAAATTAATAAACAATCTTATATGGGATTGACCCTTGCTTGCTTACTATACTATCAACATCTTTGTGCACTTACAAGGTTAAAGCTTAGAAACTTTAGTAATCTTTTAGGTTGTTAAAGTGTCTATCAATGAGAGCGGTGGTAAGCATCCGGTTGTCGGGACCAAGACCACGAAGAGTGGTGAGAACAAGCTCCTTATCGGGAATAGGTTGATTGATAGAAGTAAGTTTGTCGGCTAAGGACTTAACATGATTGAGATACTGATATATGGGTTGACTACCTCTAGAGAGATCAAGGGGTTGAAAACAGAGACTTGCTTCACTAGCAACAAAACTCTGAGCAAAGTGTTCTTGCAGGCAGTCTCAAACGTCCTTGGCAGTTTCATACCCAATAGTAAAGTTAAGGAGAGGCTCAGAGATGTCATTGGTGATACAACTAACAACAAGTTGATCTTGTTGAATCCATTGAGCATAGGCGGGATTAGGGATTTCAGGAACTTTTGCACCTTATTTTGCTTTGTGGTTGGGATCGGGGATAAGAGAGAAGGAAGAGAATGAGAGCCATCAACAAATTTCCAAAGATCATGATCAACAAGATAGGGTTTCATCTGACGGAACCATGGTAGATAAGTGGACTCGGTAAGTTTGACAAAGTGAGAGGCTTATGGACAAGAAACAGAGGAGGAGGATGCCATGGGAGAGAAGGAAGAAACCTAAGAGGAAGACACCTAAAGGAAAGAATAGGCCGACTGACTTTGGGTTGTTAGATTTCTATTATTATTATTATTATTTTTTGTGTTTGGAGGAAGAACGGCAGAAAGAAAGAAAAACCATAGGATCTTGAGAGAAACCTAAATAATTGATACTACGTAAAATTATGACTTCTTGTATTCTAAATATTATAATATATATAGGGTTACAACAATTCTTATTTAGGTAGAAATTCTACACTAATTGTAATGAAAAATACATTCTTATAATACATGTGAGAATCACGGAGATGATTCCGGATTAATTAATTCTAATCTAACACTGCCTCAACTAAACTAAAAGAGAGATTTAAGCATTTCCACTTAAAATTTTTTTTCAGATTTGAGCTCAATTGATTCTGAAATTTCAAAAGAGAGTAAAATGTAGAAAATTGGGGTTTGATTGACTATTTACCGTTGGGAGTTGCATATTGTCAAAGACAGACAAAGGAAGCGAATTTGTTGTTTTTTATGCGATATCCAAATATGAGATCATCACTGTAACCTCCTGTTTGTTTTCACAATGGTTGTGCTCCCTCTTCCTTGTTCAGTATTTGGTTACATATATATTACACTATTGGGCAAATTACGCTTTGCACTTGTTTTCAAAATGGTGCGGCAGTTTAAGAAATGGAAAAATGCTCCTCCAAGAGGTTACAAGCCCACCCGTTCAAAATTGGGGTTTAATCTAATTAATGAATTTTGCTTGACCCAAAACCTGACCACCCGTTCAATATATGTATTTGTTTTGCGGGTGGCAGTTAAAACCATTGGGTTGAGGGTCAAACCGAACTGAACCAGCCAATGCCCCCTAGCAAGATCGAAGGAAAGGTAAGGAAAGGAATAGAGAACAGCTGGAAAAGTGATAGGGTGCAAGTGGAATGAAGTTCATTAGATTATCTAATGGTTAGACCAACTTCAATGTAAGACCAACTCTAAAGGGTGTTGCTAAAACCCAAAATTTAGCTTTTCCCGCTTCAGTAACTGGCAATCAGATGCACGTTAAATGGTCATGTCCGCCTGCTAATGACCTGAAGGTGAATGTTGATGGAGCCTGTAAGTAATGAAAATTCGAACCAGAGAGGTGTTGGTGTGATTGTTCGAGATGATCAAGGAGCTTTTGTGGCAGCTGCTATTAAAAAAGTGGATTACGTCTTCTCCCCCCTTCAAGCGGAGGCGATTGCTGCTAGAGAAGGGCTGTTCTTGGCGATGCAAAGGGGTCTATAAAATCTTATCTTGGAGAGTGACTCGCTCCAGACTGTAGCCGCTCTTCATGACTCCTCTATTAATTTGTATGATGTTGGGCATATTATAGAGGACTCGAAGGCGTTGATGGCTTCAATCATTGAAGTATCTTCTACCCATGTTCATCGTCAGGCTAACGGCATAGCCCATCGCCTAGCGCGCTTTGCTCTTCGTTTGGGTGCTAATTGTAACCGGTTTGAGGATCCACCAGACCTCATATCTGATTTGTTATTTGAAGAGTGTATTTTGTAACTGGTGATGTTTGTCTGTAGTGTACTGTTTTGTTCCACTGTGTTGCAATGAATCTATCGATTTTTCTAAAAAAAAAACTCAAAATTTAGAATTTAGCAACAAAAAGCTCTTCCAACCCAAACCCAATTAGTGCCAAAATCTAAATTTATCGTCCGTATGATCTCAAATTTGGGAACTCAAACCCAAGTTGCTAAAAGATGCGGGTCTTTGAAGACCCGTATCTTGAAAAGTATATATATATATATATATATATATATATATATATATATATATATATTTATTGTATTTATATTTAAAATATTTTCATAATTTATTTTATATATTCATGCATGGGTGCCTCCATACGTACATTACTTAGAGCTTCAATTCATTATCCTATTCATTTTCCAAGTTGTGCTTATCCAATTGTACACCTCCATCTGGAGAAAGAGATCAATTTGATTTCCTTCTTTTCTAGCCACCTTCTGCAAGATAAACCTCCATTTTTCTTATATCATGATGGCACCTGAAAAACAAGTGTCGAACTCCATATTTCTTTTAGCCATGCGTACCACCTACTTTACCAAGCCACTTGTTAATATATATTTGTCCACCTCCTGCTTCCTTTATTTTTGGTTATCATCTCATCCAATCCTTATGTATATCTTATTATATATTTTCTTAGTCGTTAAGTTTTGGAGCCGCCTCACACTAGTATAAATAGGAGTTTTCACTCCATTCTTTTACAACATGCAAAAGGTTGCATGCTTGTGCATGCACTTCACGTAGATTAATTATATATATATATATAAAGAAATTAAAAAAGGAGCTAGGGTTTGATATTGTGGAGATTGTTAGTGGACTTATCTTGCCGAGGTTCTAGTTATTGATCGAGGTGGGTGATTTATTTAATATGTTCTAAAAGTTCTTATTTTATTATAATTGTGAAAACCACGAATTATTGTGGGTAAGGGTGGGCACGGTTTGGTTCGGTGCAGTTTTGAGGTGAAATTGAAATCAAAACCGAAATTTATTTCGGTTTCGGTTCAATGCGATTGATTGTGGAACCGAAATGGAACCAAACCATTCAGTTTTGGTTCGTTTCGGTTTCAAACTCAATTGAAACAAATTCAACATTTTTTAGATCATCAAAGTCATGGAAGTATGAGGTGCAACATCGCTTGCACAAATAAATTTGCAAGCTTCTCATACCAATTAATAATTATTGGCACTTGCATTAATATTCTATTCTATTCTATTTTGATTCACAAAATTATACATAAAAATACATTTGACTATGCATTTTTCGAACTGGGAGGATGACTTGACCGAGAGGAGCGAGTTGATCGAAGATTGATCGGGATTGGTCGCGATTTGAAGTTTGAGAGAACGGAAGAGACGACTGGGAGGCGGGAGCCCAGGACATGAGAGAGCTTAGAGAGGAGGCGATGTCTGTGAGTCTCGGTGTGTGTCGAATGATATCAAGTTGGGTTTAGGTATGGGCATGTTATGATGTGGTTGAGTCTATACTAAACGTATAGACTCTATCAATTTACCAATTACATTCCAACACCTCATATGCTAATTAAATTAAATATATTTATTTATATTTTGCGGTTTTGCGGTTCGATTCAGTTTCGATTTAATTTCGGAGATTAGGAACCGCAACCAAACCGTTACTTTAGCTTGCGGTTTCGGTTTCAAACGGTTTTAGTTTCAAAAACGCAAAAACCAGACCGTTCAGTGCGATCCGATTTGATTCGTGTTTTGGTTTCGGTTTTCGATTCCAAGTGCCCACCCCTAATTGTAGATTTGTGTTAAACGAGGGATTTAAGGATTTGATTTATTTTTGTACACCTGTATGAATTTTTCAGGTTATTTATATAAGAGAAGTTCGTTTATTTTTTTTATTTTTTATTTTTACTCGCTCGCCAGATGCTGGGTTATATTTTCACCGACCCCGAGTTCGGGGCGTGACAGGGCCTTAGCGTTCAGTCCACTTGTGGGATTGTAGAGGACACGCTCAGCCCAGACGCGCGGGACGCGATGCATGCGCAGCAGCACAGGCCACGCGGACCCCACCATGTCTGCCACTAGCGCACATCCAACGGACCACTTTAATTTCCAATGATTCATCCACCGGTCAGATTTTAATTTGCTTTTTTTTTTGTTATACTACATTTTTCTTAAACGCAACTAATACAGCTCAGGTATAAGGGACTGGCTACAGTGCTCGCAAACATTGAATGCTCACACCGATCTCACCCTCCTTTCCCCCCTCTCTCCTCTCTCCTCTCTCCTCCCTCATTTTAATGGTGAGATCGGTGTAAGCATTCAATGCTTGTGAGCATTGTAGCCTACTCCCAGGTATAAACTTGAATTTGTATGAAATTAATTCTTAATTTACTTCTTACGACAATGCAATTAACTGTTAATTTACTACTTATCAAGCCGTTTAACACAGTGCAATTAATACGCAATGCTTGTGTATATATTTATGATTTATTTTTTTTATAAAATACGACTTCATTGATAAAAAAAGACATTACATCAGCAATAAGAGAAGAAAACAACCAAAAAAGATCACCTTCAATTCAAGAAACAAAATTATTAGTGTTTAAAACAAACTGACCAATAACATGAACTATCACATTGTCTTCACGACGTTGCCAGCAACATGAAAACTCACAAAAACATAGAGACATAGCCTTAATCGCTTAAATCAAACTATACTCCGCTGTTAGACAAACTTCACCTAGTCAACTCTAGCTACCACACATCTGGAATCCATTTCGAGTATCACCTTTGAGAAACCCAGGTCAGCAGCGAATTGGAGTCCTAACAAAGCTACCATCGCCTTCGTGGCTTGCACAGCCCGCCATAAAATCACCGCAATCATTCCGAATAACCACCCCAGCACCTCGAAGTTCCCATTTTTTTGGACAGCACCATCAACATTGATCTTATACCAACCAAAGTTAGGTACTTTCCATCGAGCCACAACGGCCTCGATAGAGCAGCCAAATGCTCGACAAACTGTTCCTGTACTGCTTACACAAGCTCAGAAGTAAGAACTCTATCAGTCACCTCACTGTGCAAGCCACGAAGGCGATGGCAGCTTTGTTAGGACTCCAATTGGAACTTGACAAAGCCACTCCTCACATGATTAACTTCCTAAAACTCACGCAACAAAGAGATTCCAGAAGTAAGAACTTTATCAGTCGAGGAAGGTTTCCTGTCAAACACCATTGTATTCCTATTATTCCAAATAGCCCAACATATCATTGCAAAAAGATCAATCTCATCCATTTGTGCAGATAATATCACAGCCCACCGAAGTTCAACGAAAGATGATATAATCCAACTCTCCCTCCCAGCTAGTATTCGACCAAACGTCCTCCACTCCATCACATGACCACAAAGCATGAACTACACTCTCATTTTTTGAACAACAGTGGACACAAACTGGACTTTGAATAATACGTTTCTTTGTCAGATTCAGATTGCATGGTAGAAAATCCCAAATGCACCTCCACACAAAATGCTTCACTTTATTTGGAACCTTCATTCCCCACACTTTCTTCCAAAAACTATCTATTTCGCCTGAAGAAGACCCAATCATTCCCATCTTCTTGTGTTTCAACTCACAAGCCTTCTTGTAACCACTATTTACACTGTATTTCCCACTTTTTCCAAGGCTCCGCTAGGCTCTAGCATAACTTATCCTCCTCCATGGTCGAAACTAGTGGAATTTGAAATATAGCTTGCCTTTCCTCCTCCCAAAAATCCATCTCTAACATAGTAGCATTCCATGTACCAGACTCGGTAATCATATCATATTTTGTCGAAATTTAAATTTTTTTAGGTTCTAATATTCGTAAAAATAAATTATATATTCTAGATAAAATTTATTTCAAAAATAGTTAACGAAAAAAATTTTGAGGCTAAAACAATTGTTCGACATTTGATATGGTTGACGTGCTAAATTTTTAGCATTGTAGGGTTGGGGGAAAAATTTGTTTGAGATGCTAAATTTGTCTTTTAGTGTGTTAAAATTTAGCATTTAGCACCATAGCATTGAAGTTGGTCTAAATGCTAAAATTTGGCACACAAAAGACAAATTTCAAGTTGTCAAACAGTTTTTCTCCCCTCAACCCTACAGTGCTAAAATTTAGCATTATGGCTATATTAAATGTCAACTAGTGTTTTAGTCTCATTTTTTTTTTATGTTAACTTTTTTTCAAACAAAATTTCTTTCAAGTAATCTTAATTTACTTTGATGACCATTTTAATCTAAAAAAATTAAAATTCGACAATGCATCAACATGGATTCCTCATCTGTATAATTAAGAACAAACATACGGCTGTAATTTTGCCATAAGGGGAAAAAATGCACAGAAATTGTTTGTTAAATAAATTCACATGGCACTTAGTTGTAGACTTGGAAATTTATATGAACACGAATTGAGAGCTTGCGAGCGTGCCACTACTACGTACCGCTAGTAGACGGTGTGTATGTGATTTGAGATTGCGCTATTTAACTTCTAACCAAAAGATTGTGCCTTTAAGTGTGAGAGGCTCAACTTAGGTTCTTTATTTGCCTTGTCTGTTAAGGACTTTAATTGTTATGTAGATATATATAACAAGGCCAATATGGTTGGAATATGGATTGAATATAAACTAGTTATATTCAATCGGAATGCTTCAATAGTAAAGACAATAAGCAGTAAATAAAGAAAATACAGCTTGCACCAAAATAAACATATATAAACTGAATTGAAAGTTTACAAGTAAGTGAATACAGTAAGTAAATAAAGTTGTAAACATCAACCAAAGTATGGTCGGATTGCATATAAGGCCATCAGATTGGCTTTTATGCTCATCGGATTGGAGACAAGGCCATCGGATTGGCTTTTCTACAAGTTTGTCTCTTTGAGAAAAAGTGAGTAGCCTAAAGGAGATTCTTTCTCAGGCTTAAATCGATACCACAGAGAGAAGTGGTAGAGCTAATTCTAAGATCGGGGGTTTCATGATCTAAAAGCTTTAACACAAGTTGTTGAAGTTTTGTGAATGGTTGCTAAAGCCTTGTGTAGGCTTATGAAAACTTGTTGTTGGGTTGTATAAACTGATGAATGCTAATTCTTGGCTTTCAAGAGAGAGGTTTTTCTCTTTGGTGTTTGAAATGTTGGCTTTTCTTAGAACATGTATGTTCTGATTTTTGGTTGTTTGAGTGTCCCTCGCTTCATGCCTTTGCTTCTAATATATAGAGAACAAAACTAATGTTAAAGCAAGCCAACTTGATGCACACACACCAACCTAAATCCACAAAGAGAGATAACGTTAATGAACTATCCACTTGCAAATACACCTCCAGCCTACAAGAAAAAGTGTCATCCTTGCTGCCCAAAATGTGTCAACTTGTAGACACCCAAAATATCTTGGTGTTAGTTTGGCCTAATTTCACAATAACCCCCACATAATGCCATAATTTGGCTTTAGACCCAAATAAGTGGAAACATGACAAATTTGAGTGTAAACATAGCCCTCCAAGTTTCATAAATTTGAGCAAAATTTGTGGAACTTATGGCTCAACAGGTTCTCAATGAGATTTTTGGTACTAAAGCCATGATCTTGGCTTTTATAATGTCTCCAAGCTCCATCAAGTCAAGTGAAACCTGTGGAAAATATAGCTTTTAAAAGGCTTTCCAATAAGAATTGGTAACATGAAAGCCATGAAGAATATGTATAATGGGAGGAGGAGGTCATCCATGTTTCACTCCAAGCCTTTCTTTTTCAAGATTTTGGCATGAGTAGTTTTTCAAGCTACGGGAGTGTACACTCTTCTTTTTCATACTCCATAGGAGATGTGAGCTTTGCTTCTCTCTTCCCCCGAGTATTATTTGGCTTGTCAAGGCCCCGAGTTCTAACTTAGCCGTGAAAGGGCTTTGACAATTCGGCTCCGATCATCTACAATCAAATCCATTTTCATGGACTTTTCATTGGTTGGAGGCATTTCTTTTAGATCTTCTTCAATGTGCAAAACTTGTTCTTTTCTTGATCTCCTCTCTTCCAAAGAAGTTACCTTTTGTCTAACTTGAGATCAATTTTCTCAACCAAATGTTCCTGCTTCTGAGATGAGAGATGAGTTTATGTTGTAACAAGAAAACTTGAGAAAGTTCTCCAAGTTTTCTAAGATTGGCATCTTCTCTTTCAAGAATAGCCATGTAGCTTGCATTCATTTGTCTTCCAGCTTCTTGAATCTCTTCTTCAAGAATTTTAGACAAGTCATCTTCTTGCTTGATCATAACCTCTTTGTAGAGTTTCTTTTCCGAATAGCCATTGATTGGCTTCTCATAAGAAGTTCCACTAAAATTATCATTATTGGAATAATAACTTTTGGGTCATGATTGATTTGCTTTATATGCTCATTGGAAATACTTTGATAATCCAAGCATTTGTTGGCATATCATAATCATAATTTCCATGGGTGATATTATTATCAAAATAATAACTTTCATCATAGCCATAAGTAGGCCAATCTTTAAGTTTATTATTATCCAATCTTGATAACAATTTTGGATCATAGCCATAAGTAGGCCAACTATCATCTTCTTCATCATACTCCGAGCAAGACCCGAAAGTATGCCGAGAAAAGTCATGAACATAAGGTTTGCTCATGATCTCTACATAATGGTCCCACTCGGGCGTGCTAAAATATGCTCGTTAAAATAAATTCACATGGCACTTAGTTGTAGGCCCGGAAATTTATATGAACACGAATTGGGAGCTTGCGAGCGCCACTACTAAGTACCACTAGTAGACGGTGTGTATGTGATTCGAGATTGCGCTATTTAACTTCTAAATCAAAAAAAAAGACATGCCTTAAGTGTGAGAGCCTCAACTTAGGTTCTTTATTTGCCTTGCCTCGTTAAAGACTTTAATTGTTATGTAGATATATATAATAAGGCCAATATGGTTGGAATATGAATTGAATATAAACTAGTTATATTCAATCGGAATGCTTCAATAGTAAAGACAATAAGCAATAAATAAAGAAAATACAACTTGCACCAAAATAAACATATATAAACCGAATTGAAAGTTTAAAGTAAGTGAATACAAGAAGTAAATAAAGTTGTAAACATCAACCAAAGTATGGTCGGATTGCATATAAGGGCATCGAATTGGCTTTTATGCTCACTCCATTGGAGACAAGGCCATCGGATTGGCTTCTCTACAAGCTTGTCTCCCTTTCGAGAAGAGAGCAGCCTAAAGGAGACCCTCTTCTTTCTCAAGCTTAAATCGATACCACAGAGAGGTGTTGGCAGAGCTAATTCTAAGATCGGGGTTTCTTGATCTAAAAGCTTTAATAACACAAGCTGTTGAAGCTTGTGAATGGTTGCTAAAGTTCTCAGGTAGGCTTATGAAAGCTTGTTGTCAAAGTTGTATAAACCGATGAATGCCAATTCTTCTGGCTTTCAAGAGAGGTTTTTCTCTTGGTGTTTGAAAGGTTGGCTTTCCTTAGAACATGTATGTTCCGATTTTTGGTTGTTTTGAGTGTCCCACGCTTCATGCCTTGCTTCTAATATATGGAGTAACAAAACTAATGTGAAAGCAAGTCAACTTGATGCACACCACCAACCTAAATCCACTTGCACAAAGAGAGAGATAACATTAATGAACAATCCACTTGCAAATACACCTTCACTTTACAAGAAAGTGTCATTCTTGTCCCAAAATATGTCAACTTGTAGACACCCAAAATATCTTCGCTATAAGTTTGGCCTAATTTCACAATACCCCACATAATGCCATAATTAATTTTAGACCCAAATAAGTGGAAACATGACAAATTTGGGTGTAAAATGTAAATAAAAGTGAAATCTTTTAGTAGAAAAAAAAATCCACGCACTAGTTATTTCAAACCGTTAGAGAGGCATTCTCACATTCAAAGGGCGTCGATAATCCCTTTCTTCCTACATTCCAAGGAAGCTAATGCGGTGCCATCCTATTCCCAAGCAGAGCAAATACTCATTAAGGAGATTAAGGGATTTTGGCCGTTATATTGTTATTTCTGCGGGTATGTTGATGCACAAAATCGAGTGGACTTTGGAACAACGTAAAGTGTCAAGCGTGAGACATGACCTTTCGCTAGATTGTCTAGGTCATCGGGCGAAGATAATGTATGACGGGATGTAGACGGGAAGCAAACACGAGATGTACGTGTTCACCCTAAGTCAGCTACGCTCCACGAAGGCAGAGGAGTTCTCATTAATAATGTAGAGTTTACATAATACATGGGTTTAGGCATAATCATCATTAGTGAGTTCTAATAAGTGGATTGTGAGGGTCTAAGATCACGAGAGTTTCTGTGGGAGAATGATCTCCTTTATACTGAGAAGAGTCCCATGTTTTCGTCCGCTGCCGATGGGACTCTAGGAGCTTTCTCTCGGTGTTGACACGTGTCATGTCGTGATTGGCCTCTGGTTGAGAGAAACTCAGCGTGAGCCGCGTGGCGCCTCGGGCCGCAACCCTTCAACAGGGTCTCTCGAAGGTAATGTGTTTCGACCTAAGGCTTTGTAGTTTCTGGATCGGGTGAGGTATGGTACAAACAGCTCCCCCAAGTTCCCGAGTGAGGAAAGACTTCTCGCTGGGGACTTGTAACATTCAAGTGGCCTAAGTAATCACGAAACTCTCAAGTACCGAGGTGTAGTAAAGATGTAATGGGAAGTCCCCCCCAAGTCTTCAACCATGGTGGTCAGCGAGCTGAAGCGGTCTTGATTTTCGTCGAATTGTCGAAGAATCAAAGATTTCGAAAATTTTCGTGCCTCTCCTTGTATGTACATTAGCCCAAATATATTTGTCATTAAAAGGTCCAACTCCTCTTCTCGCCTTGAAAATAACCAAGCCCAAGATTCGAGCCTATCGCTAACCTTAAAAGCATGTACCAAATTCTTTTTTTTATTTTTTATTTTTAAAAATTATATTATATATGTGTATATATATATATATATATATAATATAAAATAAAATATAGTATAATGCCGTTCAAGCCTTAGGTTTTCGAGACTTTGGGAGGTATCGTGCCAACCAAAACGCTGGGCGGCGCCCATTTCCCGCCGTGGCCGCCGCGTTTGCGCAAGCAACAGTTCCCGTTTAGTGGTGCAACGGAAGTCCGAGGCGCGCCGGTCCGCAAATGAAGCCTGGTCGAGGGTCGAGTACTTGATCCCCAAGTCGAGATTCTAGCCGTAAAATTAATTCGAGTCGTGGCCGTCAGAGCTGGGCGTTGCCGTGGCCGGTGACTCCGTGATTTTTCGACTTGCAAAGACCGATTGCAAAGTGATTGCGCACTACCGTAATTATCCAGGGCCGGATCTCGTGATTTTTCTTGGCTAGTGGCCTCGTGATTTTTCGGCCTCTCGAGCTGGTCATACCGTCCACGCATTGGCGCCTCGTGGCTGTCGGCTCGGGGTCCGCAACGATTGCCGCAGTTTGTGTCTTTGATTCGGGTCGCAAGTGCTATGATCACAAATGTTGGAGGAAGACGACGGGGTTGTGAGTTGCCGCGCCGGGGTTTGTGATTAGCCTTAATACGACTGGAACCGCTGAGCGAGCCTGCCTCGCAGTCTGTCTGGCTCAGCTTCAAGATGTTGTCGCCGTTGAATTGATTTTCGTAAAATTTGGGAATTAAACTTTGCAATAATTTGACTTGGTCTTTTGTAAACGGCCGGGCTTGGAGTTTATGGGGCCGACGATCGAGACTTTTTGAATGAAAATCGCTTTCCTCTTGCTTCGTTTAATTAGCCGCTGGTCGGGAAATTTGAAATGGTTTTGGAGTTGTATATTTTCCATCATGGTAATTGCCCCGGCGCGATTTCTCAGCGTGCGCGGGTCTCTCAAATTGGCTGAAAATATAATACCGTCTTTTCACTGTGTAGGTACACGAACGGTATTTACAAGGTTGCTCCCGTGATTACGCTCCTTTTCTCTCTTCTTGTGAGTATGTAGGTAAAATTGCTTAAACCTCAAAGCTTGGTAATGTAGGCTTGTAATCGAAACTTGCGCCCTTACGCATATAGCTTGAACGAATCCAAAAAAATCGGGTGAGAAACCACATAAATAGGTTTTGCTTCTCGCACACTTTGTGATCATCAATGTGCGGTTGCTAAGACTTAGGATTTTGGGACTTTTCGCAGATATGTGAAGCTCTAAGCCTTCACATGTGGGAAGTTTGGACCTCGCATGTGGGAAGCTCTAAATTCTTCGTATGTGGGAAGCTCTAGACTCGCAGATGCGGCCTCTGGGTACTTTCTCGCATGTGGGAAGCTCTAGACCTTCGCATGCGGAAGCTTGCACCTTCGCACGCTGGGAAGCTCTAGTCCTTCGCATGTGGGAAGCTCGGGACCTTCGCATGTGGGAAGCTCTAATTGAACCATATAATTATGGAAGTTGTGCTTCGCACACTTGTGATCATCAAGGTGCGAAGCCCCTTTGTCGGGTTATTTTCCAATTGTCAAGTGGTCGAGAATCATATAAATAGATTTTGCTTCGCACACTTGTGATCACGTTGTGCAAGCTTTTCCCTTGTTGGGTCATTCTCCACTTGTTGAAGGGTTGGAGAACCATATAATAGATTTTGCTTCTCGCACACTTGTGATCATCGGGCAGCGAAGCTTTTCCTTGTTGGTCATTCTCCACTTGCTGCTTATAACCATATAAATAGATTTTGCTTCGCATACTTTCATGCATCATCAAGGTGCGAAGCTTTTCCTTGTTGGGTCATTCTCCACTTGTTGAAGGGTTGGAGAACCATATAATAGATTTCAAGCTTCTCGCACACTTGTGATCACGCTGTGCGAAGCTACCCCTTGATTGCCATCAGAAGTTCTCCGCTGAATTGAAATGTTGCATTATAGCTTGTGCCTCGTCGGCCTACAAGAGTATCACACACACACATCAAATAGTAGGGTACATTGGGCTTAGTGCTCCCTAGTTGGGCTTGTTGCCCTTTTGCTGGGCTTTTTGCTCCCTTAATTGGGCCGAGCTGAGCCCATGAGTTTGCTCGCTAAGTAAGTCCAATAGCCGACATGTGGCGATTTTTCATAGGTTGAGTTTGAATTTGCTTTCTCTTGGCTTGCCTATATAAGAAAGATGAATCTTCATTTCTGACATTGTTCTCATTTTTTCCTACTGAGTGAAATTTGGAGAGGTAGTGTTATCTCGGGTCGAGAGGGAGTCCAACGTACCTGCCAACACGAAGGTGGTGGTTCTTTGACTCCGCTGGCTTCGAGCACTCTGTGCCAAGGTTAGTAACATTCCTCTAAATAAGATAGAATTTCTTTGTTGGACTTGTTGGTCCGCCACGATTTAGTGTCAAAGAATATGGTGAACAAGCTAATACCTCCTCCATAGCCTGTAGATCTTTTTAGATTCAATCCTTGATGTAGTAATGTAGGTCTCACTGTGGCTCTGTTTGTATGCCGCAGTCCGAAGGTTCTAGTGATGAAGGCCCCCTAGCTCTGCCCCAGGCTCGAGCCTGCAATGTCCGAGCCTTCGTAGCCTCACTAGAGTCTTGTGAAGAGGGAAGAGTTTGATGACCTTCATAAACCACATCGAGCATGCCACATACCACCTATTTCTCCCGAAGCCATCGACGATGTCGGTTGTGAAGAGCATGAAGTTCTGCTGATTTGAGAGATGCATGGTCATAGTGAATGTTGATTCCAGCCTCACCGTCTCATGGTGGGGTAATGAGTGAGGCGCCTACTTCTATCATGCCTGGGTGGGGTGAGGAGAGTGTGTTCTTACCGCCATACCTATCTTTCGATCCGAGTTCACAGCCGATCATTTAACCACAAACTTGTCGACTAGCGAGAAACAGCTCTCGGCACTCCTGAGAAAGTTGTGTGGCATACCCAATAGTGTAGGAATGCGCTTGGTAGATGATAAGGAGTTGCTCAACAACCGCCTAAGGGTCATATCATGTTCTATATTCAAATGATAGAGAAGCTGGGAGTGAAACTACCACCGCATCCATGGTTGCAAAAAATGTTGCTACCGCTACGGGTATTTCCGTCAAGCAACTCAATCCCGGCTTCGGGAAACCTTGATTGGCTTATGTTATTTGGAGAGAGTGTGGTTTAGGCGTAACCTTCCTTCCACCGCTGGCGCTATTGTTATAAAATGCGTCCAGGAAGTCATCCACTGGTTATAAGCCGAGTGTGTGCAGCTGCAGGAGTGAGACGAGCGCACAGTTTTTGGTGCTACAGGGTCTTACTACATTTGGAAAATCGATGGTGCTTCCTTTATAAGAATTGGGAACAAGGATGAAGGTGTTTAATTCCAGCCACGTATTCCTACCCATTTTCGTACCATGTGTTAGGATGCACCCACATGCGGTTTGTCATTCCTTGTGATATATATATATTTCCCTAACGCTTTGCTTGCACAAAGGATCAGAACACTATCAAGTTAGCGTGACAAGAACTTCACTGGAGCATAGAGAAGGTTCTTCTGTGTGCCAAAGGAAAAGAAGGCATTTGGATAAGCTACGCCCTTGTTTCAAATACGGTTTTCACCATTACCCGAACGCTGCGACGATCAAGTGAGTTTTTCTTTGTGTTTGCCCATTGTCAAACGAGTCAGTTTATCTCGCTTCTCCTCATTCTCCTTGTTCAAAGGGAGGCACAAACACGAAGGAGGCATCCAAGCATAAAGTAGTACGCTAAGTACTAGCAAGGGTAAGGCCGCCATGATGGTTCCTTCTTAATGACGCCTTTGTTTCACAAGGAGTTCTCAAGCACAAGGTGAAGCGCTTGTTAGGCCTAAGTCCAAGGAAGAGATAATCAAGGTGGCGGCTTCAAAGAGCGTAAGTCAAGTACCCGTAATGCTTCCGCCATTGTTACAGTGGAAAGAGAAGCGGTTGATGCCTCTCCTCCTCCCGACGCACGGTGCTCCTATTTTTCCTCCTACCTGGAGCATGCAAACTAAGAAGATATCCCTAGCTCAAGTCGCCGCAAGCGGAAGTATAAGGAAGAGGTTGACGCATCTCTCGGCAAGATCTAAAGGTTGCCACGAAGCCCAATAGTTTCAGCTTTGTGAACAATTGCCTTGCCGACGCAAAGCCTTCATAAGTGAATTTGGAGAGCCTTTTAGCCGACAAAGAGACGGATCGTGATAGGATGATGAAACCGTTTTTGCCTTCGTAGTACTAGTTTACCATTTGTTTTCTTTCTTTCTTTATTTCTTCTCCATTTCCTTTTCATCTAAATGCTAACACACACATCTCACTGCAAGTGGTGCTATGACCGAGGCCGATGATATGCTAGCTAAAGATGGCACAGCGAAATAAAGAGAAGTTAAAAAAAAGAAGCAAGTCGTGGATGATGCTAGGAGGGAGCGCAAGGCTCGTGTGGAGGCCGCCAAGACCAAGGATCAGCCCTGGAAAGGTCAAGCGACGTGGTGAGAAATACCAGAGAAGCTTCGAAAGGCAAACTGGAGGTGGTTACCCTTGAGCCGAGACAACGCACTAGCCGAGACTTCCAAGGTTAGAGATAAACTCCATTCTGAACGCAGATGATGCATTGGCCGAAGTCTCGAAACTCAAGGAGGCCTTCCCGCTCCGAAAAAAGCCGCCATTCGAGAGTGCTTCGTGGATACCGGTGACTTTGCCGAGTTCATGTGACCGTACTACCATATGAGCTTAGGCTGAGGAAGAGAAAGTGGATAGCTATCCTCTCGAGCGTCACCATGGGGAAGGCATTATAGATTGGACATGTTTTGAGCAATATCAAAGAAGAGGCCGAGGAGCATAAGCAAGGGGAGGCCTTCGCCCTGATATAGATTCTAGTAGTGATGATGATCTTCGAGGAGAGCGAGGCCGAGCAAGATGCTAATGATGGTGAATGTGCTGCTCACTCAGACCAGATGACATTGAAAACCGGAGATGGCAAATGAAACCCACAGGATGTTGGGGCGAAGGTCCGACTCCTGATCACATGACGACCCTCTTAGCACTACTCACCACGCACCTCCTGCACTAGTCGGTCAAGTTTGTGAGGCTTTAGTTTATTGCATTCCTTTCTCATGATTTACGTGATGCACTTTCTGTCTATTGCCTGCAGGCTTTTGTTGACGGATGTTTATGATATTGGACCATTTACTTTGGTGCCAAGTGCTAAGTGTTTGCACTATTGTTTATGAATGCTTGGCTATATTTGAATGAATCCTTTGTTTGGATATGACCCATGGCTCGGGCTTAATTGAATGGACATGTTTCGATAAAGTTGCTTGTTTGGTCATCATGTCAACACAACACTCGGCTTGTTACTTTATGTTGAGTATGCATGGTAAAGCTTTAGCCAGAGTATAGTCGGGTCGCAGCTAGACCAAGTGTTCCAAAGTTAGGAATGTAAAGAGTTAGACTCGAGTTGTCCGAATTGCCTCTTTATTAAGTTCGTGCTAAAATGGGCTTCGTAAGCATGTAAGATGTCAAGGACTAAAGGTCAAAGCTCGTAGCCGCGAGGTTTACTTGTAATAGTACTTCAAGTGATCGTAACCGCTCCATGAATGGCCGAGGGTCCTCGCCATCTAATCCCTAAGCTTGTAGTGCCAGGCGACCATGCCAACAACTTCAAATGGCCCATCCCAATTGGACCAAAAGCCAGTGCCATCGCTGACTTTGTCAGCGTGAGTAATTTTTTCTTCAATACCCAAATTCCCCCACTTTGAAAGAGCTTAAAGCTTTTCACTTCTGAGTCAAGGGGTAAATGGGAGATTATCAGCTGCTGGTGTGCGACATTCCCTCAAGTGGGCTTGATCTCTCTGCTCTTCAATGAGGTCTAAGTCGAGGGTGAGTTGATTACCGTTTTCATCTTGGGCATAATTCTTGGACGCGTACGTGGCTTGCTCAAGCTTCAACTGACGACCGTTTCTGCATCAAGGTGAGTGAAATGGAGTTTCGCCGCTGAAGTTCGATAAGAAGTTCTATATGACCAAAGGACTTGAGGTAGAAATTTGGCCAAAGAATCCTTGCTTGTCCAAGCTTGTCTTGAGTGTGCGCTTAATGATTTTGTTGATTGCCTCCACCGCCCATTAGATTTGAGGATGAATGAGAAAGGAAGCATGTGTCGACCTTATATTTGTGCAAAGCCTCAACTTCTTGTTGTCAAACCGACGTCCATTGTCCGTGACGATGGAGTGAGGAATGCCAAACTCCGCAAAGTCATGTTCTTCCACACAAAGTCTTCTATCTTCGCCAAGTGATTGTTGCCAAAGGTTCTACTTCACCCCACTTTGTGAAGTATCCATCGCCACGACAGATAAACCTTGCCTTTGCCCGAAGGCATTGGGCCGTATCATCAAGACCCCATTGAGCGAAAGGCCACGGGCTAATCATGGGGGTAAGAGGTTCGGGAGGGGTATGCACAATAGTTGCATACCGCCGACATTTGTCGCAGAAGAGCGGGATATTTTCGATCGCATCATGGCGAAGCGTTGGCCAATAGTATCCCCGGGCGGCGCCTCGTGTGCGAGGATCTCGATCCGCATGATCTCCACAAACTCCTTCATGTATCTCCCTAAGAACGACTTCTCCCTCGCAGGCGTACAAGGCACCGTAGTATGGAAGGGAAAACCTCGCTTGTGCATAGTTGGCCATTGATAATCAAGAAGGAGTGCATTTGTATCGAATTTGTTTGGCCTTGACCCTATCATCTCATGAGAGTGCTACGGGCAAGAAAGTTATAGATCGAAAGATCCAACTATCACTTTGTCAAGATTGCATACTTCCATGGCATGCATTAGTGCTTGGTGCGCGCGCTCAACATGGATGTTTCTACCAATCTTGTCTTCCACCGCCAGGCAAGGCGGCTAAAAAAGCATCTCGCATGGCTATTTGCCGCTTATGACTCGAGTGATTTGGCAACAAGTGCTTTAGCAGAGTCATGGTTTCTGGGCGAGGTAAGTCATGCATGGAACTATCCTTAGCGCTCGAAGCTGCTTGTGATCCGATTGACTACCAACCGAGAGCGCCGCCGGCATGCCGAGCTGCTGGCGCCAAGGTGTTTGCTGCCGCAAGCCCTCCCGCCAAGAAAGGCCCCATACCGCCCATTGTCGGGATGCTTCAACCTAAGCGAAGAGCATACTCCGCCGTAGTCTGTTTGGGTGTAATTAGTGGACAAGTCCAGCCGCCACAACCTTGTTGGTTGGCCGAGCCATCAACATGTAAAGTCCATGTAAAGGAGTATTGATTCCTAACCGCTGGGCCTCCGCAGTAGCGAGGCTCTGAGCTTCATGGGCATGAGAGTGTCATCAGTGGTATGTGAACTCGGCAATGAAGTCCGCCACTATGACCTTTTTCAGCCGGTCTTGGTTGGTATGAGATGTCAAATTCACCCAACATGATTGCCCACTTAATCATCCGCCCGAAGCAAGTGCCTGTGGCTTGGCGCATTTGTCGGAGTGGATGATTTGTAAGTACGATAATGGAATGCTTGGAAGTAAGAGACGCAACTTGCGAGCTATTACGATTAATGCAAGGGCCAGCTTCCTCAAATGCGCCAGTACCTTGTCTCGTATCTTGTAAGGCCTTGCTAGCATAGTGCATCGATGTTCGACTCTACTCTTCCTTCGACGGTACACGTAACTGATCACGAAACCGAAATGTATAAGTAGATAGATAGTGTGTCACCAACCTCGAAGGCTTGCGAGCCAGGCCTCACGCTCACGATTCCTCGAAAGCTGGGAATGCTTCGCCGCACTCGATGGTCCAAGTGATGCTCCTTCTTACTCCCAAGTTGCTTTCAAGAAATTGTGGCGCATCCGTCGCGGGCCCTGTAGATGAACCTTGTCAAGTGCCGGCTACCTTGCCCTCGTGTGAGGCTTTGGATGTCTTTCGCTGAGTTTTTGGCTCCTTCATGTCGAGGATCAGCTTTGATCTTGGGTTAGCCTCGATGCCCTAATGGGGATCGATCACTTAAGCCTAAGAACTTACTCGCAACCGACGCCGAAAAGCGCACTTGCTCGGATTTAGCCTCGTTTGGTACTTCTTCAGATGGCGAAGGTTCCGATAGGTTGGTAATGTTGGTCGCACGTTTGCTCTTGACGAGCATATCATCCACATAAACTTCCATGCTTTCGCCCATTTGTTCAATAACACGGAAGCCGACTAACCTTGGTAGGTTGCCCTCGCGCTCTTCAGCCGGCGGTACGACCTTGTAGCAACATATGCCTCTATCGTTGGTGAAAGCAAAGGTGCTCTTGATCCGAGAGTACATGAGGATCTCGTTGTACCCCCGAATAAGCATCCATGAAGCTTAGCAGTTCACACCCAAATTGCTGGAATCAACAAGTCTATCTATGAGATGCAAGGGGGAAACTATCCTTCGGGCAACCCTTTGCCGAGGCTCGGGTGATACCGTCACAACACCTCCATAAGTGCTCCAAGAGGAGGCCTCTCCTTGGTGGGGCTTTTCTTTACAAGGACAACATTAGCTACCCATGTTTGGGTAATCGACCCTCACTGACAAAGCCTATGCCTCGAGCTTATCGACTTCATCTTCATTGCCTCGCATCGCTCGCCGTCATAAGACCTCGCTTCCGCCGAACAAAGTTTGGCTTTGGGGTCGATGCGTGCTTAAGCGATGGCGTATGACGTCGGAGAGATGCCCGGCATGTCTTCATATGACCAAGCGAAAACTTCCCTGCATTTTCCCCCTCGTAAAAGGCACCGCCCACTCGAAGCAAGCAGTGGCAAGGTAGTGCCAATCTTCACCGCAAGGACCGGATGGTCCTCGAGATGGATACTTCTCTAGCCTTCACTTGGCCAGGCCTCGCCGAGTGAAAGAATCCGTCTCTAGGGTCGTCAGTTGACTACCGCCACTTACGTGATCCGGGCCGGCCTCGTGCGGGCTGGCTTTACCAACTTGGCTAGCGCACCGAGAAGGCTTCCCTGGGCACGGTGTGCCGTTGTTTGACCGAAGTGTTGTAACATGTTCGTGCACTAAGTTGATCCCTCCGATATAGCCGTGCCAAAAGGCGTTGGGAACTTCATTAATAACATGCGTGTTGACACAATGGCCCTAAGTTCATCAGATACCGTGCGCCCAAGAATAAAGCCAAGCAGTGCTGTCGGGACAATCAACCACAAGGAAGTTGGGCAGATTGCCATGTACTGCCCGTACTCAATGGTGAATGGCAAATGCACGCGCCCAAAGGCTGCACTATGTCTCCCGAGAAGCTGACGAGGGTGATTGAGCGATCGAGTGAAGTGCCCCGCCACACGAGTGCTTTGAAGCCTTCACGAACATGATGTTGGATCGAAGAACCCGTGTCTACGAGAATTCCGTGAACATCAAAGTTAGAAATGTGAGCTTCCACGATGAATGGGTCATTATGGGGATAAATGATGCCCTCTCTTCCTCGGGATAGAAACATATCGGATCCCAATCGCTTTTGACATTTGCCCCCTCGGATGTCTTCCACATGAAACACCATGATCGGACCTAAAGTTCTTAACACTTTGCTCTTCTTTAAGGCCCCGTTGGAAGATTCGCAGACGGGTGTCCCACCACCGATAGAATATATCACATTCACCTCGCCGTTGGTTACGGTTGTCCCTTGGTGACAGGAGGAATTGGTCAAGTTTCCTTCGCGCACGCTTCAACATGGTCACGGCGGTGATACACTTCCCGCCGTCGTGGCCGTTGTGGCTCATGATAAGCAAATGCAACATTCCCGTGTTCTTTGTGGACTTATAAATTCTGGGCCCGCCTTGGCCTCAAGCCGTATCAAGTGAGCTATACCAGGTAGACAAATCTGCCGTAAGTGGTGTTTAATGGTGCGTGTGCCTCATACCGGAGACAAAAATGGCCCGGTTTGGATCGCGTCTCGATTAATCTGACACTACAGGCGTAAAGTCATTTTGATGGTACCCGTTTATCCTCGATAGTTGTCCCTTATTCTTTTTGTTGTAGTGAGACCGTGAGGGTGGAAGTCTTTCCGCTTGCCTTGGATTGATAAGTCCGTTGGCCTCTTAAATCCAAACGAGTTGTTAGGTAAGGCAGGATGCAACCGCCGTGTGGAGTTGCAAACCTTCGCTGGTGTGACGTGATCCGCCTCCCCAAGCCGATGGCGGGTAGCCGTAGGAGGTCCCTTTGATATGTCCTTGCCTCGCATGCATGATTGTACGCTTGTGTCATTACTCCGAATAAGTCTTCCTTGTCTAACTTGGAGATCAATTTTCTCAACCAAATGTTCCTTAGTTGAGATGAGATGAGCTTGTTGTAACAAGAAAACTTGAGAAAGTTCTCCAAGTTTTCTAAGATTGGCATCTTCTCTTTCAAGAATAGCCATGTAGCTTGCATTCATTTGTCTTCCAGCTTCTTGAATCTCTTCAAGAATTTTAGACAAGTCATCTTCTTGCTTGATCATAACCTCTTTGTAGAGTTTCTTTTCCGAATAGCCATTGATTGGCTTCTCATAAGAAGTTCCACTAAAATTATCATTATTGGAATAATAACTTTTTGGGTCATGATTGATTTGCTTTATATGCTCATTGGAAATACTTTGATAATCCAAGCCATTTGTTGGCATATCATAATCATAATTTCCATGGGTGATATTATTATCAAAATAATAACTTTCATCATAGCCATAAGTAGGCCAATCTTTAAGTTTATTATTATCCAGTTGATAACAATTTTGATCATAGCCATAAGTAGGCCAACTATCATCTTCTTCATCATACTCCGAGCAAGACTCGAAAGTATGTTGAGAAAAGTCATGAACATAAGGTTTGCTCATGATCTCTACATAATGGTCCCACTGGGCGTGCCAAAAATATGCTCGTTAAATAAATTCACATGGCACTTAGTTGTAGGCCTGGAAATTTATATGAACACGAATTGGGAGCTTGCGAGCGTGCCACTACTAAGTACCACTAATAGACGGTGTGTATGTGATTTGAGATTGCGCTATTTAACTTCTAACCAAAAGATTGTGCCTTTAAGTGTGAGAGGCTCAACTTAGGTTCTTTATTTGCCTTGCCTGTTAAAGACTTTAATTGTTATGTAGATATATATAACAAGGCCAATATGGTTGGAATATGAATTGAATATAAACTAGTTATATTCAATCGGAATGCTTCAATAGTAAAGACAATAAGCAGTAAATAAAGAAAATACAACTTGCACCAAAATAAACATATATAAACTAAATTGAAAGTTTACAAGTAAGTGAATACAGTAAGTAAATAAAGTTGTAAACATCAACCAAAGTATGGTCGGATTGCATATAAGGGCATCGAATTGGCTTTTATGCTCATCGAATTGGAGACAAGGCCATCGGATTGGCTTCTCTACAAGTTTGTCTCTTTGAGAAAAAGAGAGTAGCCTAAAGGAGATTCTTTCTCAAGCTTAAATCAATACCACAGAAAGAAGTGGCAGAGCTAATTCTAAAATCGGGGGTTTCTTGATCTAAAAGCTTTAACACAAGTTGTTGAAGCTTTGTGAATGGTTGCTAAAGCCTTGTGTAGGCTTATGAAAGCTTGTTGCTGGGTTGTATAAACTGATGAATGCCAATTCTTGGCTTTCAAGAGAGAGGTTTTTCTCTTTGGTGTTTGAAAGGTTGGCTTTCCTTAGAACATGTATGTTCTGATTTTTGGTTGTTTGAGTGTCCCACGCTTCATGCCTTTGCTTCTAATATATGGAGAACAAAACTAATGTGAAAGCAAGTCAACTTGATGCACACACACCAACCTAAATCCACTTGCACAAAGAGAGATAACATTAATGAACAATCCACTTGCAAATACACCTTCAGCCTACAAGAAAAAGTGTCATCCTTGCTGCCCAAAATATGTCAACTTGTAGACACCCAAAATATCTTGCTGTAAGTTTGGCCTAATTTCACAATAACCCCCACATAATGCCATAATTGACTTTAGACCCAAATAAGTGGAAACATGACAAATTTGGGTGTAAACAGAAATAAAAGTGAAATCTTAGTAGAAAAAATCCACGCACTAGTTATTTCAACTGTTAGAGAGGCATTCTCACATTCAAAGGGCGTTGAGGAATCCCTACATTCCAAGGAAGCTAATGCGGTGCCATCCTATTCAAGAGGAGCAAATACTCATTAAGGGAGATTAAGGGATTTTGCTGTTATATTGTTATTGTGGTATAATCATGTAATTCATTGTAGAGTGTCGGTTACGAAACTAAAAGCCCAATGGCTGCATACTTACTTGTATATATAGTCATGTAATTGTGTTGATAATGATAAGGAAGAATCCTTTTCTACATGGTATCAATGGTTTCAGGTTCTCTTTTGCATTATTCTTCTCTAATGGCGTCTTCTGGTTCCGCTCCATCCGTTGCTTCTCTTCACCCTCCCAGTCTTGCTGCTCTTGTTTCTTCCAAGCTTGGTGTCGGCCAGCACACTCGACTTTTGGGTGTCCACGTGTACATCCGGGTCGGGGCGTGTCAAAAACTGTTTCTGAGTTAAGGCTTAAAATTTTATGGGCTAAAAGTTTAAGATTTATTCCAAACTATTGGAGATGGTCTTATGAGCCATTTGATAATCATTTCGTTTTCAGTTTTAATTTCATATTTTGAAAACTGAAATTTTGTTTGGTAACTATTTTCATTTTTCAGTTTTAAAAAAAAATGAAAACTGCGAACCAAAAACTACTTTCTTGAGTTTTCACTTTTTAGTTTTCATTTTTTTGAAAACTGAAATAGTTACTAAACAAGATTTCAATTTTTAGTTTTCACTATTTATAAAAACTAAACTGAAAATAAAAAACGAAATAGTTATCAAACGACTCTTTGGAAAAATTACATAACCAAATATAAAGCTTGATCATATTTATGACCTACAAAGGACGTGACTGAAGTACAAAGGTCATCTTATTCAACGAGACATCATAAAAACTCGATATTCTAACAACAACGAAACCAACTCATAGCGGCACGGGATCGATACAGATTGAAGCAACACTATCTTTCGTCACCTTTCCCACATGTGTGAATCCATCTTCCCCTTTGTAAAGAAGCTCAGCTACTCTTGTTAAATTGAGAACGCGCATAAGAACAGGCATTGGCACAGAAGTTGGTCTGAGGAACTCCTCGTTTATATCCCTCCACAAATCCATAATTTGTTTCTTAAGAACATCAACTGTCTCTTGCTCTGACACCCCATATTGCTTCATGTAGCAATCAACACTAGAAGCAGCATGCCCTCTCTCTTTCTCAAACTGCAAAAATTAAATCAGAAATTAATATGTTTTAGGATCTTATTGTATTGAAATAATCGCACAACAAGTTAATTAAATTATACGTACGTTTGTCGAAACAATGTCATCCATGAGCCTAAAAATGGTATTTGCAGCTCTAACAATTTTGGGGTCAGTGAACAACCACTCAAATGCTTCCTTGGTTACAACATCTCCCATGCCAAGTAAAGATATGGTTGTAAGAAAGGTGTAACTAATTGAAACCGTTGCAACACGCATATACTCCTCCATGCTTGGAACCCGTCCCTCGTGCAACCATCGGGCCTCATTAAAATAGGATCGAGCTTGATCTTTCATCTGACGAGCCATGTCTATGTTAATAATTTACCAGGATGAAAAAAAGTTTAAAAGGAAATTAAGTTGTGCATATGTTTAAGTACTACATACAGCTTGTATTGCATACGAAACTCGGTATGATCTTCCTTCCTTCACCATCTCTTCCTCAATTTCATTGTAGAGATTTAAAAGTGCATGATAAAATGTTTGCATATATTCTGGGAGTTCATCAATGCAATTGGCATCCCACCTGAAGCATAATCATCATCGTGATCTTTAGAATAAAGTAGTCGCTTAATTATTTTCAACAAATAGTTAATTCTTTAAATACATATATCTCAAACCTGTCAATTGCTTCAGTAAAGTCTACGAGCTCTTCAAATGTACCAAATGCATCGTAGATATCATCCATTATTGTCAGCAAGACACTCACTTTTGTCATAATTTTTCTCCCAACAGAGTACTGGGGTTCAAAATACACTCCGACGCTCCAAAAGTACAACTCCACCATCCTATCTCTTGCAAATGGCAGCTTCCTTTCAAAGTCTAGTGCTCTCCACCACCTAAACATATTACTTGTATGATTACTTCGAATTAAAAAAATATATATATTTGGTGCATCTTGCAAACTAATAAGATCAGCTTAATTAATTACCTAGTAATCTCTTGGAGCTCCTTTTTGTGCAAAGGCTGAACAAGATTGAAGTCTAACTTTGCAAGTTTCAGTACAGCTTCATTATGTGAAGCTTCATCTTGGTAGATTGAGATGTAACGCCGTGCAGATAATCTCTCTAGACTTTTCCGCAGAGGTCTCTCCAGGGCTTGAGTTATTTGTGCAGCAAGTGGATTGCTTACATGGGTTGCTGCGGACTGAAGGTGAGTGGTGGTGAATACAAGAGCCTCTTCTAAAATGTCTTCTCCATGCACCCTCAGATGTGTTGCTTCATAACAGCTTAGCATACCAGACATATCATCAATCAAGCTTTCCTTGAAGCTACCACTTTCATCTTTGAAATTGTTGAATATGGCTGCATGATTTTCAGAAAATGGGCACATGAGAAATAAGAAATAAAATGATAGTAACTCAAATTAATAAATTAAGTTAATTTGTTTAAACCTACCACATGAAACATTATATCCATGTTGTCTTAGCAGCCGGAAACCAAGAGCAACAGTGTATAGATCAACATCATCATTGCCATGGTCATCATCAAATGTAGCATGCATACGTTCAAGGGCTTCTTCGATTTCTCTTTCAAAATGGTATGCCACGCCAAGGCGCTGGATTGCATCAATCAACTTTAGCTGAAGTGAAAAATCAGTTGCACTGGTTGTGAATACTTCCCTCAAAATTTCTTTAAGTTCATCAACCTGTTGTTGACTGTGAGCTTGAGTAATCTGCAACAACAAATAATTTACATGAGTAAAAAAGTGTAAGAAAACGTTTTGAGAAAATTAAAGTCACGTGTAGAATTAACTATAAGCACTCGTTTAATAACCTTTTCAGTTTTCAGTTTTCACCAAATTTTGAAAACTCATAAAAGTAGATTTTCAAAAAACTAAAAAATTGTTAATAGTTACCATAGCGTTTTCAGTATTTTAAGAAATAAAATAAAAACAAAATGTTTATCAAACGACTCCTAAATAATATCATCATTTTACCAAAAACTTAATTAGGTTGCCAAACAAGTATTTATGGTTGATCAGTTAACACTTTTCTAATGCGTATATATATATATAAACACTATGTAGTGCGGTAAAAAACATATACTAGGAATACTTAGACATATAAAACTAATTTTATTATTGACACTCTGTAATAGAGGTGTATTTTATGTCAGATGGTAAAGTCCGCTTCTATTAGAGAGTCTCAAATTTATGTATTTAGAAATAACCATACACTATGTTACAATGTTAAAAAACGCTGTGATATTGTAGAAGATAACATGATATGTATTACAATGTCTTGGGATTCATCATAATTTATGAACTGATCTCCCCAAACGCTTGGGTGAAAATTTGCCGTCCGCCGAACAACTTCAGGCTTAGCATTTTGTGATTGAACTTCTGCTGAACCTTGGATTAATGACATGGCTTCCATGCTTTCCTGTTGGAAAATTTTAGTCGGTATGAAGAACAATGCGTGCGATCATGTATATATATAGGCAAGAAAATATAGAATTTAATCACGCTCAGCATAGCAGAAACTGGATATTCATATCTGAAAAGCATGCCCTTCCACGTTTTTTGAGTGGGATGCCTTTAATTGAAAAGACGTTGGGCCATTGCTAGGAGAGCGACTTGCCTGGCCCGGGGCTAAATGTGCTGGCATCTCTAGCCACTCAAATCGCGACACGTGGCAAAACTTTTATGACTCAAAACCACCCGTCCCTCTTCTCTATCTCTCTCTTCCTTTCCTCTTTCTATCTGGTTATCTCTCCTCCTCTCTCATCCAGTCCGCCCACACCACACCAGAAGCAATAAACCTAACATGATAACATCAAAGCCATTTTTCAATTAGACATTAAAATCCGAAATGAGTTCAACACAGGTCTCGTTCAACATTTTGCTTCAATTCGCATTTTCCATCTTCTCTCTCATTCAGTCCGCCCACAATCCAAATGCTATTTTCTGTACGTCCAGAAATCGAAGAGAAATTTCTTGAAGGTGCAGGAGAGTCTGAGACGCTGAATGTATATGGGTTTGATTTTTTGGGGTGGAACTGGTGGTGTTCCAACTTTCAACAGTGATGCAAGAAATTGAAGAGAGAGAAGATGGAGGTAGCCCTCCAAGAAACCCACCTCACCGAATGCAGAGAAACCCACCTCCTGGTGCTGGCAGTGCAGTCGGAGTTGGAGAGAGGATGGGTGATAAACAGAGAAAGAGAAAAGGAATAGAGAGATAGAGAAGAGGAACGGTTGGTTTTGATTCAAAAAAGTTTTGCCACGTGTCGCGATTTGAGTGGCCAGGGGATGCCAGCACATTTGGCCCCGGGCCAGGCAAGTCGCTCTCTATTGGTAGGACCATTATAACGAGAGGTTGTGTTATTCGTACTCTTTTTTACTCTTCACCTATTTATTTTAATTTTGATTGTTGGATTGAATAGATTGAAGAAGATTAAAAACAAAAAATTAATAAAAGATGTAAGAGAAGTGAAAAAAGATATATAGATAGCACAACTATATAATCAGTCTTTCGATTTTTCTGGCATGTGAGGAGAGAAGTGGTATGAAATTAATAACTTGTATAAAAACAAATTAATTGTTACGTTGCATTTCGGTTCATATACTATGCTATGCTATTTAAGAAAAAATTTACACACAATATAGCGTTGTTGCATTGAAACGCTGCAAAGATGATGAATTGATTTCATATAAATCTTTTTCATAAAATATGCATAATGTTTCAACGTGGGAGGGGGACATAGTGATATATTCAATAATTTAACAATGTCCATGGGGACTGATTTATTCAATAATTAACAATATCCATTGAATTATTGATGAGCTAATCTTCCCTCACGTGCTAACACGCGTCCGAAAGATTTTTATTGTGCACTAGTATGAGAGTTTTCTACAGCATGCCATACTATACATATACTGCTGCAATATATTATGGGTAGTATTATCTACACATTATTTTTACTTTTTACACATTTTTTATTAATTTTTGTATTTTATTTTCTTCAATTTATTCGATCTAAAAGCAAAAAAAAATGTAGAAAGATAAAAAGATATTTGTGAATAGTACCTAATTATATATATATATATATATAACATGTATACAAAAACAAAGAAGAACAGATAATTTCATATACATACAACATACTGTATCAGTAGAAAGTAAAAAAGAAACCCATTAGTTAGAGATCTTTACCTCTTCCTCTCCTGAACTGGAAGAAAATTGTCATATGGTCAATGACAAGAGTGGAAGATCGAGGGAAAAAAAATACAAATGAACACCAGTGGCGGAATAAGTTTAACATAGAAAACTAATTAATTCAAAACATTGAGATGCAATTTCTATAGGAAGTGACTCCCTGCAAATTCTCATAAAGCCAACAAGTTTAATTACAAACTTGAAATATTAACAATCATAATTGTTTGTGTTAGGCCATCTCCAATGGTGGCCAAAGGCCAACAATTTTAGGCCATAGGCCTTTGCATTTGCTTGTCCAACAATGGCCAAGAAATAGGCCCAAGGCAACCCAACAGAAAAAAGGACACAAATTGGCCAAAGAATTGGCCCGGCCAAAAGGAGTGGGACCCGCCGTGCGACTGGGCAAACCGCGCGTGCAACGCACGCAGAGGTTTTTCACTCGCCAACGCGCCACACGCGCCTGGCAGAAACCTTCATCACGTGGATGACGTCACCACCTGTCGGCCACCCAATATAGCCGTTGGAGATCAACGGCTGAGATCACTCGGCCGTTGGATCATCCAACGGTCAGATTTCAAACTTTTTTTTTTTACTTTTAAATTTAATCCAACGGCTGTGATCAAATGAGATCAAATCTAACGGTAAAAAAAATCATCCAACGGCCCAAATTAAAATCCAACGGCTAAAATAATTAATAAAAAATATTTGTTCAGAAATTTCACCCAAAAACCCTATAACTACCCATTTATTTGGTTATACATTCACACAAAATCAATTTCCTTCCCTTTCCTCATCCAAATTTCAGTTTTTCTTCTACCCACTTCTAAATCATTTTAAACCCACTTCTAGATTAGCAATCGTCTTCTACCCACTTCCAAATTTTCATTCTCCTTTTACCCACTTCTAGATTAGCACCATTTTTGATGATGTTGGTTATAGCTTTCACCCAAGTCCTCCACCATATTAGTTTTAATTATTGTTTGGGGAGTTTTAATTATTGATTGATTTTGAATGTTGCATTTTTTCGTACTTTATCGGAATTTAAATACTTTTAGGTCAAAATGTTCAGAAAATTAAGGTAAGTTAATCTAAACAAATACATTTTTTTTTTTAAGTTAACGGAAAAAAAATATTAGGCTAAAACAATATTTAACAACTTTTCGGCCTAAAATTTAGGCCACACCATTGGAGAGAAAATGCAGTTTCTGGCCAAAGGCCAAAAGCTAAAGGTCAATATTTGTTATTGGCCATAGGCCACCATTGGAGTTGGTCTTATTGGATTGAATTGAAGAACCATAAAATGAACAACACCAATGCCCAAGTCTTGAGTTAGTTAGGGGTAAGTCTTCAATAGTCCGGATTTATATCCAGTAAATTGACAAGTAAGCAAAAATAGTATTTTTAAAATTCAATCATGACCGTTCATTTTCCATAATACTAAGTAGTTCGGTCTATTAAAAAAATTTATAATTACAGTTAGAATAATTAGTCCGTTCCAGATCCAGTCTTCAAACACAAAAAATCAATTTTTAATGTTTCAGAAAACTAGAACAACGACCAAAAAAAAGAAATATTTAGAATTTAGGAGAAGTAAAGAAATTTTGGAATTAGCTAAAACTTTTTTTAGCTAATAAGGACAAACCAAACACACCCGGCAACTTAATAAGACCCCCATCCTGTGATTACCCAATTGACTTAAAGATTTTCCTTTTCATCATCATACGCAAAATGAAGACCAAATAGGCTACCACAATAGGAAAATAAGATGCGTTTGTACACTTAAAACTTGTATATATACAGACTGACTTTATATCTCTTTTTTGTTTCATTGAAGTCGGGTATTCAAGAATACCCGGACACCTTGTTTTTCTCACTCCAAATTTATCATAGTATTATGTTTTTCTAGACAAGCAAATTGTACACATAATCTTCACTACATGATAAACGCTCTTAACTATTTAAATTACAATAATCTCCTTACAATTTGCCTTAGTATCATTAATTAAGGGATTTAAACACAAATTTATGAGATATAAATCCTACATGTATGGGATCTAAAATCCTATATATTATTCATGAGACAAAAGTTGGAGGATGGTCGCTCCGAAACCATGCTAAGAAACAAAACTGTGGAGATTTTCTGTTATATTTTTCTTCTCCGTATTGATGTGTACTAATATAAAGGGAACCGAAAGAACGTAAGTTATAATTAATAACCCTAAATTGATACATGAACGAATAGACGAAAGTTCTAATTATATTTGGCCAACACACTCCACATCGTTAACAATTTAGCTTTTGCAAGAGTAGTTCAATATGATGAAGTTCTTTGCTCCTTTGAATGGAGAAGTAGACCATACAACTATTTACCCTGACGAGAAAGCCGACAAGTGCAAAGGCAACTCGCACGGTTACTAGTAGTCTAGTAGGGACGACGTCGCCTAGCTTACGACAAAGTTAATAATTGAACAAAAATATCTTTGTAGTAGCTGGGAAAAAGTTAATTAATGGATAAATATTTGCTGCCTTTCTTATTTTTTAATCAAGTTACTGGCAGCTGATAGAAAAATATGAGCACAGAATCAAAAAAGCAAGATATCTAGGACCCCCGATCTGTTACACAGCCATGCATCCCGTAAGATTTCCCTTATCATCATGTGTAAAATGAAGTTCATGCTTAAGATCCTTCTCGCCAATCTTCAGTTGAATAGATTATGGACCCCGCCTCATCCGGCATCATCTTCCATCAAAGTGGAAACTGAGTATCTTTCATAAGTTTCCCAACACGAGTGAAGCCGTCGATCTCCTCTTTTGTAAAGCAGATCCACAATTCTTGTCAAATTAAGACTACGCACGAGAATAGACTTTGGCACAGCAGTTGGTCTAAGGAACTCCTCGTTTATATCCTTCCACATATCCTCTGCTTGTTTGTTAAACACATCAAGCGTCTCTTGCTCCGACACCCCATATTGCTTCATGTAGCAATCACTACTAGAAGCTACCTGCCCTCTCTCTTTCTCCAACTGCAAAAATTGAATCCAAAGAGGATTTTAGTTACTTTCGTATATGTAGTACCCAATTCTCACTTTAATATAGGTTGTATATTTTTCAATATACTGAGAATAATATCTTATGCCTTGTGGCCACCAATGTCATCCATGAGCCGAAAAATGATATTGGAAGCTCTCAAAATTTTAGGGTTATTGGACAACCACTGAAATGCCTCATTCGTTACAATATCTCCCATGCCAACTAAACATACAGTTAAAAGTAAGGTATATGATTTATAATGACATGATTTTCACAATATGTGTAATTATGTGCGAATGTACACCATAACATTAGTGTACCGATATATACATAATTATAATGGAAATAGATTAATTAATTAATTAATAAAGTAAATAATTAATTAATTAATTAATTAAAGAATATGTCAGTTGGATATTATTGAATGGTTATATCCAAAATATATAATTTCTTCTGGAGAATGTATCTTCTCCAGAAAAGGTATTTGCATCTCTATATAATCTAGAGTCCCTTTGTCAGAGATTCATTCATTCCAACAATTAAATTTGTATTCACTCACTCTCTGACTCATATCTTTTCCACACCATATTGTGATCAATAGTCCAACGACATCGATTTCCGATCCTGTTAGTATCCCCTGTATTCTATCATTGGTATCAGAGCCAGGTTTCATGAATACAAACAATTTATCTCCGTCAAGTCAAGGTTCCAACGCCGTTTCCACCCAATTTCATCTTCAGAAGAAATTGGGGAAGAGGTCGTTGGACGAAAAGGAAAATATTGATCCAATTCTGATCAATAGTTCAGAATCTGAATATGTCAAACTTTCAGGAAACCCTCAATCATATAGACACTACACTTTGTTTGAAACCCCATCCTATAATCCTTTTGAACCGAGACCAGAATTAATTAACCAATTCGAAACTCGTGACATTTTCAGTCCCATAAGATCACCATTGCCTGCAACTGAATCTACATCGATTATTCGTTCAAAATCATTTGACTTGTTGCCTGAATTTAATTTCAAAATTGAAGCTTTGAACAACGAATCAATTCCAAGGAAGTTTTTCAATCCAATATCGTCGAACTTGCTACACTCATCCATGAACGTGCAGGAATTGAACCTGCATAGATAAAGCCCAACAGATTTCGAGACACCAAACCCGAGTCTCACCGATGCCGCGTCGCCTTCCACACTGGTCACCAGATCTAAGAACATTACCAGTACCAACGAAATTGATTCGTAGAACTCGGTCTTGTGATTTATAGTCTGCAAGCCCACCACATCGACTCACTGATCTGAATCAGTGTTGCCTTACTGTTGCAAATCAATCTCCTCTGTGTCGCCATCAGCTCGTGCCTTGTCCTCCATCGTGGGCTCGCCGACATCTGTTACCGAGACAACATCGACGTTACCCACCAAGGAGAATCATCTCCACCGTTCGTGATTTTCCTCCGGGTTGTGGACTAAACAAATCGTCTCGTCATCACCCTGGTTCACGACAGAAACCAGAAATTGGTTTCCCTACTGCGCATGAAAGAAGAGAAGACTGTGGTCTTCTTGCTGCAAGTGGAAGACCAGTTGGTCAAAGGGTCCACTCCCTGCAAACTGTTTCAACATACAGGCCCAATCCAATTAACTTTGAGCAGGGCTCCTCTTCTAGCAGGCTCAATCCGATACACCTGCAACCTTTCCCAACTATTTTGGCTGCTCCCGTCATTCCTAACCCAGGTACTGTCAATCCCGTTTATCCTAATAATTTTACTCACAAAGTTGATCTGTGGAATACATTGAATAATAGTTACAAAGATCATAAGTGGAATCAAGTATTTAATTTTAGGAACTCGAAAATCAGAGTGCTTAATTATTTGGATCAATATAACACCCGTTACGGTTTTATATATCCCGATTTGACAACGAGGGAAATTTCTACTGCAAGAAATCTAAAGGGACCTAGACCATTGAGAATTGAAAGAGAATCTACTACAAGAGATGAGACAGCTTTTGTGCATGACAATAGAGGAAGAATTGATCACACTTGGGCAAGTGTGCAAGCAAGAAATCCATGTGCTTTCTACGGACGTGATCGCCTAAACAAGTACTCATCCTTTTTCCGAAGAAGAAGGTGTGGAAGACTGAGAAAGCATTAGAATTGGTTCACTCAGACATACGTGGACCCATCAATCCATTCTCAAATAGTGACAAGAGGTGTTTCATTACGTTCATTGATGATTATAGTCAGAAGACTTGGGTTTATTTCTTGCAAAAAAAGTATAATGCTTTTGTTGTGTTTCAAAGCTTTAAAGCTCGAGTTGAGAAGAAATCTTGAAACTCCATTAAGATTTTTTGTATAGATCGTGGAGGAGAATTCAACTCTCATGATTTTGTAAATTTTTGTCAAAAGCATGGCATTCAAAGGCAACTTACAGCAGCCTACACACCACATCAGAATGGTGTGTCGAAGAGGAAAAATCGCACTATCTTGAATATGGTGCGGAGCATGTTGGCAAGCAAAAGCATTCCAAAGAGTTTTTGGCCATAAGCAGTTAATTGGGGTGTCCATGTGCTAAATGGAAGTCCCACTCTCGCTATGAAGAACATGACACGACCAAAAGCCTAGACTGGACACAAACCAGCAGTTGATCATTTCAAAATCTTCGAGTGCATATCATATGCGCACTTTCCGGACGAAAAGAGAACAAAGCTTGATGACAGAGGAGTGAAGTGCATCTTTCTGGGCGTTAGCAAAGAGTCAAAGGCGTACAGGCTATATAATCCCACCACCGAGAAGATCATCATTAGTCGTGATGTCCAATTTGATGAAGAAAACACATGGGACTAGAGTGGTATAGACAACCAAATTTCAGTTGATCTTGATGAAGTTGAAGACATGACTGAACAACAAGTGCAATCCCGTACTGAAATTGAGACAACTGAATCTCAAATACAGTTCCCTAGCGAAAGTCCATTAACCCTTAGCCACCAAGCCTGAGAACCGGACATTCAATGAAAAGGCCAGCCTAGAGGATGGATTATGCAAGTGGAGATGAAAAGTCTGATGAGGACACAATTGCTCATTTTGCTTTATTTGTAGACTCCAATCCTATTACATTTGAGAAAGCAGTGAAATATACAAAATGGCAAAAAGCCATGGATACAGAAATCAAAGTTATAGAGAAGAATAACACTTGAGAGCTGACTGGCTTCCAAAAGGGCACAAGTTTATCGGAGTGAAGTAGATTTATAAAACCAAGTTCAATGAAAAGGAAAAAGTTGATAAGCATAAAGCAAGACTGGTGGCAAAAGGTTACAAGCAAGAACTTGGAGTTTGTTCTTTGGAAGAAGTTGTGTTGCTAATACACAAAAAAATGAGTTGATGGAGCTTCGTGCGTATTTTGATGTCTTAGGGACATTTAATTTACGGGAGGGTGTTAAGAGTTTATTTAATTTATTAGTAGTTGTTTATCTTTGAATAATCAGGTTGTCGTATTCTTTAGGAGTTCGTTGTGATTTCCTAGTTATTAGGAGAATCTCATTTGTTATGGAGTCTGTTAGTAATGCAATAGTTGTTACTGATTTATTTCCTCAATCTGTATAACGTGTTATTCAGTGAAGCACTATAAAGTAGCTGGATTTGAGTCAATGAAATGTATTCACTTTTCTTCCAATTTCAAGTCTAAAACTTTCCAAATATCCAACACTAATTGGGTATGATATTGCCTAATATTACGAACAAGTCATTGGTCCTAAATGCTCCTCAATCCCTAAATCAAAGCCAGCGTTTACTACTAGATTTTCGTTACAAATCCACTGCTCCCAAACGGCAGCCCCACCCCTCCTCAATGCAAGCTCCTATTCAATGTCAAAATCATACGTTGCAAGTCGAAAAATCAAATTGAAGATTCAAACTTGTTTCAATTGTCAAAGCCCAAATGTATCCACATTCCTTGATTGGTATTTTGTGATGTTGATAGCCTCAAAAATTAACGGAATAGTAACTATATACACTAAGAGAAGTGTATTGTATTCAGATTTATATAGACTTTTGCATAGATTTTTTATGTGATAGACTTTTGTAGATTTCATAGACTTTTATTGACTATTAGAAACTCTATGAAATCCACATACTTTTTTATGCTAGACTTCTACAGATTTTTTTAGAGTTTAATACAAGACTTTTGTACAGCAAAAGAATTTACCAAACTTTGTAATAATAACTTTTTTTTTTACTTGAGAAACCAATTAGAAGTTGGCAAGGGTACACTTATGTAATTTTATTTTTTCGTCTATGACCAAAATTGTTAGACGTGTGAAAGAATAACCCATGAACATTATATTTTTTTTTATTCCAAATTATTGTAAGTCGTGTGTTTCTAATGTAGTGTTGGGATGGTGGAGGAGTGAAGGTGGGGGTGGTGGTGATGGTGATCAATGTAGGAGGTTTTGTGCGGTGATGATGGATATGACAAAGTGATGGTAGAAGAAGAGATATAATGGTGGTGGTTGCGGTAGCAATGGTGATGATGGTGGCAACGATAGTGGCAATGTCGGCAATATAGTAGTGGGGATGGTCATGGTTAAAGTGGTGGTGATCACATGGTGTGGTGGAAATAGAAATAGTAATCCTCATTGCATTATGGTGGCTAGTGGAGTATATTATTAAAGAAGTGAGAAAAAAAGTCTATCAAAATTTTAGGGGAAGAGGTTGGATTTGTTATGACAAAAAACATACCATAAAAAGTCTCAAAGTCTATGAAAGTCCACGACTTTTAAAAATCCTTTAAAATCAATGAACTTTTGAATACAAATAGAATTTTGTAGACTCGTACAAAGTTATAATTGAATACCACGAGATTTTTATAGACATTTTAGAACTTAGAAAAAGTCTTTATTCAATACAGGGTGACTTTTTTTTACTATATAAAAGTCTATATTGAATACACCTGGATTTGAGAGTCAAGCAAAGTCCATCAAACTCCATATACAATACACTCCCCTAAGAATAATTTCTCAACAGAGATAGGATTGAGTATTGGAATTAGTGAATCCATGTTGAAGGTTTGTTTATCGTTAGTGAACCTGTGTTGTAGGTTCTTAAAATTAGTGAACCTGTTCATTAGATTGGTTTTCCGGATTAAGAAAATTGGATATTTGGTTTAAAATGGTGGCTTGTTAAACTGAATTGTTTATAAAATATTACTAGTTTGCTTTAATTAGTAAACCTATGCACATGGAACTTGTTCGTCAACTCACCATGCGGTTAATTTGTAATGTTAGTGTACCTGTGTTGCAGGTCTATTAGTTTAATAAACCTGTCTTACAGGTATAATCAACCTGTTGTGTAAGTGTAAAGAAATTATTGTGCTCTCTCTTTTGCCAAAGGGTGTTTCAGTGGACCATTTCTTACCCCAGACGAATTGCAATGGAAGATCAAAACAAGAGAGATGAAGAAGAAAGAGAGATAATCACAATCAAATCCATAAGCAACAGCCTGAAGTGGAAGAAGAAGAAAGATAATCACAATAAATCCCAATAACAACATCCCGATAAGGATTACTTTTAAATGATAAATGGTCAATCCTAAAATTAAGGAATTATATCTCAATTAATTAGAACAGCTATTAGTTAAGGGTAGATTTGGTATGGAAAAAAAAATTAGCTGATCTCATCACTCTAATTAATAGTGGAAAGTAAGGTGAGGTGCACAATGAGTCACTAGACCTAACCCAGTAATGGACAATGTTCTGAACTATACCTAATACGTGTCCATGAAATTGGATATATATCTAATTTTCTCCCAAAATAACGATGGGATACGTAGCTTTTGAATTGGTGATTGGAAGAAAACTAAGAGAGAAGCAAAGGGTGTTTGAAAGAAAGAATTTAAGCGGTGGGGTTTTGATTAGGGGTGAGCTCGGTCCGATTCGATTCGAAATGATCTTAAAACTGTGGATGGAACCGAAAGAAAGAGTTCGATTCGGTTTAGTTTTATTAGGAGTGAGATTGGTCCGGTTCGATTCGAAATGATCTTAGAACTGTAGACCGAACCGTAAAAAAGAGTTCGATTCGGTTTAGTTTAAAGAGTTGGAGGGAGGAACCGAGAAAAAGGAGACGAGATGGAGGAAGCACCGAGAAAGAGACAATAGAAAAAATGTGGCTTGGCGGTGGCGGTGGCGATGGCGAGTTGGCGTGCCGGTGGTTTGGCTGTGTTGTGTTGGCAGTGATTTGGCAGATTAAGAACTGTGATGGAGGAGGAAGATTTGGAGGAGGAACCGAGGAAGAGAGAAGAGAAAAGAGAGAAGCCCCAGCGTGGACCTCATCGAACGGATCGGATCTACAGAAAATAGATGGAGGAGGAAGAAAGAGAGAGGACAAGAAAGGTGATTGCAAAATGCAAATGGGAGGAGAGAAATATGAGGGGAGGCAGTACTAGTAATTAGGGTTGGGTATTTGGGCTTGGGGATAAATAGAAGTTTGGGCTGCATATGTTGGGCTTTAAAAGAATATATTTGGGTTGAAGGCCATTTCACCATTTGTCCTAGGTCATTCATAATTAAACTTTTCATTTTTTTTCAAAGTTAAAACAAATTACAAAGAAGATCCTCTTTGAATTTATAAATCATACGTATAAAAATTAATTCTTGGTATAACTTTCTTAGACCATCTCCAATGGTTGGGATAAAGCTTAAAATTTAAGCTTTAAATCCCCCAACACCCCCGCCCCCACTCCCCTCAAAGTATTTCCAATGGTTGGGCTACTTTAAGCCATGGAAATAAATTTTAACCCAAAAAAAATTTGGGCCAGATTCTGCCCAAAATTTAAGCCAGATAAATGTTGGCGGGTCCCATGTACGCGTAGATGCGCCAAGAAAAAAACGGAAGCCGCAGCTCTCACTCACGCCACTTCCTTCACACAGCAAGGCTGCAGCAATTGGGACCCAGCGCTGACAGCTTTGTCGGCCACTATTTCAGAGCCCAACGGCTCTTTGTTGATCTAACAGCTCGAATGTCTTGACCGTTGGTTGATCCAACGGTCACAATTCAAAAAAAATTTTAAATGTAATTTATAAATACATTAAATCCAACGGTTGAGATCAATTTTGAGCAAATCTAATTGTGATTTTTCATTAATTATCGAAATTTTAAATTTTTTGAGGTTAAAATGTTCATAAAAATAAATTAGGTTAAATTTTTTTAAAAGTTACAGAAAAAAAAAATGTATACTACAATCATTCTTTAATAATCTCAGCTTAAAATTTTAAGCTAGAACCATTGGAGGAGAAAAATTGTTTCTGAGTTAAGGCTTAAAATTTTATGGGCTAAAAGTTTAAGCTTTATTCCAAACCATTGGAGATGGTCTTATGAGCCATTTGATAATCATTTCATTTTCAGTTTTAATTTCATATTTTGAAAATTGAAATTTTGTTTGGTAACTATTTTCATTTTTCAGTTTAAAAAAAAAATGAAAATTGCGAACCAAAAACTACTTTCTTGAGTTTTCACTTTTTAGTTTTCATTTTTTTGAAAACTGAAATAGTTACTAAACAAGATTTCAATTTTTAGTTTTCACTATTTATGAAAACTAAAAATTAAAAACTGAAAATAAAAAACGAAATAGTTATCAAACGACTCTTTGGAAAAATTACATAACCAAATATAAAGCTTGATCATATTTATGACCTGTAGCAAAGTCATCTGCTGCCATATTAGCTTCTCTATATGTATGCTGGAATTGGATATACGAAATCTATCTTGAAAATGCCAAATGTCTTGTATAAGAGAGGGAATACGCCAAGAAATTTATGATTTTTGTTGCAGAATTTGAATTGAGATCTTTGACTCTCCTTCTAATAGCACAACTAAACTTTTCATCCTTACGACCCAATTTTTATAAATAAATCGATGTTGAAGGTTTCTAATAGCAAGCTGGTTTCCTAAGATGTAGTTGACATTTGATATATTAACTCCTGAGTTTGAGTTTCTATGTATGTGTGGTGCCTTTTTTTTCTTAATCTGAAGTTTAGTGTCATGTAGTTTCTTCGGGAAGTGTTTTTTATTGAGGCCCACTGTTATAAGGTTTTGCCCCTAAGTTTGTTTCAAATAGGCGTGCATTTTCGTATTTGAGCTAACGGTCTTGTTCAAGTGCTTGATGTTGCAAAAACAAGTTGTGTGCCACAAGTTTGCATCGCATCGTCCATTCCACATCCAAAGGTTGTTAAAGGAGCAAAATAGGGGTAGTTTTCTGACGAATCGAATCGGAAACAACGTTTCTAATTTTCATTCTAAAATTTCAGATCGGATCATATCACAATTTTAAAATTCATAAATTTTCGGAAGATTTGGAACACTACAAGAAAGAGCAAAGGTCACTTATTCTTTGTCACTAATTAAAGAGCTTACTTTTTTGTCACCAAACTATCAATTGTTGTGGTTTTACTCCTTCAGCCACGAATTTTAGTGACAATTACTGCCTCTACTAATTTCATAATTGCAGTAATCTCAGAAAATTCATAACATAATTAGGAAATTCATATATTTTACAAGTTTTTGAATATTCTCAAACTTTTTCGTACATGCAATTTATTGTTCTTTCTAAATATTTGTATATACTGATGTAGAAATTCATTTAATTTTGTGGTATACGAGTATGCATATCTTTTTTAATATACAAGTGTATGATTAATATAAAGGATACTTTAAAAATAGGATTGACTACATGTTACACCCTCAAGGTTTGAGGTGATTTTTAAATTGGGTCATAAGGTATCAATTTTCTCACGTTGCCCCCTAAGGTTTTGAGATTGTATCAATTTACATTTTTTATATATTTGAATGTCTAATTATCTATTAAAGTAATAAGTTTTTTTTGCTATATGGTACAAATGTGATTTACATGTTAACCTAGTTATGGATTTCATGCTGACTATGTTATCAATTTAATGAAAATTCAAATAATTTATTAGACAAAAAGTGTAAATTGATACAATTTCAAAATCTTAGGGGGAAATTTAAAAAATTGAAATCTCGTAACTCATTTTGAAAATCAACTCAAACCTTGAGGGTGTAAAATGTAATTAACTCTTAAAAATAACACTCGTACCACTACATTAACAGTAAAAACTTGCATATAGAAATCTGATAGATTTTTACAATTGTCAAATTTTGTATAATACTCAGACCACTAAATAGTGTAGCGAAATCCCAACATTTGATCAAGACGACTGATATTTGATATTTGAAATTTCAGTCTAACATATAATAGGTACAATTTCCCTATTGCATGGATAATAAGTGGATGCACATATCCACTTCCTGTGACAACGCTATTTTAACTTTCACCGTACAGATTTCAATTAAATCTTTCAATTTTTTAATCACAGAAAAAAATCATTTAAATTGTCGGGTCAAACTTCAATAGTACATACCATTTAATAGTATATATTGTTAAATAATTTAAGATTCATTTGGAACCCACCGCAAATTAATCTGAATCATTCAATGGCAATCAATGGCCGTACTGACCATTAAATAGTACTTACTACTAAAAATTTTTCCCAAATGGCCACTTCTTATAAAAAAAATCATGCAAATTTATCAAATAAAATAAAAAACAATGTATGTGTCAAAGATTCATCATTCATTCAACATTTGATCAAAACAACTGAATCACCCGAGAAACAAGAGCAAAGTATGTGTCAACTGTCAATTGCATTTCTGTATTTTTCTTTCCCAGAAATTCCACAGGGACAATTACAATCACCAAAAAAAAAATACAAAAAACCCAGATCATCAAATCAGTATATATTTAAAAGAATAAAAACCCAAATCAATAACAATGTTTAAACTCCTGTTGAAGAGCATCTTCAAGCCAGAATCTCGACTCGTCCATAAGCTCAGGACTCAATCTAAACATGAGAACGCAGAACTCCATCTGATCGAGAGCGCCATCGCCGTCGAAGTCACCTTCGTCCAACATGGACCGTAGATCGTCGTCGCTCAGATCCTGCAACCCCAGAAGGGCAGAGTTCCTCTTGAGACTCTCAAAGGTGATGACCCCCTTGGTGGAATCCACCAACAAATTGAACCCATTACAGAGCTCGCCTATTAACCCGTCCCCACCAAGCTTGTCGGCCATGGTGGGCAACAAATCTTGGAAGTTGGATTGTGGGTTCTGCTGGGAAGCCATTGACAATTTGGAGGAGAGAGAGAGGAGTGAGAGAGATGATGAGCGAGAGAAAGGGTATGTTTGTGGTGGGAAAGGGAGAAGTGGGAGAGTATATAAAGGGAGAGAAGGGGGGTTGGGTTTTCCAAGAAAGAGAGGCCATGAGAGACAACTCAGGTACAGATAATGGGGGGCGAGTCAGTCGGTCCGTTTTGGTGAAGCTGCCATTGGGTTTCTGAGAAGGTGATGAGGGGTAGGATTGTCAAAGCGCGTTTAAGGAGTGGATGAGTGGAGTGATGGTCTTTGGGGTTGGAGAAAAAATATTGGTCAAGCCACCAGGAAGATGCTCAAGGGTAAATGTGTCATTTCGGAGGAAGGTGTCTTAATCTTTCTATTTTTCTTAATTTTTATGGAAGGGAAAGAGGGTGGGATCTTGGAGTTAGTAGGGAAGCTTAGTCGATAAGTATTTATTTGCCTATTTGGGACACTTCCAAGTTCCATCTTCTTTCTCACGTAATTACCCATTTGTTGTTATGTCTAGTGTGGACGTTTGTGACCTGCATCATTAAGCTCAAATCAGTTGTCAACAAAATTAGGGGGTATTATATTAAGATTTATATAGATTTTTGTTGAGTTTTTAAGTCTTGTTTGATAGTTCGGACTGGACTGACTATTTCAGTTAGATAGGATAATCTGTCATCGGACAGTACTGACTAAATTAGTCGGGCGTTTGGTGCAGTATCGAACTAATATCGACTATTTATACTGTGTTGGCCGGCCCTAGAGTGTGTGTGAAGAACACAATTTGTTCTTCATACAAACTCACTCAAATCCTCATCAAATGCAAGAACTACAAAAAGTTTGATCTTCGTAGAAGACGAAGTACATAGGTAACCTTCAATTTGATTGAAGGTGCAACGACAACTCCTCCAAGCAAAGGTGTTCATCCAAGATGAGATTGAAGACCCTTTTGAGTATTTAGCCTTTGCTCATGCAAAGAAAATTCTACAAAGGTATAGGATGGTACAACTTACTAATGTGATTTTGAGTTGTGTCTTGGTTCACAACATCTAGGCTTCAAAAGTCATGAGCCAAGTTTTGTTTTTGTGTACTAATATGTCAGCTAAGAGCTTTTAATTTGTTAATAGCATGTCTAAGTGTTGCTCAAATGAACTTGTAATTCAAATATTTTCCTTCAAGCGAGATCAAAAGAGCGAGAGGGACGGACCCGACTAATTATACGGAGGTTTTTGGGGGTATAATTAGTTGGGTGTGAGGGGTACTAAATGGTGGGCCTGGTTTAAATAGTCGGGCGACTATTTTAGTACGAAGCTCACCAAACACCCGAGACCGAATTATTAATACTATCCGGTGCGCTATACGGCATACCAAACGAGGCCTTAAAGTGATAGATTTTCACAGATGTAATAGGCTTTTACTGATTATTATAAACTTCATAAAATTCCATAGACTATTAATGATATATTTTTGTGAAAAATAAAATAGTTAAATGATAGACTTTTGCAAATTTTTAGAAGAGTTCAATGCTATAATTTTTTAGAGTTTTGTGGATTGTCATAGATTTTTTTAATGATCAAATTATTAATAAGCATTACTATTTTTAAGTTTTCGTTATTGAAATGGTGATCATGACTATGACAAAGTGGTCTTATGAGTTAGTGCCAACGATGATGGTGGAAGTGTTACACAGTTATTGTCAGCAAGATGGTGGTAGTAAAGTTGGTGTCTTTGGTGGCGGCAATAATAGTAGGGGTGGTGATTGTGGTGGTGAGTGATGGTGGTGTCAATGGTGGTCATAGTAGGGGGTGGCGATGATGTTCATGACGGTGGTGGCGGTGATAGTGACAATGGTGGTGGAGGAGATGATCATGCTAAGGTGATGGAGGTGACATGGTGGTGGAAGTGGTAATAATAATAGTTATTGCGCTATAGTGGGTGGTGGAGTTTATCAATAGAGAATTGAGAAACAATAAAATCCATCAAAATCTTCGGGGGAGAGGTTGGATTTGATATGACAAAAAATTTACCATAAAAGCACTAAAAGTCTACCAAAATCCATGTTTTTTTAAAATCCTTTAAAATCACTGAAATTTTGAATACACTTGAATTTTTGTAGACTCCCGAAAAGTCATAATTGAATACCACAAAATTTTTATGGACTTTTTAGAAGTCATAAAAAGTCTTTATTCAATAGAGGGCGACTTTTATTAACTTCTTAAAAGTCTATATTGAATACACTTGAATTTTATAGTTAAGCAAAGTCTATCAAACTCCATATACAATACACCTGGAGTTTGGACTGAAACTATTATTTCCACTTTAAAATAGTTTTTATGTACTTCTCTTTAAGAGATATAAAAAATGAGAATTGCCCAATAATTATTTTAAACTGCTAATAACAATTTCGTATTATGATTTGTGGGAGGCAGGCTTTGCCAACAATTAATCATAAAATTAGAAACCTAAAATATTACATATACCAAGATGGAAGGTTTTGATAGAACCGATTAATTAAGGGTAATGACTTTCACACTCCCAGTTTCTTCTCATAACCCTCCTCTCTTTGTTTTAGTCTAGCGATTCCATTTTTTTATTCATTCAATACTAAAGGCTAAAACAAAGTGCAAGAGGAATAACGGAGAAAGTGAAAAGCCCAAGCCCACGCCCATTTTTAACCCCAGCCCACTCCAAGTCAAGAGCTGGACTTTCCTTACACCAGCACTAACTGGTGCAGAGGGAACTAACATAAGCGAGCCTGCCTTCCCACTCCCATGATTCCCCAAGCCGAACAAGCAGCTCCAACTTATTGCATCCCTCTTGATTAGATGTGTCTTCTTTGTTTGTCAATGAAATTCACCTGTACTTTCGAATTTTCTAACTTCTTAACATGATTGGTATGTTTGCAAAATTTGAAAGAAATAATGAAAACTGTGCTGCATTTTAATAGGAAAAAAATGGGTTCGCACTTTACATGCTAAATCCAGTCCGGTCCATTTTAAATCATCTCTTTGTCCCTGATGGCGGCTTACTAATAATTCAAATCACTATTATTATCTTCTTAGCTGACGGTCCTTTGTGACTTATGGAATGTATTGCGAAGGATTTTGTTAGTTGTTGATCTTATCGATAATCTTTAATTGATGATAAAATGATTAAACAATTTCGATTATAATATTTGTGCAGTGAAATAATGCTACATTTATGGCTAAGGATGATTTTCCTTCTTACTAGGAATAAGGATATCCTTTATTTATTATACACTAACTCAACTCAAACAGACTAAAATTTAAACAAGACCTCAAACAAGTATTAGAAGAAGCCAAACCCTAGCAACCCCATGGCCATAACACTGCTTTGAGGAAATGATTTTCTATCGTGCATCTAACAGCGTTAGACTCATCTCGTTTATGGAATGCGATTCGTATTTGCTTGACGAGGTATCTGCTTCAACCGGGTTCCTTTCAGTAAAGAAACCAGGTTGCTTGGGTGCAGGCAATGAACCCTCACCACCCAACATTAGGACCACAGCTGCCATGTTTGGCCTATCTTCTGGTTGTAGCTGCACACACAGTAGAGCTATATGAATGCATCGTGACACTTCTGGTGGCACACACGATCCATCTAACTTCTCATCAATTACTTCTGTTGGTCTTCCTTCAATCCAAAGAATCCAAGCCTGAAATTAACTCATGAAATTTATATATGATGATTCTCCCATAATATGATCCAAATATTTTACTAAACTTGGGAAAGTCATTCTTTGCTTAAGCTTACATGTCCTAGAAGGTTAAGCTGGTGGTCTGTATGATGAAATCCCCTGTTCTTCTTCCCACTAAGTATCTCCAGCACCATCACACCGAAGCTATAAACATCTGATTTGACTGAGAAGAGTCCATCGACCACGTACTCAGGAGACATGTAGCCACTGGAAAAAATGGAATTGGAGTTACAAGCACATTTACAAACATCAAATGTACGAAGCAAGTTTAGAGCTACCTACTATGTTCCGACCACTTTATTTGTATTTTCCTCGGTTTGATCTCCCCGGAATGCTCTTGCCGTGCCAAAGTCAGATATTTTTGGGTTCATATCTTTATCCAGTAAAACGTTACTGCTTTTGAGATCCCTATGGATGATCCTCAGTCTAGAATCCTGATGAAGATAGAGAAGTCCTCGAGCAATTCCTCCGATAATGTTGATGCGCTGATCCCAACTGAGGAATTTGCTTCTTGTATCGTCTGACCAATTAATCATAAATATTAGTTTAATCTTCACTTAATTCTACAACCAAATTCTACAAGCCTGAGATTAATTCATGAAATTTATATATAGAGACTCAAACCAAATATGAAGTAGTCCAAGCTTTTGTTGGGCATGTATTCATAGATCAACATCTTTTCATCGCCTTCAATACAGCAACCAAGAAGTTTTACAAGATTTCGGTGTTGAAGTTTGGCGATCAATTTTACTTCATTCATGAATTCCTGAACTCCTTGCCCGGAACATTTCGAAAGCCTTTTCACTGCTATATTTTGCCCTTCCATCAGTATTCCCTAGAAACCATCATTCAATAACGTGAGAGATACATCTGAAGCAAGCAACACATCTAATCACATTATACTTTTTTTTTTTAATACCTTGTACACTGGTCCGAAACCACCTTCTCCCAGCTTGTTATTGTTTGAGAAGTTATCAGTGGCTCTAGATACAGTGGCCAAATCAAATGTTATCAACTCCATGTCCTCGTTTCCACCTTCGAAACCAAAGTTCTTTTCACGTGTGTTTTTCATGTTTCCTGAGACAGTAGAAGAAACAATCAAAAGCCTGACCATATAATGTACTAATTTTTTAACTTAATAATTTCTACCTAGTGCTTTCGATTTCTTTTTCAGTATGTAGAAAACCAATCCTAGTATTAGCACTCCCATGACTGCTGCCCCAGAGCTGACTATGATTGCCACTTTGTGCTTGCTTGTCTTAATGCCATCTGAAAGATCAAAAGCAGATTTAGTGATAGTATTCAGTTTTCGATCATGGACGCTTTAGATTACAGCTAAGTTCAAATCAAACAAGTGCCAGAACTCAAAATATCTACATAATTTAGGTAATCCTTATATGCTGCAAATTTAAGACTGAAAACAAATTAATGCCGACATTCGTTTGTGCTCTACAACACTTCTTAACAATACCAGAAAGAGTAAAGAAGCTTGAAATCGAGTAGAAATAAGTACCTAATTCGGAGGGGGCGATCCGGACAAAAAGATCTTGCCCACCAGAGTCGAATTCTTTTATATCAATGAGGTCGCCGAACCAAAGCAAACAGCCAGTTCCTCCTCCCCTAATATCCAAATTTGCATGTGCTGTGCAAGAGCAGTTTGTCAAACACTTTTTCTTACACTCCTCGAGGGACATGGTATTATTGATCCACGACGAAGATGTGTCTGGCAATTTCACCCGTACGAATTTCCAAAATCCATCTTGATTCGTACAACTCAATGGACTTTTACGAAGACAACCTGAAGACGTGTTTTTCAAAGTCCAGTAATCTCTTGGTGATTTTGGTTCAAAACCCTGTAAGCATGAACATTGAGGATCCGATTCAAGCTTGCAGAAAGCGAATACACCACACAAACCATAAGTGTCACAACGATCTGCTGGAGCAGAGTAAATCAGGTTCCCGCTATGTTTTTTATCAATCCACAAGAACCGCTGCAAACCACCAGACAGGTTGAGTACCAATCTCGAATGCAACGAATCGCGCATGAGGTCAAATTTGTAATAGACCTCACTATCATTTGACACAAATTCGATTTTAAATGCATCATTAGAATTAAGTTCAGGACTCCCTGTAAAACTAAGGCCATTCCAAGACCCCAACCTATAGTGTGGAACAAGACCTTTCCGAAGGACTAGTTGGGGGTATCCGCTAAGATCTATGGAATACGAGAATTCACCTGGAGCTGGATCTTCTGCGACTTTCCACGAAGACAAAAACCTGTTTATACCTGTTGCTAAGTTCCATCCAAGCTTCATTCCTGGTAGTAAGGTGTTACTTGGATAATCAAAACTCTGCCACACAAGGCTGCTCTCCGAGTTGTCATCATTTCCGTCTTTCACAACAAGGTTGCCGGATTCCAGGAGCTGAGCAACCGGGCTCCTTAGGGTTCTTGAAGTATTAGAAGACCACAGAATGCTATTTTTGTCACTGAAAAGAACAAGAACTCCTTCATCAGTGATGTTCAAAGCTCCAGAGTGATCAGTAAGTGGAGTTTTTCTGTTGGCCACCCACACGACAGTTTGAGGAGATATTCCATTGTACCATATTCCAACGTATCGATTGTTCGAATTACCAGGGCTAAAGAATCCTAGTTCGAATGTTCCGCCGGAGGAAACAAGGGTCTCTCCATCTCTGAGCGAAACTGTCGGAGTGATGATATCTTTTGTAGTGGAGATACTTGGAGAGAATAGAAATGATGATAAAACGAAAAGCATTGTAAATATTTCCATAGCTCTTCAGGCAGAAAAACTAGTATAGCCTGTATAGGTCAAGCCTTCAAGGTTTAGATACATGAAAGATTTAAGAAACTTTTCTTCCGTTCACTACTTAAAAAGTTAAAAAGAAACATTTTCAAAGGACGCATCAAGGACATGAAATAAAGGGGTCCTACGCTTGGTAGGTCAGGATCCAGAGAGCCACATATATCACATAGATTACCGTCACTGTGATGTTCCATGCTAATGATACAACGCCATGCAGAAAAAAAAAAACTAACACTGTGTCATTGAGTCATTGGCACGAGATGTCATGGTAATATTGTACTCCATGTAAGTTATTCTCCAGATTTCGAGGACACGGGCCTTATTCTTAAGATTATGTTTGGAGAGAGATTTCTATGTCCTAGGGGATGTAGTGTAAGTGAGGTAGAAATAGACTACAAAGGGAATTAGAAATGCACTATATATAATCATTATAAAGGCATGTATGACTGATTTGTAAATCACTCATTCCAAGTATTGATTTACAAATCTCTCTCATATGCCGTTATAATGCTCACAAAATGCATTTATAATTCCCTCTATCTGACATTTTGTAGTACATTTATTGAATAAAAAAACATAGTCAAACATAACCTAAAAGAAACAGAGGGTGACAAAAAATGTGTCCTTGTATTTGTAAAGAAGTGTCATTACCCTAAATCCTAAACAGTAGTCTGTATTCTACACAGCTCGTCCTAGGTTTGATTTTTGGCACTGGTGAATTACACGATGGTGGCCATGGGGAGGCTGAAATGCCTTTGTGAGTCTTCCCAATCCCTGGAAGAGTGGACTGTCATCGCTTGGCCACCAGCTGATCCCCTTTTCAAAGTAAAAAAAATTAGAGGACAATAAACTGTGTTTGTATTCAGAAAATGTGTAATAAAGAATGTGAAAACCAGGTTTGTGTGTTAATTTTTTGTTTTTTTTTTAAATTTTATTCAAGTCTCATGTTTGTAATAACTCTAGAAACTTAGTATGAGTTATTTGGTCTCGTCACAGACGAGTTTGGTATTCTCGCTTTAGGCAAGTTAGTCATTGTGTGGTCGATATGGTACGGTTCACTAGAGTATTGAAGGTGAGATGGTTGAGTTTGATGGATGTACTTTTACATGGTAATTTAGAATCATAAGATGATTTGGAGCCTTAATGTCCTCTATGGAGTTCAGATAGAAGCATGATAATTTGCTATCTCACAATTGGTTTGAGAGCTTTCATCTCACATGATCTTGCAGCGCTAAGTGCAATAGTTTCTACGCATCCTCCGTCTCTTTCAATTTCTTGCTACGTTTGAGATTATTATTTTGGAGTTTTAGATCTTTACAAGTTCAATGTTGAATTACATTCAAATGCAGTTATGTATGACAGCACTGGAATTTAGGATGCTGAGGTGCTACTGATCTTGACACTTTTAGTCAAGAGGAAGCGATCGTTGTAGCTAAAAGGGCGAAATTCTGTCATCGACTCACTGTACCAACCGTTAATTATTCTTAGTTTGTTCATTATCTAGTTAAGACTGGTTTAATTAATTCTTTTCTCATATTCAAACTAAGAAAAACCATGCAAGCTTTGTTTTCTTAGGAATGAGGATGAAATTAACCTACTTCTTCCCATTCCCTCTTGATCAGCCCAGCCGAAGGATCCAGAGGCTGAAGTAGAAGACGGCGGCATTTCCGTCATTTTATTGAGCTTAACTAACAGCCAAGCCGAGCCGAGTCAACACCTCATTTGTGAGAATAGCCGAGCCAAGCCGAGAAAACTTAGCCGGCGGCTCATGAACAGTGTTTTAAATACGCGTTTAGTTATATATTGAATTTGCAAGTACCCTTATATTAGGATTATATTCTTCATTTTATATTGAATCTTCTATTTACCTCTTTAAAAGATTATTATATATAATTTATTGTGTTTGATTCTGCACTTCCATAATATTTAAACTCTTTTAAATGTTATATATTGCTGAGTTAGAAGAATAAAACTTCACCCAACTCCAAATATTCGTTTTTTGTATTTCATTTTCATTTTTTGCGTTAGAAATCAACATTTGCGGGACAAAACTTCACCAATTCCAAACATACGTGTTGTGAAAAGCCATTTTCTTTTAACAATATCGAGATCAACAACATGCATTTGCATGTTGTCTATAGCTTTCAACAATATTGGTTGCATGTTATTAAATATGTTTTATCTTGTAGTGAGATACAGTAATACTTTCGAATCTTCCTCCTCTCTTTAATAATAATAATTTTTTTTAATAGAGTAAAAGTATATGGAAAAAAAAATGTGATAAAGAAAGGTGGAGGGAAGGAAGAAAAATGAAAGAGAATGTGTGTCATGCGCACATTTCGCTCTTGCCATTTTTCTCATGTATTGTCTCATCTCTCAAAAAATAAATAAACAAAATCCAAAAGTAAAATTAAAATGCAAATGATTATCAAACGTGTCTTAAGTTTCTTGAACTTGAACTTTTTTATTGTCCCATTTTGAAATTGAACTCAGTCATGAATATTTAGTTCTTACTTCTTAGTCTAATTTATTTTTCTCTCTTATCAATGTTGGGTCGTGCCTCAGTTCTTCAAAAAAGTTTGAGCAAGTCCATTTGTACTGCAAGGAAGTATATATCAAACATGCCTATTTTGTCGGTGCCACCAAAATTCATATTAATACAAGAAATTAAGCATTGAACGTGTCAATAATGTTGACAGGATTAAAAATGATAGGCTTTAATTTTTTTTTTCCACTTGTTGAGGAACAAGGCAATAATGTTTATATACAAGTAGTTGGAGCTAACACAAGCTGAAGTTATGTTTCCGTACCATAAAATGTAAAGACATGGGTCTGTATTTTGGGACCAAAAATAGTGTTGCTGATAAGTTTTGGCCTTTGTTTACGTCAGTAAATGTACATTTCTATTTCTAACACAGGTTAAAGCCCAAGAAAATCTTTGCATGCCTTTTTGACCTTTTGGGAGGCCTACTCCCATAGAAATTGTCTACCTGAGATTGTCCATTGGGCCGTAGGTCCAGGGAAACAATTTTCCTTCCAAGGTCAATAAAATAAATTCTCTCTAATGAAGGTCACCACTTGCTAAAATTTATTTTCATTGGTCTCTCCTTAAAACTACTAAATTTTTCATTCACTCAATTTTAATGTTGAAAATATTTTGCGACTTTAAACAAATTATCACGTGTTTGTTTTAGGCCTCGATGCCTAATGAATGAAAGCTCGGACTCCAGTGCATAAGAGAGCTCCAATATTCTCTTCATTAGTATGGCTTTTCTAATGTTGATCTTAGGGTTAGTAGCACTACAGTCTAGTAGCATTGTATTCTACTTGTAAGTGAGAGTTCTCAAGTTTAACTGACATGAGCGACGAATTTGACACCTAATTATAGTGAGTCCATTGTAAACAAATGATTATTTTAACTTGAAAGAAGTCGCTATGAACATATCCACGACTATCTTCTGTGAACTGGGACAAAATATACTTGATCCAAAATCGATTTGTTATGGTTTTTTTTTAATTCCAATGCTGGTTGGGATTTCATTTCGTATCTTCAGGTATGCAGTCAAACAGTCCAAAATGATAAATTAAATCAATTTTCTCTGCACATTGAGATTGACTAGCTAGCATTTTTGTTCAATATTCATACAAGTGAAGGTGGCTTTTGGATCAGAAATTATTTTCGAACTAATTAATTAATCGGCAAATTTTGTATGAACTATAGGGCCCTTCGCCAAACTTGGTATTTGAAACCCACCTCAACCAAAATAGCTTGAATTTTTGGAGAAAACCTTGTGTATACTCTGACCACGCTTTTTTTGAGACAACTCTTATAAAAGCATGAAATTCTTATATTTTTGTCACATCTGACCCTCATATTGATCTCATTCGATTTGAGAGTTTTGCACTAATTATCATGAACTGTATTTAAGTTTTCTCAAATTGATGGGGAGTGTGACCAAATAATTGCAGTTGACCTTACTCTTAGTATCTATTAATTATTTGAAAAAACAAAAGAAAGAAACGAATTAGTTTCATGTGAACCTACACATACAATGTTTTATTTACTTTTACATGTATTAATGTATATGATGGCTGTGCATTATTCTGGAAACAATAATTAATCTGAATATACATTAATTTTAGATGTTTTTTTCTTTTTACATTTCTCAATCTCTTTCCGTGTCTCTTAGTATAAAAATATGCATAGTATCTGCCATGTCAAAATGTGTGAAACCGGACTAATGAATCCATATATATGTTGATTATCTAGCTACCACCGTGGTAATGGTAATTGAGCTTCCCGTCTGGCTTCTACCTTGGTCGATTACGGTATCGATGTCCTCAGAGCTTCTTTCAGTAAAGAAACCAGGCTCCTTCGGATGAGGCAACGTCGCTCCCTCATTGCCTAACATGAACACCACCGATGACATTGCCGGTCTGTCTATCGGAAGCTTTTGAACACATAATAAACCTACTTGAATGCATCTTTGCAGCTCAAACTCAACGTACGAGTACTCCAAGCATTGATCTATTAGTTCCGAACACTTGCTTTTGTTCCATAGTAGCCATACCTGGTTCATTTGCAAAATTATATACCTTTAGTCATACATACGCATGGAAAACTTTTGGAAAACACACATAAGCATGTAATACTTACATGTCCAAGAAGATTGTGATTGTGATCTGGATGCTGAAACCCTCTGTTCTTTCTGCCACTTATTATCTCCAACAAAAGAACTCCGAAACTGAAGACATCAGATTTCACTGAAAACTTCCCGTCAATTGCGTACTCAGGAGACATATATCCGCTGCATGTAAACAACACAATGTCAGCAGTTGTTCATAACTAGAAATTAAGAAATTCATGACATGTGTTGGTATAACTCACTATGTCCCAATTACGCGTTTTGTTTTTGCTTCAGTTTGATTGCGTCCGAAAATCCTTGCTATGCCAAAGTCAGATATTTTGGGGTTCAACTCATCGTCAAGTAAGATGTTGCTGCTCTTAAGGTCCCTATGAATGATTCTTAGTCTGGAGTCTTGGTGGAGGTAGAGAAGTCCTCGTGCAATTCCCATGATAATGTCGAATCGCTTTCTCCAGTTCAACAACACCTTTCTATTTTGATCTGCACAAGTCATCCGCCATATTAATTAATTATACAGGATTCTACTTAATCATAAATTGAAGTAAAAAAATATTAACAATTCCGAAAGATGAAAGGCAGAATCTGAGACCGAAAATGAAGCAATCCAAGCTTTTGTTGGGCATGTACTCATAGATAAGCATCCTTTCGCCTCCTTCAATGCAGCACCCCAAAAGTTTAACAAGATTCCAATGTTGAAGATTGGCTATCATCTTAACTTCATTCTTAAACTCTTCGGTGCCTTGGCCAGAATCTTTTGAGAGTCTCTTTACAGCTACGAATTCTTCTTGGGTTAAGTTGGCCTGAAAATTAAGTATAGTCTATTAGCTTAAATTCGTAGAAAATATGAGCGTCAAGTATCGTCTTGTTACCTTGTAAACCGGACCAAAACCTCCCTCTCCTAGTTTGTTTGTGTTGGAGAAGTGATTGGTGGCGGTTGCAATTGTATCAAAATCAAACAGTGGCAACTCCAAGTTCTCCTCACTGTCTCTTGAAGCTGTAAAATGAAAAAAAACATTTGAAAAGAAAACAATGAGAAGAATGTAAAGGACACATAAATATTCAAACACAATGTCTTTGCCAAGGCATAAGAGTTCCTCAGGCATATACTAGTTCCTAGAAACGTCACGGGACATGAACACGATCATTCTCATATATTCTTTCACAGCCACAATATATTGAAGCATCGTTATTTCGATATAATGTGTCCACAAATATATCAGCAGGGTGCATATGCATTTTTACCTCTTTTATTTCTTCTCCTCTTCAGAATTATACACCAGCAAGACAAACCCAAACCCAGAAAAAGTAGCAAACAAACCGATGATATGACTGAAATGACTACTACTTTTTTATCCTTCTTCCGACTCGTTTTTCCTGAAGATCACATACAAGATAACATCAAAATGTTAAACCACACACATCAATATTCTGATTTCAGCACTTCTTCATGCGTTTAGGCCCTAAATTGAAGCATAACAAAATTGCCCAATTTTGACCCATTCAATTTGATCCCTGTAACATCCAATTCAAAAGAAATAAATCTTGCTCTTGATCAATATCAGGAGCTAACATTAATAAAGCAAAGTACTGACTTACTTAGTTGTGAAAATGGCACCCGAATATATATATCTTGCTCTTGATCACTATCTTCTTCAACGAACGCGCGCAGATCAATGAGGTCGCCAAACCACATCAGACAGCGATTGACTTCATTTCTGATATCTGAGTTAGCATAAGCTACACAAGAACAATTCTTTAAGCACTCTGCCTTGCATTCGTTGGTGCTAGTTCTATTATTGACCCAAAAATCCAATTGGTCCGGAAGTTTCACATTTTCAATTTCAAGAAACCCTTCTCCCTTCGAACAATTCAGTGGTGTCTCCCTCCCGCACCCACGTGTCCAATTAAGCACCCCCCATTCGCTGGTTGATGTCGGAAAAAACCCCGGCAAGCACTCACAAACGGGTGTTTTGTTAATCTTGCAAATGCCATTTGCTCCACACTGTCCATAATTAGCGCACTCATCATTCTGCAGAGGATACGTAACAGCCCATTGAGTGCTTCCTTTATTGACAAGTAATCGCTGGATCTGGCCCGATTCAGTAAGCTTTAACCTTGCGATGGTAGAGTTATTGGCAGCCTCATATGTATAGTATAATTCATTGGAATTATAGACAAAAATTGGATTCACAATCGCTGCGAACGTAGAGGCTAAACCAGGAGTGCCTGAGAATCGAATACCGTTCCAAGGTCCAGTACGAAACTTTTTCTTTGATCCTTCCAAAATAACAAGCTGAGGCAACACAACACTATCTATCCCATAAGTATAATCTCCAGGAGAAGGGTCGCTAGCATTTTTCCAAGAAGTCAAGAATCTGTTGAGGCCTGTTCCGAAGTTCCACCCCAACTTCATTTCCGGCAACAAAGTGTCCGTAGGGAAATCAAAACTTTGCCATACATAATCTTCTGAATCAGTTGCAGCCTTGTCTCTAACAACAAGATTTCCGGTCTCCAAAAGCTGCGCAACAGGATCTTCTGCTACTCGGAAAGAACTGGATGACCAAATAGTGTTGTTCATTTGATCTAAGAGGATCAGGCTTCCGTTTTTTGATAATGTCAAGGATCCATTTGAATCTGCAAGAGGGTTTTCTCTGTTGGCCACCCATACAACAATATCTGGAAATTGCTTGTACCATATTCCTAAATACCGAAAACTGCCCGCAGAGAAGAGGCCTAATTCGAAGCTTGCGCCGGAAGAAACCAACGTATTCGTGCCGGTGATGGATTTTGATGGAGAAATGGTATCAGCTGCCTTGGAGAATTGTAAGATTAGAAAATGGAGTAGAGAGGAAAGGAGGATGAAAGGAGAGGACTTCATTCTGTGTCGCTTGGCCAGAAAATGGGAAGTGTTGGACCTTAATATTTTGACTTTGCAGCTGCCTTCTCTCCTTGACAATTATTATGTTGGTATTTAGACTTTTATTTCAGGATATCATGTAGAAAAAGATAGTGGATAAATTCTTGAACTGTTCTTATGTACTAAAGTGCCCTTTTGTCTTAAAAAAGAACTCATTTACGGGCAAAAATAAAAAAGTCTCACGTTGCAAAAATAATCACAATTTATATATTAAATAATTTCGCGTCTAATTGTATTGAGGTCTTTTGCATAAAAACCATACACTTATTGGTTGCAGTGATCAGGTGGGGAAGTATCAATGGTGTACCGCAGCCCTTCCCTACGAAACTTTAACAATTATGACAAGAATTGAAGCAACATGAATGTCACCCTAAACGGCTCTTAAATAAGTTTTCCGGGCACGTCAAGATTGACTACTAGCATTTCAATTTCAATAGATGTGAAGGCGACCCTTGAATCCTCCAACTAAGGAGTCCCCAACTCCCAGTTGTTGATGTCTTCTCACATAGATTGACTACTAGCATTTCAATTTCGTTGCTTGACATGTACGACTGCGTGCCTGCTGCAAGCTCTCGACTGCCAAAGTCCTTTGTCCCACGCGGTGCTGGCATCGGAAAGGAATGCTACCTGGTTAGTTTGAGTTTTGGGGAGAATATTCATCGAAATGAAAAATTGCAGAGTACATAGCAGAAACGGGATCCATTTAATATAAGTTGAATTATTTTTCAGTCCTAGAATTGAATTATTTGGCCTTACTCTTACAATTCTGGTAAACAATGCTTAGTCTACATGTACATTTCAGATTTTATAATTTTCAATCAACCTCTCGGGTAAGTCTGTTTCTGTTACCGATTAAATGCAAATGAACCCATGTCAAAGTGCACAAAATCCGAAAGTACGAATCCATGTCTACATGTGTCAATCATCTAGCTTCCACCGTTGTAAGGGTGATTGTGCTTCCTGTCTGACTTCTATCTTCGCCGATTAAGGTATCAACAATGTCCATGGAACTTCTTTCTGTGAAGAAACCGGGCTCCTTCGGTTGTGGCAATGTCGCTGCCTCGTTGCTTAACATGAGCAACGCCGATGACATTACTGGTCTGTCTTTCGGAAGCTTTTGAACGCATAGTAGACCCACTTGCATGCATCGTAGCACCTCATACTCAACGTATGGGTACTCTAAGCATTGATCTACTAGTTCCAAACCCTTGCCTTTGTTCCACAGTAGCCATGCCTGGAATAATTGAAAAGTAAATTGAATTAGTAAAACACATGAAAAAATGAAAGTTGGAAATTAGCAAGACAAATATAATTAAGCATAAAATACTTACATGTCCCAAAAGACTGTGATTGTGATCTGCATGATGAAATCCTCTGTTCTTTCTGCCACTAATTATCTCTAACAAAAGCACTCCGAAACTGAAGACATCGGATTTCACCGAAAACTTCCCATCAATTGCGTACTCAGGAGACATATACCCGCTGCATGCAAAAAACACAACTTAACGACTTTAGAATAAAAGGAAATAAAATGAAGATTCATGGTCTATGTTAGTATAACTCACTATGTTCCTATTACTCGTTTTGTTTTCGCTTCAGTTTGATTGCGTCCGAAAATCCTTGCTATTCCGAAATCAGATATTTTGGGGTTCATCTCATTGTCAAGCAAGATGTTGCTACTCTTAAGATCACGATGAATAATCCTTACTCTCGAGTCTTGGTGGAGGTAGAGAAGTCCTCGTGCAATTCCCATGATAATGTCAAATCGCTTTTGCCAATTCAGAAGCACCTTTTTCTTTTGATCTGCACATGAATTAATTTTTGTTCAAGTTTCCTCCTCTGTGACATAAACAGAACTGCATAGGACTCTGTTTAGTTCCATAAATTTCACTAAAAAGTAGTAAAATGAAATTTTAGGCACGTAATTAATCCGAAAGAAGGACAGAATGTTAGACCGAAAATAAAGCAGTCCAAGCTTTTGTTTGGCAAGTACTCATAGATAAGCATCCTTTCTTCTCCTTCAATGCAGCACCCCAAAAGTTTAACAAGATTCCAATGTTGAAGATTGGCGATCATCGTCACTTCATTCTTAAACTCTTCGGTACCTTGCCCAGAATCTTTCGAGAGTCTCTTTACTGCTATTAGTTCTTGTCTTAGGCTCCCCTGAAAATTTAGAGTAAAATTTTTAGCTTCAATTCACAGAAGTAAGGTCAGCTATCACATTGTTACCTTGTAAACTGGACCGAAACCTCCCTCTCCTAGTTTGTTTCTGAATGAGAAGTGATTGGTGGCGGTTGCGATTTCACCAAAATGAAACAGTGGCAACTCCATGTTTTCCCTAACAGATTTTGAACCTTTCAAATGGAAAAAAAGAAATCTTAAGCAAACTTAATTAGGAACCAAAACAATTCAAAGTATATATGATGTTTCCACTAGAGAAGTGCTCATGGCTAATGCATGCTTACCACTTTTCTTTCCCCTCCTTTTCAGAATTATATACCAGCACATAAATCCCAGAAAAAGAAGCACAGAAACTGCTGATATGACCGAGATGAGTACTACCCGTTTATCCTTCTGACCGGTATCACCTAAAGATCATGTAACAAATAACATTGAGAAATTAAATTACGAATTTTAATATTCTGGTTTCATAGAAGCCCAGAGAAGGCAGCAAAATAAATAGCAAAAAGCAATGCTAAGCACAGCAAAGCCGGCTCACGGACGAGACCAGCAGAACTAGAGCATTAGAACCTAGGCCACAAGGGAATCCGAAAGGAAGGACGGTAGGAATAAGCTCTACCTATCCTTGAGTTACATTCATGGGTGCACATGGTAATTTTGAGCATTGTGACATACAAGTTGAAAACATTGTGTCCATGAGAAATTAATGTACAGCATGTTAAGGATTCATAGCTTGACTTCACAAAACCAGGGTTAATGAAAAATGATCAGTTACCTAATTCGGAAAATGGCATCCGAATATATATATGTTGTTCGCTATCTTCTTCAACGACCTCTCGCATGTCAATTAGGTCGCCAAACCACATCAGGCAGCCACTGCCTCCATTCCTGGCATCTGAATTAGAATAAGCTACACAAGAACAATTCTTCAAGCAGTCTGCCTTACATTCCTCCACACTCATGCTCCTGTTCAACCCAAAATCCAACAGGTCCGGCAATTTCACATTTGGAACTTTCAGAAACCCTTCATCCTTCCGGCAATTCAGTGGTGTCTCCCTCATGCACCCACTTGTCCAGTTAAGCATCTGCCATTCGTCCTGCGATTTCGGAACAAAACCCTGCAAGCACTCACAAGCCGGTGAATTGGAAATTTTGCAAAACCCATTTGCTCCACACTCCCTGTAATTATCACACCGGTCGTTCTGCAGAGTATATATAACAGCCCATTCAGTACTCCCTTTGTTGAGCACCACCCGCTGGGCTAAACCCGACTCAGTCAGCTTTACTCCTGTCATAACAGACTTATCAGCAGCCTCGTACATATAATATAACTCATCGGCATCATAGACAAAGATCGGTTTCATAAAGCGCTGGTTTGAAGGACTAGGAAAGCCAGTAAATCGAAGACCATTCCAAGGCCCCGTGCGGAACAATTTCTCTGATCCCTTGGCAACTACAAGCTGAGGCAACTCAAGATGATCAATCCCATAGGTATAATCTCCAAGAGATGGATCACTTGTATTTTTCCAAGAAGTCAAAAATCTGTTAAGGCCTGTTTTGAAGTTCCACCCAATCTTCATGTCTGGTAACGAAGTGTCTGATGGGAAATCGAAACTTTGCCATACATAACTTTCGGAATCTGTTGCAGCCTTGTCCCGCACAACGAGATTTCCGGTCTCCAAAAGCTGTGCAACAGGATCTTCTGCTACTTGGGAAGAAATGGTGGACCAAATAGTGTTGTTCATTTGGTCGAAAAGGACCATAGTTCCATTTTTGGTTAATGTCAAGGCTCCATATGAACCTGGAAGAGGTTTTTCTCTGTTGGCAACCCATACAACAACATGTGGAAAGTTCTTAAACCATATTCCTAAGTACCAGGCTTTAGAATTATCCACCGGGAAGAGTCCTAATTCGAAGCTTTGGCCGGAAGAAACTACGGTATTAGAGCCAAATCCAATGATGGATTGTGATGCAGATAGGGTGTCAGCTGCTGTGGACAACTGTAAGACTAAAAATGGGAGTAGAAAGACAAAGCAGATGAAAGAAGGAAGACCCTTCATCTGTGCTGTTTGTCAAGAAATGGGAAGGAGACTCAGTACTTTGTAGGTTTCTTATTTTTGTAGGGGAAATGCTGCGGAGACTCGCTCTCCCTGCACGTAAGACTCCCTGATGAATAATTACAATTAAAAAAGTTTGAATTTCAACGAAGTCTCTCTTCCCCCTCCTTTCCTTCTCTCTTCTTCTTTCACTCCATCTCTCTCTGCAACACCGACAACTTGGATATTCTGATTTGAGATGAGAACGGTGGAAAATACAGGTGATGATGAAGTCATTGAAGTGGAAGTATGAGAAGGTGACAGATCCAGAAGAAGATGATGGCAGATCCAGATTCCAGTGGGTTAGGAGGGGTGAGAGTTGCTGTCTGTCACCGGCGAAGTGTGCTTGATTGAAGTCATATTGACGTTTTAGGTTCTTCAAAAATTAATGGCAGCCATGTATACCAGTTCGTGGTTTGAGAGAGAACTGGAATTCATGGGTTTTTCCTTCTTTTATTTGGAGAGAGTGAGGAGAGAGAGAGAGGAAGAGAACTGGAACTTTAATTGTTTTTAATTATATTAATGGTGGGATTCAGATGAGAGTTAGTTTAGGAAGTTGAATACACTTGGGTGAAAAGTCTGTTTAGAGTTGCTTTTTGAGCGACTTTTGTTAGTATTTTCTTTTTTATAAAGAAAATTGGAATAATGGTTTTGAACTTTCGCTCAACGACCACGCGCCTATGCATATATATGACCACGCGCCATCAACAATTCCAACAAAACAATTATCATTGCAGCCAGAAAAGTCAAAGAACGTGATGATCTATATTTTTCTTCTTCTTCTACGTTGCGTGGGCTGTTTCTTTTCTTCTTTTTCTATTTTTTTTTCTAATGATTTAACTACATATATTATGATTTAATATTTGATTTTGTAGAAACACTTGGAAAATGCATACTAGAAAATTGACTTTGACGAAACAATAAATTTGACTAATGAAGTTGGGTCCAACTTCAGTGGTACGTACCATTAAGTGGTACGTACCATTAAGTGGTACGTACCATTAAGTGGTACGTACCATTAAATGGTACATACTGTTAAATGGCTAAGATTCATTTGGGGCCCACTGCAAATTAATCTGAACCATTCAATAGTCGTACCATTCAATGGTACGTACCACTCAAGATTTTTCCAATGAAGTTGTAAAAACAAAAGTTGTCCATAGTTTTCTAATAGTTGGTTCCAAAACAATTATCAATAATGTGTACAATGACACGTAAAAACAAATAACGATAGTCTACGAGAAGTCTTTCTTGCATACCTCGAGGTACGGAATACTTCAAATTTTTTAACCGTTAAATTTTTATTTTAAAATATAAAAATCAAGATCAACGGTTAAAAAATCCGGAGCACCCCGTACTCCGGAGCACCCAAGAATTTTTGAGTCTACGAGCTCAACGCTTGAGTCTGGTAATCTTCGGGATCCGATGCGAGGGGAGGACGACGACGAGAGAGGAGAAAGAGGGGCAGGAGGGAGAGAGAATTCAGTTAGTGTCGATGGCAAGGACTGTCATTTTGTAAAACATATGAGGATATTATTGGAATTTAAAAAGTTTCATTAAACTGCACTGTTGCTCCGCATGCTTTGAAAAAAAAACCAATTATTCAAAGTGCCCCCTAGACCTGCTTCTGCTTTTCTGCTATCAATCACCCCAACTTCCAAAATAATGCGCTTCTTTCAAACTTAACCAAACACCTTAAACATTAAAAATTACAAAATAAGCTGCTTTTCTACCTCTACCAGTTCGATTCTCCTAGAACCCAATGACCGAGAAAATTGTGATTATTCTCTACCGGTCTGATTTTTATTTAACTTTTTTGTTGTACTTTTTTTTACCGTTGAATTAAAATATAAAAGTAAGTGACTACCATTTTCTTAATCACTAGAATCTAGGAGAATCGGACTCTTACCTCTCTCTTCACACAAAGATCTTATGTTTGATTTCTTCCTCCTTCAATACGTTTGTATCGAGAAAAAAAAAAGGCTACGTTATGTGTTGTTTACATCTTTACCAAGTCTTGTTGACTTGGAAAAGCAAATTTTGTACCCCATTTTATATGGAACTACATTAGAATGCAGTGGTCTTTCCAAAACTCAGCTCCCTTAAATATTTTGACCGTTTACCCAAAATTTTACTATAAATCACTACGTTATCAACTATGATAGCAACTCTAGCTCCTCGTCCATCAAACCACATAATCTGAACCAGAAAAAAGAAGCAAACTTAACTAACTTGCGTACAGCAACAGTACGATTACAAGATATAATGCGTATTCGAGACACAGGAAAGAACCGGTGGTATTGTGCCAGTGTTTAGCGGCTTGGTTAGAAGTTAGGTTTCTTGGTGCGCGACAAGTTCAGTAGATACAATCCATTAGGTTTCTAGTGAATATCAATGCACATTAGCTGAAGATTTATATCTACTGAATTTACTATGTTCCGACAACTTGCTTTGTTTTTGCTTCATTTTCATCACCTTGGAAAATTCTAGCCAAGCCGAAGTCTGAGATTTTAGGATTCATGTTGCTGTCCAACAAAATATTTCCTGCTTTGAGATCCCTATGAATGATTTGAAGTTTAGAATCTTGGTGCAAATAGAGAAGCTCTCTTGCGATTCCCACGATAATGTTAAAGCGCGTCTCCCATCCCAGTAATGCACTTCTTCTATCATCTGCAAATCAATTTCAGCCCTTGTGAATCTTAGATGCATGGAGGGTTCAAGCTGAAGTATAAAGAATCTAGACATTGAAGGGGTAGATGCATCCTTTTATCCTTCTTTACTTTATTGGACTCGGCTGGGCCTTTCTTCTTAAGCTCAGCCTATTTGCCCATAACTCAATTCTACCCAATGGGTATTTTTTCGGTGTAAACAAATACCTAATTGCAAACATACACATATAGGATGCCTGTTTCTGCAAATACCATTAGCACCACAGTATCCATAATTGTCACATGGATTATCTGGTAACGAAAACATAACATCCCATTCTGTGCTTCCGGCATTCAACACAAGGCGTTGCAAAGAACCGGACTGGGCTAACCTTAATTGTGAGGCAGCTATATTCTTATTAGCCTCAAACTTGCAATACCACTCATCTTCATGTAATTCCATAACTGTATTGAACATTGTGTCTGCTGGGGCAGGAAGACCAGTGAATCGAACTCCATTCCATGGCCCTGTTCGGTACTTTATGGTTGATGCTCCCATGACAACAACTAGTTGTGGTAACCCCTTCATGTCAATTTTATAAGAGAAGTCACCAGTGGATGGATCATCAATGCTTTTACATGATGTCAAATGTCGATCTGATCCGGAGTTTATGTTCCAGCTTATCTTCATATCTAGTAACAATGTGTCACATGGATTATCAAAACTCTGCCACACTGCCACACATAAGTTCCAACACTACTTGTATTGTCCATCAAAACAAGATTTCCGGAATCTAAGAGCTGTGCAACTCGACTGTGGTATTGTTGTTACATTTGAAGACCAAATACTGCTTGTATTTCGATTGAGAAGAACAAGATTTCCATTGGTGTCAATTGCGAGTTTCCCATATAAATCAGTAAGCGGACTGTTTCTGTTTGAAGTCCACACAACTCTGCTAGGTGTGTTCTTGTACCATATTCCCAAGTACCTGTTCTTGGAGTTTCCCGGCGGGCAAAAGAAGCCTAGTTCAAAACTTCCACCCGACGAAGTTAAAAGTCTGAGAATCATCGCAGACTGGTTAGAGGTTATACATGGTGTCAACTGCAATGGTCAAATTCAATAAGATTAACAAACAAACCAGGAAGGACAAGAAGGCAATGGAATTAAGCATTCCATGGACAAATGACCTCAATGACTTTGTGTAACATCCCGTCAAACTTTATTGTAATTTAATCTCTGAGTGATATTTTGGACACGTGCGTATTATTTTGTATACGGGACCGTGCAATATTATTCGTTTTGGTGGGTGCACAGTGCTCCCAAAACTAAAATATCTCTCCCACTCTCTCCCTGTCACTTTCTCCTCAACCAGCACTTTTCGACACATGTCGTGTCAGAATCGATTAACAATTAATAAACACGCCATCAAGTAACAGAAAGAAAGACTTCATCAACCAATCTCATTGAATTTTTGGCTATTGACTGACTGAAAATATTAAAGTACTTATGGAACAAATCCATGTCAAGCGTTTACATGGTTCTATGTGGTTTTTCAAATTGCAAAATGATTTAAATATAATTTGCATAAAATAGCTGGTAGTTGTGGTGTGGACTACAAAAATTAAAAACAATATAAAGCAAGTTAAGTTTGAGATCATACCATATCAATCTTATATCATAATACCCTATACGTATACTTTGATGCTTTGTTAAAAATTTAAAATAGACAACCTGATTTTAATTATTGGATGTGGAAGGACTAAACCACCAGAATAATCCAGAAAAATCTCATGGCATCAGCATCAGCATCCTTTAATCATTTTTATTATTCTGGTTGTTTTGTGATGGAAGACTAATACCGTTTTAAAAAACTAAAAACAAGAAATTAAGGCAAAGTCTTGCTATGGGGACCCTTTTAAGATCGGCCATTTATCAATGTATGTCAACTCTAATAAATTAGTATATACGCGCAAAATCAAGAAAAAAAAACTCATAAGCTATTAACACTAGTAGATAAAACAGCTTGGGCGACAAAACTTTAGGCGACAAAGGAATTTTCGTCGGGCAAGAGGACTTTGAGCGACGAAATCCCTGTTTTGTCTCCTAAAGTGTCAAAACCTTTAGGCGACAAAGGCATTCGTCGCTTAAAATTGAAGTGGGCGACGAATAAATACAGTCGTCGCTCAAAAAATGGAAAAAGTGGCGGCAAAAGGAGAATTTGGCGCCAAACTTTTGCGCAACAAAAAAATTCGTCGCCTAAAATTTCTTGCGCAACGAATGGTTCATCGCTCAAAGTGGTGACTTTAGGCGACGAATATGTTCGTCGCCCAAAACCAAGCAGATTTAATCCCCTTTCTTAGACCCGAGAGGCAGTGTTTGTAGAAAATTTCTGCAAATTTGCCTCTCAATCTCTCCCTCTCGGATTTCTCCCTCCAAATCTCTCTCCCTATCTCACTCATCTCCATCTTTCTCTCCCTATCTCACTCATCTCCCTCTTAATTTCCATCTCACTCTCTCTCTCTCTCTCCCCCAAGCTAGCTTCTATTTCCTCCTCCACCACCACCACCATCTCCTTCTCTTCCTCCTCCACCACGACCGGTAATCGTTAACGATAATTTTTATTTTTTAATATTATTTTTGAATTAAAATTAGCAAAAATTAATTAATTTTGTATAGGTTTGTTGCATAGGATTTTTGTTGAACCACCAATTTGAAGGTATTTTCTTGATCATTTTATGTTGTTGACGTACGAATTTATTTTATATGGTTCTGTATGCAAATAATTTGTATATGTTGAATAACTTTATGTTGCATTGTACGTACGAAGTTAATAGTAATTAACTTTGTATGAATTTATTGTGTGTTGTACGTATGAAGTTAATAGTAATTAACTTTACACAAATTTATTTTGTGTTGTACGTACGAAGTTAATACTTCGTATGCATTTTTTTAACAAAAACTTAGTTTCCCGTTTGATAATTAATTGGATTTCGCGCATGGATGCAAAAGCGTAACTGCGATCCAATTGATTCTTCAATTGTCCCATTTTTGGACAGTTTGGGAGTGCACATTTGTGTGTCGTAGTTTGTGGTTCACGAATTAGGTTTCGATCGTGGGTTTTTGGTAACATCTTATTACGTTCTTCCATAGTAGGTATTTGATATCTACGTCGTGCACTTGGAGAACTGTAGGGAGATGTTGCCAAAATTTGCCCACGTCAAAATCTAATCTTGGTGGATCCATAAACTACGAGACACAAATGTGGACTCCCGAATGGGATAGGGCCTTTACCGGAGGCATAAGGTGACGAGACATAGTTGAAGTTGTTCTAATGCTCTCATCTCTCTCTCTTTAATGTGGTAACAGGAAAAATGGATAGACAGTGGGAACAGAATCCGAACAGATGTGCTGATGAATATTTGGAAGGGGTAGATAATTTTATTGACTTTGCAATGAGACACAACAGGGGTTCAACTGATATCAAGTGTCCGTGTAGGACGTGTAACAATCATATGTGGGAGACATTCGAAAAGGTTCGATATCATTTGGTAAGAAATGGGATGACGCAGACCTATACGAGATGGAATCATCATGGGGAACCATTACATCATGCTTTGTATTCGTACCAGTCACGAGCGGAGACTGTTGAATGAAGTTTATCTGGTAATGACCAAGTCATGGGTATTGTAAATGACTGTTATCCATACGCCTCGAGCAATGACAATGAGGAAGTGGGGGATGACGTGCCTCCCACCATGGACAAGGAAGAATTCGATAAGTATGAAAGGCTATTGAAAAATGCCAAGCAAGAATTATACCCGGGTTGCCAAGACTTTTCGGTTCTTACGGCGATTGTGGAGTTGATGCAAGGCAAGATGAAATTCCGTATGTCAAACCGGTGTTATGATTACTTTATGTGTATTTTGAAGAGGATGATTCCAAAGGACAATTGTTTGCCTAAAGATCATAAAAGTGCCCAAAAGGTGTTGAACGGTCTGGGATTAGGGTATGAAAAAATTCATGCATGTGTAAATAATTGTATATTGTTCTATAAGGAAAACAAAGAGATGGATAAATGCCCTGTTTGTAATGAGCCGAGATATAAAATCACACCTAAAAATAGAACGACGAAGATTCCACAAAAAGTGTTGTGTTGTCTTCCATTAACGCCTAGGTTGCAGCGCTTGTACATGTCGACACACACTGGAACCGACATGAGATGGCATAAGGAAGAACGGGTTAATGATGATGTTATGAGGCATCTTGCACACAGACAGACATGGAAAGAATTCGATCGGATGTACCCTGAATTTGCAACAGACCCACGCAATGTCAAACTAGGACTTGCTACCGACGGATTTAATCCGTTCGGAGTTCTGAACCAAACCCACAGCACTTGGCCGATCGTCGTAGTTCCTTATAATTTGCCACCTCGAAAGTGCATGAAAAAGGAATTTACGATGATGAGTCTATTAATTTGCCGTTGGTTGATGAGTTAAAGAATTTATGGGAAAACGGTGTGCGTACATTTGATAAGTCCATTGAGAAGATGTTCACCTTGAGAGCAGCAGTGATGTGGACGATACATGATTTTCCCTCTTATGCAATGATTTCCGGTTGGAGTACAAAATTTTATATGGCATGCCCAGTCTGCAAGGAGGACGTAACATCTGGTTGGCACGCCGGAAAGGTTTGTTATATGGGTCATCGTAGATGGTTGTCGTGGGATCACGAGTGGCATACGAACTATACATCTTTCAATGGCTACATATCATAACTGGACGCATAAGAGTATTTTGTTTGAACTCATGTACTGGTCCAAGTTAAAGCTTAGACACAACCTCAATGTGATGCATATTGAGAAGAATGTGTGTGATACATTGGTGGGGACAATTCTAGATATCGAGGGAAAATCGAAGGACACAATAAAAGCTCGACTGGATTTGGAACGAATAGGCATAAGGCGACCCTTGTGGATAAAGAAAGTCGGCGGTGTACTCAGAAAGGGTCATCCGTGTTTCACTGTGAAACTAGAGAGGAAGAAACAATTTTTCAAGTTTCTTTTTTCCGTACAATTTCCAGATGGGTATGCTTTGAATATCTCTCATTATGTGAACGTGGACACAAATCGATATTCGGGATTAAAGAGCCATGATTGTCATGTGCTAATCCAACGCCTTCTTCCAGTTGGTATGTTGTCTTCTGATATGGTGAACTCGATAGTGAAGTTGTCCAGATTTTTCGCACAGTTGACTGCAAGGTCGTTGCGTGTGTCAGATGTAAAAAAGTGCGGAGATGACATTGTACACATCCTTTGCAAGCTCGAACAGATTTTTCCGCCAGCTTTTTTTACTAGTACGATTCACGTGATGATACATTTGGCGGATGAGTCATTGCTTGGTGGACCATTCAACTATCGATGGATGTATCCAATAGAAAGGTAACGTCGACCCATGGCCTTTGTATGATTCTTCATCATTTTATAGATGTTTAATAATTACAACCATCGCTTTTCGATTTTGCAGGCTTCTTGGGGAGTTTAAAAAATTTGTGCGCAACAGGGCAAAGCCGGAAGGATCCATTGTGGAGGCATGAATTGTATATGAGTCGCTAACTTTTTGCACAATGTATCTAACTGATGTTGAGACGACTTTCAATCGTCCTCAACTCAACAACGACGGTGGTGTTAGGAAAGAAAAACTTTCTGTTTTTGCACAAATTGCACGACCGTTTGGCGCATCACCAAGAGGCGAATCCTTTTCTGAAAAAGGATGGAGGTAGCGCATTGGTTCATACTGAACAATTGTGACGAGATCGCGCTGCTTCTTGATGAGCTTGAACAGTTGATCATGAGTGCATATCCTTCACATTTACATGCTGAGAAACACCGTGCATTGTGTCCTCGTTGGTTACGCGAACATGTAAGTTTTGTACGCTTTGGTTTCATCACATTTTAGGTTTTTCTTCATTGTCTTCATATTTATACAAATTTGTGTAATGAACTAGGTGTTGAAACTAAAGGAAGAGAATTCGCCGTCATATATCAAAGAATTATATAACTTGGTGGTTGGACCGTTTCACGCTGAATTGTACTCAGGGTGTCATGTCAACGACGTTAAGTTTGTGGATGCTCAACGTGATGACAAGTTGTTAACTCAAAATAGTGGGGTTTGCGTCCCAGACGGTGGCAACAGTGCCGATATTGAGTTTTATGGCAAACTAACAAGTGTTGTACAAGTGCTTTACAAAGACCAATGTCAAGTGATTTTGTTTAAGTGTCATTGGTTTGATACAAATCCAAACAGGAATGAGAGTATTAAGTGGGACGAAGGGTTAGAATCAGTGAACACTAACACACGTTGGTACGATGAAAACCCTTACATTTTGGCAACTATGGCGAAACAAATCTTCTATCTTGATGACCCGAAGGCCGGGAATGGTTGGAAAGTTGTTCAAAAAATTCATCATAGAAACATATATGATATTCCTGACGGAGATAATAATGAAGTTGACAGCGTCGCTGACCAACAGATTTCATCTTCGATAGATTTTGGTATGGCAACACCTATGGATACCAATGTAATCCAAGAACCGCTTGAGGTAGCTGGAATGCCTGAAATCGAAATACCGATTGATTCCATTACAATTGACCTTGGTGATCTAAGACGCTACAATTCACATGACCCCGCACAGACCGAGGATAGTGATGATGAGGAATAATATGCAAGCAGCGAATCTGAACTACCAACCGAAAATGATGAAAGTGACGACGACGATGTGTATTGTATTTCTGATTCAGACTAAGTTCGGAAGTCGAGAAATTGTATTTCAAGAAACATTGAAACATAAATTAAACATGTAACTTGTAACATTGTCAAATTATTAAGCAGAGACATTGAAACATAAATTAAATACTTCATTTAACAAAAAAAAAAAAAAACTGTTTTGTAATCAGATACAAGACAATTACAAATATATCTTAGGCGACGAACTGTTTTTCGTCGCTCAAAATTATTTTCGTCGCCCAAAGTCAATAATTTGTCGCCTAAAGACATAAATTCGTCGCGTAAACTTTTAACAATAATTTTTAAACATGCCCAGTATTTGAGGCGGCTAGCCCAAATTATTACAAATTCAATATTTTTTTAGGTTTTGGGCGACGAATGGTTTCGTCGCTCAAAGACACTTGAGGTGACGAATAAGCTGTTCGTCGCCTTAACCCTTCGAGGTTTTGGGCGACGAATAAGTTGTTTGTCTCCTTAACCTAAGACATTTACTCTACACTGTTCTTCTTTTGATCTGCTAAAGAATGACTTATTCATGTCTAACTGAAGTAATTTTTGTACAAAATGATCTTGAAGAAAAGGTCTACATATTCAATAGTTTAGATTTAAAGAAATAAGTATCTATATGTGTGTTTACAAATTAAGAGTTGTACGAAAAATTAACTTACAGTGGGAAATTCATAATAAGTAATTCCACTGGGGGGAAAATTTGTAAAAAAATATACAAACGTTCGTACCGAGAAGGCCTACAACTTTCGTTTAGGTGTCATCTCCAAAATCGAACACTAGAAACCATGAAGCCTATATTATTTTTTAACCGTCCATTAATGTTTACGTTTACGCTCGGTTATTATCTCCGTAATTTGTTTTTTTCATTCCGGTTCTTTTTCGAAAACATGATCTTTTACTAAATGCAATAAGATGAACGATTCGGATCATTTATATTATGTCCCCATCTTTACAGTTTAGTCAAATTTGCGTAGGATGTTATAAAGTTTATAGAAACTATATAACATCATCACACTTTTCAATAAACTGTCAATATGGGGACATTCTATGAACGATCGGAACCGTTCATCTTATTGCATTCAGTAAAAGATCATGTTTTCGAAAAAGAACCGGCATGAAAAAAACAAATTACGGATATAATAACCGAGCGTAAACGTAAATGTTAATTGACGGTTAAAAAATAATATAGGCTTCGTGGTTTCTAGTGTTCGATTTTGGAGATGACACCTAAACAAAAGTTGTAGGCTTTCTCGTTACGAGCGTTTGTATATTTTTTACAAATTTTCCCCCAGTGGAATTACTTATTATGAATTTCCCACTGTAAGTTAATTTTTCATACTACTGTTAATTTGTAAACACACATACGTATTTATTTCTTTAAATCTGAATCGTTGAATATGTAGACCTTTTCTTCTAGATCATTCTGTACAAAAATTACTTCAATACAAAATGAATAAGTCATTATTTTGGAGATCAGAATAACAACGGTGGGTGATAAATATCTTAGCTTTAGGTGACCAACAACTGGTTCATCGCCTCAAGTGGTTTTGGGCGATGAATTATTCGTCGCTCAATACCTAAAAATTTTGCGCGACGAATCCGTTTCGTCACCTAAACCTTACAATTTGCTCCAGCCGCCTAAAATTTTTGGCTCATTTTCAAATTTTTAATGAAATGTTGGGCAACAAAGATTAGGACTTTGAGCGACGAAACGATTTCGTCACCCAAAGGCATCTGGTTAATTTCAGCCCATGCCTTTTCTTTTTTTTCTTTCTTCTTCCTTCTTCCTCCATCTGCAGATCAATACTCCCTCTGCACACTTCTCTCGAACCTTACCCTATCTCTCAGCTTCTCTCTCTCACTTTCGCTCTGAATCTCTCAACCTCGGTCAATCTCGCAGCTTCCCTTACCCTCTCTCAAGGTAGATTTCAAACTTTGAATGTTTTGTCTTGATTTTGTACGATTTTTTAGGAATTTGATTTGGGATTTGGATTTGAAATTGAAGATTAAATTGAACTGGTTAAGTGATAGATGTGGATTTGGGATTTTTTAAGAATTGGATTTTGAATTTGGGATTTGGATTTCTCTGCTTTAATCGCTTTTTTTTTTTGGTAATTTTGAGCTGGGTTTTTGCCACATTTTTCAGTTTGGTCCATTTAGCAATTAAGTTTCAGTTCCATTTATTGGAAGTGTGTGTGTGTGCACGTCCCCTGCAACTTGTAATATGAATGTGAATGTGTGTGTGCACTTCCCCTGCAATGTGAATGTGTGTGTGCACTGTGAGTATGTGTATGTGTGTGTGCACTGTGAGACTGTGTGTGTGTGAATGTGCACTATGTGTGAATGTGCACTATGTGTGAATGTGTTGTGTGTGTGTGTGTCAACAAAGAGAAGGACCTTATAGCTAGGAACCAAATTAAAAAGCGTATGTAGGTCAATAGATTCACTACTGGGAACAAGTGTCCTTATCTTTATTACCCCTTCTTGATGTGGAACAAATATAAGAGTACAAAAATTGAACAATGAGGCCCAGCTAATTCTTTCCTGACCAATGACTGAAAATATCTTTTTAGTTCTGCAGCAGCTGGGAAGGGGTAGCAGCTGATCTTAAAAGTTGCCTATTTCCATACCCATTTGAACAAGATCAACTGATGCTCCTGCCCAACTTGGTATGTTGCAGGTTCACGTACTGTTTTTTTCATTGTTCTACAGTCCTGACAGTTGCCTATATAGTGCAACAATTGTTTCACATACCACCAGAGATTACAATTGTTTGCTCTGATTAGCAAGTTCAGAGTTATTTAACTTTCATAAGGGAACGCCTCAAGTGTGTGTGTGTGTGTGTGTGTGCAGTGTGCAGTGTATTGCTTCCACCATCTTGTTCGATCGCATTTATGTGATGAATGTTTCTGTTGTTGGGAATCTAAGCTACTGTTGTCTATGCATTACATCCCATCTCCATTGTAACTAGGGCTTACTTTTCTCTGAACTAAAATGCATACTTATCAACCCAAGTAGCATAAAATACTTAAGTGTTGTGCCTTATAGACTCTCACAAACAATGTTCTGTGAGTAGATGAGAGATTAGGACGTTATTGCGAATACTAAATAAAGTTCGCATAATTAACAAGATGATTTTAGATTTTTTTTTTCTTCCATATTTTTTTGCTATATAAATCCAAATGTTAGAGGCTCTGGTTGAGCAATGTGGATATAATATTGCTTTACTTTTTTTTTTTTGCATTTCCTTTTCCCTCGTACTCGGTTGTTAAGCATTAGATATGGCTTCGTAATTGAACTTGTCCAAGTCTCGACATCGACAAAAAGTAGTAGACCCACACACCTAGGTTAGCTTAATTTGTTTTAGGACTTAAAAGAATGAAGTACTTCTCAATCGTAAAAATGTTCTATACTCTCACATAGGTGTGTGGGGTGAGTATGAGTAGTTCATTGAGATGAATTGTTCATGTTGTGAAGTGAGAGAAATACAACAAAGTTGACGCATATTTTAAAGATTGGGAATTACAACAAAGTTTAGAAATTATATTCCATCTTAGTGTTAATTGTTGAGATAGTTGTGCAACTTAAGTCCCCGTTAAGATGATTTCTTCATTTTCTTAAGATGCATAAATGAAGAAACTCAAGACTCGGGTCTTTGTATGCTTTGCGTCTCACATGATTCTTAATATCTTATAGGTGTTTATTGGATTCTCCTTTCCTAGTTATTTTGTTAAACAAACTTTTTTATATCATTAGTTTTTCATTTAGGATTACTATTCTTTTTATTCATTGAGGTGGCGCCACTGTTTTCCATGGTTTGGTGGAAAATGTGATACAACAACAAATAGTAATAGGACTTTGCACAACTATGACGATTGGAATATATATAATGCTTTGGCTTAAGGCCTTTATAAGCAATGGAAAGTCTCCTTAAGGCAAGATGTGTATTTAAATTCTGAAATTTGGGTTTTGTTAGAATCTGGTAATTTTGTGATTTATGTGATATGCAAACCATCGTTTACTGCATAAATGCATATTGAATTGGGTGATAATGTATATGTATGGCGTATGCTTTCTTTGGTATTATTGCTGCCACTATAGTGCATATGCAAGTTTCGAATATGTGTGGATAAGGTTCTATGTATTGATTCATGTTTGGATATTGGCTTAAATATAATTGTATGGTTGTATGGAGCAACATATACACTTATAGTTGATTCCTGATTTCCAATTAATTTGATTATATCATTTTGCAGAGAAAGTTTCGAATATGTATTTCGTTTCTTTTTAGTGTGTAAAAACATTTTGCAGAGAAATGAATTTTATTTGCTTTAGATTGATTGTATAACATTCTAGGATTGTATGATTCTGTTGTCTTTGATAGAAGTTGTATTGTAAGTACATTCAATGTTTATTTACAATTTATTTAATATGTATATGTCCTTTTATTTAACAATTTGTAACTGGCTCAATTTACAGATGTCGGGTTTGATTTCTACATACCGCCGTGCTAGTCCTAGTTCAACTCCATCACAGTCGGCCGCTCCGGATGTCTCTGAGGCGCCTGTCTCGTCCACTGCTTTGGTGACGCATCCCCTAGTGAGTGCTCGTCGGGCTCACCGGCGACATCGTCCCTAGGACCAGAGCTCTCAGGGACCCAGAAGTTCCACTGTCGACGACGAGGGCTCGCAGACAGGTAATATACCCTTACCCCCAATCTTTTACATTTTTGTTCGATTGTTTACTACCGTCTTCAAATTTCTTGATTGCATGTTCCAACATTTGGTACGATTGTCAAATTTGTTGGAACTGTTTTGTGGATGTGGATATGTTAGATTTATTGTTTGCAGGTTATAGGAAATGTTAGACGTTTAGGGGAGGTTCTGCCGAATTTTCTGTAGAGTTTTAAGTGAACGTTTTAACCATGAATTTCTTCTTTGTTTTGGCAGGGAAGAAAAAGACCCGGGGCCCTTGCAGACAGCTGAAGTCTGGGTAGATCACACATGCAACTAATGAAAAGATCACCATCACCTATGCTGCTGAACATCGGGCTTCTTCTGCATCTGACCAGCACAGCACCCTGGTCCGTGAGATAGGGGCGATACTACGTGCCCATTGCCCTATGAGATGGGACACGTGGACATCGGTACCAGATCAAACGAAGGCTGCGATGTGGCATGAGCTGTCGGTGAGTGTATTTCATACTTTCTACTACTTTTTAAAATTAAGTCTAATATTTTGTATATTTTACTAATATTGTTTCATATTTGCAGATCAACTTTAATACTACGGACCTTGATGCCGAGCAAACAGCCTACATAGATGGGCTCTTCACAAGTCGGTACAAAGAGTGGAAGAGCGACCTCGACAGCCATTTCAAGTCGTATCCGAACGCAGAGACTGCTTTAGCCCAAGGATGCCCTAAGGAGTTGCTGGAACGACCTCAGGATTAGGAGTGGTTATGTAACCACTTTCGAGACCCTAATTTTTTTGGTAAGTTTACAAATTTATTTTATAATTTTACTCAACAATTAATATACGCACTAACAAATTTTGGGTTCAACAAAAACGTTCTCAAGCCAATTCGATAAATAGGTCGAAAAAGAAACTTCTGCACTACTCCGGTTCGAAGCCCTTTTCCTATAGAGTGGCGAACCGACGAGAGGTAAAACTACTTTACATTTTTTAATTTAAATATTTATGAATTTTAAATTTTAACCTTGTTTTATTATATTTTTAAGGCAGGTGCAAAGTTTCCGGAGATTGACATGTTCGAGGAAGTTTATGTCCGCCCTGGTGATGAGAAGACTCAACAGCTCCATGTAAGTTTTTCTAATCACCTGTTACTTTTGTTCCTTTTATAATTATTATAAACAATAATATTTATTTTCTTATTACAGGCCACTATGGTGGAGAAGAGCAATGCTCTTCTCGAAAAAAGTGGCATCGCAGCTTCCCCCGAGACCCCTATCTAAGATGTCACTCCAGCTGAGGATGTTGGTCTTCATATATTAACGGAGACGCTAGACCAGACCCTTGGTCGTAGGCCTGGTAGGGTTTACCGGCGGATGGGAAAAGCGCGACTTCGTGAGATGGGTGCCTCATCTTCTAACAACAGTTCGGGAGAGGTCACCTTGTTGAAGGCAGAAGTTCAAGACCTGAAGCAGAAGCTCGCATCTCAAGAAAGCCGGATGAGCCAAATCTTACACGTCCTCCAGTTGTCCGGCATTACATTGAATATGCCATCATCCGATTCCCAGCCCCCTCACTAGTCACTTCGTTTTAGGATTCTAATGTTATTTTATTATTGAATATTTTGTACGTACATTTCTTTATATAATCTAATTTGTTTTTCTACATTGTTTATTATATTTTATTGTCTTTTAAATAACAATTAATTCATTATATTAATTAATTAAAAATTTTAAATTTAAATAAAATTATTAAATATTTTGAGCAACGAAACAACCATCGTCGCCTAAACCTTTGCGCGACGATATATTTCGTCGCTTCAAGTGTAACCATAACTTAGGGCGACGAAGGCTTTTCGTCGCCTAACATTTTGCCCGACAAAATGTATTCGTCGCGCAAAGGTTTAGGCAATGAAAAGGGACCTTGAGCGACGAAATTTGTTTTGTCGCCCAAGTACTTTTTTCTACTAGTGTAAAGAACCTGTAGTTTTTTCTATTGCAAAAAAAAAAAAACTTAGTTGAACAAAGAAAGTCTCTCCTAATTAATTAAAAGCTTCAGTGGCATATTCAATAGTAAAACAAACAACATTTGTAGGAAGATAATTGCAGGTTCCATTAAAAAAAGGGAAGATATTGTAGGTGTGCAAAAGTTGAGCCTCTAGGAAGCTTTTCAAGGTTTGTTTCATGATAATTGTAGCCATGAGGACCTTTCGCCAAGGTGAAGATTGTTGTGAAATTTTTACTCGTTATTGGTGTTGTGATTGAAGATCCAGAAGAGTCTTGGATGACCGGCCAGGTATGCACAAAGTCAGAAGGTGCAGAGAAATCGATATCAAGTTATTCAGAGTGCTCGACATCAAAAGGCAACGGGTTGCACTTTTGCTACAGGGAAATTTTCTATTTTTGGGTTAGCCCTAGTTTTCTAGGGTTTTATCTTTCCTATTTCAGTTAATATTTACCTAAAGTCTATCTATTATAAATAATACTTTTATGGAGTTGTACGTGCATGGGAAGATTGGAGTGAGTTTATCGGTAGTCCTAGGAGAGATGAAGGAGGCATATATCAATGAGGCTTTGAGCGTGTTAAGAATGCCCTGAATTTGCACGTGCGTGGGTGGAAGTTGAACCATCTTGGTCATATGATGTACTATGTACTGATGTAACTTTCTCTGCTTTTAATGTATAAAGCACCCTTACAGAAAAAAATGAGGCTTTGAGCGTAAGAGAGATTAAGCCCTAGTTTGGGATTTAGGTGATTAAAAAAAAAGCTGGGGTGAAAAAAAGCTGGAGGGCTTTTAAGTGTTCGGTAAATTTTTTCAAAGCAGCTTTCTTTTAAGCTTAAGCTGTTTTTCAGCCTAAAAGCTGAAGCTGCAAATAGCAGCTTCTCCAAAAACAGAAGATTAAGACCTTGGATTCATGTTTGGTATACCAAACATGTGAATTTAATGTTCCTACATAATTCATGTGAATTTACCTTGAGTTCCACGTAGAACTTGTGAATTTAATGTTTCTACAAAATTCATGTTCATATATACTTTAGGACCCATATTATTATTTGGATTTCAATGATAGAGCTATTGGATTCTTAACATCTTATCAAAATTCTGATAATGGCAGTCAAATTAATACGTAGCACTTTTCAACTATAGGTACGGTTGATTTACTCAAATGGGGGTGGTGTTGAAGGGTTAAAATATACTTATTCAGACTTATGGCTGTACTCTAACAAAGTAAAGGATGAAGGAAATTGCATGGAAATTCCCCTTTTTGTTGGACTGATGCTACCAAATCAATGTGAACGTTGCCTCATCGACTGATCACCATGCATCAAATTTAACTTTGCCATATGTTAACAACAAAGATGTATTAAGAAAATTAGAGCACGAGATCAGCATTGTGTAATTGTGACATCGAGTATACAAATGTTAGTGTCTAATTGGCTCAATGCAAGTCAGAAAAGGATGCAAAGAGTAGTCTGGCATGGGAGATGCAGAACAATAGTGTAAGATTTAAAAGTAGGTGGTCTCCTTCTAATTGTACCAAGTTCAAATCATATACTAGCGAGGATATGTAGTTTTTCGGGGGATGATTGCGCATTTTCTGCCTCGGTTTTCGAGTTATCTGTTTGTAAAAGGGAATTGTATATTTCACAGATGAACACTTATGTAGAAGTGGTGAGGAAGAAGGTGTGTGTTCAAGTATTGCTCCTTTAGGCTTTATATGGTTTCTGGTTTTATCCAGAGTATTCCAAACATGGCATCATCAACATGCAACGGCTTCTTGTTTGATCGGACTTGTTTTTTCAAGCGTCTAACCAAATTCAAGTTGACCTAATGTAATTTGTTGGAGAGTTGGTTATGGATCCATCCCGAGCCAAAACTCCACTAGTAACCATAAACTCCCCTACTTAAAATATAAGGCAGTAAGTGGGGTACTCATTTGCATTTGCTTACACTTAGGGGTGGGTTCGGTTTTTTATCAAGTTGGGTTTGGTTCGGTTCGGTTTGATTTTTGAACCCCTGAAACCGAAATCAAACTAATAGAATTCAATTCAATTCGATTTTTTTTAGCCTCGGCTCGGTTGTTCGATTTTTTTCAGTTTTCAATTTTTCGAACCCAACTCCCACTTACACTTCCCATCACTATTCAATTTGTGGTTCGCGTCATTGGCCTATATTTAAGTTAACTTTTTTTTTCTTTTTCTTTTTTAAAGAAATTGTCAAGCAACCGCTACATCAAAATAAAAATAAAAAAAAAAGAGAGAGAAAGAGATAAATTGACTAAGGGCTCATTTGACAGTGCTTTTAAAATAACTGAAAGCACTTTTGATAAAATTGTTTTTGGATTGCAAAAGCACTTTAAGTGCTTTTTTAATATTCACTTGCATTTTTACTAAAAATTGGTTCCAAAAGCACTTTCATCAAAAGCGCTTTCAATCATTTTAAAAACACTTTCAAACAAGCCCTAAACTGATCAGAAATCAAATCTCAATTATTGAACTAATAAAATAAAAATGCTACTCTTATCATATTGTCTTTACCACATTTGTACCACCTCTAGTAGAGATGGGACCCACCAACACATGTGGGTTCCATCTCTATTAAAGAGGTGGTACAAGTGTGGTATGAAAAATATGGTAAATGTAGCATTTATGATATCAAATATGGTACTCCTAATAAAAATCAAACATCTATAATATCAAAAATATTAACGGAAAAGTGAACCCCTAAAGATATCGATGACATACTGAAAAACTGATTAGTTCAGCTTTTGAATTTTTTAAAAGGGGCTTTTGAATTCTGGTCCAAATTTTTTACACTAGATTGGGTTTACTCCATGTACAAAAATTTGACAGTTGCGGTCCAATTTATTAATACATGTTTGCCACATAAATTATCAAACAAAATTAAATATTGTTCTAATTTACATCAAATGCCACTCTACCCAAAACGGCAACTTCCTTATCAATTCCTTAATTCATGCCAGCATTTACTCTTTTAACAGGTTTAATTCCTATTTGTCTAATTATCTAATAGAATTCGGTATTGTCTAATACTAATGAACCTGTTATGTAGGTTTGCATTTTTTTCATACTCTAATATGTAGTGTTGTTGTTTTAATAAACCTGATCAAGTGGTTTATTGGGTTAAAGAACCTATTTTAACAAACCTATTCATGTGGTTTATTGCGTTAAAGAACCTGTTTTGTTGACTTTTAAGGTGAACTTCACTCGATATGAATGTTTGTTATATACTAAAATGAACATGTCCATGGTATTTATGAGATTAGTGAACTTTCAACAAAGGTTAGTGAACTTATCCATAGAGTTTATGAGATTAGTGAACGGGGTTAATGAACCTAATAGGCAGGTCATCTCAAATTCTCAGAGCCAATAGAAACCTAGCAAATTGAATTTTGACTTGTGAAATATGGAATGCAATCCCAACCATCATGCTTCGTCAAAAAAAGATAAAAATTCCATTCAAACTAGCTAATATGTCCAAAATTCAAATAGATAAAAAAATTAAATTAAATCAGAATAATTGTTGCAATTAATTATCTATCATTTTGTTTTTAAAAAAATAAATTTCCTTAACATTTTATGCCTAAACAGATTAAGGGCATAATAGGCAGTAAGAGAATATGGTAAACACTCATTGAAAAAACTAGACTGACTTATCATTATAAAAAAGGAAATTTTTTTATGTGAAATAAAAATCAATGGACCTAAACTAATAACAAAAATACCTTGGATTAATCCTAAACATTTATTATGATTCTAGATTTATATCTAATTATTTCTTTTTTTTAAATTACCGTTTCGGCCAATTTTCCAAGAAAAAACTAATTCCTAGAGCTAGTACAAACAGCCTTTGGCCACGACGCTCCTACTAAATCAGCCAAAAGAAGGAAACAAGAGCAGCATCACTCCTAAATTTAAGGTCAATTTATTTAATTTTTAAAGCATGAATTTATTATGGTTGATCTGTAATTTCCTCTCCTAAACTGAGCTAAAGTTTATAACTTGATATACTCGCACCAATAAGCATAAGATCCCCGAGATCCCATGCAGCTTCCAGGAAGGAGATGAGCTCATCACCGAACCAAAGAAAAAAGAAGGAAAGAAGTTGCTGCTAACAGTTAAAAGGAGCTACCAAGAAAGTCACAATAATAATTTATAAATATTATTTTCCTTATATATTCGCACCTCAGCTCATCACTCCTCAGTCCTCACTCACTCGTTAATAAATAGCCCCCCTCCGGCCTCCATATTCTTCATCATCCACATCTCTCAATTGGGTCACATATAAAGCTTTCAATATTAGTTTGGAATTCTAATTATTTAATTAATCATGATAGCATTAGATCATCATTGTCAGAACATGATGACTGCAGTTGAATTTGTGGACTACTTTCCATCCATGATTGCAAGGTTGGGAGACCAAGGGTTTATCGCGGAGCTCTGCAGCGGGTTTCGATTGCTGATGGACGTTGAGAAGGGGCTCGTCACTTTTGAAAGCTTGAAGAGGAACTGCATTCAGCTGGGATTGCATGACATGGGAGATGATGAGCTTGTGTGGATGTTGATGGAGGGTGATTTGGATGGAGATGGAGCTCTCAGTCAGATGGAGTTTTGTATTCTCATGTTTAGGTTAAGTCCAGGTCTAATGGATGGATCTAAGCAATTGTGGACGGAAGACTTCGATCATCATCGCGTAAATGACCATGAAATACATGTAGGCTTCCAATGATCAATGTATTATCTTCTTGTCTGTCTGGTGTATCTTCTTTAATTAATAATGACTTTGATCAAGTTGTATCAATGATTGTACGTACTTTGTAATTCGTGAATTGGAAGATCAATCTTTTTACGAGAAAAGTTAGTAAGTTAGCAATTTTTATTCCTTATTATGTTATGGTATTTTGCTATTTTATGTCTTAGGATTTTCTAATAGAATAAGGATTATGATTTCTTTACTGTTTGCTTTCAGGGTTTAAGATTGCTTTCATGTTTGCTTCATAATTTAATGGTACGTACTATTGAAGTTTGACTCTATAAATACACATCTAGTAACTTGTGGGAATTTAGTCTTGACAATGTGTGATCTTCTCAACTTATTTTTTTCTATTGAATAAGATTCAGTGTTTGCAATTCGTTTTTGATCTTCTTTTCTCGTCCTTTGGTTTGTTAACATACATATGTGTAGTTCAAGCACCCATACGCTATGTAATTTTAAGTACTTTCTCCTTGATTTAATTACACATTGCAATGTCACTAGAAATGCGTGCTGGTTCATATAATCGCAATTAGTTGGCATGTAGGAAGCAATGGTGCTATATGGTACTTGGCATAGGGATGCTGATTATTAGAACAGTAGTTACGCGCAGCGGAAGGTCATTATCCGGCCTTTAGCATAACTCTTGAAGCTTCCTGAACCTCCAAAAGCTAAGGTGCTAATTTACACACAAGAAGTTCAAATGATCACCCTAGTCAGTTGGTTTTTGGCTTTTATAGTTGTGTGTGTTGCCTTCTATCCACACACACCCATAGAAAAAGGAATAATTCTAGTATTTGATTGGCAGCTACAACTATGTCGGAATGCATGAAATGGTGTGGAAGTACCACTGCGTGATATATCGACTTAGTGTTATAAATCCACTAAAAATAATGCGTGTACAATAAATAGACATGGTACCGAGTTATATTATTTATTTGAGACACGTTGATATATGACAAATTGTATTTTTAACATGTCACCGTTAACGAATCACTAAGCTAACAAGTGATGAGGAATAATAAACCCTAATCACTTGTTAACGGATGAGCCGTTAACAAAAAACTTGATTATAAAAATCTTTTAAGTCTATGAACTACACAGTTAATGCTTTAAAATTATAAATTCTAATTTTTCCACATGTTTTTCCCTATCTATTTTCCCCACTCATCACTTTACACGTATATTCCGCTAATACATTCAACTACACAGTTAATGCTATAAAATTATAAGTTCTAATTTTCCACTTTTACCCTTAATGAATTTAAAAATTGAAAAATAAAATAGATTAGTTGGGGGCGGGCCTATCCACCCATCTCTGTTCGTCTTTCCTCGTGCTGCTGACCCTCCCCACTTCCTTCATCGGAAATGTGAATCTGAGCATGGCCTCAGATACGGCCATCGTCCATCGGCCACCGGAGAAGATAGGAGTTGTGAGAACGATGACGACATCGCTCTACATGCAACCAGATAACAAAATATGAAATCAATTTTCGGAAAGTTTCGTTCATGTCGACGATAGCTGCAGTAATTTATTCCCAAAGTCCTTCGAATTGGAACTTCATGGAAGAAAAACGAATTTGAGGTAAGAGGAATTAGGGAAGGGGAAAAGACAGGCACACAAAAGGAAAAAGATGGGACGACGTCGTTTGCTTGACCTCATTTGTTGATGGATGTCTTCTCCTAGTTGCTGCCCAGAGGTAGAACTCGAAGAGGAGGATCGGCAAGAGTGAGAAAGTGGGGACTGACTACAGTGCTCGCAAGCATTGAATGCTCACACCAATCTCACTCTCATTTTCCCCCTCTCTCCTCTCTCCTCTCTCTTCCCTCATTTTAATGGTGAGATTGGTGTAAGCATTCAATGTTTGCGAGCATTGTAGTCTACTCCGAAAAAGTGAGTGAAAGACAGAGATGGGTGAGTGGGCCCGCCTCCTATTATTGTACTTTCATTTTTTTTATTATTAAGGATAGAGGGTGGGAAATTAGAATTTATAAAGTTAAAGCATTAACTATGTAGTTGAATGTGTTAGTGGGATACACGTGTCTCTAAAATTGACATAATTCATTAATTTAGTCTTTTTTTTGTCTGATTTTTAAAAAAATTTCGTGAGATTATTGATGTGTCATAATGTGAGTACTATAAAATTACTCATTAAACAAAGAAAATCAATGTTTACTAATTTTAAAACTTAAAAACTAATGAATTGACTATTTTTTTATTATTCATGTGGCATCTTTTTATTGTTTGTTTGGGTTCTATGTGTACTACGTCAACACTCTAATGAAAATTTTAACAGAATTGGACGGCATTGACTAAATTAATGAGTTAGGTCAATTTTAAGGACAAAATTGATCAATTTTAAGGACAAAATTGATCAATTTTCAAATTAAAGGGCCAAAATAATGAGTTAGGTCAATTTTAAAATCATTTACAATAAAAACTCTATGTGTGTGTGATGACCAAACAACATGATCAGAGCTTGTTATAAGCAAACATCCATGCAACTTCCAAGAAGGAGAAGAAACTCTCCACAAAATGATGAGCGCTGGGCCTGGCCCTTTGGCACTTATTGATTTCTATGGCTGCATCATATGGTTGGCTGCTTCTGCCCTTTCCTGGAAGTCCTCCCTCCCAATTATGTCTAATTGCTAGCCACTTCCCTCACAAGTTACAAGCTACGTACAAACATACATGATCATCAGCGGCATCATCTTTTTCACGTGCGCAATGCCAATTTTCTTTTCATCTACTACTAGGCTACTAGCTACTTCGTACAATGTATGTATTTGTTGGAATTTTCTTGGGTGCTCCGAAATATTTAGTATCTGAGAGTTTTAACTGTTAGATATTTGTCTAAAAATATAAAAATTAAGATCACTACACCAAAATAAGAAATATTAGGGGCAGATTAGTGGAACCGCCTCTAATAATATTCATTTAGGGTGGAAAAGTGATTAGCCCCTATTAGTCTTATTTAATTTTACATCATTTATCCTGTCGTTACATTTCCCTAACTTCCAACCAGTACCAGTCTTCTCCTTTTTCTTAATTTATTTTTATTTTATAATTTTCATTAAGTCATTAATTAAAAGAAAGACAAATGAAAATGATATAAAAATTTTAAATCTTAACCGAAAACATGGTCAAACTTCAATGGTACGTACCATTTAATGGTACGTACTGTTGAATGATTTAAGATTTATTTGGAGCCCACCGCAAATTAATCTGGATCATTCAATGGTCGTACCATTGAATGGTCCATACCACCCAAAATTTTTCTCCGAAAACACTTTAATAACTTTATTTAATAAAAAAGACTTAAACTTTAATAAAAAGATAAAAATTTAATATAAAAAAATTTTAAAATGATTGGCGCGCAAGTCCTGCTCGTCCCCACCACTCTCTCTCACTACCTCACTCCGCCAGTCACCATCATCTTTCTCTTTTCTTTTCTTTTTTTAAATGTTATCTCTCCTCTTTTACCCATAACATCAATTCATCAATTTCCTTTCTCATCTTTCACCTATCTCTATCAACTCCAAGCCTAGTTCTCGCCGATAGGCGCTGGTAGCTTGCTTCCAAGCCCTGCCTTATATAAAAGTTGTTTGTTGTCATGGCCCGAAGGAGCCTTAAGCACTTGTACAATGCTCAAGTAAAGGCTCTGGGCAACGAGTAGGATGGAGCCTTTACTTGAGCATTATATTAGTGAAGCGCGCCATATATATTGAGGGAAGGGAAAAAGGTTGTACCTTAGATGGGTCGGTTTAGTTTTCCTTTTGTTTTGGAAACTGCTCATTACCGGCCGCCTTACATCTCTGGGTCGAGCATACCCAAGAGAGTCTTCAAACAGAAAAGGAATACAACCAGGAGGAGGACTTTGCGATTTATCTTTATCCTCTCCTCTCTCCTCTATCCTCTATCCTCTCACCCCACAAACAAATATATTATTATTTTTTATTTAAACATCATTCCATGAACTTTTAATTTATTTATTGAGAAACAACCACTACTTTTTTAAATATATTTTTTTAGAGAAAATCAAAATTTTAAAATATAAATTGAGAAAATAATCACTATTTCACTAATTCTAAAATAATAGCCACTATTTCAAAAATAATAGTGACATTTCTAGAAACGATGACACTATTTTTAGAAAATGTGACCTTATTTCGAGAAACAGTGACACTGTTTGAAAAAATGATGACACTATTTCTAGAAATAGTGACATTATTTCGAGAAATGGTGACTATTTCGAAAAATGGTAACACTAAAACTAAAAACAAGTATCACTATTTCCTTAAACAGTATTACCGTTTCTAGAAATTAATTGTTTTTAAAAAACAATGTTTCTTATTAATAAATTTTTATTAAGTGTTTTTCATTAAAATTTTGTTGATAATAATTTTGTTGAATTTTGGCACGTGATAAATAATTCATATTTTTATATCTTAAAAAATATGACTAATTTTTAAATTTTTTACATAATAAAAAAACTAAAAAGAAAACAGAGGGGAGGAAGGAGTGGCGTGAGAGAAATGACGATGGTGATGGGTGAAAGATAAGATTTGTCCAAAAAATGGGTCAAACTTCAATGGTACGTACCATTAAAGGGTATGTACTGTTGAATGGTTTAAGATTCATTTGGAGCCCACCACAAATTAATCTGGACCATTCAATACCCGTACCATTGAATGGTACGTACCACCCAAGATTTTTCCCAAAAAAATGGTGAAAGAGGAGAGAGAGATGATAGTGATGGGTGAATGAGGAGAGAGAGAGAGAGATGATAGTGATGAGTGAAGAGAAAGAGATGATAGTGATGAGTGAACAGAGAGAGAGGGAGGGAGGGAGAGAGAGAGATGATAGTGATGAGTGAAGAGAAAGAGATGATAGTGATGAGTGAACAGAGAGAGAGGGAGGGAGGGAGGGTGGGTGGGTGGAGACGCGCGTCAGTTACTTTATTTTTTTTATTATGATATTATATTTATGTTCTTTTCATTAAAATTTATGTCTTTTTCATTAAAAAAAATTATTATGGTGTTTTTGGTTAAGAAAAAGTTTTAAATATCATTTTCATTAAAGCTCCTATAATTAAAACCCTAGTACTCCCCAACTTCCTCTATATTTTATTGTGTTTCTCTTTTTCTTCTCTACAGCTCCACACTCTGTTCCTTAATGGGTATTTCACTGCTTTCTGTTGTGGCTTCATCCTTTATTCCAGTCATTTAGAAGTTGCCTATGGCAGGTTGGCTCAAGGTCAATATCGATGGGTCTTGTGCTAATGAACGTGCTGGTTTTGGGGGAATTTTTCGCTCATCGGAAGGTAGTGTGCTTGGTGCTTTTGCATCAAATATAGAATTTGTAAGTTCAGTTGCTGCTAAAATTCTTGCCATCATTGAGGTTGTGTGTGTAGCTTGGGTTAAAAAGTGGAAGCATATATGGATTGAAATAGACTCCAAGTTAGTTATTCATTATCTTTTCAAGGCGCCTAATGCGGTCCCTTGGTTTCTTATGGTGGAATAGAAGAATTGTCTATGGCATCTTCGTCAGATGCGCTTTATTTGCACACATATCTATCGAGAAGGGAATCAGGTTGCATATGCCTTAGCTTCATTTAGGGCACAAAGTTACGCTTGTCAATCGTGGTCTATGGTTCCGGCATTTGTAGCTTCTGCCCACACTTGTGACATTTTGTTTTTATCTTATTATCGTTTTTGTTGATCTTTCTGTCTTTGCAGGTCTTGGCTTCGTCCCCCCCACTTGTATCTTTTTATATTATTTAAGTAAACTTTCGGAGATAGGGGACAGTGGGGTCATTCTATCGGGAAGTTAGTCATTTCTAATCACTCTGAGCAGGAAGGACGTAGCCTACTTTTGTAGTTGATGGCTAAATCTTGGGTCTTGGTTCTTTCTAACTGCTTTGTGCGTGTTAGAAAGTAAGACTACTTTAGTAGTACGATGACCAAGTCTTATAAGTAGTTTGACTCGGCTAATCTTTCATCATCCTTTTTTACTTTTTTTATAAAAAAAAAAAGGCAACTAATGTCCTAAAAAACTCCCACCTTCCCGTCCTCCGCCCACAAGCATCTCCTCCGGTTGTCATTTTGAGAGTCGGTAGCATGCTTCCTCAGCGTTCATCACCGTTTCTCTGGTGTTTATCATCGGTTTTTATTGTTTTCATTTCCTTAGTTTTCCACCCATACCTTTTCAAACTCAAACAACCGTCATCCCACATATCTTCCTTCTATCTCCCATCCTCATAGTCCTTCACAACCTTTGCTCAAATCTACGAGCAATAAACCTAAGATGGATGTCAGATCCAATTTGTTCCTTCACTACCTCTGATAGGCATGCCAAATTTCCTCGAGGCCAAGTGTGCTACTGCTTCTGCCAAAGCAAGGGTATTTCACATACCCGCTTAGCCTCACCCATTTTCACATGTTACTGTGTTTGTATATACTTGCAAGGGTTGGTGAAAGTGGTTCAAATCCGATGGCACTCTCTTGGTTCAGCGTATTTGGTGACGAAATCTGGTTGTGGTCTACTTTTGGTTGCATGTTTGTAATTTTTGTGTTGAGATGCGGTCAAATTGATCACTTGGTTGTTTTCTCCAGTGTGGCTGCTGACAAGTTATTCGTTACGGCAACAACATTTGTTTTCTGCCTATGGAAGATAGAGATTAAGGTTTTTTTTTTTTAGTTTGTCTTTTTGCTTATTGGGTTGGGCTTTAAATGTACTTGGGACTCCCCACTGTGTTTTAGGTTGCCTTCCTTTGTGTTGACCCCGTGTAACCCTTTTTTCTCCTTAATGTATGTTACTTTTCGACCAAAAAAAACACTTCAAGTGTTTAATTGGAGAAAAAACTTATCATCCATCCACTTGGGATGCTCTAATTGATTCTTAATTAGTTGTAAAATTCCTATGGTGTTATAAAGTAAGTTGAATTTTTCTCTACACTATTGAGTTTGAAGTGTTTTTCTCCAAAATGTGATGCTATCAAGAGCTTACATGTGAAAAGCCCTTAACTAAACGCAAATTTTACATCAAAATCCTTAAGTGAAAGAGTCGTGCTACCAATAGTGGGCATGCGACTAGATCAACATCACTCTAATTTATATATGTAAAGAAAATTCATAAGAAATAATATTTCATGTCTTTTTCGAAGGGGTGAGAGTGGTAACCAAATTTCACCAGCCTCAAAATGGACGCCACGTATACTAAAGCATACCTAGTTGACGGAATTACACCCAAGGTTTCGCCAACGCTTAACCTTCGCGCGGATTGAGTGTTAAATGCAATAGAGGACATCTCACGTGATAGACTTACGTAAAACAATGAGCTAGGTCACCCCCACTAGCAAAATTAATTGGTGGGCTTAGCAATCCACAAAATACTTCTAACTTTTATATAAATGATAGTGAGTGTCTAGGTAGAGACGGAGGACCTCGGTGCAAAGTACGCAGATTACACAACTTAAGCGATAAGCATTTTATTGTCACAAAATTATAAATTTAGAAAAAATAACCATTTTATAATAATGTAAATAGAAATGCTATAATCAGCATGTACGAGTTAGCTAATCATGATCATTTCTACTTTCTTTATTTATTTAATACAAACTATACGTAAGAAGTCTACACCCCCCCCCCCCCCCCCCCCGGGGGGGGGGATGGGCGTATATGGTGTTTACCGAGTGGGGCCCTCGATCCAGAAGGTATGCCACTATCAGTTTGTACACTAATATACTCTAAGAGCAAGTTCAGCGGGGTGGATTGCTGGGAAAAGTGGCCGAGTTGCCAGAGGGAGGAGGTCCAACTGGTGGGCTGCTCAAGGGAAGGTGGAGGTCCGAGCAAAGGGCCCGTGAAGAATTGACCCACCGAGCCACTGAGGGAGCAGATGTCAGCCTGGCGTCAGCCCAGTTTTTAAATTTTTTTATGTCAGGCACGGGCGCATCAGCCGACAACTTTGCAGCAGGTGGAGCCCGCGTTTCAGTTCGGTCAAAGTTACCGTTGGAAAGCCATGTGGCTTCCCATGGACCATGGGATCTCAACGACTCTTTAATTTGAGTCGTTGGATTTGCAACGGTAATAAAAAAAAATAGGATTTAATATCAACCGTTGGATCTCAGACCAACACAGGGTATATGCGCGATCACTCATGTACGGGTTGAGGAACAGCCTCTCAATCACCATACAAGCTCAATACGTTATCCAATCATTTGTACTCCTAGTACCACACACATGTAAGTCCTGGCGCCGCAACGCATCACACCCGAGTCCTTACGTAGTGGGGCCTTTTCCCCATAAACAACAATAAACGTAAGACAAGCTTGCACTAAGGTATTTACCGGACAATACCCCTAGAGTACAGTGCGTGTGACCCAAACATGTGAGAATTGTCCTACGGCCGTAAGACGGTACTACAACGTAGTGAAAGCATACCAAGTGTGTTTGAAAACATACATACATACTCATGTGTTTATATATAAGAACAATATCCCTTTCATAATTCCCAAATATCTAATATTGCATAAATAAATATTTCCCTCAAAACCATATACTAAAATATCATTTAATATTTATGCAAAAGTGATATCGAAGTATAACCCATTTCATATCATATAATCATACTTGATAAATAATCCCAATCACCAATTAAATCCATTTCCCAATATATATATCATAAATAGAACAAATATGGTTGCATAAATAATTATCAACAAGTATATATATTTCATAGTAAATATATATAAATAAAAATGCTTTGAAAACCATTTAAAACTATATAGAAATCAAATCCATATTCATTTCCAATCATAAAAACCATTTAATAAAGCAAAAGTCCACTCACTGGTATTCAGGAGCGAAATCTCCCCCAGTGTTGCCCTCCTCGGTGTGCGGAGTCGAAGAATTACTTATTTAATATTAGGGAACAAATTAGAACTTCCCTAAAATAACTTAAAAATAGGCCTTAAAGAGAAATACCCTAAAAATAATACTATTTTAGCGAAAACGGGCTCGAAAAACGATTTCCGGAGCCCGAAAACCCTACAGCCGCCGCCCACCGCCGCCGGCGCCGCCGCACGCGCCGGGAAACGGTCAGACGCGCCGCCACGCGCCGGGAGGTGGCTTCACGCGCTGGCGCGTGTCGCCACGCGCTGGCACGTGTCACCCACGCGCCTGCACGCGCCGTCCCACGCGCGGCTGACGTCAGCCACGCGCCTGTTGACGTCAGCGCCGTTAAAGTTAACAGAATATACCTTTCTGGACGGAATATTCCGTTACCGTTGACGGAATATTCCCTGTCTTATTCCCCTCGTGCGGTCGCCGGAGCCGCCGCCGCCTGGTTCGCCGGAATTTCTGAAAATTTTCTGAATTAATTCCAAAACTTCAAAAATTCATATCTTCTTCGTTCTTTGGCCAAATTTAACGTGCCATATATCAAAATGAAGGTATTGAAGTGTAGAATATTTTCATACCAATTTGGGGCCGGAAAAATGGCCGGAGATGGCCTGAAATTGGCCGAGAAGCTTCGGGAAATCCTAATTCCGTTCTCCTTCAAAACTGCACCAAATTCGACGTTCTTTATATCGATTTGAACCTACTCAATCCAATAAAACCAATGGTAATGGTCTCGAGGCTTACCTTGGTCTGTATTGTACAGAAAATCGATGAACAGTTTGCCTATTCCGTTCCGACGTCGGTTTGAACGATCGGGTTTGAGTTTGAAGATTCTAAAATCACAGCCTCATTCAGAATGACGAGACAATCGAGATGGTATGGGTTTTGGGCAACGGTTCGACGTTTTTGTGATTCGTCCAAAGGTTAGGGTTTCGGTACGTTTTTGGCTTAGAGAGAAAATGGGAGAGAAAGAGAGGGAGAGAGAGAGAGAGACGTGCAGAATGATGGGGAGGGTTGGCTGCTGTGCAGTCAGCCAAAAACCCTAATTCCCACACACGGAATGGAAAATTACTAAAATGCCCCTACACTTTAAAACTTCATAAAACGTTCGTTTTAACTCCGAATTGAGTTCCGCTTGCGTCCACGCGTTCGTATCAATGAGTACATCAAGAATATGTAAAGAAATAAATTTTTATAAGTCGTCCCGAAAAGTCAACAAAAGTCAACATTGACCCTAGGGGTATTTTGGTAATTTCACATAAATTTTGGGACGGGTTGTAACAAAACACCTTGCAGGTGTCCTATCGAGCAGGTGCAATGACATGGAGACCTCGCGAGGTGTTCATGTACAAATTGCATATGAGAGGGGTCTTTTTGGCTTGGCCTTCGCTCCATCAGCGTCTCGGACAGTAGCTGCACCAATTTTTGGTGCACTTTGAGCATGAGCGCGGCCTTTATCCAACGCTGGCAATGGTCTTCTTCTCTAGACAGCAGTTGCACCATTAGGTGCACTTTGCGCGTGAGCACAGTCTTCTTATCCAACAACCCTCTTTCTTCTGGACTCCAAGGTGGCGACGACACGGGGTTGCTTCCTTTTGTCTTCCGCTGCAGGTTCATCGCTCGCTGCTGCTTTTCCACGTCGAACAGCTCCAATCTTCAGTGTCTTGGTTGTGACTTTGTTAGTCTGACTTCAGAGAAGACTTTTCTGGAGAGTACCTTGACATCGGAGACAGGGTAGATAGGGGTGTTTTGTTTTTTTTCCTTCACTGCAACTTCGTGCTTTTCGTATTTGATGCTCGTTGCAACGGTGTTTCCACGCAACGGCCTTGGTTAGCGGTGAATGGTTGAAGCGTACACAGATCTTGGTATCGAACCTCGTCCATGAACTTGACAGCGAAGAGGCTTGGTTGCAGAAGATGAATTGAAGCTTGGAAGCAATGAGCATCGATCTCCTGCATAAATAAAGAACAAAGAAAACAAATAGCTAGGTTTTATACCTTCAGTTTTCGTAGAGTTAGTCTCCTTTAATTTCAGCAGTCTCTTCTGATTTCTCACCAACAATCTCTCTGTTGTTCGTCCTCTCCTTTTGGCAGTGTTTCGTTGATTCGTTTCTTTGAATCTCTCTCTATTTCTGCAGTATCTTCCCTTTCTGTTTTTCTCTTTTCTTCTCCCATCTCCTTTCTGCCCCTTTTGTTTGGCTGGGAGTCTTATTTATAAGCTTGAGAAAGAGGTCTTTGGAGAACTACGTGGGTTGAAGTGATGGGCCATTTTCTTCTGCACGTTCAGGGATGTGGGAGTAACTGCTTCCATCTGGTTCAGATGCTTTTGTTGACTTAATCTCCACCTTTAATTTTGCTTTCTACCATGTTTTAGAATAAAAATTCTAGAACCCACGTTCGCTGGATATTACTGCTACTTTTGTTTTTTTTTATTTTTTTTATTTTTATTTTTTTAACACTAACATTACCATTACTATTTAGTTAGTTTTTTAATTCATTTTATAAATTAATGAGGAGTATTTAAATTAGAAGTTAACTAAAATGTGATATGACACATGACAGAATAAGAGATGGTGGTGACCGGTGAGCAAGCAAAAATGCTCCCCTAATCAATTTGTAGTATTTTATTAGAGCAGACACCACACAATTGATGTACCATGTTCCGACCTGTCGCCCTTCATAATAGTGCAATTTATATAGAATAGATTCATCGTCACGTAACGTTTTAATTTAATAATATATTATTATATAAAATAATTACATATATCAATATATTATTGAACAAAAAACACTACATAATAATAAATCCGTCCGTCCCTTCTAAATTTTCCTCCTGTCTTTGCTCGGGGATTATACGCAAGAAAAAAGAAGATGCACCCTTCCCCTCTGTCTTGATCCAAAGAACCTGTCATATCTTCAACCTCCACCACACACGAAAAATTCTCTTCCACACAATTCCCCCAATACAATTACAACTCACCAAACAAAGATTTCACACGATGTAATCATATGCCACGTAGAATCATCACGTGAAAATTTTCCATGTCATCATTGTTTGGATAAAATAATGCTATTGGGACGTACTTAATCAAATTATCTCAACTAACAAAATTCACTCGATAACAACGTTTAACCTGATTTATAACCGATATCAAGTTTGGTTATTCTGATTAACAGTTCAAAAGCATCATGTGCAACGAAAATCCCCAATTTATTTTCATTTTTTAGTAATAGATTAGACATGTTTTGTTTTTATTTTCTTAAATAAAATGATATATTTACACTAAAAAATTTAAAAAAAATTGATATCAAACTTGTTATACACAAAATTTAAACTTTATTTCTTTCACTTACAAATAAAGAAAAATATCACTTTACCGTAATACGAAATATCACTTCAACGTAATACTACACTCCTTGATTTAAATTAGTATCGTGTCATTTGATAGGATCTGTTGACGTCATTATCCGGTTATGTAAGCCACAATCAAACCGTTCCCTTCCCCTGCCCATATCTTATGGGCCCACAATCAAACCAATAATGTCATCCTATCTGATAACACAAATTGGATTTAGAAAAGCAAAAAGATTAACCGCAAAATTATTATTATTATTCTTATTACTCATTGGCAGCCGATAAGTCATAGACTTGTGGAATGGGTCCCACCCCACCAAGGTTAAAGATCCTTAAGAGGAAAGCCCCAGGTGGGCGTCACGTGGCCTCACGTCCCAATTTCTCCCCCTTGTGGCCTGCGACTGTCCACGTTGGCAAAGCTTTGGAAACCGGAGGCGCCCACAACCTACACTGTGGGTCGCCACGTCAGCGCAGAATCCGACGGAAAAAATCTGGACTGAGCGCGAGACACGCAAAGTTCGCTCCATAATCCCGACGACACGTGGTGCTCACTGGAGCGATGAAGGATTTTTAGTGGTAAGGGCGAGCATGTAGAGGAACAGGAAGGAGTAAGGAACGCCCATACCATTCCAACTCAACAGCCACCCGATCCCCGCCACGCGGGAGAGAATCGAAGTGTCACGTGATGATCACGTGCGTCGAAATGCGGGGACGTCAGCGCAGGATATAAAAGCTAAACGGCACCCGTGGATGTCGTAGAGAAGAAGATAAACAACTCCGAAGGAACTGGTTTGCTTCACTAGTCTTGGATTATCGAAACTGCCTCCGATCCTACTTCCGTATACGGTGTAAAATCACGTAATTAAATCTGAAGTAGAGGGGTGTTTCCGTAACTCGGTACAAGGCTGCGAGCGCGCGATTCGCACATATATCTTGGTGTGCTGAGACAGAGGAAGCAGGAAAAACGAGAGGCGGAGAAAAATGAGAGACTGCGAGCTTTGCGGAGTCCGGGCACGGGTTCACTGCGAGGCGGACCAGGCGAGGTTGTGCTGGGACTGCGACGGGAAAGTTCACGGAGCTAATTTTCTGGTGGCGAAGCACCAGCGGAGCCTCCTCTGCCACGGGTGCCAGTCGCCGACTCCGTGGACGGGGTCGGGTCCCAAGCTCACACCGACGGTCTCGGTCTGCGATATTTGCGTTGAACGCCGCGGGAATAAGCTCCAGCGGCCGGAGGTTCAAGAAAGCGAAGCGGAGAACGACGGCGATGAGGAGGAGGAGGAGGAGGAGGATGACGGTGATGATTGTGACGAGAGTGATGAGGATGAGAATCAGGTGGTTCCGTGGTCGTGTTGTTCGTATTCGACCGCTGAGCCTCCGCCGGCGGCGAGTTGTTCGAGCAGTGAAGAAGAGGAGGATGAGGAATATTCGGCGTCGAAGCTAATGCGAGAGAATGCGGATGGTTTGGGATGCGATGAGACGGCGTCGTTGGGTTCATTGAGGATGTTGAAGCGACAGAGACTGGGCGAAGAAGACCGTTTATTAAGTCAGAGATCAACGGCGAGGGTGAGCTCAATCCGAAGGCTTGGGGTGATCAACGACGGTGATGATTGTGCGTCCGCCAGAGACGGATGATCAGAGCCGTTGATCTTAATTACGTTTTTAATTCATTTTGTTAATTCCTAACAATACATTAGAGGGGATGCTTGCCTAGTAAGCTAGTTGTTGAATGTTAACCACGTGATTGTTTTAGTATTTAGTATTTAACCCCTTCATTTTCCAATGGCGTCTGTCAGATTAAAATTTAGATCCAGTTTAAATTATGTTGACTAATGTAATGAATTTTGGTGTGTATGGGAGTATGATATAGATTCATAGTTTTAAACTTAATTAGTCGCGTTGTGGTAGCGTAACTTTTGTAAGAGTGAAAAATTAAAGGGGATTGGACCCGCTGCGGTTGGAGAGATTTGTTAAAATATCTATAAAGCTAAGTTGAGAGAAGAGGTGGGTGGTGGTATCAAAGTATGAGGTCGTTGTAATTGTCTTTATTTGTTTGGTGAAGAAATAGAAATGTTTAATTGTTTATATGTGTGGTTTGGTTTAAGCTTTGACTTGCTTTGCTTCCTCATTTGAATCAGTTTTGGAAGCTATATACTATTTCGCATTTTTAATTGTCAATTTCTCACTAGTGGCTGCTATCTTGTTCTTATGTGTGTGTGTCTATATATATATATATATTATTCCCAATAATTTATTGGTAGACTAGACTAAACCCAAAATTCTACAAGGAACTAGTGGATAAGATTAATCTTAACCTCCACGGCTTACAATAAGTTTTAAGGATGCATAAGTTAAGATTAAATATTAATCACCCCGACTTTGCAACCCTATTATAATACATCGCCACACCTCATACTAGCTGTTACAATAGAAACATAGGATAATTGTTTTTGATTCTAAACACATCACTAATCGCGTCACTAATCGCGTGAGGAGTGATGTAGAAACATTTTGTCATGTCACGCCATACATGCAAGTTTCTCATGCGCAATTGGGAGAAACTGTTGTGGATTTTACTACACGTTACACTCAAGATTTTGTCGTGGTCAGTCAAACTTATTAATAAAGTATTATCATTGAAACCATTGCAAACCAACAATTTCCTATGATCGATCCTATCTTCTTGATATTGGCATCACAAAGTCGGTTTGAAAAAAGATTCAGTGCGTTACGATGCCATTGTTGGACTGTTGCATGATGTTTGCATGCCAAAACGATTCAATTGTGGATATATACGTTCGGCATATATATCCATTCGAGTTGAAAGAAATGCCCAACATTATGCTCCCCACCCCTCCATAACTTTCAGACTCTACCACACGATGGAACCCACTGCGCATCAACGGCATACAGCCACCCATGCGCACGTGGGCAACTATCCTTAGCATCACTCTTTAGGACAAATCCGACGCGAGAAAAATGAACGACTTCTAAATACAGGGTTTAACTTCAGTGGTACGTACCATTCAATGGTACGTACTGTTGAATGGTTTAAAATTCATTTGGGACCCGCTGCAAATTAATCTGGACCATTCAATGGCCGTACCATTGAATGGTACGTACCACTGAAGAATTTTCCCTAAATACAATGCAATCGCAGGTATTTGGTAGAAAGTAGCCTTACCATACCAATTACCAAGTAATCCAAATATAAACATCCCAAATTTATAAACGCCGTCTAGCATAATTATTAGACACATCTGATAATTAAATTTGCATCATACTAGCAACAAGAAGCACATCTCTCGAAACTAAAAGTCGTATCGAGACACAAAGCGGTCGAACAAAGTAGAAAAGGCATCATACAAATCCTAAACCTCATTCACCATACAAATACCATCTCCAATCCTCCCAGAGTTCATACATGAGAAGGAGCTGTTGGTGAGGAGAGAAAGCAGTCTCGACTCCTGCAGTCTAGACTCAACATGTCAGCCACTCCCGGTCGACTAGACATCTACACAAACTGCACAATATAAAACCAGTAAACTTTGTCACATTCCACATAAACAACTCAAAATCGAACCCCAGACTACTTTGCATGGAAATCGGGAACCAGATAAAAGCCACAGGAACTATACACTACAAGAAAACCGCACAAGTGTTTTTGTGTGTGTGGTATGTCAATGTAGATAGAACCTCTTACTGAAGAAAATACAAAATTAGCCTGAACAACTGAAAAAAGCAAGTCGCTAGAGCATTAACACGTTACAAGCAAGAATAGAGATATTTGGCGTTTAAATGCGAACCTGTACTTGAGAGGATTCAACTACGACTCGTAATACCAGCGCTAAGCTTCTGCCACAAGAAAAACAACCAATAATAATGTCATGAATATGAAAACCATCCAAAAAGATTCACTCTTGTAAGATCAGTATAAACTCTAGGACCCAAAAATAAAGAGAAGAAAATCCCAAAACAACCACTTCAGAACAAGATTTCAAGCCAAAACAATATTTGCTTATCTCCACGCTTTTTGAACAACCTTAGGAAGTAAATATAAACACACAAAACTAAAAATCTTAAAAGCTAAAATGACATTTCGGCCCTTCCAGAACTAGTTGCAAAGTCTATTCTTTCACACACCTTACGACATGCCCTTATACCAATCGACCTTGAGGCTAAATACATATACAGAATCTTTATTATCATGTAAAATCACTAAAACGTCACCACTGCACCAACTAGTACAAAAGAAACATATCCCAGAGCACATAAACCTAATAGAGTAACAACTGAAATACACAACAAGACAACAAACTGCAACTCAGTGGCTGAAATTTAAAACAAATGTAAGCATATTATTTAATGTACAATACATGCGAAATAAAATATTAAACATATTATTTCATGTACCGCACATGTCAATGTCTTAATCAACTAGTATAGAATAAACACATCAAGAAATAGTTCTTAGTTGTTCTAACATGGGTAGAGGTGAAAGATCCAAGATATTCTTCAGAGAAAAGCCAAAATGATAAACAAGAGGACATTTAAAACCAGTATGAACAAGCATTTTGACAAAATTTTCAGTTCCAGGATTTCCTTCTAAAATATTATATTAGCTGATGACTTGATATGAATCATGCAGAAGGTGAGAGAAGATGAGTCATGCAGTCATTTCAGTTAAACTTACTGATGAAACAAACTCTTTTGTTCTACTTAGAATTTGCAAGCAGCACTGGTAGATGCAAAAAGATTGGTTGGGCCCTGACAACTAGACATGTAGAGAGCAGCAAATTTGCAAACCAAATTAGTGTTTTATTTTTAACCATCATACATGAATCCTGATTAGGTCCCTGAACAAAGCCGTTTCATCTCAAAATAGCAACTAGCAAGAAGGGATTATCCAGCAGAGTGAGAAATGAGAATACAAGTATTGGCATTTTCTTAGTCCACTGAACTTACAACTAAAGTTGCCAGCAATGTGAACAACCTTGGCTCCTCATTACAATTTCAAATGGAATTTATCTACAGCATAGGCCTATGCAAAGTGCGCTCTAGGAAACAGCCAACTAGAAATAAGAAATATCACCAATGATTTTTCCCAAAACATGTCATGAATACGAGAAGTTTGTAAAAACTATGTCACTTTTGGCATGGAGAACTTATTCTGACATTAAATGAGAGAAAGAGGTAGACTTGCTTTTGTCTTTACGAAGCATCTGGCAGCACTAATTACCTACTAGTAAAGGGAAAACTAATTCCAAACAATAGTTTATCATTCCAGACAAAAGAAAAAGGATATTCTCATAGGTAGGATATTTAATTGAAAAAGCTAAATAGGCCAAACCACAAGTGCATGGGGATGGTATATGCTGCTTAGAACCTCTATGCACATACAAAATTCCACAAAGGATTGTTAAAGAAGATTGGAAAGACCAAGCAACTCTAAAAGTAAGAAAACTTAAATTGGAAGGCTCCATGCTAATCTAGCGATAAAACGTATCTCGTTCTTGTTCAACAACTTTTTCACATTCAAAGAACCTCATGATGCTTTCAGAAAACAAGCATGAGTTGCAAACATTGCGAAAAGATCAAACTTGTTTAATCAACCTTGGCTATGAGAAAATCCATAGCATACAATAGAAAACATTTGCAGTTCACAATTACATCAAAACCAAATTCAAATTTCGTTTTGCGAAAAGTTAGACGGATACATCAGTAACTGCTAAACTAACAAAGTTCCCATTTGGAGCTCCCATTTCAGATATGTGTAATGTGCAACAATCATACCCAAATTTGATACAATCACCAATTAAAAAACTAAATTCTGAAAACCATTAAAAACCGAAACTTGAAGTTGCTAGCAATTAAATCAGAGAAAAAGCCCTAACCTTTCTTATGCTCCTCTTTTACCACCGGCACCGGTTTGATCACGGCCTCTTCCTCCTCATTTTCTTTAACCGCAACAACCGCCGCGGCAACAGGAGGAGCACCAGAACCACCACCAGCACCGCCGCTATTGTCATCCTCCGGAAACCGGACAACAACAACGGGACAAACGCAGTGATGAACACAATAATCGCTGACGCTCCCGAGCTTGCCGTCGTTCCCACGCTTGGCGGCGCCGACCCCTCGGCTCCCCATGATCACGGCACTGAGCCCTAGCCTCTCGACCTCCAGGCAGAGCCGCTCCTTCATGTCATGGTCCTTGACGATGTGGATCTTGTACGGAATCTGCGCCTCCTTCAGGGGCTTGGCGAGATCGGCTGCCTTGGAGGCGGTGAAGGCGTCGAAGTCGTTCTCGAGCTTCTTCTGCTTGACGGAGTCGTGCAGGGCGTGGTTGTCGACGAAATCAATGTCGTCGTTGGTGTTGATGGAGAGGTCGACGGAGCCCCAGTCGGCGCCGAAGAGGACGGAGGTGGGGCTGACGTGGAGGAGGATGACGGCGTCACCAGGGCGGATGTAGTGGTCGACGGCCCAGCGGACGGCGTGGGCGCTCTCGTCAGAGAGGTCGACGGCGACGCCGAGCTTGCGACGGGCGCCGGCGGTGGGGGTGGGGGTAGCGGCTGAGCCGGCGGAGGAGGAGTGGTGGCGGGGGGAGTTGGGGTGGTGGATTCTGATGTGGGGGAGTTGGGGATCGGACGGGTCTTGGGGCTGAGGAGGCTGCTGAGGGTGATTCATCTGGGTTTTGCAGAGGTTTCGGTTTTTGTGTTGTTTTCTGTTTGGATAGTCGGAAAATTTTGATGGGAAAGTGAGAGAGAGTGGAGAATGTGGATTAAAAAGTCTAAAATGCTTATATCATTAATGATGATGCGTCGTATATGCCAAGGTCCAACACAGAACGACATCTGGATGTTCTTTTTTCTTTCCTTCTTTTTTTTCCTTTTTTTGGGGTTTATTCAATGGGCTTAGATTAGGGCTTTTGGCGGATTTAGGCCTAGCCCGATGTTTTGCTTGAAGTCAACATCTTTAACTATTGAACACCAAGTTGTAAGCCCATTAGTTCGCATTACCATTTGGGTTGTTTTCTAGGAAACACTTATACTCACAATCGTTGTCCTAGAAAGAGATTTGCTCACCCGCGCCCACCTGAGTTGAGAGCATAGTTTGTAAATGACTCTCGTAAATAGCGTATTGATAACGTATCTCCACCATATTGATGGTATATAGATAGTGTATCGTCATTATAATGTTAATACGGTGGGGATGGTCATGTGCAAACTATGTGCACAACTCAAGTCTGCGAGTGAGCATTTATGGTGCTAGAAATACTTTAGAAGCACAAAATTTTATTAAAGTGAAAGTGCTTTCCAGAAAAGCACATAAAAGTTCTACTAAAGTCAAAGTGCTTCCTAGAAAAGCACATAAAAGTTCTACCTAAAGGCCCATTTGATGAAGCGTTTTTGGCGTTCCCATAACCATTTCTGAACTAATTAACAACAATGGTGCTGATTATTTTGTTAATTAGTGTAAATGGTCTAAAGCTCAATCCCATTAGATTAGTACCCATATTGACAAAAAGTCCCAAAATATATTTTTGCTCCTTTTTTTCAACTTCGTGATCAAGGTTTTATCTGTCGAACAAGGATTTTATATATACAATTTAATTTGTTTTAAACTCTACTAGAAGCAAATATGTCATTAGGACTACGATCTAATGAATTTTTTTTATGTAAATTGACTCACCTCGATTGACTTAGATGGCAAGTTCAATTTCTAATTATTATGAATGATCTATTGTGTGGATTAGTAAAAATTTTCACTTATTAGTGCCTAATTATTATGACTGATTTAATAAAAATCTCCAAACTGCAAGATATATAAATCTTTCAATGAGAATTGAATCAAACCAAGACGTTCTTCAGTCAACTGGTGGAATACATCGCATCAACCTGGGAGCATTAGCCGATCTGGTACATCAATACATGTTCCTATGCCCATTCCAATCTTGTCTAACTTTGCTAACTCCCGCCTCCCTTGGTTTTTTGGAGGAAGTATCCCAATTCTTTTTTACGGGCCTGCCGAGTCCTGAAAAAGGGTTCTTGGGGAAGCGTGGTAGGGGTAGGGGAAGGTAGGGGCTGTCGCCGCCTGACAGAGGCAGAAGCCGGGGCCACGGGAGCTATCTGTGTGGAGTGTGTCGATTGAAAGAGGAGGGGTGTGGGGTATAGAGCCGTAAGCCCGGCTGGCATAGAAGTCTCTCGCGCGGGCGAAGGAGATGCATTTCTGGTACTGGACCGCATATCTTGCTCATCCGACATGGCATGAATCACCGAACCTGCACTCAGGAAGCAGGATTCGAACCTACGTAGAAAAACTTCAACAGATTTACAGTCTGTCGCTTTTAACCGCTCGGCCACTCTCCCCCTCCAGGGCGGAGGCCCCCTCAATGGGTTCTAAGAAGAGGGGCATGTACCATAGTTTGTTGAGAGAGGCCGCTACTGCTAAAATATGATGCAAATTTTTTACATCTCCTAATAATCTTTCTCAAACCTTTTTGCTTGAATGCTTTCAGTGATTGGCCAATAGAGAATTATGGAACTTTTTGTCAACAGTGCAAGACGAATTTCGAGGAAAACTTGAAAAATTAAAGTTCAAATCAGGATACTATATTGTGAATGTGAAATGATTCAAATATCATATTTATTTATCTCATTAATATTTTGGCGCACTTAAGATCGCAGAGTATTATAAACACACCCGGAAGCTTATGCATTTTGTTATGTTTTTTTTTATTTGGTCGAAACCATTTTGTTATGTTATATTAGTTATGACAGGGTGGTTTTCTTGCCACTAATTACTTGGAAACAAAGCAAAAGGAATATAAAAGAAAAAGATTAATTAATGAAAGAACCAAAAATAAGAGAGCAGGAAAAGAGGAAGTGAAAAGGAAAAGCTGGCCTAGCCCATATATATGTAGGCTACCGGGAGGTTGATCATGATCAGAGTGCAACCAATGAAAAGGCAGTTGGAAAAAGCTTCCCTCCCCATCTGCATGCAGCTGCAGGCATCAGATATATATATATATATATAGAGAGAGAGAGAGAGTCCTACAGACTCCCAGTGAGGTTACCTGGCAGCTGCTGCCTGCATATTTATGTGATAATATGACCTGCTCTTCATCTTGCATAGCCTGGCCCTGGTGTGCTCAGTATACTCAGCAAATCAGAGTAGTAGTACGACATGTCGTTAAAGAAATAAGCTTAATTGATTAATTAGCTCACATTTTTCAAAAAATACCACAAGGGTTTGTTTGTTTTGATGACTGACTCATCTCCCATAAACAGAAAGGAGAGATGCCTTTTTGTGTTTCAGCACATCAGAGATTGAAAACTAAACTCTCAAACAGAAATTACAAAATTAATTATATTACTCTTTTTTTTCTTTTTTTTTATATTGGGGAAATTAAACATTAATAATTTATAAGTGAATTGGGGACAAAGTTCAAGGTTGTAGCTATATATACATACATACATACATACATATATATATAGCTAGGGCTGTATGATCAGTTTGTATATAAACACTGCTCAGAGCATGCAGCTAGCAGCTTACACATAATTTTCATTTACACTCTTTTCAAATATATTCTGAACTCATAAATTACACACATATATAGCTTTCTCGATTCGACCTCCATTGTTTATATATAAGATTTTTCTTTTATATTTCTACCCCACAAATATAAATTTTGTTTTTTTCAAAACAAAAGGGTTGGCTATACAAGGTTTCTGACCTTTCATTGATTTAGAAAACAGTTTTTTTTTTATTCGAAATTTAGAAAATAGTTAACTTATAACTAAAAAACTATAGAACATTTTTATTCGAAATTAAGCCAAATACAACTTCATTGCAAAAATAAGCTGAAATTTGGTAAACTGACAGCGAAAAAATAGTTTCTCAAAAGACATGAACAAAACTAATGGGCTCAAATTTATGAGCAAAGTTTAAAGTAACAGAACAAGCACCATTGACAACAATCTTTTTATGCCTTGCTCTGATAGGTTGAGAAAGGCCACGACACGTAGTGTTGCAGCTTCTGCCAAGAGCACAACCAGAGGAGCAGCATTTTGAGATTGGATTATAAAACTATATACAGGACATTAGTCTAATGTCTGAACAATATAGTGAGAAAAATCGTAATATTTAGTGGATGTGATATTTTATTTTGTTTTCTTATGAATATATAGAAGAATATTATCTCAGTTTATATTGAAAAACTTGAACAACTTTGGTTGCAGTCACTTAATTAAACCTTTTTTTTTTAACAGATAAACAATGGTCATTACCCTTTTTTGAAAAAAAATAAGATAGTTGCACAGTATGGGCCACATGCCCACAACAACTAGATATCGAATTAATCACAAATATATATATCGTTCTTTGCATCTATGTGAATTAGATTTTGAGACATGCAACCAACCACTAAAACAAAAGCAGTAGTAGTACCGGCCAAATTAAATTGCAGCAATTAATTTTAGTGAAATTTTTTCTCTCAAAACATTGTAAATTAAGATTCCAAGGAGAACATATAATTGAAGAGATCAATTATAGAACTAATCGTCAAACCTAAATGAGAATCTAAAAGTAATTAAAGGGATTAATTAATAACAGATAAAATATAGATCACATGAGAATTAATGGCAACTTGGATATGGAATTATAAAACAATAACTATTGAAACTAACTTTGGAGACAGAGACCTAGATTCTAGCTTTAAACATGCATTAATCCAGCTTGTATTGCGTGGAAACTAAATTAATTAATTAATTTAGAGCTGATAATATCTATGTCAGTTTAATTAACAACAAAAGGGAAACCAAAAAAGCTGCATCAACAGCATCAAAACACACAAAAGCAAACACCTTCACTTTTGCTTCTAAAACGAAAGCTTGAGTGACAAATCAATAGGATTGTGATGGTGATGATGGTGATGATGATGATCATGATCAGGGTAACTGTCAGCTGCCCCAATCCCATAGCCATTGTATGTTGCAGCAGTGATATCAGAAGCTTCTTCTTCTACTGTTTGCAGCTGCAACATCCCTAGCTCCTTGGGATATGTGCCTCCTCCTCTTTTCATGGTCGACTCATCACTTTTCTGATGATCAGCAGCTGGAAAAAACTCATATTCCATGAAAATCCCACCACCAGCTGACCCTCCCTTTCTGTGCACTGCCCTAACCTCTACACCCTACAAATTTACAAAGTCAATTAATAATCCAACCAGTCAAATTAATTACATGTTCATTCACCAAAAACAATATTATCTATTTATTTGTTCATTACAATCTGAAAATATAAATGTACCCAAAAAACAAAACAAATATATACATATTTGACTTGGATTTCATTTGGTTTTTTTATCTCTAGCTATAAAATTAAATTTTTGCTTGTTCTACCTGATCATCAACAAGGTTGCTGCGCCCCAAGTACCGGGTGGATCTATTCACCACTCCGGCACCAAAACCGCCCGCTTCAGCGTTGAATCCGAGAAATTCAGAACCGTTGATTGGTGAAAAAGCAGAAGATTTGTCACTCTTGCCGTTGAAGCCCTTGTAATTCCCACTATTGAACCTCTTCTTCTGCAGCCCCTAAAAAAAGAGACCGAAGAGGGATCACCAAATTTAAACCTAAAACAAAAAAGTGGGGAAACAAAAAAGCTCTTACTAATGTAACAGTACTAGTCTTAACAAGCAAAGGGAACACATTGGCTTCAAAGACTTCATTTTTCCCACGTTTTCTCGGAAACCAAACAAGTTGGAAGTGGGATTTTTTTTTAAAAAATAAAATAGAATATGAAACAAAACAAAAAAGTAAAGACCTTGAGGCAGTGATCGCAGCAATCAGAAGACAAAGATTGTATCTTTGGTATTGAAGAGAGCTCTCTCGAGGTCTCGTACACAGCCTCACCTTGAACTCTCGGATCCGGACCCCCGAGTCTGTAAGGACTCGGATCCAGGTTCATCACCAGATTATTCCCACCACCATAACCAAACCCAGAACCATTCCCAACCCTCTGACCCACCAAACTATAAAAACCAGTAGTAGTAGCAGCAGAACCACCACAGCCGTTGATCACCGGGGATCCGTTGAACCCGGATGCACCGTACTGCACCGGAACGCTGTTAAGCGGGTCGGGTAGGGTTATGGGGTTTTGGTACTGATGATAATGATGAGGAGGAGGAGGAGAAGGAAGATTGAGGACTTGGGTTCGGGGCATTTCGGTCATTTTCTTCCAGTCTTGGAGCCTCAGGCGCTCCAGCTGAGCCACTCCAAGGCCTCTTTGCGGTTGCTTTTTAGTGTTTGAGGAGGCTTTGGCGGCGGATTTCTTGGTGGGTTTGGTGGATTTGGCGAGCTCGGGTTTGGATTCGTCATAGGACCCGAAAAGGGTTTTGGCGGGTTGTTTTGTTGTGCTCCGCTCTGAGGCCATGAGCAGCATTGGTGTCGCCATTTCTGCAGAAAAATGGTGATCAAAGTTTGAGACTTTGGAGTGTTTAATGGCTTTTGGGAGAGAAAAAAGACCTGAGTTTTGTGTTAAGATTGGAAATGCACAAATGGTTGATGTTTTTAGAGAGAGAGAGAGAGAGTTCTGGGTTTGGATTTGGATCTTGGGATTTCAAGGTTGGAGATGGGTGTGTTTTTTGATTGAGAGAGAACATGAAGTTAGAGAGAGAGAGAGAGAGAATGGTGGAACTAATGAGTGTGTGTGGGTGTGAAGTGCTTAAAATGACTTGGCTATGTCAATGTTTTGCTCTTAATCTGTCTGTAATTTGTTCTCTAGTAAATTTTACTAGTTCCACCCATCTTTTTTACTAAATCCCATTCTATAATCTCCTTGTCCTCTCTGAAAGCTCTCAAAAAAGAACATTGAAATGGCAAAACCAAGCTTGAACAGAACATCTTATCTAATTCCATATAACATACAAATCCCATAAAGGGTTTGAACTTTGCACAAACCCACCCAAAATTCACCCAAGTGTCACTCACGCTCCAATGTCAGATCAAAGTGTAATGCACGCTTCCAGAGCGCAGGTAGAGGGAAAGCAAGAACAACATGGTACCGGGAGACACGTGGCAAGGGGGTTTGGGGATTGGCCAATTTGTAGCTGCAGGCATTGGTCGGAGAGAACCCTAAAGAGTGTTAATTAAATTGTCCTGAGAGCGGCTAGGTGCCAAAACAAGCAAAGTTGGTGGCATTGTTGATAATATTGTCTTCGTTTCTAGCCTTGGCAAATATGGAAAAATAATTATTAGGGTTTTCAAGTATATATATACATATATATATATAGATATATTCAAAAAATTAAAAAAATCAATACAGGTGATAATCTGGACTACGTACAAAAAATAAACAACCATGATTGAATTGAAGAAGCATTATTTTCGTTTACCTTCTAATCAAATGGATATAAAGCCAGATTATCCAATATTCTGAACTATTAAAAACAAACCCCTGATAATCATGGCCTTTATAGCTGGTGGGGTTTTTGGGGCTCTAGGAGCTCTTTGATGTTGATGAGGTGGTTGCCGTTGAAGGGTGTGATCAGAGTAACAGATGAAGGGTGACAAACAGTCTTAACACATGGTGCAGTAGTAGTACTGGTAGAGAAAGAAACGCCTCAAGCTGGTATCTAGCTTCTGTGGCAAAATCATATATATATATATATATAGAGAGAGAGAGAGAGAGAGAGAGAGAGAGAGAGAGAGAGGGAGCGAGTAAGATTTGGCTATGATATATAGGTTTGCAATGATGCCTTTCTTTGTACTACTGCACTCTACTCATACATGTTAACATCAGAAAGCTGACTGAGGATCCATCTTTATTAAACTAAAAGGGTGCTCTTTTTGTTTTTCAGGGTAAATGGAAAGGGTAATATTTTTTACATCTCTAAATCTACTTATTTCTGTCTTTTGATTCTCTTTTAATTTCTTCAGTTGGAATATCATATATATATAGGGGTATGTATGGGGAGAAAATGGTGTGCGAAAATCAGTTTTCTAAATGAAAGTCACCAAAAATTTACACGCAACTAAAACAGTGGCCTCATTAAGACCTTGCCCGAATAAAATAATTGACATAAAAAAAACCTCCGGTGACTGAATAAGAGTGTCACATACTCACATACTAGTTAAATTTTGTAATTCAATTTGTTTCTAACTGTAGAGAATAAGATAAAATAATTAAATTCCAATTATTGGGTCCCTCTTTTGTAAATTATTTGTGATACTAAAATTTCTTTGTGGAAAACAAAAAACAATAAAATTTCAATTGATATGATATAATTTTTTTTTCAATTTGGACAGAACATAACCATATATATATTAATCATTCAAATGCATGACAAAAAGAGGGGCCCAAATGTGTTAAAGCAAAGAAACAATCTCTTTCACGGCAAAAAATCATGTGGATGTTCTCTAAAGAGACCAGAGAGCTGCAAATTAATGTCGATGATCAAATTTAGAGCAAGTTAACTTGGGATAATAACACTTAGTCACAACAATTAATTTTCCACAAAAGCAATTAATTAAGAGGTCGTTTGATAACTATTTCGTTTTTAATTTTTGATTTTTTGAAAACTAAAAACTGAAAGTAGTTACCAAACAAAATTTTAGTTTTTAAATTTTAAAAAAGTGAAAACGAAACAGTTATCAAGCGGCCCATAAATAACAATTTCATAAGTTGCAATTATTGGAAGATTAATTAGACATTCTTTTAATTAAAGTGTGGAGTGTTTAAATAAATTGTTCTTGCGCTTGACTCTTTCTAGCACCCTAGTTAATTATGTGATCCTCTCAACAACCACACATTCCAATTTTGCATTAAGCAATCTTCCCTCTCTTCTTTTTCTTCTGCTCATTTATGTGCTTGCCCTTTTTCATCTCTAATTAATACCATTAAAATCTCAAGCAAAAACCATTTTTACGTTTTAGAATCACATGCATATGAAGAAAATATATGTCTCTTTCAAGTTATGTACCTACATTTGCTTCATTACTCCCCTACCACTGCAAACCTAAATTGGGTCTAATCATGATATTCTTTCCGGATACCCCCATTTACTACTACACCATCTTATGCTTCAAACAAATCCCGAAACCCGGCAAAAGGATCTTGTGGTACTGAAATACGGTTACATGATATAATTAGTTCACTTGCATACTATAATATATATATATATATATATGAGTTAACATATAATATAACAAATTAACATGTTTTGAAAAATTATTGATACAATATACGACCATGTCTTTCAGTGCCTCACAATAAATTTTCATAACTCAAAAAAATCGAGTATGAGACTTTAGCAAATAGTTAACTAATCAATCCTTTGATGACCCACCAAATCCTCACCTAGCATTAAGATAGCCATTTAATGCAACTAGTTCATTCAAAATAGCATGATTTCTTCATTGCCATGCACAATCTTAGAACACTACACAATTTTTGTAACACATATGAAGCATGATACAGCGGCATTAGTCAAATCCATTGTGTTTTTTTGGTCAAGAGCCCCAAACGAGTGACAAGCTGACACGTGTCGATACCATGTGTGTAGAAATGCGGTCCCATGTATGTGTATGTAGCAAGAAAGTACGAAGCTCGCGCCGTCCTAGAGCCCATGTAACCTCGTGAACATCTCACCAATCATGACCCTCCACGTCATCAAATGGGATCCACTTTCCATTTATGGACTTTTTTCTTCCCTAGATTTAGACCGTATAAAGATAGAATCGAAACGAGGCCCCTATTTTAATGTAAAAGGACTTCATTTGTGGGATCAACTACAGGTGGTCCTCCGTCTACGTGGCAGGTGGGGGCCCACTACGAGATTAATTGGACGATAGAGGAGGGTTGTACGGAAGGACTGCGCCGTGGTGAAAAGGGTAGGGTAAGGATGGGGTAGTTGGCTTGGCTTTGTTGGGGGAGACTATTCCCCGTAGCGTTTTGTATTAATAATATAATAATGTGTGAAGAGAAATGACACATTTATAATATTATTAATACAAAACGTCACGGCAATAATATATCTATTTCATAAATTGTTTTTATAACGAAGATGGATAATTTTTGCAATTATTTTTCATTTCTTATGCGACTCTCTAGCTATTGAATTAAACAAGTAAAAGTAGAATGAATGAACAAATAAAAAGAGAGTATGCAGTAAATACGGAAAAAATGTGCAAAAATCACTGACCTTGTTGGAGGGAGGGAAATGTTTTGCAGGGGTTGGCACGTGGGAGGGTTGATTTTATTTTGTGAAAATTATTATTATTATTATTATATGTTGTTGTTATCGGGGTTGCTGGGTTTGGACAGGCACGGTGGATTATCGGGTTCTGATGAGAAGATTGTGCCCTGCATAGAATGATTGAGGATGCGTCCAAATTACACTCTTTGGGACCACTTCATACTTGTTTGCTTTACCCTCCCACTACTATTATTGCATTGTATATGGGTTTTTTTGTAGGTTTAACTAGTGTAACTCGGCTAATTAAACATAGATTTTGCCTTGTCACCGAAAAGTATATATCATGCCACAATTATGTGCGTATCTCACTCATTACGTTACTAATTATAATAACATTTAACATTTTTTTTAATCAATTTTTCTGTAATCAAGTTTATGCAATAACACTTGTGTCGTTAATAAATAAATAAAATGTAATCCATACGGAAACTTCACAATTGTAAAAAAAAAATATCACTTAAATCTTAAACACTTGTGGTCAGGCGGATCCAGCCCACAGCAAGGGTGGGCAGCTGACCACTCAGTAGTAGAAAATTTCCCATATCGAGCCCCTTTTAGCCCACCCAAAATCGCAGGCTGCCAAGGCAACCATAGGTGCACAACCCAGCAGCTCGAGGAAGAAGAAAGGAGAGAAAAAAAAGAATTTTTTTTAAACCCTAGACCAAAATGACGTCGTTTTGGTTCTTATAACTAATGTTTTAAAAAACGACATGTGCATTTTACAAGAGAAAAAAAAACTACATGTCGTTTTTTTGGGGATTTCAGATCCCTTCTTCTCTGACTCGATGGCAGCATCCATTTACCTCTATTTTCCACCATTCAAACCCTATTTCACCTCATTCACTCATCCACACTCAAAATTATCCATCTCCACTTCCTTTCTTAATCTCTCGAGCGCCATTGAAACCATCTCTACACTCACCGTTGAAACCATAATGCGACGTTTTCATGATATGAAAAAATATCGTGGACAATTGTAATTTGTAAGTTGTAATGTTGTTTCTTTTGTGAATGATATTAGTATCGTTTAATTTTAAAGTGTCTTTGTTACAATCACTTATAAGTTTTTAAATTTTTTTCCACCCTAGACTAAATTTTTGAATCCACCCCTGCTTGTGGTTAAAGCTCAAATGGTGAGCGACGATGATAAAATATGTTAGAATTGGGTTGTGTTAGTGTTAGAATCTCTCTAATGTTTAAGTAACACATTACTCAAACATGTCTCTATTAAATAGAAATGTTAATGGAGCATTTGGATTTGATAAATTTTTGGTTTTTGTGTTACGAAAGTTAAGCCATCATATAATACACGAGCAATGTTAATTTAGGACCCGGAAAATTTGGGGACCAAAGGGGTCACCTCCCTCCCTAGGCTTCCCTCCGGGCCAGCTTTGGTATCAGATAAACTCGAGTAGATTTGTGCGCCCATATAGGTTCAAGCTTAAGACATGTGAATTTATAATTCATAACTTGTGTTACAACTAATCGCCCACATGCACATGCACAAATCATGTTTGTTGACATATATGGGGCCTAAGAACTTCTCCAACCCAACTTTCAAATTTAAAGTGAGACTGCCACGTAACACAATTTGAAGGCATAAAAGAAGCTCAAACCGAAATGTCATTTCTCCGCGGTGGATTGGCATCAAAGGTGTTTGCTACCAATTTTGGCAGCAGATAAAGATGCTGCCTTTTTTCTTTTATAAAAAGTTTACTGTGTGGGTCCTAGTAAATGACCAATTATGAAGCAACAAAACAAGTTTTAATTGTAGGGTGAGCCCCGAAATTACTAATACAAAACATATGGGTTGGAACAAAAATAAATTTGACATTGCCACATAAGCCAACAATTTAAAATTTGACATACATCCATTGGAGATGCTCTAAAATGCATCAACGGACATAATTCACTCACTCACAAACAAACAACTGAACATGGCGTTTTTTATAGTTCGTAAAATTGCCAATTAAAAACACAATACATTGAGATGATGAGCCCTTTCAAAATTCAGTTAGGTACAAAACAAATGGACTCAAAGCCTCAAAGGGGTAATAAAAAGAAAGAGCAGGTGAGCAAAATGGTAGCCCTAGATGTTTCCTAGTGGTTGCCATATGAAAACCAGAGAGTAGAGTAACTGTTAGTACTGGCTTTTATGCAACTTGTGAAAGACCTAACCATTTCTGCACCAAATACCCAAAAGATCCTCCTTCCGTTCCTCCTCCTCCTCCTCCTCCTCCTCCCTCTTACATATTATTCGTACAATTCAGTCATAAATTATAGGACCACAGGCCACCACAGGAGGAGGAGATATAATTATTTAGATCTCAATATCTCAACTGAGATTCGGTCTCTTTCCTCTAAGTCTTTAACTTGATTTTACCATATTGCCCTCAACCACCATCCCCAAACGGGTAACATTGTGTGTCCCCAGCCCCTGCTTAGGGCAGTCCTATATACGACATGCTTGGCAGGCAGTACATGCAGATTTAGGACATGTCTTACACTGTGGGATTTGTATGGAGGGACCGGATGAGCCAGCATGCCAAATGCTGGGGTGAATCTGGGCCGTCCGTTGAGGACAAATATGTGCAACAAATATTCGGTTTTCTGTGGCATTTATGTACATTTTTGTGTATTTTTTGCATATATGCAGGCAGATGAAGAAGAAGTCGCTGTCATCTGTTATTTGTGTTGGCAATTGCAAGATTTCTGTACAAAACAAAAGACTCAGACTTAAAAGCAAGATATGTCTCTAGCTCTCTAGGTGCCTAAAATATTATTATGAATTAAATAAAGCAATATGAATAATTAATTGTTTTTTTTTTTTGTTCGAACAGTCTATACATGGTTTAGTGTTGCTGATCATGGTCTTCTTCCGTTCTTTTTTGACATGATATTCCAAGGGTGGTACTATTCACACTTTTTTTTTTAATTTTTTCACACACCCATGTTAATTTATGTCATTTGATCATCTTTAATTCATTCGATTCGACGGCCGAAAATTGAGAGGGGTGTGTGGAAAGTAAAAAAGGATGTGTGGATAGTACCACCCTATTCTAAACTACTATAATATACAGAAATCAAATTCAAACTTGAGATAAGAACTTACATGAAACGGGTTCACCGCCACGTGACGTCCCAATCCAATAATATATTGTCATGTGGAGAAAAACATGCATATGACAATGCATTATTGGATAGGGAACGCCATGTGACGGTGAACCCGTTTCATATAAGTTTTTCTCAAAACTTGGATATAAGAAGACGGACAATCACATTGCCTAACCAACATCAACTCATAGTCTTCCTTTGTTTTGGTATAAGCTATAAGAGGATGACCAATTTGGGCACCAAGAAAAAAAAGTTTAAGGTTGAACAAGCCCCAAAGTTCAGTTAAGGGACAAAGAAAAGAGGGAAAATGGAAAACATTTTTTCGATCATGAACCCCTTTGGTTATGCAAGATTCTTTTTTCCTCTCTTTCTCCTAATTTGGAAAACTACCAATTTGGGCAGCAAGATTCTTTACTTCTTATCTTATTTTCTTCTCCTTATTTGGAGTACGACCCACAGAAAAAAAGAGAGGCTTCTGCAGCAATACAGACTTTAAGAGAGAAACCATCTGAAAGTAGGAGATGTTTAGTTGCTCCCACAGCCAGCAAATGCTGAGTATCAATTTATCTTTTGAGACCATAATACCAAGAAAAATAGAAAAGAGAAAATTGGAGCAATGGTCCTTGAACTTTGGCTCAATTAGAACTTTGGTCATTCAACTAAAAAACCAAAATAAAGGGTTTAAAGGGACAATAAATGGATGAAAATTGTAACAGAGTTAGCCAAAAGAATCATTGCTTCACATTATAACAAGTTCAGAGACCAATACTCAGGATTTTTTAGTTGAGGGACCAAAGTTCCAATTGAGCTAAAGTTCTGGGACAATTGCTCCAATTTTCTTTAAGGAAAATGCTAGGGAAACCCATGTTTTTAGACCATATTTTGTAGACCACATGATGTGACGGCTGATGGTTGGTTTCTGGTAGATAGTCTCCCTAACATCACCCTTTCAATAACTCCATTAATGGAAATTAAGATGATAAATTTGATTTAAAAATGGCGAGATATGGGTCCCTACCTAGGTATACTACTGTATACGCGTAGATATACAACATAGTTTATGTACAAAACTCGAGGGTGTTTCATGCTCACACGGCCGTAAACTTGACCTATATTTAAATATCCAAAGCTGGTTTTGCATAAGCGACACTCTTAGGGAGGGTGAATGACGCACACAACATCCATTTTCCGGGTGCGACAAGGCGTACCCTACGCATTTCTACATCAACTGCCGCTTCTGAAAGCGCAATTCTTATTCTCTGCATTAGTTGGGGAAAAAAAAGAAAGGAAGAGGTAAAAGTTAAAACTTGATGAAGGTAAACATTAAGAACTAAACCGAAATACACAAACACGTGAGTATCCATAAACCTGATGAAAGTCAAACTCCGGATCTTGCGCTTTGGAGAATCCATAAACATGGATCATTGGCAAGGTAAATTCTTCATCCGTTGGTCTATCTACTAATATTCCCCGAAATGCATCTGTTCATAGAGGTAATTCACACAGTGAGAGCGAAATAGTGTACAGCAATCCAACTTGAACAATTTACTTGCAATCAATAAGTAAAAAGGGAATAAGTCCAACACACCTAGATACTCCGCAGCATCATTTGGCAAATTCATTACCACTTGAGTTATGGACTTAGCCTTATCACTTGCAAACATAGCACCAATGAACCTCCTTCCATCCATGTTGAAGACCTAGTGAGTGGTAAACAGTTAACAGATCCTTAATGAAAAATAAATAAATAATTCAAAGGGAAAAATTGGGTTGCCAACGTGATCAACCGTGCTAGGTATGGGGCATAGGAAGGGAAAGGCTACTGCCTTCTGTGTGGCTTACACCGGTTTCTCAAATGAAACAGATATAATATAAAATAAAAACTTATGATTCGATTCATGAAGAGTCTACAAAAAAACAATCAAGTAAGAGAAAGTTTGAAACAATTTGGTGAGTGGGTGCGGTTACTCACTCACAAAATCTGCTACATTCTTAAGCTAGTGAATTTACAATACAAATAACTTTAGGTTTGTCCTTTTTCCTTTTATCAACCAGAACTATTCGTACCAATTTAAAGTCCAAGCTCTATGAGAATTTTAATCAATAACCAAAATAGATTGTGTTTACTAAGATCTGCACCAAATAAGCTAACAAGTTCTGCATCATTAATCAAATCAAACTCATCAATCTTTGATCTGGCCAGTGTTTTGTTAGAATCTTCACGCTGTGCTACTACTTGTTATTCACTTCATCATTTTTTGCACAAAAAAGTTTTGTGTTGTATTTCTCATGAATCCTCTCAATCAAAATATGAAAAAAGTAACTGTTTTTAGATACTATCATGATATCATCCTACTGCAATTACATCTTTCATACCTTAATCTTCCTTTCAAGTTTGTTGATGACACTATTTCTTTCCAGATATTTAATTGCGTTGGGATTCAAATCATTGGCGTATACTCGTTTTACAATCCTTGCTGCAGACATTGCTATTGGACCAACCCCAGTGAAAACATCACCTGTCAACAGCAAAGAAATATGACTATATGAAAGTAAACAGCTCAAAATCTCTCTTACTAAAGAACAAAACCTTATCTAATTTCAGGGATTCAATGGGTTCAACCTGGCCTTCTGTATACTCCATGCACTAAAGTAGAAATTGAACTTCCTTTCCCAGCATTGCTATAATAATAATTATTATTATTGCTATAATCATATTTTTGTTTTTATTTTTATAATAAGAACACTTACATATCAAACCGTCATCCCAACCACCCGGGAAGACACCCTCCGGCAAAAACAAGAAAACAACAAGAAGCAAAATTGACATTATCAAAGGCCGAGAGAGCATAAAATATCTTTTAAGATGCACAGAATGTGGACATACACACAACATCTTTCCGTGTAAAGCTGTTTACAAGCCTTTGTCTTTCAGTTGCAAGCCTGGAATTCCAATACCTGCACCAAATGAAACATGCCAGTCATTCATTTTCATAGAATAAACAACAGCTACTACTGACAACAAAAGGAAGGAGCAAACCCAAGTCATGAGATGAATTTCAGTACAATGATTATGGTACACATTAATTTCACCTCTGAATCTGAGTTTTTATTGACAACTGTGAATAATAATGATCTTCTAGTCAATTTTTATCTATATATGAACACCCAAGTGCCCAAAAAAACCCTGCCCCTAAATCTATAACCAAACCAACTTTGGCGTAGACTGCTCAACCTAAAGCTCCATATCAAACACAAAAAAAAAAAAAAAAACCTCATTGCTTTGTGTAGATAACATCATGATCCTAACTATCTTGTCCCATGTCCATGAACAAGGGCCTAGCACTGTGAAATAATAAACTCACGAGATATGGGAAGAGAATGCAATTAACAAAACATCCAAATATTACACAATAGTATAATTAGCATAGAACCAATCAGATTCTCCATTAGTAAAACAGTCATTAAAAAATTCAATTGGAGTTTCCACTTTCTTGCAAGCTAAGGAATGGAACATACACTGTTGCTAGGTCAACATGAAAGCGCAACCCATTTTCAACTACAGTAGTCACAAGGGAATGATTCCCAGCTAAAACTTCAAGTTGCATTGTTCTGTAGTCATTATGAATGGCATCAATTTTATTGACAACCGTCTGGATCTTTGGTTTATTTTTATCAAGAATCACCTGTGAAAAGAATAGTTTTCTTCCCTTATTAGTGAACATAACGATTGAGTAGAGAATTGTGAAAACTACACTAAATAGATTCTAAAATAGAGTACCTTTGCTATCAGCTTTTTGTATGGTAAATGTTCATCTCTCAGGTTTAGGTGTGCAATATGCCCAGCTGTTTCAAAGGCCGAAGGAACAATCATACCTTCGGGCAGCAAAGCCTCCAATATCTGCCAAAAAAGTTAAACCCATGGATATTATAATCTTTCAGCACTCCTTGGTGCTTCAGGTTTATCCAATGTACACATTCAATCATTAAATACATTCCTCGAACCAAAAGTCTTTTCAAAGCCAATCATGGAATGGAAGAGCGAACACAGAAGCTAAGCATGAAAGATTTATTTGATATGATTTAAAAACTCAGAGAAAATTCCTTCAAATGAGGAAACCAATTAGCTACGTTTTTTTGGTTAAATTAGTTTTTCTAGTTCAACTTGGTGTCAGCGTATAATGCATTGGGTTACTGCCACAGCAGACCGAATAAGAAAATAAGATAGCACAGACTAAATAAACACACCTAAGATATCCTTGCTTGAAATACCTCATTCATCTGCCAGTACTCATAAAAAACAGTCAGTTTACATCTCACAAGCTCAAAAGCCGGCCTCATACTTGTCCCGGTATTTTCTTTCATCACCACCTAAAGGAAAGGGCAAGAACATTAGACAATAGATGTGGTGTCACAAGCCAATGGAATGTAAGATCATAAAGGAAATGAGTCATGTGATGCACCAAAATCTACACAGAAAAATCTGCCGCATACAGATAATTGGAGTGACTGTTTATTCCCCTGCCTGGCAGATGCACCAAAATCACAAATATTTCTCCAGGTGTATCATGCATCAGTTCTAGCCAAAACATAATTCGGAATCTAAGGGGACCTTCCATTTAAATGGACATGATTCACAACTCCCTCAAACGGGTCAAGACTCAAGACTACCCTAAAAAGGGAGAAAGGCGGAGGCCGAAAAGTCATAAAGATGACATTTATCGCGGATTGCTCTCTCTCTCCTACTCAAAGAGAGCACCATCTAGCAAGTTTAGAAAATAGGGCATATCTTGCAACAATCAAGATCAACAATTCAACTTAGATTCTTTCAAAAGGTTCCTAACAAGATTAAGAATTCCCATATGCTACTGACCCTGCCCGAGGGAATGCTTCACAATTTCGGATCATGAGCCAGTCCCATTACGCAAAAGCAAAGCAAAAATCTTTTCATCATACAAAGCCTACCAAAGTTGTAGCATATGTCAATCACATTACAACCACAAAAACTCACTACCACTTGTAAGTTAGAAACGAAAACTAATACATATTATTTGAAAGTATTACGCGATTGTGAATGAAAACAGCACCTTGATTGCCTCAGGCAACTCCTCCACCCCTCTTTTCGCGTACCGCTCATCCAATAGCAGCAACCGTGTTGAACCTCTCCATTTCTTCCTGCCCTCAAACTCATCCCCCAACAAACCCTTCAAGTCCTCCCCTCCTTCCTCTTCATCATCCACAACCTCGAGCACCGAAAACTCGCTCTTCCCGAATCTCTTCTTCCCTTCACCGCCCTCACCTTCCTCATCCCCCCTCTTCTTCCTCTGGTTCGGCCTCGACATCCTCGCAAGGTTTCGAAACTTCACGTACCCCCGCGAATCGAACGTCTTCGCAAGCTTCTCCCTGTACAGCACCGGGCTCAAAGGCTCGCCGTCGCCCTCCGATTTCCCGTACATTCGGCGATTCAACGAGGCAAGGGCATTTTCGTCCTCGAGGTCTCCTCCCTGATTCGCCAAAAGATCGGCGAGCTCGGCCTCCACCTCATCGCCGGGGACTCTGCCGATGTTGCGGATGCGAGGCCAGTTCAGCAAGTGGCCCCGGAGGCGGCTCTCGAGAGCAAAACAGTCTTTTGCAGGGACTCGAAGCGCCGCGATGTCGAAAACCCTACTGAAGCTCTCTTCGTCGAACAAATCATCGTCGTCTTCCTCGTCTTCGGTTTTCGTGAAGGGAGGGTGAGACCGGAGAATTAAGGGGTGTGTGCCCTTGCGGAGGGAGGGTCCGTAGAAGTATGAGGAATTGTTTGGGTCTAAAATATGGGGATGGGTTTGAGCGGCGGCGGTGGCGGCGGAGAAGAGGGAGACGATGAGGAATCTTTTGGGGAGGCAGGGTAATTTCGGAACGATGAGGAATTTTGAGGGGAGAGTGGAGAGGGGAAGAGAGTGAGGTGGTCTGAGAAAGAGCTTGGCCACCATTGTTGCCCACTTGATTGGGTTTTGCCGGGAAATCAGAACTCAGATAAAGTCGCAATTGCCAACTGAGAGGGTTTAAGATCATGTGCTACGCACGTGACCTTGGCCTCCTTATTTCTTTGTTTTTCAAATACATGTAGTTTAGTATATTAAAGAACTAAAGTTGATAAACTAATGTCTACGAGAACCTTGATTGTAGTTACAATACAATTCGGTTCTTCTATTATTCATATTTCGATCAAGATTTATAGCCACGCTATATCGGGGAAGGAAGATGTTTGATGGCTACCTTTTTTGGTTTTTGAAAAATTTATTTTTATTTTTTAAAGGGTAAAATTGAAATGTCAAAATTTTATTTTAATACTGTTTTTGTACACGTGGCAATTATAATATAATTAAGTGGGTCCAGTCATGCCACATCAGCATACTTAACATATTTTTTGACAGAATTGAAGGAATGTAACAAAGTGAAGCAAAAATTAAGTTTCAAGAAATAAAGTGGAGTAAATTTAGTTTCAGCGGGCAAAGTGGGAGTAGGCTACAATGCTCGCAAGCATTGAATGCTTACACCGATCTCACCATTAAAATGAGGGAGGAGAGAGGAGAGAGGGGGGAAAGGAGAGTGAGATTGGTGTGAGCATTCAATGCTTGCGAGCACTGTAGCCAATCCCGGCAAAGTGATATTGATATCAAGTTTTTAGGGGCTGAGCAAAAAAATAACCCTACATGTATAAATAAAAAAATGCTTATTTTTTGCTATGCCCCCTAAAACTCAATTGTGCTCACTTTGCCCCATGTAACTTAAAAATCATCACTTTACTCCCTAAAACTCGAAATTCGCTTCACATTGTTTTGTTTTTGTCTATTCTGTTAAACATGCGTCAAATTGCTGACGTGGCGTAAATATTGCTTATGTGGCATTCATGTGGCAAAAATAGAGGGTATTTGAGTAAAATGGTAAGTATTTATTTATTAATTAAAAAATTAAGAAAACAAAAGAGTAAAAAGGCCAAAATCCCATCTTCTCCCGTGCCTTCTCTCTCCCCTTCCCCATCTCGAATCACCACCTCTTGGCCAAAAATTTTTTGGTCAAAACATAGCCTACATATCATCTATCTAATCCCAAAATCAACCCAGCCTAAAATGTCCCATCTGTATATTTTCCCTAATTTTCAAACCCAAGCCAAGATCTGAAACCATCATAACTTTAAATCCCTCCGGATAAGGTAAATTGGACCCTTCATTTCTTTCTTGCCCAGTTGCCCTTCCAGTACGATACCCTTTTCCTACTATTGTATGTTTATTTAATTTTGTATCTTTTAGATTAATTCGTTGATGGGTTTTTCTGGGTTTTCAATTTTTCTGGGTTTTCGATTTGGAATTAGCAGCTGAATGATGAAGTTTGGAAGGAGTTGCAAAGACCTTAGACCACAACCGGGAGGAAGGGTAAAAGTGGAAATGCACCCATTATCTAAACTTTAAATTTTCTCCTCTTTTGTTTCAAACTATGTGGCACCATTTGATTGGAAGTGTACTTTATACTTGTGCCACACACATCAACGATAAGTGGACCATACTCATGCCACATAAGCAAATTTAATGGTTATTTAACGGAGTAGACAGAAATAAGGCAATGCGGAACAAATTTTGAGTTTCAAAAAATAAAATGGTGACTTTTGAGTTTTATGGGACAAAGTGAAATCAAAATCGAATTAGAGGCGTAGCTAAAAATAAGCTTAAAAAAAATGACAATTACGTCACACTGTATATCTAGATATCCTCCATTTATATGAGGAGTAAAGCATCTCAAGACTATGGAGATATACATTGGAGTAGCTCAACCTAATGTCAGGACATGCAAATGAAATTTCTTTATCATCAATCAATAGAAACAGAGAAATAAAAGATGAACGTTCAATCAATCAATACAATAAATTAATTAACACTTTAAATAAAATAAAGCAGTACGTTTTTTGAGGACAATTTTTTTTAGATACAAGTTTTCTTAGGACAATTGAAGCAAAAGAAATTTATACAAGCTAGAGATTAGTTTATCTCTTGTAAAAAAATTAAAAAGAAAAATAGCACCAAAAAGGGGAAGAGGAAAAAAACCCCATCACCTATTGCATGCCCTCGTCAACTCCACACGAATTTAATTACATCACACAACAAAATATACAATCAGAACCAATGTGATGATCGAATGAAAGAATCAACTTTAATTTGTCATTGGCGGTGAATTATTCGAGTGTTTCTTGGTAGCAATCCTCCAATGATGAATTTTTTCTTGTCAATCGTGTTTGTTGATCCATGACCTCCAACACTGGTACACCAAAGAGGCACACTAAAGAGCCACACTGAAGTGCATAAGACGGCACACATCTTACCATAAAATATCAAACCCAACAAACCCATGAGCAGGAAACACAAACTCACAACCGATCTGTAGCATCCTTTTTTGTACTTGTTCTTCTCAGTCCTGGTTACATCTTGGTCTTGTTGTCCTTGCCCTTCTTTTGAAGCATTCGTATTTGCTTCAAACGACTTGTTTTTAGCCGAATTAGACCTTGAATTGGCCTTTGAACTAGTACTAGTCGAAGTTGATCGAAACTTGTCCGACAAGTACCTCAAATTGGCTTTAAAATTACGCGATGAGCGAAGAGATTTGATCCTCTTGGACAAAGAACTGATGCTTGAATTGGATGTTTGGGATAACGAACTTGATGAAGAGTTTATAGAAGGCGAAGTGAAGACAGAACAGTTAGTTGAAGAGGAAGCAGTGCCAGACATCGCTCTTGGGTCATCTTCCTCGGAATTGTACTTTGAAATCTCATTTCTTCCGAGTTTGTTTCCCTTCTTTCTTTTTTGAATCTTCTTGGTCTGTCAATATATTAATAAATTGTACTTAAGAATCAACAATATCATAGAACAATTACAAATTATAGATTTGAAAGGCTTATTATTAATTAATTAAAGTGTCCTAAATGATATTCTCAGTATCACTTGACTTGTATATACTTTTGCAACTGAATCAATTTCTTCACAGCTTTTCATTTTGTGTCTTATGTTACTTCAAAGACTTTCACTTTTAATTATGAGATATTCGATATGTCGTCTATATTATCGTAAAGCAAAAGTTAACAATCAATGTACAAAGATGATGAACTAAAATAATGTGAGATACATAATAAAAGTCGAGGAAAAAAGCGATGCACTTTCAAAACCAGGAAGTTTTGAAAAGAAAGTAAACATTTTGGAAACAAATCAAACTAGAAAAATAACCAAAAAAAAAACTATGAATTAAAAAATGAACTAAAACAATGGAACTACGATTTTAGAAGAGAAAAGAGAGATTAAAATGAAAATAAACTCACCGAAGATGTCTCGAACAAAACTGCCTTCAAAACACGAGATAATTTACGTCGGCCTTTACTTATCCAATATTGACTGTCACGTTTCTCATGATTTTCTTCATTACCTAGCAATGGTGAAGCCATTGGCGACACCTTCGGGAACACCACACCTCCCTTTTCTTCCACGCCAGCGTATGAATTTTTCTTGGAGAACACTTTTGGGACATCTTCCTCCGACCAGTCATGGTTAGAAGTTGAGGTAATTGAACTCTCATTTGTTGTGTTTGCAAAATTCTTTTCAAATTTTCTTTTTTGAATCCTCTTGACCTGCCAATGTTTACAGACATGCATGCAATATTAAAGATAATGATAACCTTAGCTAACAATAAAATAAATGTTTATTTAACCTAATTTAGTCACCATTTGGAAAAGAAACAAAAATTAATCAACACTTCCCGTTTGAGAAAATTAATGCAAAAAAAGAAAAATTTAAATTCAAAATACCAAGAGATAAGAAAACTAGATTTTCTTCTAACTACATCCCTCCATAATGTAAAGGTTGTTTCTTTGGTAAAAGAGAAAAGGGAGGGGGAATCAAATTCAAAACATTTTCTAATGTGAGATAAAGAGAAATACCACTAAAACGAATTTCTATGTGGTGCACCTATTAGGGTTGAGTGTTTGGGAAGATTTAATAATTGGAAAATTTGATTTCAATATTTGAACAAAACTCTGGTAAAAACATGCGTGAAGTTATTAATTGGAGATTGAAAAAGAGAAAGCAACTAACCAGTTTTGTTTTGAACAAAACTGCCTTTAAAACTTGAGAAAATCCACATCGTCCTTTCTTTTCTTGTTGAGTACTACGGCAATTTTCATCCTCTCCTTCATTATCTGATGTTGCCAGCGACGACGACGACGACGACACTGGCACCACCTTGGGAAACACCCCACCTTCCTTATCGCCCGCAGCCACGTATGTGAAAACATTCCTAAGAGGTCGTCCAGGTTCCGAACCGACCACATCAAACGATCGAAAACATAGGAAGAAATTGGTAGCCTTATTTTTCTTCTTCTTCGTCTTCACTTGGGTCGTTGTAGAATATCCATTGGCACTTGCTGTGCTTGGGGGATAAAGCGGGCTGTGGTTTTCGCGATGCATGGCTCCGTTGACATGGAATTTTCAGGCGGGCTAGTTTGTGTTTGTCAGCCGAGAAAGTTGGGAGTCAAGAATCCGAGAAAACTAGGGTGGGAGGGAACAATGTGGTGTGCCATTTTGGTGTCAAAAGTAATCATCTGCATAATCTGTTTGTGGTTTGCATTTGTAACTTGCAAGAGATTTTCAATGGCAAGCCATGTTGTGCGCGCTTAGTTTGCTCCTTTACGTCAAAATTTATTCAAAAAAATTGGATTGCAAAGTGTTCTATTTTTTGACAAATATGGATTTTGTGGTTTTCTGTTTTTAGGGTTTTCAGATACGAATCAGATAATCCAACGGGGATTGAGTTGTGCCATATGTCAATGTCTCAACAATTTCATTTGTTTGCTAATTTATTTATTTATTTTTGTATCTAATACAATTTCATTTGATTGTAACTTCAATGGTAGAGAGTGTTTACCTCGGTTCAACTGGCGGTCTCCACCTTTCAGAACATTAATTAGGTATCCTTTTGAACAAAACGAGAAAAAACCGAATCATTTTTTACTTTAGAACAACTTAATTTGGTACTCGCTGGTACCCAACTTAGTCTAATTAGGTTTCTAAACTAATAAAAGATAGGGAACTTTCATTAGTTTTTTTTTTTTTTTTACATATGATACTATATACACTAAGATGTGGATGAGCAGGCTAAGTCTCACAATGGGTTAGCAATGATAATTTAGTTCGAATTCGCTCTTGACGATAATCGAACCTAAAACCTTTTACTTACAGGTGAAGAAAAATATCACTAGACCGTAGTAGTTTTGTAGAGTAATAAACGGATACGGACTATATTTGCAGTTAGAAAATAGAAAATTGCTCATCTAAGTTTCTAACTCACAAATTATTCAACAAAAAACGGATTTGAATACAACAAATGATTTTGTTTTAACAAACATAAACTCGACTAGTTTTTTTGTTTTTCAGAAAGAAAAAAAAATTATTTGATCGTGAGTTTAATAGATTGTGTCATTGTGATAAATCTACCGCAGCCAATCCACAAGAACCGCTGGAGTTAAAAGTTATCAGAAACGACCCTAGTAAGATTACACTTTTTAGATTATAGAGGATGTTTGTGAGATAAAATTGTCATGGTAAGTGTGAAAAGTAACTAGTGTGGATTGAACACAACTTTTAGGCTGCAACAGAAATTCCCAAAAATAAAATAATCAATTTCGTTTTGTCGTACTGTCTAAATTACAAAGGGAGGAGTACGTTAAAATCCAAGTGAGGTCAAAATACAAACTGAAATATGCCAAGCCAAATCATTAACCATACACGACTTTAACTTGCTCCATGCATGAAACACTCACGTCTTTTGGGTGTAAGGAATTTGGTAACCCTAGCAATTATTTGAAGAAAGAAAATATTTTTAAAAAAATGATTAATGTTTAACAGTCAAATGGTATTTTTCTTTATTTGTAAGTGAGAGATTTTATATTCGAATATCGTGAATGACGAGTTCACAACCAATTTATTCTCCCACCCTCTTAGTGTAAATATATCGTATAAAAAATACTACTAAAAACAGGTTCACATCAAAGGGATTTCTAATGACAAATTGCATTGGCTATATATAATATATGCTAAAGGTATTAGTAACCATATAATTATAATTTTCAATTCAATTGATCACTATACATCTACAGTGGATCATGGTTTAGTCCTTAATTACCTGAAGGATTTTCTTTTCAGATTTCGATGATATTGAGGGACTTAATCTCTAATTCTATATGTGCTTCTTTTTTTTTCTTGTGTGCTTTAATTTCGGGTTTGAAAGGTTGAAGCTATGTAGCTGCAAGCCTGCAATGGTGTCGAACGGTAGTACTGCTGAGCAACTATGGATCGCACAGTGTGTACTTCCAAACAGGCACGGATGAAGCCTTGACTGAGGTGGGCTCCAACCCATCCGAAGTTTGAGCTCAAAGGCAAATACTTAACCAAATTTGTCCATCTGCCCACCCCATTTATACCATACTTAATCCAATCAGACAAAAAAACATAATAAATTGTTCTCCATCTAACGTGTAGACCCATACCATAATTACCATTAGACTTTGTTTTCTTTGAGGACTTCTCTAGTACACATTCCTAAATATACATATAAGTTGCACTTTTTTTTAACCATTCAATAAGTCTTAACGGCTAAAATTTTGGAAAAATCTTCAGTGGTACGTACTATTTAATGGTACGGCTATTGAATGGTCCAAATTAATTTGCAGTGGGCCCCAAATGAATCTTAATCATTTAACATTAGGTACCATTTAATGATACGTGCCACTGAAGTTTGACCTTAAAATTTTAATAGTTCCTAAACTACACCCAGGTCAAATTAACCTACTAGCCAACAAAATGGATTCTCTCTCATCATTGACGCTGACCATGATTCTTTTTCCCCCACTTTCTTCTTCGTGATTCGTCGGCCAAGGTTTACCAAATATATGTTGGTTTTGTCTAATTCTCAACCATCCTCTTCACCTACGATTTTCAGATCCCATTTCTCACAAACCCTAAGAATCAAAACCAAATATCATCATATACACAAACCTACCACTTTTTCCTTTTAGAGAATGCACCTCTATGATTTCGTAGGGATGATTGAGAAAAGGGAACTGAAATCATGAACCATTTTTGGAATGTATCAAGTATCTTTTCCGTAATAGACCACTCAACTAGATTTCAGCTCTAGTGCGTCATTTTTCTTTTATTTTCATGGGTTGTCATATATTTTTATTGGATTTTATATTTGAATTTTTTGACCCGATTGTAATTTAACGTGAACTTTACATCTCCTCCTTCCATTTTAATTCAAAGACTATTATTCGTATGTCTATTTAAAGTGTGTAAATAAGAATGTGCATTAGAGAAAAATCATGTTTCCTCTTTCTTTGTCTTTTCTTTTCCTCTCCACCTCTTATATTAACTTCTTTCTTCCGAGTTATTTCACTCACTTTTTTCTGTAAAAATCTAGTTAAACCATAAATTCTAAAGCATCTAGTATTTTCCAACCCAGGCTCAAACCCCACCAAAATCCAATAAGGTAAAAACCTTTTGGACCCGAAAAAAAATCCCAAAACTTTAGACTTCAATCTTTTATTTCTTTGCATTTCACAACATTTAAATTTTTTCAAACACAAACCTCCTATCAAAGTTGTGAGCAAGAAACTTAAATCGAAAAAATAATGGCTAAAAGTCATTAAGTAGGTTAAAATTGTTGGTTTTCCAAATGGAAATTTCCCTTATCAAGGAAGTATAATTTCATGCTTTGGCAATTCCCTTTAAATCTCAGCCCACCCCAATTTTATATCCTAAATCCATTGTGTTAAAAAGAAAAAAAAAGAAACCTCTTATGTTGCATGATAAATTTAACACTTATGCCAAAGTCCACATATGATAATTTAGCTACTATATTTCTAAATCAAAAGACCCCTATTTTTATACTTATTTATAAGCAAAGATGAAGTCCGTGCAAATGAAAGAATAAAAAAAGTTCCTCTTTTGAGACGAGCGGGACTTGAACATTAGAGACAAACACTTACGTCAGAGTACTTTTTATAATTTACAAGTGAAACAAGTATAGATAAGTACCATTAGGTTGTAGTATTGACCCATATGACAATTTAAATGAAATGAATTACGTATAAAATACTCATGCAAAATCCCACATATAATAATTTAGTTACTATTTTTCTAGGGTTGTTTTATTAGCATCCTTTATACTATTTAGTACACCTCACGTATTAGAAATACTCCACACTTTCTTTTTAAATTGAAATTATCTTAATACACCTCTTTTACTTGCCCAAACTACCCTCACACTCTACACCTACTTCACACATTTTCATCAAAGAGAATTTGCTCATGTCTACCAAATTTGAGACTCGGCAGCTCGTTACCGAGGCTATCAACATTGTGCAATAGTTCAGCAAGAAAATGCCGAAACTGTATAACTTTTCAACAGGTTCATACCGAAGTTTTGCATATTTTTGGTAGGCACCAACCGAAGAGTACGCAACAAATGCAATAGTTCAAATTTTGGCAAGTATCCACCGAATTGTCTTCCACTTTTCGGTAGGGAGCTACTGAAATATATTCAAATTTCTTGTAGGAACTTGCTGAAAATCTGAATTGCGATTTGGAGTTCAACAAGCATGATGATTCGTTCAAATTGAGGCAGTATGAAAAAAATATGAAGTATTGTATCATGCAGAGGCCTCCAAACAGTCGATTTCATATTTTATTTTTTAAAAATAATTTTTTTTAACGCATTTGTATTTTTAGTGGTTAGAGTGATGTTCTATAATGCAGGAGCGGTGTTCTATAGTTTTATCAAGTTAAACCCAAATTAAGTACATCGGGTTGGGCTGGAGTAGGCCTCCTAACTTGAAACCCATTAGAGTCGCATTTTTTTTATTCCCAATCTCTCCTTCTGTACCAAATTGTTAAAACCTCCCAAAATCCTTTACTTCTCGAGACGGGGAAGACCAGAGAAATTTCAAAACGTATATTTCAGTGTTGTTGGTTTTTTTAATACAAGAAGCATGTACAGAAACTTTGCACTAGTTTAGGGCAAGGAATCATATTCTCTCTCTCTCTCCCGTCTTCCCTATCCAAAACCCTTGTTTCTGCAGAGAGAGCGATGCTGGACCCCATGGACTTGCTCCGATCCAATCTCTCCCGGGTTCGGATTCCGGAACCCACCAACCGCATCTACAAGCAAGAATGCTGCATCTCTTTCGACACTCCGGTAACCAATTTCCTCCAATTTTCCTCACTCACGTTATCGACTTCAAGCTTTTGAATTTGCTTTCGTTTTTCTGTTCAATTTTCTCGAGCTTTCTTGCCGGCCAAACAGAGGATTAGCATGTTTGCTTGTCGTCTGTTTGGCTGCTGAGGAAGTATAGGAAACAACTAGAAGCTGCTACAACGAATTCAGGATTTGCTCACTATACTAATACTGTTAAATTTGATTTCTCTTTGATTTCTAATGGTTAGTGTTTTCGAACTCGAGTTTTTCGTTGAAGTGCCGCTTTGATTTTTGCTGCACTTCAATGCTTTTTTATGGCTCATCACTTTTGTTTGTTTCATGTTTTTCTTTTTCTTGTATTTCGCTGGAGCAATTTCCGCTTTTTATTCCTTTTGTCATAGTTTGGATGCCGAAAAAGTCTACAGAAGGAAAATGACTCTGGTTGTCAAACGATTGAACAACCGGGAGCAATTTACTTACGATACTTAGTTGACGTTCATACAAAGTATCTAATGAATTATGAGTTCAATATAGTTGGCGAAGTTTTCTGTATGTTTGTAAATGAAAATACCTAAAACTTAGTATGAAACATATTCGTAGGGTTTCAATTACTTGGTTTCTTATATAATGAAATAGTTTTTGGTTTTAGGTTGTTGTGATTGATTTTTTGTCCTTTTTTTAGAAGTTATACGGGTTAAAGAGGCTTCAGTTTCCGTTAACAGTTAAATGTTGAAAAGTTGGTTGTATCAGAAACTCAATAAAATCATTTGTTACAATTTTGTTTTATTTGTGGGTTTGTTTTCTCTAATGGTTATCCCGTGATGGTTTTCAGAGATCAGAAGGTGGTTTGTTTGTGGACATGAACACATTTCTTGCTTTTGGGAAGGATTGTGTGGGATGGAACTACGAAAAAACTGGAAATCCAGTTTATTTGCACATAAAACAAACAAAAGTGTTGGTTCCTGAAGATAGGCCTTTGAAGAAACCGACACTCATGGCTATAGGTAATATAAATCAAAATGATCTATGCCTGTGCAGTATTAGAAATCACTGAGTTTGGATGATGTATTTATGCAATCTATGCTATTTGGAGGCATCACTACGCATGTTGGATGAAATATCCTGATCTGATAGTATTTAGACTACAATGCAAGCAGCACATTTATAGTCATCCAACTGTAGGAGTTTCTAACAGTAATCACTGAAAACGAAATGAATGCGTATAATCTCTAAAGAAGAAAAAAAGAACCTGGTCTCTCTTTTTTAATATCAAAGAAAATAATGTATGTTGGCTACGAACACACAAATAAGTTAATGTTTGCCACTGAATCTTCTTTATATTTAAAGAGCTGTTCTCTCTCTCTCTCTCTACTTTCTAGTGTAGTGCTGAGTCCTATTTCCAAACTATATGAGCCGAGAATGTTTCTATTAAAACTTGTTGAGGTTAATAGACAAGATGCAAATTTTATGGATCTTTCCGTAGTACATACCAATTTGTTTCTGTATTATTTTATGTGGTTGCTACATCATCATGTTTTTAGCGGTCATATTGCTTAAGCTTCAGATGTTCTAGCTGTAGCTCTACAAGGCTTGATGGTTATAGTACACATATTGTGGTGAAACAAATTTTAATCTGTGGTATGATTTGTAGGTGTCGATGGGGGATTTGATAACAATGAACCTGAATATGAAGAAATGCACAGTATAGTCCTACTGCCTGATTATGTAACTCTTCCATTTCCTTCTGTTGAATTACCAGAGAAGGTGCTCATTCTTTTCTATTTGTTTTAGATCATTATTGATGTGAAATAAAAAAGAGAGCAAATAGGGAACGATTATGATTTTTTTCTGCAGGTAAGATTGGCAGTTGATGCCATTTTATTGGCTGAGGGTGCTGAGAGGAAAGAACAACTTGCAGCATGGACAGCTGAGAAGAAGCAAGTTAGTGCTTATGCAATGAATTTGCAACAGATTGACAATGGTATTATTATTCCTTCATCTGGATGGAAATGTTGCAAGTGTGATAAAAGAGAAAACCTTTGGTTAAATCTCACTGATGGAATGATCCTTTGTGGGAGAAAAAATTGGGATGGAACTGGTGGCAACAACCATGCCATTGAACACTATAAGGAGACAGGCTATCCTCTTGCTGTAAAGCTGGGGACAATTACAGCTGATCTGGAAGGAGCAGGTAATGCTGCCTTGTGTTGTTAAAATATGTGCAATTACTTATTCTACTTGTAGTCATGTGCTTGTGTTTATAAGTACATTAAAGTTACGCGTTTTATGTGGTGCATGCTCATGAATGAAAAACATGGTGTTTAGCAGACAAATCCTGGCAAACATGACCTAGTAGTTGATTCTTTCAAATGAATGAGTTTGTCTTACATGTATTGATTGCTAATGATAATTAACATACTGTGGCAGCTCAGATGTTTTCTCATACCCAGAGGATGATAGTGTATTAGACCCACTTTTAGCGCAACATCTGGCATTTTTTGGCATTGATTTCTCATCATTACAGAAGGTTAGTTTCATCTTTTCTGAAATATGCTTAGGACCTACTAATTCTTTATTTTTTTGTTCCAAGCACGACTTCTCTATTCTTAACATATGCTAAAATATGTTCTTAATACAGATAGTTTAACTATTATTTTTCTATTAGTTGGATTAAATCTTTATGTGGCATTCTCATATACCAATTGTGACATGATGTAGTTATTGTCAAATTATATACCAGTTGATTTTCCTCGCAAAGACCGAAATGAAACATGTGGTATTGTATTTTTACACACATATTTGGATAATTTTGTATCTCTTTATGAATAAAATTTCAATTTTAGTGTGTTAGGGATATCTTTTAGATATAATTGAAGACAATAATAATGTTCTAGTGGGATAACATAACTTGTGAAATGTTTGATTGGGTCAAATTTTTAATAATACATTGAGGTATGAAAGATCTAATGTTCATCTTTTAAGATGAAGAAAGCTGTTGCATGCAAGTAATCTAATGATTTAGAATACAGTAATGATATCATAAGTTCTGTAACAAATACAGAAGATTTCTGGACTCTAGCTCTTTGAACAGGTCCTGAATTTTTCTCTTTTGGTTGCATTTCTGTTTTGCACAAAAGAGTCAGCACTCTCTGAACAGGGGATTGATCACCCATTCCTCTTACCTTTGGTTTAAGCACTCCCTTGCTGGACGTTTTGGTTAAAGTGCGTGGTCAACCGTGAATATTCCAATAAAAACCAGATATCTCTGACTTCTGATTTGTTTTGGAAGTTCAGTCTTTTGTTTCCCTGAAATTTCTTAACATTCCAAATGTTTTCTTGGAAATTATGCATTTGGATTGCTGTGCTTTTAGTAACATTATTCTGTCAGTTGTAAATTTGATAGAATAACTGATACCATTCTTGTTTTCAGACAGAAATGACAACTGCTGAAAGAGAGCTTGACCAGAATACCAATTTTGACTGGAACCGGATTCAAGAAAGTGGACAGGAAGTTGAACCAATATTTGGACCTGGTTACACTGGACTTGTCAATCTTGGAAACAGGTATATTTGGTACCTGTGTAGTGTTCTGAAGACATTGTATCTATTAAAACTGTCTTGATTTCTCATTTTGTTTTATTGCAGCTGCTATATGGCAGCAACTATGCAAGTTGTGTTTTCAACACACTCTTTCTATTCCGGGTAAGTTTACACTGTATATTATTTAGTTTCAATGAAAAGAAATCAATTTAGAAAAAAATGTTTCATACCGGTTTATGTTTTGATATTACATTTGATCAGATACTTCAAGAATCAAAGTTTGAAAATGGCTTTTGAGAAAGCACCAGCTGACCCCACTGTAGACCTGAACATGCAGTTGTAAGTAGTTAGCGGATTCTTAGTGTTGATTCTATGTGCATTTCTATCATCTGTTGTGGTTAACTATATGTTGCTATTCACGCTAAGAAAGCTAAGCTGTGTTACTTGTTAATGTGAGTCTTGTGTTCGACATTAATTGCTTTGCATATATTGGTGTAAACACAAGTGTCTGAATGTGTAGTTCTGTTTTTTTTACTTCTGCAAGTAGGTTTTTTCCCTCTTCATCGGCCTATCCTTCTAAGAAAATTAAGTTGAGTCATAAAAAACAGGTTTAGGAAGGTTTTCTGCATAAGTCATATGTACGTAAGACATTTGTGTTATATGGCAGAACAAAGCTGGCACATGGTTTGCTGTCTGGTAAATACTCCATTCCTGTAACCGAGGTATGTTTGTTTTAGCAAAATGGTTTATTGGTTTCTGTTCTTGTTTGATGGTGGCTGAGATTTCTTATATGTCGTCCAGGAAAAAGATCATACAAATTCTACTGCCCCTACAACAAAATCAGTAAGCTCTCTGGATAAGCATCCGCATTCTAAGTGCCACACCTTACTTATCTATGCTTATTCATTGTTCATGTTTTGGTCTTCCTGTGTAAAATTTGAACTTAACATGCAAGTGATTTGTTTCGTGTTCACCTTTACATTGAGTCTCGATGAGACTATTGTATGCATATTTCTCGATACTTCTATCAAGACACAATTTCCCAATACTTCCCACAATTTTTTATACTTTTAAAAATTAATGAAAAGAACATTCTTCCCCCATTTAATATGTGAGGTTCATTCAGTGATTTCCTTTTGACTTGTTCTGTCTCTCTTTTGTTTTTGTTCACCTTCTAAAAATATTAGAAACAGGAAGGGATACCCCCTCGTATGTTTAAAGCGGTTATAGCTGCCAGCCATCCTGAATTTTCCTCCATCAGACAACAGGTACATTCACCATATCTTATGATCTATCACAAAAGATTTGCAATTTTTGACATAAGTCTTTGTTTTTTATCCTTAAAGAAGATGTGTGGTGTTTTTATTTTTATTATCTTATTTACTATAGAAATTTGAAGTTTAAAACCTCGATTAATATCCACGTGTGAGTTTATAATGTAAATGAGAAAAGGATGAAGTAAGAAAATGGCAGAGAGAATCTATATTTCTGTAAATCTCATATACAAGAATAATGATATTTTCCTTACACAAGATCCTATATCAGCCACTCAACTATTCAACCATTGTGATTATGACACATGGCATGGCTGAGGCATATGAGCCATACAAAAGGAGAATAGATCTTGAGCCTACACTTGGCATATGAGAACAAGTGACTAAGAAACTAGCCGTTAGAAACTAATCCACAACATTTATGTTTTAATTAACAACTAACAAAGCAGTAAACAATTAAAAGCATATGCAACTGGGAGAACATTATTTGATGCTCTCACATATGATTTTTGCTGTTTAATGTGAATAATCGAAAACCAAATTTTGTTTAGGATGCCTTGGAATTCTTCCTTCATTTTCTTGACCAAGTTGAACGAGTTCATTCTGGAAGACCTGAAGTGGATCCTGCGAGGAGTTTTAAGTTTGGCATTGAAGATCGTATTATGTGTTCGTCTGGGAAAGTTGCTTACAATAGAAGGCTTGACTACATTCTCTCATTAAACATCCCACTTCATGCAGCCACTAATAAAGGTGAATTTTTTCTTGGGCCACTATTGATGCTCGGGTCACTATTGATGCCGAAACATGATTCCAAAAGCTGATACTCTTGTTTTCTTCTTTCTTTGAAAATTCAGAAGAACTTGAAGCCTTTCAGAAATTGAAAGCAGAAAAGATTACAGAAGGCAAGGAAGTGTAAGTTCATATGGTTTCAAATTCCATATCATGTTTTCGCTTTTGATCTCCTTGCACAGTTTGAACTAAGAGTAGTGAGTTCTTCCAGATCCAGTGATGAGATTGTACGTCCAAGGGTTCCTCTAGAAGCATGCCTTGCAAGCTTTTCATCTCCCGAAGAGATACAGGATTTTTATAGCAGTGCCTTGAAGGCCAAGACAACAGCTGTGAAGTAAGCTTTCTGATTGCTGGTGTCAAAATATTTTTAGATGATGTTAGTTTTTGTCTGCTAAAGGCTGATTGATGGACAAGAATGCATGTGGAGGACTTGGAAGTAATTTGGAGAAAGGAAATGATGGAGCTGTCAACTAATTTTGGATGAAAAAACTTTTTTAATAAAAATATGGACCAAGTAACTAACAAGTGGCAGGCATGTTATCCACAAACTTGCCATATGAGGGTCAGGGTTTTTTAACCTAGGACATTTGTCTTCAACAGTAAAACCAATTTATCATGTATTTCTGAACTGGTAACTAAGCATGTCTTGGATAATCTTGATCCCTGTTGATAAAATATTATTTCCTCTCTTAAATCTATTTTAATACACTGCAGGAGTGCAGGTCTAACTTCGTTCCCTGATTATCTGGTGTTGCACATGCGAAAGTTTGTAATGGAAGTGGGCTGGGTGCCTAAAAAACTTGGTATTTTCTGCTGGGTTCCTAAATTCTTATGCATTAATACTGCTGGGTTTTTATAGGCTTCTCATTGTTTTCTGTATCTGTCTCTGCAGATGTATATATAGATGTTCCTGATATCATAGATATCAGTCACATGCGCAGCAAAGGACTCCAACCTGGTGAAGAGTTGTTGCCGGAGGGTGGTATGTGTTGCAAATTTTCCTTTTCCAATGTCTTGTTGAATATTTTTTGGAGAAATTGTAAAAACTTCTCGATGGTGCCTGTGCATATGTTTGTAGACATTACCTTAAGTGCATTTATGTGGAATTTTCACCCAAATTGTAGAACATTTCAGTGGAAGCTTGTATTATCATCCTAATTAAACCTAAGTCATCTCATATTTTGAAGTCTATGAACTAGCATGCAAACAAAATTGTTAAAATGACGTTTTTAGTATCTAATAGCATTATGCTCCTTTGATATGTCCTTTCCTAATTGAACTTAGAGAATGTGCTAGCATCATGAGAGAGTTCATTTTGCATTTTTGGTCTTGTATGGTATTTGCATACGTTTGCTTGTGTAATTTAAAATAGTATTTTGTGCTTCTGAATTATGTGTTGACTAGGCTATTCAGTTTCAGGGGAAGAGGAGGAACCAAATAAGCCTGTCCCTGATGAAAGTATTGTTTCCCAGCTTGTTTCAATGGGTTTTAACCATTTACACTGTCAGAAAGCTGCCATTAATACGTCAAATACTGGAGTGGAAGAGGCAATGAATTGGCTACTTTCTCACATGGATGATGCAGGTAATGCAACAAGGTTCTTGCTAGGATATTTCCTTCATCTAGGAAAGTAGTATCTTTCTAGCAAGAGAGAGCTTTTGAGCATTGACACCGAGTTGTTATGTTTAGGGAACCAAATGATACTGACGCACTCTTCCATTTCCAGATATAGATGCTCCTATTTCTCAAGGGGGACAGTGTGCAGTTGACCAATCAAAAGTTGATATGTTGATTTCATTTGGTTTTCAAGAAGACGTTGCTCGGAAGGCACTGAAAGCATCGGTAAAACATTTTAGTAGCTCCTTTTTCTTTTTAGAATAGGCAGTTGTTTATGTATTTGTTAAACTGCTGAAGATTTTGGAAACCTTTGCTTATCTTTAAATTACTTATATTTGACAGGGTGGTGACATCGAGAAAGCCACAGATTGGATATTCAACAATCCTGATGCTTCTGTTTCATTGGACATGGATGCGACAACATCTGACACTGCACCTACTGCGATTGATGCCGGACTGCCTGATGGAGCAGGGAGTAAGTATCTTATACCTCTTCTTATACATGTATGTGTATGATACATATATGATATGCGTGAGTAATTACATGAAGACACCCGATAATGTGTTCAACTTTATGTCTTTGGTAACTGTTGTCACTTGGCTCTTTGCAGGATATGGACTTATTGGAATCGTAAGCCACATCGGAACCTCTACTCAATGTGGTCACTATGTTGCTCACATCTTAAAAGATGGCAGATGGGTTATTTTCAATGATGACAAAGTTGGCGCTTCCGTTAATCCTCCAAAGGACATGGGATATCTGTACTTCTTTGAGAGACTAAGTAGTTGAGTTGAGAGACACCACGGTTTTCGACATTGGAAGATGAGATCGGAGATGTTCAAAGGTGGAAAACATGTAGTGCAGAAATTCGTGGAAACTCAGTGATCTGCTTTTTATATATGCTTGGGGGATGGTGTTTCAATTTGCTACATAGATTCATGCCATTTGCTGAGCGTTTAGATTTAGCTGGCTTCACTCATTTCTTTTTTCTCTTCTTTTAAACATATTGAAGTTTTCCTTGTACTCTCTCATGAAAAATTATGAACGGACCATCTCGAAGGGAAATTTTGATTCGAGTAATGTGCCAATTTGGTTCCTGAGTTATTTACCCAAGTGCAAATTAAGTTTTCAGATTAGTTTTTTCGGAAAAAATAAGTCATTAAAAATTGCCAGTTTTATCCATACTATTAAGTTTGAAGCTGTCCTCACTACAACGCCTTTTATAAAAATAAAAAGCTCAAATTGGAGGGAAAAAGTCATTCTGCCCACTCTCTAATTGATTCTTAAGAGTACGAAATTATTTTTGTACCCGTCTTCAATGAAAAAATACAGATTGTTTCGTTTTGACAGGAATAAATAAATAAAATAAAAAAAGAAACTTAACAGCCGTTATGAGTTTCAAGTATGGTCCAATGAAAAATTGTCGATTCGCCTGACGTTACTGATTGAAATAATATGACCAAATCTGTTAGAACAAGCATGTTGTTATTAACAGAAGGGTGCATTTCCTTACCGTAGTATATCTCTAGCTTTTTTTCTATACAAACTTGAATACAAAAACACGTGAAAAGATAGATGTTGTAGCTAGTCCTAAATCTCATTTGTGCAGGGAACTTTTGTTCCTTTTGGCACATGAAATACGAGGCTATACTGCAAAGAGTTAGAGACCTTATAGAAGTCTCAATATTACAACAGATAACAAGATACAAGTATTTGCATTTCAAATATAAAACATCCCATATCCGAGAGCACCAACCATTTTCTTCTTCCATCATCATCAACAGACAGACTCACAAAACCCTAAACCCTAAACTTACAGCGTATCGGGCATGGTAGCAATTCCGGATCAATTCGTCGGGATTTGAGACGGGACTCCTCAAATTTGCCGAAATGATGGTCGACCAAATTACGGCTTGGGCATACTCTGCATTATTGTGCCCGCTGGCATTTTTCGGAAGTGGTTGCCGGTTCCATAATAGTCTGAAGGTTATGGGAGGTTGTTTCGACTGCTCAACTCCAGCCGTAGTAGCGGCTAGGGAGCTTGCGTCTCCGACAAGTGCGGAAGACGGCCTTGCCGAGACACTTGCTGGAATGCCTGACAAAATGGTTGACGAGGTAATTGGAGTGAAGTTGGGTCTAGCAATTGTTACCTCATTTGGAGTCAGAATTGGATTGGATTGTTGCTGCTTGAATTGTCGCAACCCATGAAGTATACTTGTGCCACCAAAGCGACTGAAAAAATACATTAGGTAAAAAAATTTGAACTTTTCCAGTTATCTCCTATGAATGCATTCTCACTAATCAAATCAAATCGAGAGCTCAATATCATTTGGTTTCCTCTAACATCTTAATCCACTAAGGGGGTGAGCGTGGATTGTGTGAGAGACACGGCAAGAGAAAAGAAACTAATCGAAACAGAGGTTGAAAAAACTAATAGGATGAATAGAATTATATGTATCCATCTGCATTCTTATGCCACACGTATATGAAGATGGGAGTGAAAAATCATGAGAAAAGTACAGCAAGTTGAATGCATTTCATAAAATACTCATGTGCAGTCTTTACTCTTTTTTTGTTTCAAAAAATAAAATAAAAATGTAGAGTGAAGACAGCTAAATTTCATTAGCAGCACAAGCAAACAACTATGAACCCTAAACACCCTCTATTACATTAAGTTAACCATAATTTTGTCAATAAATTGTTATGGCGATTTATTTATTTTACACAAAGGCGCAAAAAACATAAATTGATATCAAACTCACCATTTACCAGATTCAGATCTAAAGCCTCTCACTTACAAGTGAAGAGGAATGATATCATTTAATTGTTAGGATTACGGAAATAAAATGAGTCCATACAACAATATCGAAGGGTGGGGGATTTTGAGCAACAAAAACTCTTTTAGACCGCTTGTTAATCATACTCCATTAATCCGTACAATTAACATAAATTCAGTTGCAAGATAAATTAGCGAATAGAGATGCCAAAAACGATCGTCTAAAAAGGAAACAATGATGTGCTGCTAAATTCTAATAAAAAGAGTTCGGGATTCAACTCTCCATCAGATTATTCTCTTATTTTCACCTCTTCAACTAGAACTAGTATAGAAAACTAATGCGCATTCTTTTACCGAAAATATTCAACAGATTTGATCGGATTCGGTCTAACTCCAGATAAACATTCTTTTACCGAAAACGTCGATAGATGGCAAACGAAGGACGAATAATCTGGTGGTTGTTTCGATTCATGAAGTTGATATCCTTGATGCTGCAATTGCATGCTGCTGTTATATATTACTTTGCTGCGATTCGTATCCAGTTTCCCTGCTGCTTAAATTGATGACAACTGAATAATGAAGAGGGACTCAAATGCAAATTGAATCAAACCACAAAGACGAAAAGTGTAATTTGGCCAAACTAATAAACTAAAAATGTAATAATACAATGACAGGGTCATACAACATAAGTAAGGAATGTAGGAGAGTTGTAGAAAACCCATTATTTCTCTCGAGTGTAATATCTATGAATCCTGCTCTCTCTCTGTGTCAAAATTTTATAAGGAAATATAAAACATTTTTATTATTTTACGGGTTTGGTAACAAGAATAAATTGAAAAATGGAACCTTTTACGGGGCCATGAGTCCTTCGAGGGTGTAAGTGAGGGACTCTACCCAGTCAGCCTTAAAAAGCAATGTTTGTAAAGTTTGCATCACATCATATTCTGGATCAAGCTTCCGCTGCCACCCCTAGAGAGAAAACAAGAGTTCAAATACAATGATAACTGATATAAAATGTACTAATCTTTATTAAAATGTACTAAATGATTACCGACTTAAATCTACCATTAACAAGTGTATGGATTCCATTTACTCTTCTTCTCTTCTCAGTATTCTGAAAATTGCATTTCTTAGAATGCAAATGTTAATATGTATGGATGGTTTTGAATGCAAAGGGCTCATGTTATTTAAAGTTATAGACAGAACCATCCTTAAACGTCCTTAAAACAACTTCGTTTCTGATAAACTAATTTCAGAAATCTCAAGCTGCCATGTAGTTTTCCATTGTATTGTCAGTTTTCTTAATTTCAAAACAAAGGGGGGCTTTCTCAAAAAATGATAACAAAAGAACCTCAGTTTTCCACAGTAAACCCACTCGTGTGCGAAATAGTGTTAGATCAGCAGTTCCAACTATAGATTGAAGGATTTGAATTTGAAAAACTGTATCTTAAATGAAGCACTAACATGAATGCAACAAAAACACAGATAGGTAGAAAATAATAATTTTGGATCACATAGTTGAATGAACATGTAAATTTTAACTTGTTGGCATTCATATAACACCGATGACATAGAATAGCCTAAACATGGAAGCATGGTCAGACATGCCTCTGCTTTGTCACTCTATAGATTTTCAATAACTGCATCAGAATCTAAGTTTTATCGAGCACTGTTATTCGATTTTAGACTTTAGTATGTGAAGGTGTGTGACTTTCAGGCAGATGTTCAAAGAAAGAAATGTGTTACCTCAAGAACCAAAGTGGTTACCATCACTGTGCAAACATTGCCATCAATTCGAACTTTATGGCGCTGAACTTGCTCAAGCAATTGATGCATGCAGTCAGCAGCATGGATGATGTCTCCTTCTGGGGAGTACCAGATTTTAAAAGATTTTTCTACTTCCTGTTAGAGAAACGCATAAATAAAGTTAAAAGTGAATATGATCTATCTGAACCTATAAAAAAACATTAAAGTAAAGGAATATATGCAGAACTCAAATACCCAATTTGACAGAAATAAGAAAATGGAAGGACTTCAAGAATCGAGGTTCTATGGATCTGTTTAAGTTTTCATCTTTTTACACAAGACTAAAAGGACACGGTTTTGTTTAAGGCCTCAGAGTCTAATTCCAAACTTCGACGACACCTTGGCAAACATACATGCAACAGTTTATAACACATAATAGTCATTTACTATAAATTATTATCAGCAGTAATTCCAATTATGGTCAATTGCGGCATGCCTGAACAGAGAAAATACTTTGCCCAACAAGAATGACTTTTGAACTACTTCGTCATCAACGTCACAATAGGATTTCTTCACAGTTTTCATGCTCTTGAGATATAAAAATATGATATATGTTAACTGTGCAAACTGAAAGACTTAACTGCACAATAAGTTTGAGCCAACATTACATTATTTCTGCCAACTGTAAAATGTGCAAGCGTTTCTTCTTCGCATGTCCATAATTATAGAAAACTATCGAGCCTCACAGATCATTATTCCATGTCCACCATGCCTATTATGTCCAGAAACCAACATTTTTCATGACCGCGTGCCATAATTCAGCAGTGTGGTCCTAACATCCGGTAAGTTTCTTGCTAACAAAATATTTAATTATCTAGAGAAACTCAGCCCTATATCGTAATTGGTTCTCCAGGAATGTATTCATGTTAAAAAGCTGAAATGCACAAAGTTCGACCTTAATGTGAAGAAAAAGTTACATAATTTAAAGTATCTTGAACCAGCCATTCATATTCATGCAAATTACGAGATAAGGTAGCATGTAAGTGTTAAAATATGGCCAATGGACTTTAAGCCAAGTAGTATCTCCTACCCCTTAAGAAACTTTTAAATAAACATTTTGGATAAACAAGGATCTAAAGGTGACCAAGAACTTTGCATCAAAATATATCTTCCATTTAGTGTGAATTTTTGTAGCCAAGTGGCAAAAGTGACTAGTGTAAAAGAGTTTTAAATTATATGAACTAACAATTTATTTTCTACCAATAAAAGCTTGGCAGCAATGAATTACCTCAATGAAAGCCCTTGGATTAGGACAGTCTTGCTGTCCAGATAATCTAAGGGTGCGCTCTGCAACAGTTCGACCATCTTTAAGGGCTACAGCCTTGAAGAATTCCACTAAATTCAGTTGATCTCTCTTAGAAAGTTCAGCAGTCATGCCCACATCAAGGAAAACAACATGAGGCCTCAATCTAAATAGTTGTTTACTGGGTAACTTGCAACGGGATACTCTGACAAGAATATTCCCAGGATGCATGTCAGCATGAATAAAATTATCAACCTGGAAGAAAAAGTACATATCTTAGCTTTTAATTAAAGGATGAGAACTGTCAAATTCAAGCTACTTCAAAAGCACATCAAAAGGCACTACAAGCTTCTACCGTCAACAAATCACATCTAACTGTTCTACAAGAATTATGTTGATTATTATTACTGCAAGCCTCACTTTTTCACTTCAAATAGAAACTTTTTTACCGGGCAAGTTACATTTTCGAGATTGGTTAAGGGTAGAACATAATGAAACCAGTAAAGCAAGATGGAGGATTAACATACACTAACACAAGTTAAAACGATAAAAAGAAAAACGAAACAATAACAATCAGAACATAGTAAATTGTACCAGAAGCATCTTTAACAGAGCATGGGACCCAATGTGAGCAAGGGCATTTTTTATTGGTTCATTTCCTTCAAGCTCATCAACATAGTGCATCACACTTTGGCCTTGTTCATATGTTTCCACTAAAACAGATGGGTGCACCAGGGGATATAGAGGTCTTGGAAATGAGACATCCTTCCATCTTCGAAAATTATAGATAAAACGACTCAAATGTGCAGCTTCCCTTGACAGATCAACTTGTGACATCATGTAAATAGCAAATTGCTGAATGCTTTCATCCAATCTCAATGACTTCAAATAAGGGATTAGCCTTGAAATTTTGGCTACACAATTAATAATCACAAAGTCCCTCCTAATTGCCTCACCAACACCAGGATGTCTAACCTTGACAGCAACAACCCTGGGCTTGATCTGCTGATTTGGGTATCTGTACTTGAGTACAGCCTGATGGACTTGAGCAACGCTTCCTGATGCCACGGGTTCCTCATCAAATTTTTCAAAAATTTCAGGTAGCCTTCGACCAAATGCCTTCTCAATACTTTTTTGGGTGAAGTAAAAACTATGCGCTGGAGCATGAGTGTGAAGTTCTGAAAGTTCACTACACAAATCTCTTGGGAAGAGATCTGGTCTTGCAGCTGCCCATTGACCCCATTTTATGAATGCTGGGCCTGCTTTTTCCAATGTAAGATGGAGAACGCGAAGCCATATTTTTCTATACCGACTGCCAAGGGACTTTGCAAAAGGTGCCATAGCTACACAGGGTGAGAACAAAATTGCTAGATAAATTGCTCTGATAAACAAGATAATACACTCCACAAGTGCAAACACAAGTGAGGTTAAATAAATATGTCCATCTTGGGCATGAAGATACAGAGTGTCTTTTGTTGGGAGGCCTTCTGCTTCTGCACATGTTCTCTGTGTCTGAGCAAACTCTCCAACTACAAAGGCAATAACACCAGGAGCTACTAAATTTGAGCGTGTCAAAGACAAGCTCACTGCACGCGCAATTTGACCAACTGGTGGTAATGTTGGGCCCCTATAGGAACATAACTGAGAAAGCTTTTTCCAAGCAAATTGAGCATGGTGAGAAACTCTGGTTCTCAACGATAGGGTATATAAGTTCCTAGAACCACTACTCCTTAACAACTTATCTCTTGCTTTATGTAACATAAATGGGGACTGCCCTCTTAAACAATGTATATACCTCGGAAATAATCTGCATACTGTGTAAGGAGCTTCAACTGAGTAATACGCCCTGTTACTTGCGACTTGTAAGTATCCAGTTCTCTGAACTGGAAAAAGGGATCTTACTCCCCTCCTTACACTTCCGTAGGCCAAAAATCTGCATATCGTAAAATCTCTTCATGCATAACCAATCCACCTAAGCTATTAAACTGAAAGTACAATAAAAATGGAAACAAAACAAGATACTACTCCATGAAAATTATGCAGACTTTTGTTGGTTGGTTCACTTCTATTCCAAAGTTCAAACGATAATTATACGAAACAAGTTACAACAAGCTTATACTCTAACTCGGGATCTTCTGGGCTGATAGCACGATAAATTCTATTGGTTTAGTAGTGTTTCCAAACGCATGATGTGTTATTTACACAAAGAAACCATATCTTAATTAACTAGTATTATGAATTTTCAGGACCCAATTGCCCCATCACTTCTTTGTAACCAAAAGATTTGAATAGCCCTGTGATCCATGCTTATTGGGAATCAATTTTTTATTTTTTTAATACTTTGTATTCTGAATGCAAAACAAGAACTAATTCAACCAATTTGAATATTTGAACAAATGCAAAACACAGTTCAGCTCACTCAATGGAAGAACGAAAAAGATTATCAATTCCCATTTGTTTCTTTTTCCTCAGCTTTCTCAGATACCAAACATTCAAACATACGAAAGATTGAAACTTTGACAATTCAGATAGAGGAAACCGACCTGGACATGGTGGCTGAGCTCGTGACGGTTGCACTCCAGGAAACGCAGGTGGCGCAGTTGTTCAGTCGCCGGCATTTCTATCAAAACGACGGCGCATAAACAATCATCGGCGTCTGGCGTGCCCCGGCCATCTGCCGCCGCGGACGGTGATGATTGGGAGGCGCATGGTGGTGCCACGTGTAAGGGGTTCCGGCGGCTGAAAAGCTTGTGGTTTTTGTTTGTTTGGTTAAGTGGATGGGGATGGTTGGAAGGTCGATCTGGTGTCGCAGAAGAAAGCGTTTCAGCGAATCAGCTTTTTGTACGGAGTGTGTGTGTGCCCAGCTTGGAATGAACGCCGTCTCCTTTCTTGGTCCGGTACTCTTGTTCTCAATTTCTCATCACAAAGGACTCACTGTTCAATCCATCCATCCATTTAGTGAACTTCCCATTTTATCCTCATCAAAACAAGAAATATATATTTTTACAAATTTATCCTCTATTTTTCCTGTCATCCTAATCTTAAATTTATATGGCACAAAAAATTTTGCGACTAAGAATATGTATTTATTTAAAAAAAATATATATATATATATGTACATGACAAGTAAATAGCTTATGGGGTTTTTGTTTTTCTTCAATTGAGATCTTAAGTGTTTTTTTAAACTTTTTTAAATAAAATTTATAGTGGTTAAGGTGTTTTCTCTAATTTACTAAATTTTATTTCCTTAATTTCATAAAAGGAATCCTCCCTCGTTTGTTCTATTGACAAAGAAATGAAATGAACGCTAGAATGTGTCCTTGTTTTCACTCATTTGGATTATCTTGTTGAGAGTGTTATTTTACATTGGAGAATGGAAGCCTTGTATTGGGGTTTAAAAACTATTGGGTTTCTTGGTATTGGAGTATTATTTTGTCAATAAAAACCAGTTGTCAATATAAAGAAATCCAATAGTTCTTGTGAAATCACAAAAATTATTAGGTTTTTTCATATTGGCAACTGGTCACCTGTGTCACTCAATACAATATAAACATGTGCTAGGATCAAAGAGACGTCACCTGTGAACGAACGTGTTAAAAGTATCTCACATCGTCAATGAAAATTTTATATTACGTGCTTATTGGAAGATCTTGAATCTCTTCATACATTACCAATCATGATTTTTTGTTATGAGATTTAACTTATCACTTGTGATCTTGCACTTCTAAATTTACTCTGACATTTTATAAAGTTTTAAAGCTGCTACAAAATAAGGCTAATTAGCATAAAAATTCTCTAAAATTCTAAATGATAAATATAACATGAACTTTAACGATAACAAAATGTAGGTCTAACATAAAAATACGTTAAACCCAGCAATGGTAATTTGTGTAGCTCACTCTTTTAGTTTTTATATTCTGTCCGGATAAATTTTGTCATTTAGAAATTTTCGTATATATGTTGGTATCATACGTAGCAAATTTGTAACGAAAACTTTACGTTACAATCATTTTAAAATGTTGATGGAGTGTTGTTGTAAAATTGTAGTGTAAGGCTTAAAGCCTTAAAGTTAAAACCAACCAATGAAGTATGTGTGGATGTCATATATATCAGATGCAGCTTCGGATCGGGGAAGAGCTCCAACGCCCCAAGTCACTCGGAACTATTGTCTGCTTCAACGAAACCGCTCGAGTCAGCTGTCAAACGAAAAGAGACAGAGGTTAAAGCGTAAACGGAACTCCAAAACACTGCGACTGTTTGTCCCTTTTGCTCCACTTCCAGTCCACTATAGGTTTCCCAGTCTTCAACACCTTAACAACTATACATGTTTTAAATTTTCCTTTCACTTTTAATTTCATGTCACCTTCAGTGCTTTTTAAATGTATATACTTCATTAATTTCTTCTTAATTATCAATTTATGTCTTATGCCTTCTCTTCAATTAATACCTCATATTCCAAAATGACAACTATTAGGGGGTGGCCCAGTGGTTTGGGCAAATTTCAGGCTCATATTCCAAATAACTTGTCCTGGATTCGATTCTTGATGCGGGTGAATCACACGATAATAGCCATGGGAGGTTGAAATGCCTCTGTGAGTCTTCTCGATTCCTGAAGGGTGGACTGTTATGACTTGGCCACTAGCTGGTCCCCTTTTAAGGAAAAAAAATATTCCAAAATGACAATCGATCTTTACCACATCATCAATTTTGCAAATATCGATCATTCGATCAAATAGATAGAAGGCACAAGTGGTGGATTGCCATGGTGATTAGGGCGTGCAAATATTTCCCTTTCCGTCTCCCCCAGTGTAAAATTAAAGTAGTAATATCGCTTGTATTAAAAAAATTATGCTTTTAAAAAACGCTAGGCACTAATCAGGCAGCAGGTTGGAGCCTAGTGCTTAGGCGCCTAGGCACTGCCTAAGTGAATTTGTATTTTTTAAATAAATTTATTATATAACTATAAATAAGTGAATGTTTATACTTTAAAAAAAAACATATTTATATTATATGAGAATTTTAGGTAAATATTTTGGTGAGATAAGGATAATAAAACGTCAAAGAATAACACCCACAAAAACAATAAGTCAGCAAAAGGAATATGGTGGGGTTAAGAGAAAAAAAGGGATAAGTTTGACAGAAAAAAACAAAGAAAAAACAAGGATAATACAAACGAAATGTCAGCAAAAGGATGAAAATGATGGGGTCGCTAAGAGAAAGAAAAGAATAAAGAAAAGAGAACGAAAACTCAGCAAAAAAGAAAGGACTCGCGATAACGACGCCATCCCGATTGCGCGGGCTCTGCAACTAAAAGAAATTCAGATTTCGTGGTGCTGCCGGACTGCCTAGACTGGCTGCCTACCACCCCTTAAACCGCCTGAAAGCGCCTAGGCTGCCGCCTAAATCCTCCCCGATTTCAATTAATGTTTTGGCCTAATTCGCATCGGCCCTCCACCGCCTAAGGCAGCTTCAGGCTGATTTTTAGAACAGTGAAAAAAATACATAAGGCAATTGGTACGATACTAAAATCTCATGATAAAATGTGAGAAAATTAAAACTCTTAAGTCTTGACGCATTTAAAAGTCACCTAAAACGTAATTAGCCTAAAATAAAATAATGAACCATGTGAAGTCTAGTCAAGATTAACCATTGTATCAAGTATCAAGTCATCTTTCAGAAACTGATGTATATGATGAGATTCACGTGAATGACAGATCACTTCAAATCCCTAGCCAAAATCAGAGTGCAATATTTAAAAAGTTCACACAAACTTTGATTCTCATGACTCATGAGCGAACAAGATTCCTGCTTGCTACACACAGCCTCCTCAACTAATTAACTCTTTATTAATATTCAATATTTTTCTCACAGAAGTTCGGTAACGTTTAAGCCATTGGGAATGTCATGATACATATTTAAGATATTGCTCCCTTTCATCTTCTGTGCAACTATTGCCATAGGTAGTGGTGGCCGGACTTGAGGAAGGTGTTGATAGAAGCGAACCAAAACTACACATATTTTGATAGCTTTGATTATTAACTTTATCGGAAATGCACGCCGGCGGGTAATCTTGTCCCGGAATATTATGGCTAATGATTGACTCGTAATTAGAGTCATAAGAGCCCACCTGGTTTGTTATAGGAACAAAACTACTCTGATCGGCTCCATTTGTAGAACAAGGGTGGCCAAAATTAGTGATTAGGGTTTGGTTTAGAAATGGGGCAATATTTTGGAGCTGGTTTGATTGAAAGTGGTTTTGATCATTAATTTGTAAAAGGGCAAGTGGGTTTTGTTGAACATGATCGTTTGAAGGAAATTCAGGATACGATGATGGAGGTCTGCGTTGGCATGATAACAAAGTAGCGGCTAAGTTGAGGTCTGGATCCATTACAGGTCCAATTCCGAGAAGAATATTCGAAATATTAACCTGCGAATTATGTGACGAGGAGTTATAGAGAGTTGAGCAGATTAGGGAGGAGAGTTCAAGAAGATCTAGACGAGGAGTATGAGTGACAGGATCAATCCCCATTTTCAATAGCCTCTTTCTGATGTGTGTGTTCCAATAGTTCTTGATCTCGTTATCTGTTCTTCCTGGCAAGCGAGAAGCAATGGTAGACCACCTAGATAGAAAGAGATCATCTTTAATTAGCTTATAGTTAAGTACTGAAACAAAAAGTTTGTCATGCCATTGACTTGTACAATACTTTTGTCCACTCTTCAATCAAGACTTACTATCTAATTAAATTAACGGTTAGCTTAAACTAAGAGTCCCTAAGCTCCCTCCTATATATATAGTGACAAAACTAATCTTAATTTATAAATTAAAAGATTTATGGAGTGGAAAAAAATCATTTAAAAGAATAATTTTTTTCAAGGACTAAACAAAGTTTGATTATGCTTTGGTAACTCTGTAAACTTTTTTGATACAATGGAAAACTAAAACATGAACAACAAAATTTTAGTTAGATATTTTCTAGTGTATATGTACGTACTTGTTTCCCAAAACACTGTGTAACTGTATTATGGTCTCTTCTTCTTCAAATGAGAACCTCCCTCTCTTAATATCAGGTCTTAAATAGTTTGCCCACCGAAGGCGACAACTCTTTCCACACCTTTTCAGTCCTATATGTACACAAAACAACAAATGATCAGAAAGCTTAACAAATTTAGTGAATTATTTGTACTTAATTCAACTACAATCAATTAAACATGGAACAATCCACCATGAAAGAAAAATTAAGACATGATCGATCAGTACTAATTTGTAATTAAACTAACCTGCATTCTTGGGGAGGGTTCGCCATCTCCCATGCCCGTGTTTCTGAATGTAATCAACGAGTTTCTGATCTTCCTCCGGAGTCCATGGACCCTTTATCAATCCATTATAAGGAATTTTCCTCATAATATTAATTGGTAAAGAAATAAAAGCCAATAGTTATTGTATGAGAGAGAGAGAGAGAGGTATGAATGGTCTGAACTAAAGAAGCAGAAGAGCAGAAATATATGCTGCTGTAGGGTAAGTGTGAGGATGTATATAAATATAGTAGGGAAGGGGCAAAGCAAGCGAAGCAAATTGGGAAGTCAATGGGGTTCGGTACCGCCCTAGCTTGTTCACCATTCCAAGGAGACGTGTCTTGTTACGAATTTACGAGGAAAAATTACAGAGCTAGCCGCACATTCCTCTCTCTCCAGTGGGATAGTAAATGTGAAATATGTAATGTAATCACCTCTCCTAATCAATGAGATCACGTAAGCAGCATGCAAGATTATGCTGCGTAATATTACGTACCTAAATATCTAAAAACAAGTATTATACTACTACCGGTGTGAACAAGTATTATAACTAAATGACATCGTAGGGTTCTACTTCTCATAAGATTGTTATAGAGTATATTTGGCTGTTTACAAGCATGAAATTACTTAGGTACGTGGCTCGAGTAAACTTGGTAAAAGGAGAGCTTTCTTCAAATATGGAGTGGCAAATGCTCACCTGAGCCACGCTAGTTCCATGCTTGTAAACAACAAAAAATTTCTATATTAATTAATTAGTTCGAATCTTGAATATGTCGTCACTCAATACATTAGTTTGTCGTACCAAATCTTCAATTTACTGTCAGTTTTTCTATGTCTTGCGCGATGAATCCAATTATTCGTCACCCATATACTGTTTAATTTCGTCGCATAAAAGTTTTGATTTTTTTTGGTCCTACTCATGTTAAGAGTCAAAATGAAATTTTCATAGCCTAAATGCTTCTTGGGCGACGAAATTGTCCTTGTCGCCGAATACTTTTTTCTACGAATGTCATATGCTTTGTTTGCATTGACAAATGTTTATTTAATCATCTTTTTAATATAGATTCAAAATATTCAACCTTCCTTAACCGAGTTTAACTAATTTCATATGGTGATGATTTTCACATACCCTATTTTACTTTATACACCCCCTTTCAATTGTTTAATACTTTTTTTGTGTAATTATATATATAGGTTGGTAAATTTTACACACCCCATTTTACCTCACACACACTCTAAAATGAGGTATGTGAAAATCACCACCCATTCTCATAAAGAATAATGCTTGTGTTCCCCCTTGGGGGAACCTACTTGTCCCTCTACTTATGATTAACCCGTCTTCACCATACGAACATCATAATCGGAACCATTCATTCACTTTATTATCATCTAAATATCATATTTGCAAAAACCATTCTATTTAGAGATATTTTAGCCATTCATATGCACCAAACAAATGAACGGTTCATGATCATAAGGATGTACTTGTTACCAAAACTGTTGATTAGTTTGACACGTAAGGATGATTAAACGATCTCCAAATCGAATAATTTTTTACATATATGATCTTTAGATGATGATAAAGAGAATGAACAGTTTCGATTATGATGTTCGTACGGTAAACGCGTTAATCATAAGTGAAGACACAAGTATGTTTCCCACGAGGGAACACAAACATTATCCTTTCATAAATGTTTCTCGCCTTGGATATAAGCATAATATCAGACGTTCTTGACAAAAAAAATCAGTACACTTACTATCTTATTTCATAATATTGGTTATATTAAAAAAATACATATATAAAAAAGGCAATTAGATGTAAGTCCAAAAATATAAGATGTTTTTTAGGTTTAGTCAAGTTGTAACATACCTATATGATAAGAAGACTACAAAATTTTTCAAGATAAATATATTAAATGAATACAACTAATTAACTATGAAAGAGGTATATAGATTACAAGCAAAAAAGATCTATAATATAGATAGCTAAAAACGATTTATCTGTGATATAGGTAGATTATCGATAATAAAAAAACATGTGATATAGATATGAATAATAATTGCATTCCCCCACTTGAAAATAAAGTATCATTCGAATTTGAGATTATTTAGTCATTCAAATGAATCAAATAATTGAACGGTTCATCATTAATATGTTACTTGATACTTACACCGTTAATTTATTTGATACATTGAGATAACTAAACGATCTCTGATTCGCGAAATTAAACTGTTCTAATTATAATGAAGATAAGGTATTTAACTTAACAAATAGTTATTGGACCTATTTTAAGCCAGTGGACTATTAATACCTAATAAAATTGGATTTACATTGAATTTATCTTAAATAAAAAGAATAGCCCCTAATTTATATACATAGCAGATGGGCGATAAAGGTGTCCCTTAACACAAAGGCCTTGTTTGGTACTTTATATAGCGCATTGAATATGACTAAGAATATAGAACCGGGTGTTTGGTGTGTTTGATGCGTTTCGTACTAAAATAGTCTTCCGACTAATTAAACCGGGCCCTGTTGGAAATGTGCCCTAAAACCAATCATATGATGATACTTTACGGACATTTCAAATGTTAAACTAATTTAGTTTAATATAAAGGGCATATATTATTGTTTATAGTAGTCTCATATAAATGTTATATGCTTAAACAATAAGTCCAAGGAATATGTGCTTAGTAGAATGTAATCTAAACAAGTTAGGTTCATGAGACCATTCTCGATCATAGACATATCCTAAACGTTCCTGATGAATAGGATTGCCAATTGGGCATTGACAGTCCGTTAAGATCAGTACATGTTATGTCTTCTCTCAGGGAGAGTGACTAGTCTCGAGTCATTGGTGTAACTGGCACCAAGACAAGCATGTAGGTGCTCAATATGGAATGAGTTCACTGAACGCGATCAACGATGAGTTTTCATGTTCATGTCACATGAGAACTCATAGTTGGGATAATGCAAATTAGTCCTTTGACCTGAGGCATCACAGTTGTCTTGTGGTGAGGTCCTTAATCTTTGATTATGTCAAAGGCACCCCATCCAAGGGTGTCCACGACATCGTTGGGGTTAAGCTACTTAGCCATGGAGGCAAGTGAATGCGCAACAAGGGATCTCTAACCTTCAAACGGTTTGAGGGAGAATACTCTACGATATGATTAAGAATCTCTGGCCAGAGTATGAATGAGATTTAGGAAGTCGTTCCAAATCATATTCAAGGTAATCATATAAGTAATGGAATCACATTGGATAGTAGACATGAATAAACTATCAAACCAAACAATGTGGTCGAGAGTATTGTATTAGAGAAGGACCGTATTGCATTGCAATCCTAACTGAATAGGTTTCTCCACTTCTTCTGATTAGCTTGGGTAGCCATGACATACTGCTAGGTGTCACTCATGGTTTGTGGTAGCCCTAAAAGTGTATGATCACTAAAGGGAGAATTGAAAGTAAGTTTCAATTCACAAATGATTTGAAAGAGTTCTAATCCTCCACTGCCTCGCTAAAAGGAACCTAATGGATCGCACACCGTGTAAGGTAGAGTTTGATGCAAAGAATGGAGATGAGTAAGAATAATTAAATGGTTTAATTATTTATGGCAAAGGATTAATTAATATGTTAGTTAATCAAACGAATAAGTTCGTTAAAGACCTCGGGTTGGTTTTGGGCTTCAAGGCCCAATGGGCTTCGAACGTCAAGCCCATTAACTTAAGTTGTATGACAACTTAATGGCTAATAATAGATTAGGGCCCAATAGTCCAAAGAACCCAATATGGCCGGCCATTTGAGAATGTGTAGCAAACTTGCTTTAATTGCAAGTTTGCCACTACATTGTGAAATGATATAAAACAAGTTTATAACATTTCATACAAAGAGGTTTTCTTTTGGGAGAATTGGTGAGCATGAAAATGCTCCCTTCTCTCAAAGAGGCCGGCTACCATAGAGGAGTAGGGCTAGCAATCTCACTCACTCTAAGGCACTCATCTTCTCATCAAGACTCTCCTTGGTGAAGAGACTTAGAGGTCCCCTACTTTGGGTACTTGGAGAAACCAATTCTTTGATTCATCCTTCATCATCCAAGCTTGGAATGAAGACCCTCTCCATGGGTGATTAGCCTTTGCTTATGCAAAGAGGAATCTACAAAGGTATTTGATTTCTCAACTCAAAATTTGTTTTGATTTGAGTCTTGGTTCACCATATCTACTAGGCTTTGAATTTTCTTGGGTAAAGTTTTGTTTTAAGTGCATAGAAGCATGTTTCCGCCTTTAATTGTTAAATGCATGCTTAATGATGTTGCTTAATGAACTTGGTTAATCCACAAATTCCCCTTTAGGCCCACCATTTAATACCCCTCACATCTGACTAATTATACCTCCAAAAACCTTAGTCGGGTCATGCTAACGCAAAAATCACTCTCACTTTCTCCTCCTACGCATCACAAAATCCTCATCCAAGGTATTCCTTTTTTTTTAAAACATCAATTATTCTGTGAATTTTTTTTTTAAAATTATTATAGTCCGACGTATTATTCGATGCACAGATTAATCTGACACATCACCTAATGCTCGACTAATTCAGTCAGTACTATTCAATGCGCAAATTATCCTACCCGACTGAAATAGTCAATACAATCCAAGCTCCCAAACGAGACTTTTAATGACGAATTAGGGCAAGAGAAAATAAATTACGTTAAAAATAGGTCAAATCTCCAGCCATTCTAATGCCACCAAAATTGCAACCCGAAAGTCTCTATAAACATAAAGAAGGAAAAGAACTATATATTTTACAAATTTCTTCGACTTTCCCAACCATAATAAGGATATATATTCAGTATCCAGCTTTGCATGCTCGCACAATAATGCATGTCAATATTAATCAACCTCTGTCCTCTCTCACCCATGTTAATCTTAGCGCTCTAGTGTGTTTGAGGAAAACATTTATGATCGATATCAATCCAGGTGACCTGATTTGTATCTAAAGTCGTTGAACTGTGTCTGTGTGTGACACGTTAAGATCCTTTTCCCTTGTTATGTCTAATATCACAATTAATTAATTAGAGCTGTCACCACCCCCACTGACACGTTAGCCCCCACTGACGCAATCGTAGACCGTGCTACAAGGCACACATTGCAGCTTCTATCCCCAGGTTCCAGGCAATGCCAGTTCCACATATGAATGGCTCCCAGCCTTCAAGCCGCTCAGCTGCAAATTGTCATTTCCTCATTATGTTTGTCCTGGTTTGGTATATAAGATTTGATTAAAATTGTTAAGTCATTGTTTTTAAGTTATGTTGAGGAAAGAAATAATGAAAAAAGTATGGTTAACATAGAGGTAGAAGATAAATTGCTTAAAAAGAAAACTTATTTATTTCAATCTATTATATGTTTCAAAAGTTGGGTTTCATTTACTCTGTTCTTTGCTAACAATAATGGTCACAAGGAAGTCAGTTTGGGGTGCGTTATGCTTAAGAGCAGAGTCATAAATTTTTATCAGGGTGGGTTAGTATTTTAACTGTGGGTGACCTTTGTGTTGAGAGAGCTGTTAAGTTCAATACGTACTTCAATGAGAAAAAATAGACCTTAAATGTGGGATGAGCTTATTTATGCTACGATAGGGTGGGCTACTTTTGTTAGAGTAGCATAATTTGTGTAATATATTTAAAATAGAAAACTATTATTGGCACTCAAAAAATCTCATTTTGTACTCCTCACAAGTGTATTTTTATTTCTAAATATAAAAAATTTGGAATGCAAAATGAGAATTTTGGAGTTAATAACAATTCCCTTAAAGTATTTTTGATTTGAGGTAAATATTAGTACAAAACTTTTACGTTTTCAGCCAAGCCAAGCTTGTCTCCGCCCTTCCATGTGATTGTCCGCAGTATTGTTTGGAAGATTCTATGTATCATCAAAAGATGTCATGCTATGTTTTCATACTATAAAATGTATTTACATTCATGAGATGAATTTTATTTGAATGTATGGTTTAAATTGATAATCTAATTAACCAATAAAAGAGAAAATTATTGTTTTTGTTTACACAAATAAATGTAACACTTTTTCACACCTTACATACACGAGTCATTCATAATTTCTTGCAAAGAACAAAATGAGACATATACAAAACAACATATTAAAAAGTTAAAAACTCAAAAAGAAAATTTTGCATGTTAAAAAAAAAAATAGAATGACAAATAACATGTCTACATAGCATTGTCATTGTACAGTGAAGTTTGGAGAAGTTTGAAAGCGCATCAATAAAAATATAAATCAATGTTGTGAAGATGGAAAGAGATCTGTATGCAGTCAAGGATTCTTGTCACCCTCGTTCAAACATTGAACATAAACATTTTACTATTTTTGTTTGTCAAACATAAACATCTTCTACTTCCGTCTCGCAATTGACTCGAACTTAGCGTGCATAAAGAGAACTATACGGCTCAAGATTTGAGTACGTAGTTATATACACCTAGTAGCTAGCTGAAAAATAATAATTATGAAAGTTAAATTAACCAGTGAAAAATAATCATATTGATAAGCTAATACGGCATTATACTCGCAATGGTAACTTTTCGGCTAAGAGCGGATATGACCTTGCACACGTAATGGATTACAATGGCATGCTAGAAAGACGAGGCTAGGGGTTGGGGAATCATGTGGTGCTCATAAGCAAGATAAAAATTGGGCTGCCATTTGGAAACCTAATGTACCTAACAAGTTGAGACATTTTATGTGGCGATGCTATATGTGGTACTGATATAGAAACACAAGTCCATCTTTTTTTTCGTTGTGAGTTTGTTCAAGCATTCTGGTTTGCGAGCCCGTTGCAAATGGATGTAAGGAGTATTACGGGAGATGACTTTAAGGAATGCTGGAATGTTGTCTTAAAGCTATATGCTCGGCAAGTGGGAGGTGAGGAATTTATGCAAATGTTGGTTTTTGGTTTGTGGAGATTGTGGGAGGCTAGAAATGATGTTGTTTTTAATGAGGCAAGGCCACAACCCGAGGTTGCTGTTCAGCTGATGATGCAGCAGTGGAGTGAATTTAATGATGCTACACGGGTAGCAAGGGTGCAGTCTGTTGGGGCGACTTTGAGGTTGAATATGGAGGCTGCTGGTGTAGATGTGATGCATGGGATGGGGTGGAGGTCACCATATCAAAATGTCTCAAAGCTTAATTGTGATGGTACATGGTGCTCGAAGTCAAACACTGGGGGTTGGTGTTGGGTGGTGCGTTCATGGCCTGAAATGTTTAAGGTAGTAGGTGGCGCTGGTGGTTTTCATTGTATGCCTTCCACCATGGCAGAGGCGGAGGCAGTGCGTGCAAGATTGCAGGCCTGTGTGGAGAAGAGATTCGAGATGGTGGACGTAGAGACATATGCGAAGGCTGTGGTGGATATGTTAGAAACTGGGAAGATTTCGGAGGTGTCAGTGGAAGGAATCATCCATGACATTCGTGTGTTACCTTCTCATTTGAGGTCCGTTGTATTCAAATTCTCTCTTCGGAAGTGCAACATTGCAGCACACAAGGTGGCTGCTTATATTTTTAAAGAGAAAAGAGTGTATCAGTGAATTGATTGGGAACCAATATGACTTTTCAACACCCTCCCTGATAATGCTAATGTATCGATTTGATTTTGATTATTAATAAACTTCATCTATTGGAAAAAAAAAAAAAAAAAAAACTAGTGAGGCAGTGTGTACAATTACTAAACTATTATTTTATTAAATTTTCATATATACTTCGAGTTTATTGCATACATTTCATATTTCTATTGGTCATAAGAAATTCAAACTTAAATACAATGAAACAGACACTTTATCAACCTAAGTCACATCTCTGAATAAAAAAATTCTTTAACCAAAAGACCAGTAACTCTTAAGTTGAGGATTATTTAGGAATCCATCAATTTTTCTGAAGATATTAATGGGCCCCGTTCAATCGATCATTAGGTCATCGTATTTTTGAACCTTTCACCTCAGAGAAAACATGCACACTCATAACCAATCAAGTCATCATATTAAGCATCCAATCAAATGATAGTTTGTTCGTTCAAACCCCATTTGATGGTTTGATGTTTTGGGACAACTAGTTGTGATTTATGAGAATGAAACAAGTTCATCGTCACGTGGTATTTTTTGTCTAATAATACATTGATATGTGCAAGTTTTTTTTTCACATTACAATATTTTATTGGATCAGAACGCCACGTGACGGTAAACTCGTTCCATGTAAGTTGCTCTCGTGATTTATTCATCTTCTTTATTTTCTGGTCAACATGTCACTAATGGACAGGTATTATGTTGCTCAGTTTTAATATTATTGTGTAGTGGGGAATTAAAATGAAGTTTTTTTTAATACATACGATATTATCTACACTAAAATGTGGAGGAGTGGGTTAAACCTTGCAATGGACTAGCCAAAATAATTTGGTTCAAATTCGCCTTTGGCGAGAATCGAATCTAAGACCTTTTACTTACAAATTAAAAAAATATTACTAAACCGTAGTACTAAATGACAAATGAAGCCTTAATATTTAGAATTTCAAATAGAAAAAGTCATAAATTAACAACCCACCACATACAATAAGCCACAAACTAAATAATTAGATAGAAATTGACAAACTACGACCCAAAATAATATTGGTAAATGTTTTACATGTTTGGTTGTCTATGTGGGCTGAAGAGTCATTTAAGGATGTAATTGATAATGATCAAAATACAAACATGCATTAATTCAAAGTAGAAAGGTGAAAAGGGTCAAACGATCCCCTCGGCTTAACTTGGCTCTGCTAAATGTGTGTGCATTTTTAGGCTCTTCGGTAACTATTTTGTTTTTTATTTATATTTTTTTAGGAAAATGTAAAGAAAAATTTGAGAGAAGTGAGAAAGAATGGAGAAGTGAAAGAGAAAGCACAAAACAAAACTTGAAAAAAAAAACCATTTTAAATTGATTTTAATTTTATTTTTCTATAACAAATCATTACATTTTCTCCTTCGTTCATTCTCTCTTTCTCCGTTCTTCTCTTTTATTATTTTCTCTCATAGATTTTCCTTCTATCCATTAACTAAAAAATGAGTAATGAAAACTATATATACTTTTATTTTCCTTTTGCTTCTAGTTATAAATATGTTGAATTCATTTTAACTCGATCGAGTTGCTAACGTGGTTTTGGATTTCTTATTCCACGCGGCCTTTTTTTTTAATACAACAATATTATTTACACTAAGGGAATAGAAGATTGAGTTAAACTACACAATGAACTAGCTATAATAATTTTGTTCAAATACGCATTTGACGAAAATCGAATTTAAGATCTCTTACTAATTAGAGAAGAAGAGTATCATTAGACCGTAGTACTAAGTGGTCACGTGGCTTGTAATTTAGTTTACTTACTCTCTAAAATCTCTATTCCTCCTTGCCTAAGGACTTGTCATGTATATATAAAAGGATTAACCATAACAAGATAATCTAATTCAATATTTCTACATGCAATTTCCACACTTTGTCTTGCTCGACCCAGCTACCTCTTTTAAATACTCTATTCAGAAAACGAAAGACGAATGCTTCTAGTTCCTAATATTACGATTTACGAAACGTAAGCCATGACTTGGACAAAGTTGGCTTAGTGGCTGGCAGCTAGCTAGCCTAATTAAAAGTTCAGTAGGGCCTCAACAACTTTAATACTATCAAAGGATTATCAATCTTGTTAAGGTCTCGTAGCATGAATGCATGGTGACCAGATCAAGAGGTCTTCGGTCTAAAAAGCCAAGGCGTCTTTCGGTGCACCTTTTATTGTAAGATTATTTGTGATGCTATTGAACACACAAAACTGACATCCATATTGATATCTTTTTTAAAACAAATAAAATTCACATACAACAATAAATATTACTTATATGAAAATGTTCTGTGAATGTATTAATTTTGTGTGTTCAAAGTAAAGTTATTATTGAGTGGTGTTTCAAGGACCATAGAATTGTGGATTGTGTGTGGTTGGTCTCGTTTAGTTAAATAACTAATAGGTCTAATTTAGGATTTATACTTGTGACGGTTACCTAATCCGGCAACTCAAAGTTTTGGATCGAGAGATAACTATTAGTGGGTTGATTGAGTCTCTCATCATATGAATGAAGAGAATTGAGGTTGCACCATAAAATCAATTGACCATACTTCTAAGCACATACAAAGTATTTTCTTTCTCCGATGTGAGATTCATACTCTCAACACCCATTCACATGTGGAGAATGTTCAAATCTAACACATAGACAACACAAGACGTGGAGCACGTGACGTGTGGCCATTGGACTGCTCACGTAGAACAAATTAGTTGTGATACCATAAAAAGTTGAGGTTCTAACATAAAACTGATTCGCCTTATAAAAAATAGTCCAACTACTTATAAACACATGTAAAATTTAATCTTTTTTCGACATGAAATTTATACACTCAACAAGGAGAGTTATGTTTTATACTTTTGGGCGACAGGTGCCATTTAAAGTATACTCCACAATTTGAGATGACATATACCAAATTGTGTGTGGTATCGTGATCTCAAATACAACAAATTAATAATTTAGTCTTACGTATTAAGTGGCTTACCCTAAACGACAAGACTATTGTCAAACATTATTTCATACAGGAACTAAGATGTGCACAACTTCCATTGGTTCTTAACTTCTTATTTAAGTTCTTTTTTTTTTTTTTGAAAATTCTTATTTAAGTTTTTCGTTGAAAAGAAAAATACACCTAGCTAAGAACTTTATCGTTTCCTTTTGGCCACTCATCGTTATGGAACTCCCTAGAAACTACAATTCAATATTTTTTATGTGTAGCTGATATGTATACATTTTAAATGTTCAAGTATATTTTAAATTATTGTAAGAGTAATATTATTTAAATACATAAAACTAACATAATACATTGTTAAAACAAGTGGATCTCACAGTAGCTTACTTTCAACCTTTTTTTTCTTTCTATTTTTTAAAGCTGCGATAGATTTCATAAAGTTGTTGAGAATAAATCTCACATTGATGGAAAAATAGACCTTGCATGGGTTTATAAGTAAGTTGGGTTACTCTTCATATTATCAATTGGTTTAATGGTAGAACCTTAACTTCTTTTATGGTATTAGAGTAGGTTGTATCACGTGTGAAGCCTAACGGCTACATGTTCTCCACATCACCTCATTTGTGTTGTTCATGTGTTAGGCATGAAAACTCGCCCAACAGGCACACGTGCTCCACGTCATCTCGTTTGTGTTGTTCATGTGTTAGGCTTGAAAATCCCTCACGTGTTGAGAATGAATCCCACATTGATGGGAGAAGGGACCTTGCATGAGTTTATGGTGGGCTACTCAGTTAGGTTTTATCAGTCCATGCCATTAAAACACATGAATATAACTAACTTTGAGAGCTTGATATGATGAATGAGATGATGAACTGCACAGAAAGAACTCGAAGTCTTCTCCTCACTACTGCACCTTAATCAACAGAACTATATGTGGAGTTTAGGGTTTGTGATGATTGTAGAATGAACAGGGACCTCAAGTATTTATAGGCTTCAATCTAATAAAGTCCTACCCATAAACAAACTATACCCCTAATAGCCTATGAATGTACTATCAAAGCATGCGTGGATTTCTTAGCCTACAAGAAATCCCTCAATAGTACTACGTTAAATCCGGGTATATCTGCGGTCAACCATCAGATCTGAGACCATAAGGCGGCGCAGCAGCAAAACAGCTCAGTGAGGTTGTTACGACTGTAGATTCAAGCGATCGGAGGTTGATCATGTTGGAGTATGCCTGAAAAGCAATTGACACTAGTAGAAAAAACAGCTTGCGTGACAAAACTTTAGGCGACGGAGGAAATTTTGTCAGGCAAGAGGACTTTGCGCGACGAAAATCCTGTTTCGTGGCCTAAAATGTCAGAACAATTAGGTGATGAAGACATTCGTCGCTTTAAATTGAAATGGGCGACGAAAAAAATACATTCGTCGCGCAAAAGAGGGAAAAAGTGGCGGTAAAATGAGAATTTGGCGCCAAATTTTGCGTGACCAAAAGTTTCGTTGCCTAAAATATAATGCACGACCAATGGTTCGTTGAGCAAAGCTGGGCGACTTTAGGCGACAAATATGTTCGTCGCGCAAAACCAAGCTAATTTAATCCCCTTTCTTAGACCCGAGAGGCAGTTTTTGCAAAAAACTACAAACAGTTGCCTCTCAATCTCAATCTCTCCCTCCAAATTTGTCCCTCCAAATCTCTCTCCCTATCTCACTTATCTCCATCTTTCTCTCCCTATCTCACTCATCTTCCTCTTCCCATCTCACTCACTCTCCCTCTAGATCTCTCTCTCTGTCCCCTTAGCTAGCTACCATCTCCTCGTCCTCCTCCACCACCACCGGGCCCAGTAATCGTTAACGGTAATTTTAATTTTTTAATATTATTTTATTATTTTGTGAATTAAAATTAATATAAATTAATTAATTTTTTATAGGTTTGTTGCATAGGATTGTTGTTGGAGCACTAATTTGAAGGTATTTTCTTGATCATTTTATGTTGTTGACGTACGAATTTATTTTATATGGTTTTGTATGCAAATAATTTGTATATCTTGAATAACTTTATGTTGCGTTGTACGTACGAAGTTAATAGTAATTAACTTCGTATGCATTTTTTTAACAAAAACTTAGTTTCCCGTTTGAGAATTAATTGGATTTCGCGCATGGATGCAAAGGCGTGATTGCGATCCAATTGATTCTTGAATTGTCCCATTTTTGGACAGTTTGAGAGTGCACATTTGTGTGTCGTAGTTTGCGGTTCACGGATTAGGTTTCGATCGTAGGTTTTTGGTAACATTTTCTTACGTTCTTCAAGTGCATAGTAGGTATTTGATATCTATGTTGTGCACTTGGAGAACTGTAGGGAGATGCTGCCAAAATTTTCCCACGTCGAAATCTAATCTTGGTGGATCCATAAACTACGAGACACAAATGTGCACTCCTGAGTGGGATAGGGCCTTTACCGGAGGCATAAGGTGACGAGACATAGTTGAAGTTGTTCTAATGCTTCCCTCTCTTTCTTTAATGTGGTAACAGGAAAAACGGACAGACAGTGGATGCAGAATCCGAACAGATGTGCTGATGAATATTTGGAAGGGGTAGATAAGTTTATTGACTTCGCAATGCGACACAACCGGGGTTCAACTGATATCAAGTGTCCGTGTAGGACGTGTAACAATCATATGTGGGAGACATTCGAAAATGTTCGATATCATTTGGTAAGAAATGGAATGACGCAGACCTATACGAGATGAAATCATCATGGGGAACCGTTACATCATGCTTCGTCTTCGTACTAGTCACGAGCGGAGACTGTTGAAGGAAGTTTATCTGGTAATGACCAAGTCATGTTATTGTAAATGACTGTTATCCATATGCCTCGAGCAATGACAATGAGGAAGTGGGGGATTACGTGCCTCCCACCATGGACAAGGAAGAATTCGATAAGTATCAAAGGCTATTGAAAAATGCCAAGCAAGAATTATACCCGGGTTGCGAAGACTTTTTGGTTCTTACGGCAATTGTGGAGTTGATGCAAGGCAAGATGAAGTTCCGTATGTCAAACCGGTTTTATGATTACTTTATGGGAATTTTGAAGAGGATGCTTCCAAAGGACAATTGTTTGCCTAAAGATCATAAAAGTGCCCAGAAGGTGTTGAACGGTCTGGGATTGGGGTATGGAAAAATTCATGCATGTGTAAATAATTGTATATTGTTCTATAAGGAAAACAAAGAGTTGGATAAATGCCCTGTTTGTAATGAGCCGAGATATAAAATCACACCTAAAAATAGAACGACGAAGATTCCATAAAAAGTGTTGTGTTATCTTCCATTAATGCCTAGATTGTAGCGCTTGTACATGTCGACGTACACTGCAATCGACGTGAGATGGCATAAGGAAGAACGGGTTAATGATGATGTTATGAGGCATCTTGTAGACGGATAGGCATGGAAAGAATTCGATCGGATGTACCCTAAATTTGCAGCAGACCCACGCAATGTCACTATGACTTGCTACTAAGGGATTTAATTCGTTCGGAGTTCTAAACCAAACCCACAGCATTTGGCCGATCGTCGTAATTCCTTATAATTTGCCGCCTTGGAAGTGCATGAAAAAGGAATTTATGATGATGAGTCTATTAATCACCGAAGATCCAGAAAATTCCATTGATGTCTATTTGCGGCCGTTGGTTGATGAGTTAAAGAATTTATGGGAAAATGGTGTGCGTACATTTGATAAGTCCACTGGGAAGATGTTCACATTGCGAGCAGCAGTGATGTGGACAATACATGATTTTCCTGCTTATGCAATGATTTTCAGTTGGAGTACAAAGGGTTATATGGCATGCCCAGTCTACAAGGAGGACGTAACATCTGCTTGGCACGCTGGAAAAGTTTGTTATATGGGACATCGTAGATGGTTGTTGTGGGATCACGAGTGGCATACGAATGATACATCATTCGATGGCAACACAGAGATCCGCCTCAGACCCAGAGAATGGTCGGCATATGACATTCTGGTGAAGTTGAACAATTTACAATTTGGTCCATTTGGCAAAGGAGTTACTGGGCCCAGACCATCTACACATCAGAACTGGACGCATAAGAGTATTTTGTTTGAACTCCCGTACTGGTCCAAGTTAAAGCTTAAACACAACCTTGATGTGATGCGTATTGAGAAAAACGTGTGTGATACATTGGTGGGGACAATTCTAGACATTGAGGGAAAATCAAAGGACACGATCAAAGCTCGCCTAGATTTGGAACGAATGGGCATAAGGCGACCCTTGTGGATGAAGAAAGTCGGCGGTGTACTACGAAAGGGGCATCCGTTTTTCACAGTTAAATCGGAGGGGAAGAAACAATTTTTCAAGTTTCTTTCTTCTGTACAGTTTCCAGATGGGTATGCTTCGAATATTTCGCGATGCGTGAACGTGGAAACAAATCGATTTTCGGGATTAAAGAGCCATGATTTTCATGTGCTAATCCAACGTCTTTCGGTTGGTATTCGAAGCCTGTTGCCTTCTGATGTGGTGAACCCGATAGTGAAGTTGTCCATATTTTTTGCACAGTTGACTGCAAAGTCGTTGCGTGTGTCAGATGTAAAAAAGTGCGGAGATGACATTGTATACATCCTTTACAAGTTCGAGCAGATTTTTCTGCCAGCTTTTTTTACCAATATGATTCACGTGATGATACATTTGGCGGATGAGGCATTGCTTGGTGGACCAATCAACTATCGGTGGATGTATCCAATAGAAAGGTAATGTCGACCCATGGCCTTTGTATGATTCTTCATCATTTTATACATGTTAAATAATTACAACCATCACTTTTTTATTTTACAGACTTCTTGGGGAGTTTAAAAAATTTGTGCGCAACAGGGAAAAGCCAGAAAGATCCATTGTGGAGGCATGGATATGAGTTGCTTACTTTTTGTGCAATGTATATAATTGATGTTGAGACAACTTTCAATCGTCCTCAACGCAACAACGACGGTGGTGTTAGAAAAGAGAAACTTTCTGTTTTTGCACAAATTGCACGATCGTTTGGCGCGTCACCAAGAGGCGAATCGTTTTCTGAAAAGAACATGGAGGTAGCGCATTGGTTCATACTCAACAATTGTGACGAGATCGCACCGCTTCTGGATGAGCATGAACAATTGATCATGAGTGCATATCCTTCACATTTACATGCTGAGAAACACTGTGCATTGTTTCCTCATTGGTTGCATGAACATGTAAGTTTTGTACGCTTTTTAATCATCACATTTTAGGTTTTTCGTCATTGTCTTCATATGTTCTTCAAATAAAAAGTATACAAATTTGTGTAATGTAATAGGTGTTGAAACTGAAGGAAGAGAATTCGCAGTCATACACCAAAGAATTATATAACTTGGCGGTCGGACCGTTTCGCGCTGAATTGTACTCAGGGTGTCATGTCAACAACGTTAAGTTTGTGGATGCTCAGCGTGATGACAAGTTGTTAACTCAAAATAGTGGGGTCTTCGTCCCGGGTGGTGGCGACAGTGCCGATATTGAGTTTTATGGCAAACTAACAAGTGTTGTACAAGTGCTTTACAAAGACCGATGTCAAGTGATTTTGCTTAAGTGTCATTGGTTTGATACAAATCCAAATAGGAACTAGAGTATTAAGCGGGATGAAGGGTTAGTATCAGCGAACACTAACACACGTTGGTACGATGAAGACCTTTACATTTTGGCAACTATGGCGAAACAAATCTTCTATCTTGATGACCCGAAGGCCGGGTGTGGTTGGAAATTTGTTCAGAAAATTCATCATAGAAACATATAATGATATTCCTGACGGAGATAATAATGAAGACAACAGCGTCGCTGACCAACAGCTTTCATCTTCGATAGATTTTGGTATGAAAACACCTCTAGATGCCAATGTAATCCAAGAACCGCTTGAGGTAGCTAGAATGCCTGAAATTGAAATACCGATTGATTCCATTACAATTGACCTCGATGATCTGAGATGCTACGATCCACATGACCTCGCACAGAACGAAGATAGTGATGATGAGGAATCATATGCAAGCACCGAATCTGAACTACAAAGCGCACATGATGAAAGTGATGACGACGATGTGTATTCTATTTTTGATTCAGACTAATTTCGGAAGTCGGGAAACTGTAAACTTGTAACATTGAAAAATAAATGAAAGGGAAGATTGGATTTTATTTCATTAAATGTGAAGATCTGTTTTGCTAACAATTAATTACTTCATTTACAAAAAAAAAAAAAAATGTAATTTATTTTGTAAGCATGTACAAAACAATTACAAATACATCTTGAGCGACGAAATATTTCGTCGAGCAAACTTTATAGGTTTAGGCGACGAAATGTGGATCGTCGCACAAAATTTGTACGTTTTAGGCGACGAAATGTGATTCGTCGCGCAAAACAACTTGAGGCGACGAATTAGTTGTTTGTTGCCTAAACCTAAGAAATTGATTCCGCACCGTTCTTCTTTTGATTTGCTAATGAATCACTTATTCATTTCTAAATGAAGTAATTTTTGTTCACAATGATCTTGAAGAAGAGGTCTATGTATTCAACGGTTTAGATTTAAAGAAATAAATATCTATGTGTGTTTACAAATTAACAGTTGTACGAAAACTTAACTTACAGTGGAAAATTCATAATAAGTAATTGAGAAGTGGGGAAAATTTGTACAAAATATACAAACGCTCGTAACGACAAGGTCTACAACTTTCGTTAAGGGGGCATCTCCAAAATCGAACACTAGAAACCATGAAGGCTATATTATATTTTAACCGTCGATCAACGTTTACGTTTACACTCCGTTATTGTATCCGTAGTTTGTTTTTTCATCCCGATTCTTTTTTGAAAACATGATCTTTTACTTAATGCAATAAGATGAACGGTTCAGATCGTTCATAGAATGTCCTCATATTTACAGTTTATTGAAATTTGTATAGGACGTATAACTTCATCACACTTTCCAATAAACTGTAAATATGGGACATTCTATGAACGATCCGAACCGTTCATCTTATTGCATTTAGTAAAAGATTATGTTTTCCAAAAAGAATCGGGATTAAAAAACAAACTACGGATATAATAACGGAGTGTCAACGTAAACGTTGATCAATGGTTAAAAAATAATATAGCCTTCATCGTTTCTAGTGTTCGATTTTGGAGATGACTCCTTAACGAAAGTTGTAGACCTTGTCATTACGAGCGTTTGTACATTTTTTACAAATTTTTCCCACTTCTCAATTACTTATTATGAATTTTCCACTGTAAATTAATTTGTTGTACAACTGTTAATTTGTAAACACACATAGATATTTATTTCTTTAAATCTGAACCGTTGAATATATAGACCTCTTCTTCAAGATCATTGTGTACAAAAATTACTTCATTTAGAAATGAATAAGTCATTATGTATGAGATCAGAAGAACAATGGCAGGGAATAAATTTCTTAGGTTTGCGCGACGAATATCTCATCGCCTAAAACCTTGGTATATTGCGCGACGAATTGCGTTTCGTCGCCTAAAACCTTAAAATTTCCCCCCCAGCTGCCAAAAATTTTGGGCTCGGTTTAAAAATTTTAATAAAATGTTGCGCGACGAAATGAGAATTTGAGCGATGAAAGTGGTTCGCTTTGGGTTACTTTCAGCCCGTGCCTTTTCTTTTTTCTTTCTTCTTGCTCCTTCCTCCGTTTTTCACAGTATTGAACCCATAAATAATTAAACAAGCTCAGCTCCTCCCTCTCGAACTAACCCCCTCTGTTCTTCCCTCGCTCTCTCCGTTCCTCCCTCCCTCCGTCCCAACCCCTTCCGTTCTTTCCTCGCTATCCGTTCCTCGCTCCGTCCGTGTGTGGGAAAAATTTGTTCCTCCCTCTCTCCCTCCGTTCCAGTCAAATCTGGGCACGTCATGGGTCGAGTTCACCACCAATCGATTTGTATTCAGCTCAGGTACATACTATAACAATAATTATTCAGAAAATTTCAATTTTTTTACAGATTGTTGCACCGAATTTGATTGTTGTTTGAAGTAGAAATTGAAGTGATGTTAGTGGTTTTTTTTGCTGATTTAGGTTTGTGGGTTTAGGTTTGAAGTAGACATTGAAGTGATGTCTGGGTTTTGATTTTTTATTTCCGATTAGGTTTTAGGTTTTTGGGTGAATTTTTGACAGTGGCTGTGAGTATGTGTGTGTTGTATTTTTAGGTGAAAATTCTAGAGATTGTGCTCTGTGTGCTCTGTGTGTGTGCTCTGTGCGTGTGACGTGTGTATGTTGTGTGTGTATGTGTATGTGTATGTTGTGTGATGTGTGTGTATGTGTATGTGTATGATGTGTGTGTACATGTGTATATATGTGTGTGTGTATGTTGTGTGTGTATGTGTGTGTGTATGACGTGTGTATGTTGTGTGTGTATGTTGTGTGTGTATGTGTGTGTGTATGCCGTGTGTGTATGTGTGTGTATGCCGTGTGTGTGTGTGTGTGTGTGTATGTGTATGTGTATGTTGTGTGATGTGTGTGTATGTGTATGTTGTGTGATGTGTGTGTATGTGTATGTGTGTGTGTGTGTATGCTGTCTGCTGTGTGTTGTGTGTATGCTGTGTGTGTATGTGTGTGTGTATGTTGTGTGTGTATATGTGAGTGTGTATGTGTATGTTGTGTGTTGTGTACTGTGTGTGTATGTGTATGTGTATGTGAATGTGTGTGTGTCTGTGTGTGAATGTATGTGTTTTGTGTGCTTTCTGTATATATGTGCTCTGTCTGTGAATGTGTGTGTGCACTATCAGTATGTTTGTGTGTGTGTGCGATGTGAGTATGTGTGTGTGTGTGTCCGCTGTGAGTATGTGTGTGTGTGGGCTGTGAGTGTGTGTGTGTGCACTGTGAGTATGTCTGTGTGTGTGTGAGCTGTGAGTATGTGTGTGTGTGCGTTGTGAATGTGTGTGTGTGTGTGTGTATGTGTTGTGTATGTGAATGTGTGTGTGTGCCGTGTATGTGAATGTGTGTGTGTGTGTATGTGTATGTGTGTGTGTATGTGTATGTGTTGTCTGTGTGTGAATGTCTCTGTGCGTTGTGAGTATGTGTATGTGTGCATTGTTAGTATGTGTGTGTGTGTGTGCATGTACGCTGTGAGTATGTGTGTATGTGTGTGCACTGTGAGTATGTGTGTGTGTGTGTGCGCTATGAGTATGTGTGTGTGCGCGCTGTGAATGTGTGTGTGTGTGCACTGTCAGAAGTTATGCATTATAGGTTAGTTATCCATTATAGGTAGTCGATATTTTACATATTTGAAAGTTCTTATTGTTGTGATTGTGTTGTGCTTGCTGTGTATTTTCTTAGCTTACTTATAAAGTAAGGGTGGTTGAAAATTATAAATTTTATTCATGCATGTGTTGCATCTTCTTATGTATAATTATATCAATTTGCTTGTAAATGACATGCATATGTTGAATATTTTGATTCATAAGAAATCATTGTTAAAACTAAAAGAAAGCATGGTCTTTGACACTTTTTGTCATATGTATGCCCTTTTATTTAACAATTTGTAACTGGCTCAATTTACAGATGTCGGGTTTGATTTCTACACACCGCCGCTCTAGTCCTAGTTCAGCTCTATCACTGTCGGTTAATGTTGCGGAGCTCGCGTCTGCCTCTCCGGATGTCTCTGAGGTGCCTGTCTCGTCCACTGCTTCGGTGACGCATCCCCCAATGAGCGCTTGTCGGGCTCATCGGCGACGTCGTCCCTAGGACCAAGCCCCTCAGGCACTTGGGACATCCACAGTCAACGACAAAGGCTTGCAGACATGTAATATATCCATACCCCCAATCTTTTACATTTTTGTTCGAATGTTTACTACCATATTCAAATTAATTGATTGCATGTTCCAACTATTTGTACGATTATCAAATTTGTTGGAAATGTTGTGTGGATGTGGATTTTTTGTATTATTGTTTGCAGGTTATGGGAAATGTTAGACTTTAAGGGGAGGTTCTACCGATTTTTCTGTAGAATTTTTAGTACACGTTTTAACCATGAATTTGTTCTTTGTTTTGGTAGGGAAGAAGAAGACCCGGGGCCCTTGCAGACAGCTGAAGTTTGCGCAGATCACACGTGCGACTTCTGAAAAGATCGCTATCACCTATGCTCCTGAACACCAGGCTTCTTCTATATCTGACCAGCACAGCACCTTAGTCCGTGACATAGGGGCGATACTACGTGCCCATTGCCCTATAAGATGGGAAACATGGAGATCAATCCCAAAGAAAACGAAGGCTGTGATGTGGCATGAGCTGTCGGTGAGTATATTCAATACTTTCTACTACTTTTTATAATTAAGTCTAATATTTTTTATACTTTAATAATATTGTTTCATATTTGCATATCAACTTTAATACTACGGACCTTGATGTCGACCGGTCAACCTACATAGATGGGCTCTTCACAAGTTGGTACAAAGAGTGGAAGAGCGACCTCCACAACCATTTTAAGTTCTATCTGGACGCGGAGACTACTTTGGCCCAAGGATGCCCTAAGGAATTGCTGGAGTGGCCTCAAGATTGGGAGTGGTTATGTAACCACTTTCAAGATCCTAATTTTTTGGTAAGTTTACTAATTTATTTTATAATTGTACTCAACAATTAATATATGCACTAACAAATTTTGGGTTTACCAGAAACGATCTCGAGCCAACCAGATAAATAGGTCAAAAAAGATACTTCTACACCACTCCGGTTCGAAGCCTTTCTCCTACAGATTGGAGAACTGACGAGACGAAAAACTACTTTACATTTTTCAAGTTTAATATAATTTTATATTTATGAATTTTAAATTTTAACCTTATTTTATTTTATTTTTTTTAGAAAGGTGCAAAGTTTCCGGAGATTGACATGTTCGAGGAAGTTTATGTCCGCCTTGGTGATGAGACGGCTCAACAGCTCCATGTAAGTTTCTCTAAGTACCTGTTACTTTTGTTCCCTTTTTAATTATTATAAACAATAATATTTATTTTCTTATTACAGGCCACTATGGTGGAGAAGAGCAATGCTCTTCTCAAAGAAGTGACATCGCAGCTTCCCCCCGAGACCCCTATCGAGGACGTGACTCCAACTGAGGATGCTGGTCTTCATATACTAACGGAGACGTTAGACCAGACCCTTGGTTGTAGGCCTGGTAGGGTTTACTGGGGGATGGGGAAAGCGCGACTCCGTGAGATGGGTGCTTCATCTTTTAACAACAATTCGGGAGATGTCATCTCGTTGAAGGAGGAAGTTCAAGGCCTGAGGCGGCGGCTCGTGACTCAGGAAAGCCAGATGACCCAAATCTTACACGCCCTCCAGTTGTCCAGCATTACATTGAATATGCCATCATCCGATTCCCAACCTCGAGTTCTCAGCCCTCTCCCTCACCATATTTCCTGCTGGCATCTCACTAGCCACTTCGTTTTAGGATTCTAATTTATTTTTATTATTGAATATTTTGTACGTACATTTCTTTATATAATCTAATTTGTTTTTCTATATTGTTTATTATATTTTATTGTCTTTTAAATACCAATGAATTCATTATATTAATTAATTAATTAAAATTTTAAATTGAAAAAAATTAAAATAATTCAATTGAATATAATTAAATTTAAAAAATTAAAATTAATTAAAATAAAATTATTAAATATTTTGCGCGACAAAACAAACACCGTTGCCTAAACCTTTGAGGGACAATAGAATCATTGAATATTTTGTCGCCTCAAGTATAAGCAATTAATATATTTTGTCGCTGAAAACTTAGGGCAACGAAAGATTTTCGTCGCCCAAAGGTTTGTCCAACAAAATTTATTCGTCGCCTGAACTCTATTGCCACACATATTTTCGTTGCACGACGAATGTATTTTCTTCGTCGCGCAAATGCTTGCTCTACGGGCTTTGCGCGACGAATTTGGAGCGACAAATTAATAGTCGCGCAAATGTTTGGGCGACGAAAAGGTACCTTGAGCGACGAAATTTATTTTGTCGCCCAAGTACTGTTTTCTACTAGTGTGATGTGGCAACACGTGATTGGTTATTCGAGGCAACCTAATGTCGAGTCATCAACGACAAGGGCAAGTGAAAACATCCGTCAATCGAGCACATGACCTAATAACGGATTAAGAAGGTTCATTATTGATTAGGTTGAGTCCAAGGAATACCTTAAGTTGTAAGGATGAGATTGCAAAGAAGTTTCAATGTCGAGTCAACCCAATGTCTGAGTCATTGACTTGTCCAACCATAGAAATGTACGAATGAAAGATTGCCGACTTGTCAATCGTACCACATTTCTGAGTTATGGATGCAACTAGTTCTTATACTTGAGGCATCACTGGTTATCTCGTGTTGATGAATGTGATCTATAGCCTTACCTCAAAGCTCTCAAACATTAGCGGAGCCCTATAGTGTGAGATTTAATACCATATGCATCAATATGGAGATACATGAATGCACAACAAGGAATCTGTCATCTTCTAGGTAATGATGAAGGTAGATATTCTTGGAGCCCCTTGACGATCTATCTCCAGAAGTCTTTGGTCAAAGAACTGTACATGAGATACATCTGGGTGAGCATATTTATCTATAGAGTTTGACAAATGTTCCATGCTATAAAATATATGATCGGAATATAGTAAATAGAAGAAACGAATTGCATTGTAACCATAACTATGTGATATATGATATGAATTCAAACATATTATGACTAATCTGGGTATATGAAAGCCATTGCTAGATGTTACTATTCAGTTTGTGGATATTCCTACAAGGTTGAATTGCAATAGTTTCTAATTATGTAAAATGGAACCTACAAGATCACACACAATAGAATGATATCGAAGCATAAAATTGGTGAAGACTGAATTTAATATAAATTGTTTATATTAAATATATTTAATTAATTTCTATTCAATATATATATATATATATAATTAATTGGTTTGGGCCTTCTGTTTATTGTTGGTTATTTGAACTAAAATAAAATAAGGAAGAAAATATCGGATTAATTAAATAAATAAAATAGGAGCGAATCAGGCTAACGCCCATCGGCATTAGGAAAGTGTGGAAAGCCCAAGGGCATGCAGCACACATGTGTGGTGGAGGATTAAATTATAATTCTAGTGACTTATGGAATTGTTCTATATATAAGCCTTAAGGGTCTTTAGACCTTAAAGAAATTTTACATATTGTGAAATCAGAAATTTAGAGAGAAGGGAATTAGGTTTTCCAATTTAGTGAAATTAAAAAATAAAACACCACACCCAAAACCCCTTGTCACCACACCACCTGGAGGAGAGCTTTCTAGCAGATCACTGTCTTCCTGCTTCACCTACCAAAGATTCATTCGTATTGATACTAGTAGATGGCTACCACTTGGGAGCCTCAACAACATTAAATCCATCCATATATGAAATCTAAAGGTTGGAATTCAAAACTTATTCTAAGTTTATGCATGTGTTCTTAGTTTATTTTGTATGAACACAAGCACGTCGATTAACCTAGATCACATAGATTTATTTTAATATGATTAAACGAAATCTAACATTCCACTAATCATGCATGTTAATTGGATTATATAAGCTTACATCACAATGCCACACTTCCGCACATGTGTACTAAAGTAGTACACAATCCAACAGATCCAACCCACCAACAACCAAGAACCACCCTAAAATCCTAAATCTAGCTCCAAATCAAAGGACAAGGCCTTGGGAGAAGGGTAGATCACGACTTTGGGGCGGGGGGTCTAATAAAGCCATTGAAAAATGGTTGCCCACAAAAAGGTGAAGGAGAGGAGGTGTTGGGTAGCACCTTAGAAGGGAGAGGAAGGAGAATCGCCTAAAAAAAAAGCAAAAAAATTTAGGGGAGAGGAGGGGGCGGTTGTGGGAAGCTAGTGGGAAAGGGGAGGCGGCTGTGGAGGGGTTAGAAGAGGTGGAGGGGCTAGGAGGATGGGGAAGAGTCTAGGAGGAGGATAGAAGAGGTTGTCGCCAGCCCAAGCCAGAGAATAAGCCAGCGCCGCCTGAGATTGCAGATAGTAAGGGTTTGTTTTTTTTGGGGAAGAGGGTTTGCGGGAGAGGGAAAGGGTGAGGTCGGGGTGGGGGGAGTTAGTTTAAGTATACATGATATTGCAGGTATAACCTAACACTTGGATTTAATGAAACATTAACAATTTATTCATTTTGACAGTATCCTAATTAAATTACTCTAATTTACAAAGAGGGGATTCAAAATTTGATAGTGCTTGTGTGCTGCTCCTAGCCAAATGAACTAACTCACATATGCGGTTGAAAAAGAATTCAATATATGAAAATCTAAATGCCTCAATATATAATTTTGTAAAATCATAATTATATGGTTTTATAATCAAAATCCTCATTGAGGTTATAAGATATGTACTTAAATCGTAGTAAGTCTACACTTGTCATAACTATAAGCCTGGTTTGCTTGTGGGGAATTTATACTAATAGATCAATTGCCATTCTGTTTTAGGCTTTGACTCGCCAACTTAATTTTTATTTGGTATATCGACTACGTACCTGAACATGCATTATGAAATTTCTGCTATGATGTATTCATAATTTAGCTTCAACTAACCTCGATCGTCTAGATATGTTATTTAATTTTTTATAGTTTCTACGTACGTGCATGGATTAATTATTGAATACAACATTATGTGTTTTGTAATAGATACGAGATCCATGCATTTCTGGTCGAGGTTTGGTTTACGTGGCAGTGCATGCAAATTCTCAACTTTCTGTGTTCCTTCGTCGACAATTACAAAGTAATATTCAAGTCATGAGATGTATAAACATATTGTCCCAAGTAATCATGATGCGTGCAATTGAGTTTTGCATGCGTCAACAACTCACACTAGTTTATACAATTTTTTCTCCTTGCTTCTGCTCAAGACGTCATACTAAATTTATGATTATCTTAGGAAACGAAAACATATATATTTGTGGCTTAGTGGCTATTATAAACATTAGTTAGGAACTTTCTGGAGATCTTAGGTGGCACGTTTATATGACTAGAAGGACGTCTGATACGTAGAAGTGACTTGACTTGAACTAATTATAGGAATTAACATGAATTGGATTGGCTTGGGAGATCGGTTCTATTTAGGCACCACCTTTTAAATGGTCTAATGTAAGCCCACATAGGAAAACTATAACCTAGTTATTATCTAGTTGTTAATTAATCTCTTGTTTGGTCCAATATTAATTGGTGTTAAATAGTCTAATTCAGTTCTAGTCCAGTCAATCAAACACATTCTTAAGAATATCAATAACCCTGTTTACAAGAGTCTTTATACTTAAAATCTAAAAATCTAAGCGACTAAGCAATTAGATACTACAAACCTAAAGTTTAAACTCTACGTGATAATTAATTATACATCCTCACATAATGAACAATGTCAATAAAATAAGAGGAAATTAGATTTCCCTACTTATCTTTTGTATTTTGTAGACTAAACATTTGTTTCTTTTAAGGATTTGATTAAAGTGCTCTAACTAATATTCGAATCACCATTTTATTTATTTATTTAAATCACATGTCATTCTTGATACTTGTAACAAAGGATTTTTTGTAATGCGCGTAGAACTTGATACTTGTTTTCATGCATTTTTTAGATGTGAATTAAATTCATCTTTGAGCACTTGCTAGAATTTTTTGGAAAAAAAGAAAAGAAAAAGGAAAAGCAACTTAAACAAAGGAGCAATATGAATGCAGTACTTCTTCTTTCAATTTTGGTATGGGGTAGTTCAATTTTTTTGTTTTCTTTTTTGCTATGGTGCAGACATGAACTTTCGTTTTTTAATTTTGTTCTTGTTGCATACTATAGGATAGGAGGACTGGATGAGAATGTGAAATTAAAGATTGCAATCAATTATTAATTATGAAGAGAGAATAAACAAAGAAGAAATGGTAAGTTTTATCTTTAATTTATTCAATTGTTTTTTTTTTCAAAAAAGAAAAAAGAATTTAATTAAATACATTGGTAACCATAGTTTGTTAAATCGACACGTGGCAACATTTTGGAAGGGAGGGTGAGCAAAAACGGACTCTTCTTATTATTTTACACTCAAAATGCTATACAATGATTTCCCGATTTGGCCTTTTGGAGCATTTATTTAAGTATTTTCCGAATTAAATTGCCTTCATTTTAGGAAAGATTAAAACAAACTTTTCAAGCTTAATTATCTCTTTATTAATATGATTAACTTTAAGCATATAGGCATCTCTTATTTTTGAACTTTTAATCTGCTTGCAATTATGCTTACGTTTTTTTTTTTTTTTACATTTCATTTTTTTTATACAACTCAATTTAGAGACAGTTAGATGAAGATGTCTCATTTTCTTATTTATATTGGTACATTTGGATTCAAATGTACTCATAAGTTTAGGTATGTTTGTGGTAGATTTTTGGTACAATTTATGTAATTATATTGGTTCGTTTAGATTCAAATATACCCATAAGTATAGGTACATTTATGGTACATTCGTGGTACATTTGTTTAAATGAACTTATGAGTTTAGTTACGTTCTTTGTTAAAATGAATTGGCTACGTTTGTTTTACATGTACATATGGGTACATCTTCATAAATTTTGTTGATATTTGTACATTGATTTATATGATAATATGTGAAAAAAAATTGAAAAATAAGGGTGAGAAAATTGCATGAACAATATGTGGGAGCTATTAACAACATATATAGAAAACCAAGCAGGACCTCTGGAAAAAGTTTGTGACTTAAATTGTTGATTTCCAGAAATTTAGAAATATCATTCATGATTTTACTAGAATTGTGATTCCTACAGGATTCTTGGTCCATTTAAATGCAAAGACATCTTATGTAATTTTTTTTTAAAAGAGAAATGGGCTTCCTATCATCTACATGGCGCCACATTTTAAGGAAGTGAAACACACAAATGTTTAATAAAAGAAATAGTAAAATGAGGCGCCTCAATCTAAATGCTCCATAAAATAAGACAAGAATTGAAGAAAAGTGAATAGAAGTGAGATTTTTTCAATACGTCATGTCTTTATTAAATGTTACATTTCCCAAAATCTTACATGTTTCATGTTTTTCTGAATCATATACATGCATAGGTTACTTTTAATTTCATTAGGAATCTGAAATCCATTAATTAGATTATGCTTCTTCACCCACAAAATTATTCATAGAGCTCAAATTAATAATGCAAGCTAGAATTATTTTCCATACTCACACACATATTTTTTGTAGTACTTTTTAAGACTTTCTTTGACATGTTTAAATAATTTGATTAAATCCCCTTTCATATTAAAGCAAACAAAAGTACTCTACCAAGGTAATTGAACAACTCTCTCAATTATTTACATGTACTATATGAAGCTGTCATATATAATAGAGCCCAACAACTCTCTCAATTATTATATTTTAGATTTCACCAAAAATGGTCTGTGAGATTGTTGGACAATAGAGTCCAATATTAGAAATATAACAAAATAATATACAACTTATATATGAGAGGTTTTACTTTTAATATCAGCAAGGTCTTTTGTGATAAAACTCAACATCTAACTATATGTGATTAAGTTAATACAATATCGATAAATATTGGTGATGAACAATGATGAGAATGATTTAATTAGCTAATTGGGTGGGCTGCTAGGGTTTAAGATGCAATGACTTTTTTTTTTTTGGTCGATTTTATGCAATAGATCATTACAAGGGTTTTAGACTGATGAAAAATATGGGGCTGCCGTAGCGTCTCTTCAATCTGGGCTAGACCGTTGATTAGTCCTCTGTTCTTTTGGGGGTCCGGCCCATCCTAGCAGCCAGCCTTTGTCCCTCACATACAATGTGGAACACACCTCGAGGTGGTTTCCCGCTACCACGTGGCACGTTCAAGTTGAGCCACCTACTACAAGACAATAGAGTGTACCCCACAGGATAACCACCTCTCTACTTACTCCAAATATTCCGAATTTGAAATCCGATTGGCAATGTTAACCAAAACCAAATTTGACATGAACTCGTTTATTTCTCACCTAAAATAAAAAATAAAAAAAACAAAATTCCAGTCCAATTCCGCAAATTTCTCAATTTAATTATATAAATTTGGAAGACCAAAATCATGCAGAGATTCTAATTCCTTTCCTTCTCTCGATCCCCACAATGCTCTGATGATAATCTGAGGGATTCCTTGTCCCAACCAGAGATTCGGAATCCGAGCATTGCTTGTCAATTGTCATCCAAACAGTGATTTTTGTCTTTGAATCTTTTGTTTGCTTGGAAATTTCTATGAAACTTCTCCAGGTAAAGCACCAAAACCCTTTTCCCTTTATATGTTCTGCTGCCTTTTTACTCGTCGGATTAGCTGATTATTTGCTTATTCTCCGTATTCCACAACCCCTGTTTGGTTGTTGAGAAAAACTGGAAGAAAATTTTGAACACCATTTTATTTTCTTGACGTTAAAACTTTTTTTAGTACAAGGATAGTGTTAGCGGCGGGTTAGATAATTAGTTGTTAGGGGAAGGGGAATGTAGGCATGATTGCTTTCCGCCTTTAGCGCCATCTGTCTTGACGTTAAAACTTTGAAACCCTCTTTTTTGGACACGGTAATGGAGTTTCTGAACCGGGTTTCTGGCCGTTCTGGGAATCGCTTGGCATCTCACATTCATAGTTTTCTTGCCAAGAGGTTGGAGTTTTGAAAATTTGGAAATTTGAATTGTCCGAAAACTAGATTTTTGTTGCTGTTATGTTTGTGTTTGATCACTGCCGTTGATTTGAAATTGGGTTTTATTTGAATGTTGTGGTGTGGAGAACTAGTTGATAGAATAAAATTCTTACTGTGCTGATTGCAAAACACTGCAGTTGGGATATGATGACGGGCGATTCGAAATTCGAGGATAAGTTGAGGGACTTTTACATTCCGAATTACATACTTGTGAATGGAGCCGATATGCCAAAAGTTCGAATTGTGCCCTCGTGTCCGGTCATAGTGTTTGTTAATGCCAAGAGTGGTGGTCAGCTTGGAGGTGAACTTCTTCTGACTTATCGATCCCTTCTCAATGAAAACCAGGTCTACTTATAGGCTGCACCGCAGCTACTTATAATTTCACATCGTGTGTTTACATGTTTTTTGAGTTTGAAGTATTAGGATGATTGGTTTGACTCATTTTTCAGGTAATTGACTTGGGAGAAAAGGCTCCTGACAAGGTTCTACACAAGCTTTATGTAACTCTAGAAATGCTCAAGAGCGGTGGAGATGTTTTGGCTGCTGAAATCGAGAAGAGGTTAAGAATAATCGTGAGTTGAGCTTTCATATGTTGAAACCTGTGTTGTTCTGAATGGCCATGATTTCATTCTGTACTGTCTCTGAATTGATAGACACTTGAATTTGATAGGTTGCAGGTGGAGATGGTACAGCAGGCTGGCTCCTCAGTGTAGTTTCTGATCTTAAACTACCCAACCCACCTCCGATTGCCCCAGTGCCATTGGGAACCGGAAACAATCTCCACTTCACGTTTGGTTGGGTAATATGCTGTTTGCCAACCTTGTGTGTTTCTGTCTATGTTAAACTCTTGATGTTCATTGCTTTGGTGCTTTTACTCTTCTTGTTAGTCTCCCGTGGCTTGATCATGTAGTCAGAGCGCTCTGCAGTTTATGAACTATTGTATTTAAATGGTATAATTTCCTGCATATTCTTAATATTTTGCTTGTTTAGTTTTGGCATTGCAAGAAATTTTATCTTTATCTAGTGAAAAGTCCATTGTCTTGTCATCTGTTTGCTATTGTTTGGTAAATTCTAGTAAATAACAATCATCTTTTTGTTAATGAAGCATGATATATATGATTAGCATTCTTTATAGTATATTAAAATTCAATAAACTCAGGGCCGCTCCTGGTGGCGTCCCCTCTTTAGGCAAGATCACTGGTAAAGTTTCATAAGGCTATTGTTGCAAAAGCTGAGATTTAGAAATCAAACAAGAAACCCGTCCACTTATAATGAAGATTTACGCATTCAATGAAAACCTGGCCGTAGCCTCAACAAAAACCCATTTTCATTCACACAACCCCCAAATAATCTCCTAACTCTCTGCCAGAAATGCCTACTCCATCCTGTACCTAATGACCTGAATATAGTGCTTCCTAATATATTTAGAATCTTGCCTCTCTGATCTTACCGAGTCTTCCATTAAAAGCGAATATAGGGTTCAGTCATGCATGGGAGTAAAGTAGTTTGGATTGAGTCCTTTGGCATTTCTTCTGAAGATGTTTTGTTTAAGATAAACCTTGTCCATAAGGAGGTTTGCCTTTTGCTTTCTTTTTGTTTTGTTATTTCAAGGCCTGTATTGGCTCCTTCAGGTTGGGTCATTTTAAACATGTATGACCGGTTTCTTTGTGTTTGTATATGGCCTATTACACAATTATAATTGATCTTCTAATAGTATAGGTGGAGTTAAATTAGGATGTTTTGGTCTTACATTGTAGTATAAGTGTATTACTAAGAAGGGCATCACATTTAATTCATGTACAGGGCCTCATAAATCTCAGAGGTGGCCTTGAACAAACTAGTACATACTAAGTGTTTCTTTGTGTGTGTCTATTTATTTATGGTAAATATTTGGCTTCTTCCAGATGCATTGACTCAACTCAGCAGTAGCTTTGTGAGCTCATCACTTTTTTAATTCACAGGGGAAGAAAAATCCTGGCACCGACCGTCAATCTGTGCAGTATTTCTTGAATCAAGTGAAGACTGCAAAGGAAATACAAATTGACAGGTGAAATCTACCGTATTTGAATTTAGACTTAGTCAGCTTTTCAAAATATTCTCATGTAAAAGTCCTTACGGCTTACATTACTGCTCAGTGAATCAATACTCTTCAGTAAAGAGTTGAGACTGTTTATTTATTTTACGTTTTTTTGGTACAACAGCTGGCACATAATAATGAGAATGAAGTCTCCAAAGGATGGTTCTTGTGACCCTTTTGCACCTCTTGAACTACCCCATTCTTTACATGCATTTCATCGGGTCTCTCAAAAGGATACACTCAATATGGTATGATTTCTATTTCCAGGTCAAGTGCCAATTTATGTATCATTTTCTTTTTAGCTTCATTTGTAACACGATTTGGTAAACTTACTGCCAAAATTGTTAGCTGTTCTCAGGAGGGTTACCAAACTTTTCGCGGTGGATTTTGGAACTATTTTAGCATGGGTAAGAATGCAAGAATATCTTTTAAAATTCTGTTTGTGTGTTGTGTGTCCTATGACTTCTGCACATAATCATTTGGGGGGGAGGGGGGCGTGGCAACTCCTCATTTTCGGAGTATTCTCCTCATTCTGGTAGACATTCTTTGAATTCTGTTTCCTGGTATGATTTCTCTTTCTGGTAGTATTCTCCCATTTCATGCATCTCTATGGTAGACGTATTTCATAACATTATAATAGCATAAAGTGTCAATATTTGTGATGGAAAGTCTCATATTTGATGTTTCGCTATTGTCGCCTATGAGATGGAGTGTTAGGTGATGGCAGTTTTTAGATGTATAATCAGATGAATGCCATCTTGCATAAATCTCATAGTCTGCCATCTATTGAGATATAACGCTTATATGACATGCTATGGAGAGGAATGACAGTAATCGTGGTACTTATTCACAAAGGATTTTTTTCTTTCTTTTAAGATATAGCCATCGATGTGCAGGCTAATTAAGTTATGTACCCTGTTGTATTGATTTGGCTCATAACTAGTGATAAGAACTATTACGTGTGTGCATTTTCCAGGTTTTCTGACAACTATATTTTGTTTTATACAGGAATGGATGCTCAAATATCATATGATTTTCACTCACAGAGGAAGTTGCATGCAGAAAAATTTAGGAACCAGTTAGTTAATCAAGTACTAAATTATTTTCTGAATCTTTAATGTCATTATCCAAAGTAGATTAGTATATAATAATGTCTAAATATATATCTCTATATTTTTTAATGACTGAAGTCTTCATCCATCTGAAGTGATAGATACCTAATTGGGGTTTTCAATTGTTCTGGATTCTAAGTGTTAAAAAGTTGTTTTGGTGTCGAGGTGTTTCCATCTGTTATGACGTATTGTAATTCTTTTGTTTTTGTAATTTGTTCAGGGTACTTACTTGAAGCTTGGATGTACACAAGGATGGTTTTGTGCTTCTCTTTCGCATCCAGCTTCACGGTTAGTCTTCTAGCAACTGTATGTAACATTTGGAATTTTATGTTCTACTTCTCTTCTGGTTTTTCTTCTTATGTTTTGTAACAATAGTACAATTTCTTGTAAAAAAAAACATTGGCGGAAATTTCATAAAAATTAAATTAAATTTATTGACTGTCTTCATGGCATCACCACTTTTGGCCTCACCATTCAGCATCTCCACTCCCACTGGACTTCACACAATCCTCGACTTTCCATATATATCTCAACCACCAGACCTAATCTAAATTTTAGTTATTGAAAGAATTGGCACGTGACGGATATGTGATTTGCATATTTTTGACGGAGCCTTTGCTTCTCCACATGGACACCTTTGGTGCCTCACGACTACTTTGACTTCGTAACCTGCAGCTGATCTGAAACCCTGAAGACTGAAAATAAAAATAAATGATAAATCATGGTACTTCTGAGTTATATCCCAATTTGCTATAAGACAGACAAAAAAACAAACCAATATGTGACTCTTCTTGTTCTCTTTATTTTTGCAATGATCTGAAATCAGGAAATTGGTAAATTCATTTACACATTTTGAGACCTATGGTTATCAACCGTTCATCAAGTTAGCCTTTTGTTTGGTTGTCTATGTTAGTGACAATGCCTGTAATCTCAATACAGGAACGTAGCACAGCAGATAAAGCTTAAGATCATGAAAAGACAAGGTCAATGGGAGGACATCCTCATACCTCGCAGGTAATAAAAATTCTGTTTAACTTTTCGTTAACTGTTATGCCTCTCTTAATCTCTAAAGCCACTTATCCCAAAGGTTGTTTTTGCCCTTTTTTTTCGGATTACATTGTGAAGCATTGCATTTTGCATGCTTCATTTAAACGAAATGGTACAAGTCCCAGTCACATTGTTGATTAGAATGACATTTATGATAATCTATTGAATATTAATCGACAGAATCAACTTACGGGACAAACTTAATTACATTGTCTCCACTTCCCATCTTTTCTTATTTTTCCAACATTATTAGCCTTTTTATAATCTTTATGTTTCCATCACTTAAAACTTAATTCTATCTTTGATGTACAGCATCAGGTCTATTGTTTGCCTCAACTTACCCAGTTTTTCCGGTGGTCTTGATCCATGGGGGAAACCAAATAGGAAGAAAATGCAATATGTGAGTTCGGTTTGCTCTCCTATCTGTTTCAGACGTATCAGTTCTTTCCAAAATTCCAATTGAAAATTGCAGCAATTGTTCTTTCCAACACTTTTTATTGACTGTTTCCAAATAATGTGTGCTTCACAGAGGGATTTAACTCCTCCATATGTGGATGATGGCCTCATTGAAATTGTCGGTTTTAGAGATGCCTGGCATGGGCTTGTGTTACTGACTCCTAAGGGACACGGGACTCGTATTGCACAGGTATGATAAATATATCCTCCTCTGATCGTTCAATGCTGTCATATTTAGATAAACACAAATCAAACTAGTTTGTAGGATCATCGTTTGAAGAATTCATCTTTATTTCTGTTTCTTGTCGCTCTCTCTTTCTCTGATTGTAGGCAAACAGAGTACGTTTCGAGTTTTGCAAGGGTGCATCTGACCATACATTCATGAGGATTGATGGGGAGCCATGGAAACAACCCCTTCCAGCTGACGATGACACAGTGGTCGTTGAAATTTCTCACTTTGGCCAAGTGAGCATGCTTGCCACACCATTAAATCGTTCCAAAAGCGTATATGACCCCCTGTCACCAGTGTGCTCCCACGATGAGGATGATGATAGTAATGACGAAGAATATGCAGATGCAGAAGATACGGAAGAGAGAAGGAAGTTTGGTGCATCTGACACGTTTAAATTTCCTGACGGAGTTGACATAGCTCGACTAAGTTAAGGCTCGAACTGTTCATATAGTCAGTCAACCTGCATTGGGGTTCTTCACGAAAATCGCGCTAGTTTTTGTCCAACAGAATCTATCGGGGCCTCAATTTGAAATGTCATCGTCCTGACAGTGTACAAATAGATCATATCATTGAGTAGAGATTTGCTATTTTGCAGGTTGCGCACGCATAATTCTGGTAACATGTGGTGGATTCGGATTCGAAATCCACTTCTTTACCTGAGAATCGCTTGATTGTATATGGCATATACACTCGGTTCTGTAATTATCTGCACCCTAGATATTAATCCTTAGTTTGTGCAGCAAAACTCTGGTAGTTAAAGCTATATATATATATATACATACATATATATATATATATATATATATATATATGAAGAGAACTCTACTGACTCAATGTCTTTTCTTTAGGCCTCAGGCTTATTTTTCTCATAGTTTCTCACTTATCTCAGCCCGAGCAATTGGAGTTCTGTAAATTTTGCAAATGGTTTTGAAATTTCGTTAGTATTAGATTTAGATCGACGGATTGATTGTCGACACCATCGCCGTATGCTGCTAGTCATGATTATATTAATATTAATTGATAGGATATGGAAATTAATGTGTTAATTAACAGTTGGTTGTCATAATTATGTATTAGGGCTCGTTTGAAAGTGCTTTTAAAATGAGTGAAACTGCTTTTGGTGAAAATGTTTTTGAAACCAGTTCATAGTAAAAATGCAAGTGAATCTTGGATCTAAAAACATTTTCTCTAAAAGCGCTTTCAGTAATTTTTAAAGTCTTTAATCTATAAATAAACATCAACTCCTGCATCCTGTTACTAGTTTAATTAGATCTGCATCATAATTACCAAAATTGTATGCAACTCGGGTAAAATTAATCCCAGGCTTGAAGATAGACAGTCAATTACAGTACAACGTATCACACGAGGCTTTAATGACCTTATATGTTATTAAAAAGTCAAAACTAGGGATTTGAAACCCGCATTTTGGCCGTGTATTGTGTATAGAGTGATCTTGTCAAATGGCGATGATACTAGTGAAATGCCATATTATAAGGGACGGTTACCTTTGGTATTTTCTATTCCTTTCTGTCTTTCATATTAGTTTTATTCTCAAATTATATCGTTTGGTGAATTTTGTTGCCAACGATCTTGCTAATTAAGAGTATCATGCATCGAACAATCCGATATGGACCAATAAAGTTTCTATTGAAAATTTGGTTTAAAGTCTTATTCGATATGTTATGTAATGGATTAAGACCCGAGCTATCTTTTAATTTAGTCTAAATTATGAGAGGGAAACTAGAAATTGGATGCAATCTTGTAGAGAATGAACACATAATTTTAGTCAACTTAACAATGCACATGTCTACTAATTGTGACCTTTCTTGCACGACTTAATTCATAAAGAAATTTTGGTTATGGAATTTTGGTTTTATTAATAAATTAACTTGAAATTTGGTATTTTAGTACATTGATCTGAAGAGGAGTCGAGGACATTAAGGGCTCATTTGGTAAGTGCTTTTAATTGACTGAAAACGCTTTTAGAGAAAATATTTTTGAATTTTAAAAGCACTTGAAATACTTCCTGCAAGAAGCACATGAATGGTGCTTCTTGCAAGAACCACTTCAAGTGGTTTTCAGGGATTAACTTGCATTTTTGCTAAGGATTGATTACAAAAATATTTTATTTAAAAGCGCTTTCAGTCATTTAAAAACACTTGCCAAACGAGATCTAAATCTGAGGAGAGAGAGAGAGAGAGCGAGAGAGAGAGATGAGAGAGAGCTATAGAAGGAATTAGAGTAACAGACTTGCAATTGCAAAAAAAAAAAAAATGAGAAGAGAGGAGAGAGTGTGAGAGAGAAAGAGTGCAATTCCAGAAGTAAAAATGGTGGTGACTGCGGTAATTTATATTTTGCTAGGTTGTTAGTGTTTTTTTAAGTAGGGTAGGGAATCCACTTTTTTTTTCTTTTTTTTTATTGGAAAACAAATAGATATAGAATGTGTTACAAAACATATAGACCTAGAATGTGTTACAAAACCAATAGAAAAAGCCTTAAAATATACACGTATACTAATATTTTATAATATATAATAATGTATTAAAATAAAAATAAAAAACAGCTTAGACGCCCTACCTAGTCCCTTAGGCGTTAAATTCCTCTCCGTCGCCCGACTAGCGCCTAGTAATTTTGAGAAAACACTAAGAAAGTCCATTAGTATTGCTACCCACCTTCTCAAAAAACTCAAAAGACCTTAAAAACAAAAAAAAGTCCATTAATATTTTACTGATTAAAATAAATGTAATCAATAAATTTTAATTGATCATCCCTAATCCCTAAATCAAATTTAGTTTTTGGAATACCAAAGAAAGAAAAACCCAAAAACAAGAAAAGCACGTGGCTATTGACTCTAAAGAGGAGCTTTGCACGTTGTTTTGCAACCCTGTTAGTATTACCACAGATTTATTTTCCTCATACTGGTGGCTGTGCCTTGATTTTCACTCCCCTTCTCCCATTAGCTTCCTATATATATTCATAAATGAATTCAAACAAAACCCAGGTTCAGATTTTTCATTTCATACTCTCCCTCTCCAACTTTCACCAAATCCACCCATAAGATCTTTGATCGTAGAAAAATCAGCAAACTGTCACCAAAAAAAAAAAATGAGCGCAGCGTGCAGGGCTTGGGTGGTGGCAGCAAGTATTGGAGCAGTGGAGGCTCTCAAAGACCAAGGAGTCTGCAGGTGGAATGGTGTCCTGAGATCAGTGCAACAACATGCCAAGAACAACATCAGATCCTATTCCCAAGCCAAGAAACTCTCCGACTCTTCTTCGTCGGCGATTTCTATGAAGTTGCAGAGATCACAGGAGGAGAAGTTGAGAAAAGTCATGGAATTGAACTGCTGGGGTCCAAATACCATAAGATTTTAGATTGTAATTAATAATTATGTACTTTAGATTTTAGATTATGAGTATGGATAATATGTCATGCCTTTTTTCATGATAATTAATTGACTTAATTTCATTGCTCATTGGACAAACATGGCGTTGTCAAATTTTGATGTCATTGTTCTGGTGATTGCTTTAAACCCTAAACTTATTTAACAAGTCTACCCTCATTTTTAGGGAGTAGGCTACAATGCTCGCAAGCATTGAATGCTTACACCGATCTCACCATTAAAATGAGGGAGGAGAGAGGAGAGAGGGGGGAAAGGAGAGTGTGATTGGTGTGAGCATTCAATGCTTGCGAGCACTGTAGCCAGTCCCCATTTTTAGTTCATAAAAGCAGTCTTAAGATGGATTTGATGAATTTTAAGATTTATGTTTTGCAGCAATAGCAATCAACATACAGATGGATGTGATCCTTTTGGCTGGTAAATGTATATCAAAGTAGTGTTAGTCTTTTTTTTGCTTTAATTATAATCAGCTAGCCTCTCTGTACGTGTTTAATACACTTTGAGAAAATTATAAGAATGTAAACACACAGAATTCATCATTTCTCTTTTTAGGTTAAATTGTGAAATTGAGGTCATAGAATGAAATGGCACATGACAAATAATTCATAACATTTTTTCGGTTATTTTTTTTTGGAGTTAGGATGAAATTTTCGTGAATATATGGTCCGTAGTCCCTAGGCGTGTCCGAGGGTCCTAGGGCTTGAATCGTTTCCGCAACCGGGTCCAAGTTGGAAGGTCCTATACACTGAGTTATGAGACTGCATTGCAATCCATAATTGGTGAATGAAAAAGGGTAGCAAAAACAATGGCAACTGAAACTTGAAATTAGTTGTAGAGAGATTTCAAAATTTGGCTTGATTTTGAAAACTCAAAATTGTAATGGTTACCAAATAGTTTTTATTTTTTTATTTTTTAAAGTGAATGAAAATGAAATGGTTATTAAAACAACTTTTTTTTGTTGTTATGTTAATATTCAATTTGTTCTCATAATGTTTGAACACAAGTTTTCCTTACAAGTGAGAGGTTTATTCATAATTGAATTATTACTGAATCATATTAACTCAAATTTGTGGAGCCAAAAATAATCCGAAAAATTGGAGCTAACACGTGGACGAATATTTCTTATTGGCAAGACTACCATTATTAATTGACGAATTTCACACGCGCTGCTCATTGATAAAAACTCCATGAGTTGCTAACTACGATTCTCCAAGCTCCGCTACCATAAATACAAGGAAATTAAGGAGGAATTAATTACTATATTCTCTCCCATTAGTTTCTTACTTGAAGACCAATTTCTTTAATCAAGGAATTCACATCCTATTTAATTAGGATTCTCCAAGGATTATTCCAAGATATTATTTTATTAAACATATATTTGGAATTAATTCTCCATTCATCTGACATATGACATTCATTGGCTAACTGGAAGCCGGCATATGGCACGAGATCTTTCTCCCCATGGCTGGCCACCTCATCCTATTTATACCTCACTCTCCACCACATTTTGGTAAGCTTTTGCTACGCAATCAAGCCCTAAACTCTCTCTTTTTCAGAGAAACTGACTTAGGCATCGGAGATCCATTGGCCAAACCTCACCAGTGAGGAGCGTGTGGTCTTGGCCTTGATCAAAGGTGTTTATTTGTTTGTAGGTACAAGTTCGTCAAATCATCAAGCGGCGGATTTTTGCTACCACAAATTGGTGCTTTCATTGAGAACTTGAGTCAAAATCTCAACAAAAACTCTTGCAATTTGGTTTCTTGAATTTTCTCCCTCGTTTCCACCTTTTCTCATACAATCCTTGCCTTCGTTGAAGTCTTTAGATTTGTTCTTGAAAAAACAAAAAGGAATATGACAGGAAATTTAGAAACTACGACGAACGGAGCTTCATACATTCAAGGGCATAGACGAGATTGGGGACTCAAGGGAACGGCTCCACTTTGTCGTTCTTCGCGATTGAACTCACACCAGGGTTACCACCCTTACCGAAAACTACCACAAGTGCTGTCATTGTAGCACCTCAGGACGTAAGGCTAGGGTTTCCTAGCTGCACCACAGGCCTTGGAGGCCCACAAGGCAACTTAAGCCGCTACGGGCGCGGTAGCAACAGTAGCAAGCTCGGCAGTGGCATGTGCAGCTCTTGGCCAACCATTACAGGCTCAAGAGTGTCTTTCTTCTCCTTAGAATGAGACAATTCAATGAAAACTCTCCTAGAAGTAGTTGAACCCTCGCGGCCAGCAGAAGAAACTTTTAGCTTTTTCTCAATCGGTGGTTCACAAGCAGGTGGGGAAGCCCTCTTCTTTCCACCATTGCTAGCAGTAGGCTTGACAGCGATGATCGGACGAGCAAACGCTTCCTTTTTGATCCGCTTGATCTCTTCTTTAGGTGCCAGTCCACTTTTCTCCCTACGAAGATGATGAACAATCAGCGCCATTCATGATATACTCGGTCAGAATACCAAAGGTGACATGCACCTTCTTCATATCAGGCAAAGTCTTTGGAGTCGAGTTGAACTCTAAATTTGCACAAGGAAAAAAAAAATCATGTATTCAATAATTTGAAATCAAAGCAACTCACAACTGGATTCAGGCAGCCGAAGAATGAAGTAATTCACTTACCTTTGATGAACTTTACTGGGACGTGCAACTCAGCCGAGGAGTCAAATTCCCACTCACCACTGATTTCGAGAGTATCCCATAAGACTTATGCTACAAGACAAGACTCATAATTCAATACAGATAAAGAAGTTTATTCTTGGCAGTTCCACTTAACTTGAGATGTGGGGGCATTTGTAGAGCTAAAAATAATCATGAATATTATGGAATAGACACGTTGATTTTCATTTACTATTGACAAGAATGCCCTCATTAATTGGCAAGACCCACATTCATTCCACTCACAGTTCAACTGAGCTAGAAGCCTTGAACTGCTGACTATAATTACTCAAAACTCAACTGCACATGGCAATGAGGCAAAAAAGGGAATTAAAGGTGAAATTAATCACTAATTCCTATCTTTAAGTTTTCCTAATTGAAGACAGATTCCTTTAATCAAAGAAGCACACTCACAATCAATCAAGGTTTCTTCAAGATAATTCTTAGGATATTATTAATTAACTTTAATAATATTTTCAAGGATTATCCTCGGAATCTTTAAAACATTTTAGCGTACTATCTCGTACTGTCATTGCGCAAGTACAATCTCATCCATCGAATGACACAACTTAGCTAATCAGACGCCGACACGTGGCATGGGGCTCCCCACCCATGTGGCTGGCCATACTCCCCATAAATACGCCTTCTAAAGTGAATTCTCAAGTAAGTTGATTCTACGCAATTTAACCTTAAAACATCCACTTTTTACAGAGTTCTCTGACTTAGGCATCAGAGGTTTATTAGCCAAACCCCCCTTCCTCTGGGCTTGTGGTTTGATCTTTAACCTAAGGTGTTTCTTTGTTTTGTATGTACAATTTCGTCAATTCGAAAGCAGCGAAATTTGCTACCACACCCAGTACTGTAGCCACCTATTCATGAAGATGGAAAAATCTAGAATGGTTGGAATGGTTTTTCGTTCAAGGTGATGGCTGTGATTTCCTTTTTCTTATTTATTTAAGTTTTAATATATAATTAAATTGATTAGTATATAAAATAATTAGTATTTTGTATGAGGGCATTTCAGTAATCATATTAATTTTCATTCCGACCCAAGTGAATTAGTAAACAGCTTATATGGAATTTTTACTTTTTTTAAAGCTGAAATCTTGTTTGGTAACTTTGAAAACTGAAAACCAAAAAGTGAAAACTCAAGGCAAAATTTTGATAACTCAAGAAAGTAGTTTTCAGTTTTCATTTTTTTAAAGATTGAAAATAGTTATCAAACAAGATTTTAATTTTTAAAAAAGTGAAAACTAAAAATTGAAAACAAAAAATGAAATAGTTATCAAATGACCCTAGGTAAACAGTTCTAACAGTAATCTGTTTCTGACTCGTCCTCAATTCAACTCTTCTTTAATCTAATTTCTCTTATTTTGATTACAGATTAGTAAATGAGTTATTAGTGTAATGCATCAAATTGGAGAATTTTGTTTTATGGGGAAAAAACAATAATGGAATGCACGTGGCTATTGAAGAGAAGAACTTTTGCCTTTTCCTTTGGGCCTGATCCAAAAAAACAAGCTGAAGCACACGGTTTTGCCAACCCTCTTACCACAGGTTTATGCCTCAAACCTTTTTTTTCTCGTCAACACTCCAACAGTTGTCCTAAGCTGGTGCCACTGACTTAAATCTCACTTTTTTACCATATCAGCTGCCCATATTTATATATAGCCTTTCACCCACAATTAAAATTCAAGAAAACCCCAAAATCTCATTTCATACTCTCACAAAAACAATCATAAAAATCAGAAAGAAAAAAAAAAACAAAAATGAGTGCAGCCTGCAGAGCTTGGGTGGTGGCAGCAAGTATTGGAGCAGTGGAGGCACTGAAAGACCAAGGAGTCTGCAGGTGGAATGGTGTTCTGAGATCAGTCCACCAGCATGCCAAGAACAACATCAGATCCTATTCCCAAGCCAAAAAACTTTCCGACTCTTCGTCTTCTGCAATTTCTATGACGATGCAGAGATCACAGGAGGAGAAGGTGAAGAAAATAATGGAATTGAATTGCTGGGGTCCCAATACTGTTAGGTTTTAGATGTTAATTAGGTTTTTTTAGATTTTAGGTTTATGAGTATGGATCTGTCATCCCTTTTTTTTTCATGAATTACATGGCTTAATTTCATGATTACTCGTTGAATCTTTTTCACTTCCTTTTATTTTATTTACCATGTTTGTTAATGCAATGTTTTTGTTTTGTTTTTTTATTTTTGCGGAATTAACTTTTTTTGAAAGTGAGAGCAAACGGGAAAAGTATACTTGGGCCTAAAGTTAACTTGCGGACTCGTCAATAGATTAAATGCTGCCTCCCTAGATACACAATTTAGGAGACATTTTGCCATATATTGGTTGATTTTTTCTGTTTTAATTAGTATGTGTCGACAATATAATATTTTTAGGTGAAATAATAGCAGTTTTATTAGAATTTTAATAAATTATTCGTTGTGTTACCAACTATCAGCCCAAAATTAAACTTTTGGGTGTAAATAGCAACTCCTTGGACAAAAGAAAAAAATTATGTAGTTCCAAAAAAAGATGTCCAAACTCAAGTCAAAATGTACTATGTTTGTTTTACAGTAAACTCATTGCTTCAGTATCTAGTAATGTTAGACAGAAATGTCAATCAACTTGAACCACATTCCAAAAGAATTTCTTTAAAATTCGGAACAAATTTTGTAAGTTCTTCGAGTAATTTAAAACCCAAAATTATATATTCATAATTCATTTGGTATTTTTAATTACAATTTGGTTTGATCTAACATTCCAATTTTTGTCCCACTCATCTCATGCCATTTCATCTAAAACTCATGGAATCGGAAGCTCACATTCGACATTTTATATCTCCCATCAAAATAGAAGATTTGGCTACAATACTTACATGTATGTAATACAATCACCATCTTAACGGTCAGATGACCGAAGTATTTCATCCTCCTCGTTTTGGTCGACTGAAGATTTTGTATTTGGCCTGAGGACAGAAGTATTAAATCACCCTTCATTTCTTCTATTAAAAAAAATATAAAATGCTAGGGAGATTATATTTTGTATACCACAAGTGAATCACTTTTCTAATAGACTACTAACTGTACTAGTGTGCCCTACCTTTATAAGATAAATGATTTACATGTGGTTTATAAAATGTAGTCTTTCTAGCATCACCCGACATAAAAAATGCTAGTTATCATATGGTTGGAAGGGGAACAAGTAGTAAGTGTGCCGAACTTCTTTTAAAGGATGGACAAAATCAAGATAACAAATCAAAATCAAGTGAAAAGAAGAGTGTAGAAGGAGAAATTGAGCTTGCAAAAATTACCACCTAATGAAAAACTAGACTTGTATGAATCGGTTCATGACCATAACTCCATGGGAATCCTAAGATTTAATTGGAATGAATAACTTGTATGAAACAGTTCATAACCATAACTTTATGGGCATACTAAGATTAAATTGGAATGAATAACCCAAATTCTAGGTATATTAAAGGTAGGTGAAAAGTTTTTCATTTTGAGATGACATGAAAGAAACTTCTCTCTTCTAATCCGCTCATTTTCGAGAGGGTGTGATTGAATAAGTTTCCGTAATGAATAATTCATCATCTATCTTCAAATTGGACACAAATTTTTTAACATAATGTAGTGAATTATCATTCCAATTTAATCTTTGATACCAAACGAGGCCTAACATTATCCCAAGTGAATGGTTTTTGTCATCCAAAATACTAGGGGCAGGTAAAGGTGCACAATACTACTCTTTATTGCTTACCCAACTTTTATTTTGTTTTATTTATTATTAAAGTTCAACTTTCGACCAAAAAAAAAAAATAAAGTTCAACTTGTTGCGGTGCATATTGCTAATTTTGGGTCACTTTCTAATGTTAACATGCATGTTGTATGTTCTCCAGATTTTACCACGAAATTTCCGCTACTCTTGCATTTGATGTTTGGGTTGGAGATTATATTAAATTATAAGTCTATGTTTAAAACCCTCGAAAGGTAACAAGAAAATATGAGAAATGTGCGTGTGCGAGTGTTATTAAGAGTTGATTGATTATCAATGTAATAAACAAAATTAAAGCACAAGAAATGTTATTATGTTATGTGTGTGACTGTCAACCGTTGACGGAAGTAGGTCTCACAACCCACAAACAGATGACAGCTTCACACGCACACAAACGACTGTTGAGAGTACAGCTTAGAAAACAATGACGTTTGGATTTCTTATTCAGAAAAAGGAAAAGGAAAACAAAGGTGCTAGTTGGAAATGAGTGATGTTGTTATCATATGCTTAGTTGGGCTGGTCACTACGCAAACCCGTCCCAACCTGGGGGCTGTTTTTCCAAAAACCCGGTGGAACCGCCGTTTGTATTACAATATATATCTCAAATCCAGGTTCCCCACAACAACCCTAGCTAGCTACAAGCCTCACACCTTATATAAGTCCTTCTACACACATCTCTCTTCACACAAAACATGTACCAGAATTTGAGCTAGCCTTTCAACTCAAAGAAACAAAAATAGAAGAAAAATCAGATACTCATGTTCAATCTAAAAGACTACGTCCTGTTCAAGCATCCTCTGCTATGTCCAATAGGATGATGAGTTACGTATTTGAGTTGTTGGAGTCCCAATTGAAATGGACCTAATAGATTGCTATATGTACGTATTACTTACGTATATTTTTTCCTTTTCTGGGTCCATTTGTATTGGTTTAAATGTTCAAATTTAGAGGAACCAAGGATAAGTGTAAACTTTGTAAATCTAATGCCACTTAATTCACATTTCTCTTTAATTTGTTGTCAACTGCAAACAAAACATTTGAAATAGAAATGTTCCCTTCTATTGCTTACATTTTATTCAACAACAATAGATATACCAACTTTTTTTACAACTATTTCACATGATGTGGGATTCATGAGATTTTGAAATCATGTAGGACCCATGTAAGATTCATTGTATATAAAAGAGTGAGTGTAACGGTTGGAAAAATAGTTAGTGTGCTCTTTAAAAAAAAATTAATGCATTTTGATAAATGTTGTTTTGATGATCGAGTTTTTTTTTAGAATTTTAGAAAGAATCATGACCATCGAGTTCTATTGAAATGATTGTCAGTATCACTATTTAATGTTTCCTTTTCTTTTTGAACTAATTGTTCCCAAGTACTACATCTTACTATATATAACATCTATCTAGCAGAAAAAAAAAATGAATGTAACAATTTACCTCTGTTTTTTGAGGTGCCAAATGAAAACATTTTAAACATTATTGTCAATTGCAAACTAAATATAAGTCATAATTAAGTTAAGGGTTGCATAAGACATATCATGGTGGAGGCAAAATTTGTTTTGATGACATGTCAATCAGCTAACCTACCGGGTGATTGGTCATTGTTCTGTTGACAAATCTAATTGTAAATGCATGCCAATCAAACTTTTGAATTAATATTTTGATATCGATCATTTAAGAACAATATGTATTCGTTAGGATCTAGGATAAAAGCCTTATAAAGCAAAGAATTATCAGCTCTAAATAATTATAAATTTTATTGAAGAGTAATGTTTTTTGTACACTGTTATTTATTTATGTCTCTTAATTCTCTCTAATTTATTCAATCCAATAACTAAAAATAAGCATGAGTACATCTCCCCTTTAACAAGATTTATTGCCAAAAAGTAATTGTGACCCAGTTACAATTTGGTACCTAGATTCAAAAAGGAAACAAACAAACTTTACTAATGCTTTGTTGAAAATGAACTCCACCATTATAGGTAATCTATCTTATTTTATCTTAACGTAGATTTATATTTTTAAGTATGAATATTTTATAAAAGAAACGTATTAATTCCTAACTAACTTTTTATAGAAGAAACATACAAGTAAGAAGTTATCTTTAATAATATATTAAGGAATTGCCTATGTAAGAGGAAACCAATCAAACCAAACTAATCAGTTAATGAAGTGGTTTAGTTCGATTAAGCTATTAGGATGCATATATTAAACCAACATGAGCTGAGCCTTTATCTTTCATGATTCCAGTGTGTGGTTTGAATTTAAATCGATCCGAACCGGCTTATATCTAAATCGAACCAAACTGTTTTGAATTTAAACCGAACCACAGTACAATAGTTTCTTACACTTATTCCTTGTTTATTTACAACAGTAGAGGACGGTTTTTTTTGGAATATTTCTTAAACGTCAAAAAGCTTTCATCGAATCTGATGTCAATAGGCGTTTGCCTAATCACACTAGAGATACTTAATAATAAGGTTGTTTTCTAAACCACGTGCTAAAACATTATAAAAACCAGAGAAAGCAGCTGATTTAGAAAAACCAGCACCAGAAATCTGGGAGCTAATTAAACCTGAATTTCCAAATCAATCCCAGTTTTTAATTAACAATCCCACTCTCTAGTTCTTCCCTGCCTATTATATATACACGTTTGGCATGCTTTTCTCAGCAAAAAAAAAAACTACAAATTAACAATATATCTTACTTTCTTTCTGCTCTGTGATTTTTGATCGAATTAGGAAAAGAGGAAGAGAGAGAGATGGGAGGTGAAAGGCAGGCTTGCAAGTCTGAGACGGAGTTGAAGTCCATGCAGCGGAAGATGAATGCTTTGGCGGCAGCAGACTCATCAGCTGCTGGCAATGAGGCCAAAACCACGTGGTGCAATATTACTGCGGCTGGGGCTGTGAGTTTGCCAAATAGGATGGCCCTTGAGGAGAAGAGAAGAAGAGAGAAGGCTGAAAATCTTATTCACTTAATCTGCTGGGGACCCAATTAAAAATTAGATCATCCTTGTATCATTTTCTGTTAAGATGATGAGGGGTTATATATTTGTAGCAATCCCTTTTAATTTTTTATTGTGATAGAAATGGTAGCTAGGCCAACTTGCAAACAGTTTGTGGAAGAGATGATATATATTATATATATATATATATATATATATATATATATATAAACAAGAACTATTTTACAATTTCTGGTTCATTGTTTATTGGATGCATATAAGTCATGAGGCCTTGTTCTTCTTATGGAGTAATTTTTAGGTTGTATTTAGGACACTGTCACGTGGTGTTATTATTTCATCTAAATTATAATGTGTATTTTTATTACTAATATACTTTAGAAGTGAGACATATCAATTATTTTGCTTACTCATATTATAATACGTGAAATAATACACTTCATAATAAATTTTCTTGATGCGTAAGCACAAAAATATCTCCTTTTCATGAACTTCTAGTAGTAAGACCTGTATGTATTTTAATCTTATCTATTCAATTTGCTAATTGAACTATTGAAGAGAAGAATCCTCATAATCAATCCTGTAGGCGTTGAGAGAAACCTTGCACACAAGGCTGCTTTAGCACTATTTCATTCTTCTCATTACGCTTCCTTACGAAAACCCACTTGTACTAACTGCCTACATGTATGTGTAGGAACTACAGCCCAAACACCTTACGTTTAAGTAAGCGAATCAAGTTGACTCGATTGCTTGTTTCCAATTTGACACCGCCCACGTCGACATTCATCAATCCGAACGTGGTTCAATATCACGTCAAACATGATATCGGGCAGACATCGCATATGCAAAATGCACGTCACTAATACACCATTCCTATTCCAAAGTGCATCCAAGCTAGCATAATGGACCAAATCTCACGATTTTCTGGAGGCTGATTGGTCTCTTCAAGGACACTACCATAATCTAGAATAACCTCATGCGTTGGAAAGGACGAGTCAGCGATGCATAGGATCTCGAATCAGTTTCACTAGTTAAGGCCGGGGTTCCTTCCCAGGGTTGTGAATCCTTGAACCACCAGGTCCATTTTTCACGTCTGTGGTAGGAGTGCATGATTGGCTAGCCGCCAGTGGTACCGCCGCATGCGCAGTAATGGCCAAACGTCCTTCGTGGCGTTTCGTCCTTCACAGGGCGATGGTTCGACGTACGTTTGGTACATCTATCTTTATGCACATTCGCAAACCGGTATATGTGATCTCGTCACTCGCTAGATCGCAAAACCGGGCATGCTTCGAGCAAACTTCCGTAGATCTAGATCTTTTCGTGCACCCGCTCGCACCGAGCAAGTGATCTAAACAGATGATAATGGGGTTAGACTAATTTACACTACGGCGTTCTTCAGAACAACTATGTTCTTATCTCCCCTAAACAATAAAGACCGTCTTATTAAAGTGACTATCCAAATCTAGCCAAGAAAGAGACGCTCGTCAAAGGTTCTAAGTAACGAATGATCGGGGGAGTCATAACCGACATAGATTCCTAATCTTCGAGACCCATTTTAGTACGTAAGGGCGGCGCAATTGGCACATAGACCGCACAACCAAATATGCGCAAATGCGAGATGTTCTGCCAGCTACCAACCGGGAGCCGTTGCATGGCTTGGGTCAATACTTGTCTCAAGCGGACTAACATTGTCATACAGTAATATTGCATGGCCCTGGCGTATATCTAAGTTTGGAAGGTGATTACCAAAGTCCGAGCTATACTCTGGAAGACTTTTTAATAAACGCTCAGCTATTTCTGTGTGAAATACGGGCGATGTGGATGTTCAACTTCAACCTGAACCTGAGATAAAAGGTCATCGAAAGTTTCTCGATGTAATTCTCCAAAGATTATCCAAATAATCACTTAATCTGATAATCAGTGGTGGTGAGCCTCGCCCACACCCGAGCTAGAAGCTTGAGAATGCGCATTTCGAGTGGACAAGTGAGGGGCACGTGCGAATTAACGTGGTAAGCATCAACCAATACCATAAAGTATCTAAATGGTCCGCAAGATGGTTGGAATAGGTCCACAAATGTCCCCCCGAATCCTCCGCCAAGAAATTTGGGAGGATCCGTTTGGATCTTTGTGGTGTCGATGGGCGAGTTGTTTGGCTTACCCAAAGAGCACGCCGTGATAAAGAACGAAATCCTTACTTCGGTGCGGGATGCCCGTGTGAAGTACCGAGGATACTGGGTGCATCATAATTCCGTCCGTGGTGTCCCAAACGGTCATGCCAGCAAATTTTCCAAAGGTAAGGCCACTGCTAGTAATGCGCCACATGGTGGCCAGTGGAGCGAATGGTTGTCAGGTACAAGCCATTTAAGGCGCTCTCCATCTTCTCATGAATAATGTCAGTCATATTCATAGTTATGCAGAATTCGGGGCCCCATTTTCTTTAAGTTTCAAATGTGGTGGGCCTATTATCTCATCTTTAAACTCAACAACGTTCTTCCGAACGCTGAGAATAAAGTGCCCTTAATGGTTAACTTTGTACCATTGACAACACACTGGGCAGTTGCCATGCCCCTCAATCAAAGTTGGATGAGCCCTCCGAAAGGGTTGTCGAGGTGATATTTTAGGTATGAAGTTAGTGAAATAGATGCGTTCACGCAATATGGCGTATGAAGCCGTACTATCCGCCTTACAACCAACTTCCCACAAGACATACCTGTAGAAATAATTTAATTGAATTGGTCACTTGAATAAATAAAAATCATTCATTCAATTAATTTGAGAAATAATTTCCATAAAATAATATCCAAAATTAAAATCAAATACCAACAATCATCCAAACAAAAAGGAAAATTGAGTCAAAACTTAAACCAAAGCTAGGGGAATCTGCCACAGGAGCAGCCAATTAGTGGGGAAAATTCGGCCAACATATAGGCCTTATGTCTAAAAATCTAATTTTCCATCTGGGAGCGTTCGCTTCTTTGAAAATCGTAAATCTCCAGGTAGATTCTAGATTCTCCACATGAGCGAGATTAGTCTCTATGGCTTACGACTTGAATGGTACTCGCCCGCGCCGTTAGTCAAGCTCGGCAAGTGCGGACCAATGGTCTTGAGAACCACACCTGGGTGAACACAGTTCACCGCTTTGCTCTTAGTCTGAAGCTCGAGGCTTGGGAGCAAAATTAGCGTGCTTCTGCATGCTATTTCCTCCCTTGGATGGGCCTACGCTCTGTCGACCTTGGGCTTGTGGCTTAGGTTTAGAACCCTTGCCTTCCCACCACCACGCTTCGGGCGCTTCGCTTTTGGCCTCGGAGCTCCCGCCAGAGTGCTTCAGTACTGGGCCGAGCCAGGTCTAGCTTACGATTTTCATCAACAAAATTGGGTTTTGCTTTTCTGTGCCAGTTAGAAAGACGTAGATCAAACCGGTAATCATGAATTTTTGCGCCCTATTGCTTAAGCCGGCAGGACATTGGTAGCATGGAAAGTTGAATAGTCTTCCAGAGATCCCGTTCGCCTGTCTTCTTTGCAAAACTTGAGAAGTGACTCCGACTATTAAACTTCCAGAGTTGTACTCATTCGCGACTTAACGCCTTGAGCGTAAGGCCGGCAAATGTGTCTCGTCTGTGCAAGAAAATATCTCTTTGATGATCAAAGCGCCTTCCAGAGCAAGCCATAAAGCTCTTTGGATCCTCTTCGCCGAGGTATCTTGCCTCAAGAAGGCCGGTGTATATGTCTTTGAGATGAAGATCATGGCGGTTGCTTTGTCGCCTTCGCCAACCGTGTTATCCGTCTCGCTTCAATGGTAGCCCTTAGGCTCTTGCGTGTGCTGAGGTGGAGCTTCACATCTTGTACACCCACTTGAGGTAGTTCCTTTCAGAGACTTCCGTGAGCTTGCAGAAAGTCGAGTTTGTTCAAGTTGCCCGACATGTCGCTGCTACAATGAAGCGGAACAAGATGTGCTGGCCGCATCATGAAAAAACTGCTCATAGACTTGGAGTAGAACATTCAGTTCTATTAGACATTGTTTGTTTAAATTTTCATGAAAACTACTAGTTTCATGGGTATTTAATTTTTAAGAAAACTTCAGGTTTCATCGACACTTATTCAAGCTTCAGTTCGAATTTATGAACTTCTCAAGTCTATATATACCTCGCAATCAAACGCAATATATATAGAACAAAAAATAATACAAATAATAAATTTTGTTATATATTAGAAATGGTAGAAATATAGGTCTTACTTATCCTTTGGGTCATATAAATAATCAAATACTCTTTGTGGTCAGTTAGAGCTGTGTGTTCAACTTTTATTTTCTATCAGTCACAGAAAATAAATAAAAAAAAAGTTTTGGATGTGGCAATTCAACAAAAATGGGTCCAAAGCCCAAACGGGTGAAACGGCCGTAAGCTCCAGGTCCACACGGGCCGGGAGAAGGAGAAACGGCCAAGCCCCGGTCCGCGGGCCTGTGGAAGTGGAATGGCCGTAGGGCCCCTTCCGGGTCCACCCAAGGCCGGGAAGGAGCGGAGCCCACTTGGGTCGGGAGGTGGAATAAGCCGGGCAGGCAGCGCCAAAAAGTGGCCTCGGGGGCAGCTTGGCTTGAGTCAATGCCTTGCCAGAGCGCTGGCTCCGCCCTCTGGGCCGGCTTGGCTCTGGCAGCGGTCGCCGCTCGCGCCTCCGATTAGGGTTTTTTTTTTTTCTTTATTTTTCAAAAACGAAAAAAAATTTTCGTAAAGAATGTCCATTTCTTTCTTTAAAAAACGAAATTTGATGTTTTTTGTAGAAAAGCGAAAACACAAGAAAAAACCCTTAATTTTTCCTTCGTTCACACGATCATCAATTCACTTAATAGAGCCGTATATATTAAAATGTCGATGCTAACACAATATTTGCGTAAGTTCAATGGTTCTTTAAACGCAGTAAAATTGGGTTATGAATATGGGCGCATAGTTCATGACCCCAGTCCGACAAAATATCGACAATCGAGACCGTGTTTTAGAAGTACCGGATTGGATGATGATGATGGTCAACAATTCTGTTTGCGTAAAACCCTCGTATCTCTTAGCTAAATGGGGTCAGAGCGTGCCTTCGATAACGTGCTGTGGCCAATATTTCGAGGGGTGCGGCAAGCAAAGGGAAGTATAGCAGAGAAGGCTTGAGGAGAATGGCAATGTATTAGATATTAATTCCCTCATGCCAGTGTGCCTTTATTTATAGTGAAATAAGTACAATTACATTAGGTAAACAACCCACACATAATGGAATATCCTAATCCATATTCATACCTAGAATTTAAGCACAATCACATTTAACAAGATGTATTTTATCCACAATAATTAAGTTATGGTTGCATAAGACATATCATGGTAGGCAAAATTTACGGATGACATGTCAATCAGCTAACCTACCGGGGTGATTATCATTGTTCTGTTGGATAAATCTAATTGTAAATGCATGCCAATCAAACTTTTGAATTGAAGATTTTGATATCGATCATTTAAGAACAATATGTATTCGTTAGGACTTATATAAAAAGCCTTATAAAGCAAAGAATTATCAGTCTTCTAAATAATTATAAATTTTATTGAAGAGTAATGTTTTTTTGCACACTGTTATTTATTTATGCTTCTAATTCTCTCTAATTTATTCAATCCAATAACTAAAATAAGCATGAGTACATTCCCTTTAACAAGATTTATTGCCAAAAAGTAATTGTGACCCAGTTAATTTGGTACCTAGATTCAAAAGGAAACAAACAAACTTTACTAATGCTTTGTTGAAAATGAACCCACCATTACAGGTACCCATCTTATTTGTCCTAACGTAGATTTATATTTTTAAGTATGAATATTTTATAAAAGAAACGTATTAATTCCTAACTAATTTTTAAAAGAAACACAAGTAAGAAGTTATCCTTAATAATATATTAAGGAATTGCCTATGTAAGAGGAAACCAATCAAACCAAACTAATCAGTTAATGAATTGGTTTAATGATTGTCATTAGGATGCATATATTAAACCAACTTGAGCTGAGCCTTTATCTTTCATGATTCCAGGGTTTGAATTTAAATCGATCCGAACCAGCTTAAATCTAAATCGAACCAAACTGTTTTGAATTTAAACCGAACCACAGTACAATAGTACCTAGACTTATTCCTTGCTTATTTACAAAAGTAGAGGATTTTTTGGAATGTTTCTAAACGTCAAAAAAGCTTTCATCGAATCTGATGTCAATAGGCGTTTGCCTAATCACACTAGAGATACTTACTTAATAATAAGGTTGTTTTCAAACCACGTGCTAAAACATTATAAAACCAGAGAAAGCAGCTGATTTAGAAAACCAGCACCAGAAATCTGGGAGCTAATTAAACCTGAATTTCCAAATCAATCCCAGTTTTTAATAACAATCCCACTTCTAGTTCTTCCCTACTATTATATATACACGCTGCTTTTCTCAGCAAAAAAAACTACAAATTAACAATATATCTTACTTTTCTTCTGCTCTGTGATTTGATCGAATTAGGAAAAGAGGAAGAGAGAGAGATGGGAGGTGAAAGGCAGGCTTGCAAGTCTGAGACGGAGTTGGAAGTCCATGCAGCGGAAGCATGAATGCTTTGGCGGCAGCAGACTCACATCAGCTGCTGGCAATGAGGCCAAAACCACGTGGCGCAATATTACTGCGGCTGGGGCTGTGAGTTTGCCAAATAGGATGGCCCTTGAGGAGAAGAGAAGAAGATGAGAAGGCTGAAAATCTTATCTACTTAATCTGCTGGGGACCCAATTAAAAATTAGATCATCCTTGTATCATTTTCTGTTAAGATGATGAGGGGTTATATATTTGTAGCAATCCCTTTTAATTTTTTATTGTGATAGAAATGGTAGCTAGGCCTAGAACTTGCAAACAGTTTGTGGAAGAGATGATATATATATATATATATATATATATATATATATAAACAAGAACTATTTTACAATTTCTGGTTCATTGTTTATTGGATGGTATATAAGTCATGAGGCCTTGTTCTTCTTATGGAGTAATTTTTAGGTTGTATTTAGACATCACACACGTGGTGTTATTCTATCTAAATTATAATGTATTTTTATTACTAATATACTTTAGAAGTGAGACATATCAATTATTTTGCTTACTCATATTATAATCGTGAAATAATACACTTCATAATAAATTTTCTTGATGTGTAAGCACAAAAATATCTCCTTTTCATGAACTTCTAGTAGTAAGACCTGTATGTATTTTAATCTTATCTATTCAATTTGCTAATTGAACTATTGAAGAGAAGAATCCCCTTGCAAGATTAGTATCTTATCTATTCAATTTGCTAATTGAACTATTGAAGAGAAGAATCCCCTTGCAAGATTAGTGTCCCTTCTTCAGTTCTAACTAGAAGAGCTTATATCCTTGCAAGACAAAATTATGTATATAATTTTTCTTTGTTGTAATCACATAATATTTCTCTTCTCGGCAAGGAAAGAGTGCTTCCTTCTTGTCGTGGTACCACATGGAGACTGAGCCCATGATTTAGAGCACTTCTACCAGTGGTAGAAAGGCAACATGCACTGGATATGGCGGACCTAGCACCACCAATTGAATTCTTGAGGAGTAGGGTACTACGAATAATGTTGTTTATTTTTAATTAATTATGGTTGTTGCAATGCTATGGTTTGCTTTGTATTTGAAATTAAATTATTTGAATTAGACAATCGTCTTATTTTCAACTAACAAATTTACAAAGTTCACACTTAAACACACTTAAATAAAGTTCAACAAACTTACACATAACACACTTATAAGGCATACTTAAACACACTTAAACACACCAAAAACATTAAACAAAAGAAGAAGAAAAAACACACTTACAAAGCATAGTTGAAAGCATAAAAATGAGATTCATTCATTAATAGCATCCTTCCTTGCCCAAGTCCTCCATCAAATCACGCTGACACTCTTTGTGGAGGAAAGACGAATAGATTGTATTGTAACGTTGAATGATCATCTTGTGGTAATGTCGATCCCTTTCTAATGGGTCGTGATGGGCGGGTTCATCAGTGTTTTCATGAGCAGTATAAATTCTAGTTCTTGAATTGTTCATCGTGTCTTCGTCCAAGATTTCTTCGATGTCATAATCATACTCATCTTCCACAATCATATTATGTAAGATGATGCACGTCATCATGATGCTTCGAAGCGCCCTCTCATCAAACAAGCGAGCAACTCCTTTAATAGTAGCCCAACGAGTTTGGAGGATACCAAAACACCTTTCCACATCCTTCCTATACCCTTCTTGCATCACTACAAAATATGTTTCCTTCTCTGTGTGTGGATTTGGCGCTGTTTTGACAAATGTGTTCCACCTCGGATAAATTTCGTTAGCTAGATAGTACGCTCCCGAGTACACTCTGCTGTTGATTTCATAGGTGGTTTGTGGCGACTCTTCTCTTAATAAGTCGTTGAAAACAGGGGATTGAGCAAGAACGTTCAGGTCATTTTGAGCTCCCGTTACACCGAAGAAGGCATGTCAAATCCATGTATCAAATGATGCCACCGCCTCCAAAATAATACTTTTTTGTACCTTTTCGATTCCCGTAAGCTCCTTGCCATGCAGTTAGGCAATTTTTCCACTGCCAATGCATACAGTCAATGCTTTCAATCATGCTAGGAAATCCTCGTCTCTCAGCTTTCTGAAGAAGCATTCGGAGGTCAGCTGGGGTGGGTCGGCGAAGGTACTCTGCGGTGTATAGCTCCTCGATTGCTTTGCAAAACCTATCAAGGGCCTCGAGCACAATGGACTTTGCCATCCTGCAGATCTCATCAACCGAGTCTGCAGATGCACCATAAGTAAACATCCGCAAGGCAGCCGTAATTTTATTGCTCAGGAAGAAGACCTAAAACATTGGCAACATCCCTCTTTTGAACAAAGTAATTATCATGGTTGCAAATAACAACCATGACTTTGTTGAACAATTGTGGTCGCATTCTAAATATTGTTCGAAAATAACCTTCTGGGTATAAAGAATTTGGGATAAAGTAATCTTCTAAGACATTCTCACCTCGAACTCCCCTCTTTCGGTTGATGTTGGGCTAACGACCGGTTCTTAAACCACCTGCTTGTTGGTAGTTTGCATCGATTGCTGTCACCACTTGAATCACTTTACTAGTTGATACATTTATGGGCCTTCGGTGTTGGGCTTGTTGGATTCTTTGTGCTTCATATTCTCGCTCCATTTCTTCTTCATTACTGTCTTCCAACCTCCTCAGGTTAGACATTGTTGAAAGAACTTTTCTCTGTAAAAAACTATGAATTGAGATGAGTAGGGAGGATGCAGGAGATTGGTGTGAGTAGATGTGGGGGGTTTCAAGGGTTTTTATGGAGAAATTTGAGGAATTCAAGAAATCGAATAATGACACGTGGCACTACATGATTGGTTGAGAATCTCATCAAAAATCTGCTTTGAGATTTTTAATAGATAATGACACGTGTCATGACGAGAGTGGTTGAAAATCTCATCGAAAATCTAAAGGGATAATGACAAGTCCCGGATAAGGCTAACAAAGCATAAAAAAAAATTATAAAATAATATTTTTCCTTGCCCTTGCCCTTGCTCAACGGGTGGAGTTACACAAAGACAAGTACTGTTTTTGAAAGGCAATCAGTGGCCCTTGCCCTTGCCCTCCTCTAACGGGTGGAAGTGCTTTTATGATTCGAGATCTATGGTTTTTTTTTATTTATTACAAACGATATTCTATACTAATCTACACCAATAGAAGAATGTGTTTGAATTCAGAATGCAACGGATTGAAGAGGAAGGCCCAAAGTCAATCAACCACTTGCTTTAGAACTTGAAGTTTAAGTTCGGGTTTACTACTAGGTATTGAACTTGACAAAATTATACAACGTCCTCGCCATTTATAAAAGTCAAACTTGAAAACGAATATTACTAGACTCTAGTACTTGCGATGAAGTTCCAGACAAGTTTAAGTTCAGAGTTTTGGGATGGCTATAGTACTCATCCTTATTTCATACTTACACCATCCAACGGTCAGTTGTGATCTAGTAGCCAATGATCTTTACATCTGACCGTTGGATGATGTAAATATAGCATAAGAATAAGTACCGTAGAATTTTGCAAAAGTTTATACTTTCGGTTCTTCTACTGGATAATGTGCTTGAGGTCCAAGGCATGAAGATTGGGCTCAAACTCATTGTTGGATTTGGGTCATGATCCAAGGTTTGACGAGGCCCTAGAAAAACCCTTTTTTGTCCAATGAAGAGCAAGGAAAAAGATCAACATCCTTTAAGTCCTAGTCGGCCATAATTGGTTAGCCAACAACTTTATCCACACAAGAAACGTCATTATTCACCTAATCAATTCCTAACGCCCACACTAAATACTCTGCTCACCGACAACCTTAGCCAACTAATCTTGTAAATGCAGTAAACAAATCCACACCTAATTTCCTCCATTCTTAATTGCCCTACTAAAAAACACACCTAATTTGCATACCATCATTAAGTACCCATACCCACCTCAACCGAATTAATTAATAATTCCCATTACCTTTTACTTATCACCTTCAAGTCGATTAGACTCAACAGGTTTGCCCGTTATCGTGGGAACTTGTATTAGCATTAGTTTCACCACAAAATTTTCCTATTTATTTATTTTATTAACGTTTGTTTTTTCTTGTAAAGTGTTTTTTTAAATCAAATCTTTACAAATGTGTGGTGAAATGCAAACAAGTGTTATTTAACTTTGCTTGCTAGTAATTACCAAAATTTTTGATATCACTCTATCTTCTAATAAACAAAATACCACCAAATAAAATTTTGTATCACTCTATAACATTACTCTTAACTACTTACCTCAGCATTTGAAACGGGAAATTGTGTTATACATACATTTTTTCAAAAAATTTCTGTTTATTTCCTCATTTTAATATGTGATTCACCTTGTTGTAAAAGTAATATTTGAGAGAAGATATAGAAAGGGTGTGGGAAGAGAAGAGAGAAGGAGAGAATGACTTGAGAAATTATGTGTGTTATTACTCATACCTAGTGTTTTTATTTATACTAATCATGATGAGATTGACTTGTCCACTAAGTAATACAAGTTATACAAGAAAATGATCTTTTAGGTCCTATAAGATTTCTATTTCTAGTTACACACTTACACGTGCTATAAAATACTATTTGCAACACACCTTAGTATTAAACTCTTTTTTAACCTTTAAAACATTACATTTCTATGTATCTAAAAGAAAACATTAAAAATGTGTATGTTTTGATCTTTAATGTGATTCTACTCACTTATTAAAGGTGCGAGTTATGTCTACCTTACAAACACGAAAGCTTAATACGTGCTTAATATCACCACAATACGAGGTGATAATGAATTTTCGGTCACTTAACCAATCTTCCGGATAACGCCAAAAGGCTTTGGCAATTATTAAAATATCTCATATTCTAGCTTTAAGCCTCTAAAATAATAAACTAAGAAATTGATGCCCAAGAAATAAAGTTAATAAACTAATTAAAGGACGCGTCCCCATCAGCGACGGAAACGACATGTATTTACCAAAAGCCAACTCACAAACTCAATCTCTCTCTCTCTCGTCGTCCTCACTGCGATCCGATTTATCTATCCTTTTAAGCACGGCAGCCGCAACTTGCAAAGCCCCCAAAATATCATCGCGGACAAATAAACAGACACGTGGCGGATCCCAACGACAATCCGACACGTGGCTTCATGTTAAGAAAACGACACCTAGAATCCCTAATAAGAAAATTACACGTGGCGGGTGCAGGTGAATTAACTGAAGTCAGTCGCAGCCGATCATTTTCTCCTATCCGATTTATGTCTCACACCCTGGAAAACATGGCAAACTTCCACTCCAAAAATCACAGATGGACTGAGAGAGAGAGAGAGGGAGAAGAGCTCCCGACGATTCTAGAGAGAGAAATTTCTAAACCGACAGACGAAAACACGCGAATTCTATCACCGGGTGTCTAATTGGATGCCACGTGTCGGATTCCAGTGAAGAAAGCATGGCCATCGTCGACAGCCGCCACCACCACCACCGGCACAAGTCGCACTCCGACACGAAGCTCTTCACCCTCTGCCCGTTCTGGCAGTCGGGGGGCCAAACGTCGTCGTCTTCCTCTTCCACGCAGAACCTCCACGGCGACGGATTCAAATCCAAGCCCAAAACGGTGTCGTCCGTCGCGAGATCGCTTCTCCCTCCTCGTCGTCGACTCCGGCTCGACCCCGCCAACAAACTCTACTTCCCTTGTACGTCGTCGCGCCCTCGCTGACTTTTGCGATTTTGGTCAATTGGGTTTGAAATTTTGACTTTTCGCTTACTCTACTGGCACTGTTTATAAAGTGCTTTTAGAAAAAGCACTTATTACTGTAGCTGACGAATTATGCATTTGTGGGTGTAATTTTGTAGATGAACCTGGGAAACAGGTGAAAAGTGCGATCCGATTGAAGAACAGTAGCAGGTCACATGTAGCTTTTAAGGTATTTTCTAATTCCTCTGTGACATCAACCTTAAAAGTTATGTTGTTGTAATTACTTGTATTTTAAGCAAGGATTTAGAATGCATTTATTTATTTCTTAGGTGGGTTATGTTGCATTTATTTATATGGATTTTGATACATGTGTGTTACTTAAATTTATTTAATTGTTAATTCTTTTCCTGTGATTTTATTTATTTATTTATTTAGCTTCGTTGACTCTTTCAATTGGTTTTGTTTCTGCTGCTGTAGTTTCAAACTACCGCGCCGAAAAGCTGTTATATGCGTCCTCCGGGAGGCATACTTGCTCCGGGAGAAAGCCTAATTGCGACCGGTAATGGCCTTGCACTTGCTCTGTTGCTACAAATAATAAATGTTTATGTTTTGGATGCTCCGTTGGTGGATAATTTACTTATTTTTTAACTTTATACTTAATCATTGTTGTTATTTTTTTTTTTTTTTACTGACTATGGATTTGATGATGGACAGTGTTTAGGTTTGTGGAGCAACCCGAGAACAATGAGAAATATTTGGATCAGAAGACCAAGGTTAAGTTCAAGATTATAAGTCTCAAGGTGAACGCAGGAATCGACTACGTGCCTGAGCTGGTAATGTAGTTACTCTTTCGCCGACTTAATGCTCATGGTCATAGCACATTTTGTATTTTATGCATACATTGCCAGGATATTTGAGTGCTGGTTTCCAGTTGTTCATATTATGCTTATGGTACCTTATATTGAGCTTTTGTGGAATTCGATTTTGTAGCTTGCTTAAATTGTGTTTTTTGGTCGGAAATTACTGCTGTCAATTTTAGTGTTTTGTTGCTTTTATGATCATACAATTGATGATGACCCTTCGGGAACATCCGATAAAATTGGATCATACGATTGATGACCTTAGTTTTGTTAACTGACCTTTTCTTTTCATCCAGTTTGATGAACAAAAGGATCAAGTGACAGTTGAGCGAATTTTGCGGGTTGTATTTTTGGATGCAGAGCACCCTAGTCGTGTAAGTTGAATGTGACTTGTTTAATGGTACTTGTATTTCCATCTCTTAGAGAATACGTTCCTTCCAGTATTTGACATTGTGGTTTATAGGCCCTGGAAAAACTGAAAAGACAGTTGGCTGAAGCCGAGGCTGCACTTGAAGTACGTAAGAAGCCTCCTGCGGACTCAGGCCCTAGGGATGTTGGGGAAGGCCTTGTAATAGATGAATGGGTATGAATTTTACCAATATAACATCTGACTCATAGTACAATGGGCTAAATTTGTGGTCTTGGGTGCTTATGTACAATCTTTTGGTTTGTTCTGTTTTACAGAAGGAGCGGAGGGAGAAATACTTGGCTCGGCAACAGGTTGAAGCAGTAGATTCAGTGTAAACCATGATTAGCTTTTTCTGTAAGTGCTTTTGGATTGGAAGGGAGGTTCTCGTATTGTAATGTTGTATTCTTTTTGCTCGTCGGTCTTCGGATAAATGGTAGGAAGGTTATCATATTGTGGGGAAGTAGTTGGTATTCTGAACTACGATGGAAGTAGATGGCGCCCGGTCCTTTTGTAGATAATGAGTTTTGTTGTAGGATGAAAATAAGTGAACAACTCTATAGTAATCAGTGTGCTTGTACTTGTATATTTTCAATGTTGAGGTGCCCTGGTGTTCTCAGAAATTTGGAATTATCGTAGTAAGAACTTTCGTTCTTTGACAAGGTGATATTTTAAACTATCCTAATCTACGTGGAGGATTCGAACTTCGGTGCTAGAGGGCGGGTATAAAACCGTGGCCAACTGACCTATTTCGCATATGCATGGTAAGAACTTTTGTGGGTAAATTGTGATTCAAAGAATTAAATTTGAAATCCGAAAACATCATTTATAATCGTGAATGCAAATTTTTCTCCCTTCTTCTAAATATCAAATCCCAGAAACAAGGAAAATCACAAACTGAAAAAAGAAAAAGAAATCAGTAACCCTACTATGAACACATCCTGTACCTAATTGTCCTCCAATCCCGACCGGCCGGCCGTGTCCAGCCGGAAGAAGAAACATATAACCGTATCAATTGTCCGGCAGCTGAAAGTTCTGCAAACCAAAAATTTGATGGGAAGGGTTCTGTACAAAGAGGGCCATGCCACATTTGGCTGGATTGAAACCTCCCCACAAGGAGAAGTTGATGGTTCCAGAAATGGTCTTCTTTGCAGCAATGTCTTTGACAGTGCAGAGCTTTTCGAGTCGTCGGACGACAAAGTCGTTGGACAGGACACGTCCTTGGTTCTCTCCCTTGGGGCAGTCGGTGATCAGCCCGTTCTCGTACAGAGCCACCATCACATTGGCACCGTAGTTGTCCACCTTTGACCTCAATGATCCTGTTAGGGATACTTGCAGGGAGTCCGGTGATGGCCTTTGGAATGTTGCCTGTTCATCCACAACAAAACCACGTTGCTAGTAATTATCCTTCACTATTTGGCACTTAAAATTCGTTTTTCACTCAAGTTCCCAGCAAAATACTCTTTGACCAAAGTAGTTATTCGTGAGTTAAATTTAGTTTTGTGAACAGTTATTAGCCAAGTGTGACTATAGCCACCAGAGAGAGAATTACATCAACCAAAATCCTTGTAATGGTAACATTTTTGAATGTCCAAATCTTTGTCAGATTTACGAATAATTAAGTGGCTTCTTGTTTAAATGCATAGTTCAGATTCAAAGTTTAACAACATAACATTTCAAATGTGACGTTGCATGTATCATTAAATAGTTCAGATTCAAAGTCAAACAACGTAACATTTCAAACATCAAACAGGACATTACATGTTTGATGAAATATAGGCTTTTGAAAGACATAGTTACTTAATTTACTTTAGCCTTTAGCTTTCAACAAAAGGTGACACTTCGAAAGTTATCATCCACCATTTGTGTCAAAAGTTAACATTTGCTTTTAGGTGTACCAGAAAGTGGGTGGGGGTGTACATGTCGGGACTGGCTACAGTGCTCGCAAGTATTGGATGCTCACACCGATCTCACCCTTCTTCTCCCCTCTCTCCTCCCTCCTCCCTCCTTTTAACGGTGAGATCAGTGTGAGCATCCAATACTTGTGAACACCGTAGCTTACTCCGTACATGTCATGTAATAACTTCTCTAAACTATTTCCATTTTGGTACGATATATATATAGCAGTCGTCATGCTTTAAGGTTAAAATATGATTAAATAAAGATGAAGGGGCGATACACCTTTGAGTGTATCAATTTTTAGACCCACACAACGAATCTTGATTAAATAATTAGATTGACAGTCATGGAATGTAGCACTTGCAACTATGATTGTACTAAAAAAGGGGTCCAACTTCAGTGGTACGTACCATTAAATGGTACGTACTGTTAAATGGTTAAGATTTATTTGGGGTCCACTGCAAATTAATCTGAACCATTCAATAGTCGTACCATTCAATGGTACGTACCAGTCAAGATTTTTCCCTAAAAAAGATCGTTTTACGTAGAGTATCTGAAGTCACGAGTTTAATTTTTCTTTTTTACTATTGCGTATATAAAAAAAATAATTACAAGTAATGAATTGTCTCCATAAAAGGGTTTTTTATTTCAACCTGGGTCCTCTTTCTATAAATTAGTATATAATATTATGTAATGAAATAAAAAAAATTAATGAGGACAGATGAGAAATGCGAACCTGGAACGCCGGTGCAGGATATTTAGGTGCATCCTTGATCGACGTCAGCAAAGCACTCTCATCATTGCCAACACATTGGGCCCTACCTTGAAGCACAATCTGGGGGGTGAACATGGTGTCCAGACCCAAGGCCTCGACGTAGGCCTTCTGCCGTACAGTCCACTGGCTCGACCCATATGGGTCCTTCCAGCCCATGTAGTCCCAGTAGTCCACGTGGAAGGCCAGCACCACCACAGGAGGCAGGTCCGTCCCATCAAAATCCCCCCTCCCAAGCCTCGACACCAGCAACTCCGCCACCGGCGAGGTTGCACAGCCCTGCGACGAGAACAGCTCCACCAGCACCGGTCCGCTCCGCTGCTGCTCCTCGGCCGAAACGTGCGCGGTCGCTCCCGCAGCGTGCTTGTCGTGGGACGTGCCCGAGCCCCCCTTTGATCCAAAGCAGGCGAGGAGACCACGTGCCATAATATTATTTAGTCGTGTCTCGTCGCCTAATTGGTAGTAGTGGCGGCGGCGGTGGTGGTAGCGACGAGGCTGATGGATAAATCAGCTCAAAAAAAAGGGAGAGAGAATAAAAAAAATTAGTAAATGTAGGCGTTTGATGTGGGAATATAAAGAGAGATTGGAAGAAAAATTTAGGTTTAGGGGATGAAAAGAGAGGGAGAGATGTAGTATTACGGGGAATGAGAAGGGAGGAGAGTGGGGTGGATGGTTGGGAGGGAAAGGTGGCGAGGAATATTCTATTAATTTGTTGTGAGGAATGTGACAGGTGGTGTTGTGTGGTTTGGTTTGGGGGGGGGGGAGGGTTGAATGAAACGGTGGCGTTTCAGACGAGGGTATGTGGGTGACACGTTGGTTGTCAGGGTTGGGTTGGTTGCACGTCATATGTGAAACAAATAATTAGAAAAAACAGTTCCACCAGCCAGATATGAGTCATGACATGGTATCTTGACTATTAAACAAATTGGGAAAGCTGTCTTTTTAGAGTGAGGGTTGGATGGAAGTAGCGCACAACCTTCTTGGCTACGTTATTTGTTACCTTTTTAATTGGTTTTAATAGGATAGATGATCTAGCTAGGCCAGCAGGCGTTTGAAAAATATAACCAATTTTAAGACCATGTCGATCTCCATGTAATGTAATGATTGGTCATCAAGTCGTTTTAGCGTTAGTCTAAGAACATCTCTAATGAAAAAGGCTGAATTCTAAAACTTAAAACGTTTTAGCTCCCACTTTATATCTTAATTTTGATAACAAACATGGGTATGTAACGTGTGCTTTTGCTACATTGAGGGGACCTAAGTTGAGGTTCTCTCGCCCAAGATGTAAAACAAAGCATATATTAACATCTCCGATCATATTTACACTCTTTTTCAGCTGACTAGAATTAAAAAGAATGATATAAGTTCAGAACTGCAGATGTTTTAAGCATATAAGGTGAGTGAAAAAAATAGGTTAGAAAGGATTTTTTTATGGTGTTTTGAGTATTAGATGTATTTCATGTTTTTTAATCATAAAATTTTTAGTCAAAAATATAAAAATTAAAATATAACAGTTAAAAAACTTAAAATATTATATACTCCGAAGTATCGTAAAAGTCTGTAGGTTAAAACTTAGAAATCGGTTTAGGTTACAACAAAAAGAAAAAATAAATGTCGGTGAGCAAAAGTAGTTGAAAAAATAACAGATTTAGATTTGTTTGAGATCTTTTAGACAGGTTTGGACGGCAGAAGCCGACATTATATGTTGTTTTCTAAAGCATCACTGCGTGGAATGTGGATGTGATATTTGTAGCCAGGAATTTAGCTAGACTTGTGGTTAAACAAATTTAAAAAATATGATGGAGATGCAGGGGATCGAACCCTGTACCTCCCGCATGCAAAGCGGGCGCTCTACCATTTGAGCTACATCCCCAATATTGAGCACTCAAAACTCTGATTACATATTTGTTCTTTTAACACTGCCAAATCAGAGCCAACTTCAACCGGATTAGACCTTAAATAAATACATAACAATTTGGCCCATGGATATAGGTGGACCAAATAAAATTGAGCAAAGGCCTAATCCAACAATTTCTGTGATGTTTTGCATATACATAACAATTTGCCCCATGGATATAGGTGGACCAAATAATATTGAGCACTCAAGACTTAAGGCAGGGCCTTGGTTTTGAAGATGAAAGGCCGAGCTAGTTCTCATTTTCTAGCCCTGGTTAGGTTAACTGAACCTATAAATATAGAAAGATAATGCTTGTGTCCCCTATTGGGAGACTTAATTGTCTCCTCACTTACTATTAACGAATTTTTACCCTTTGAATATTATAATTAAAATCGTTCATTATTTTTATCATCATTTAAAGATCATCATTATTTTTATCACCCTTTGAATATGCAAAACATTATTCAATTTGGAGATTTTTTAGTTATTCATATGCATAAAACAAATGGACGGTTTATCATAAGAATGCTACTTGCTATCAAAACCGTTGATTGGTTTAACATGTATGGATAACTAAACGATCTCCAAATTGAATGATTTTTTGCAGATATGATCTTTAGATGATGATAAAGAGAATGAACGGTTCTAATTATAATGTTCAGGCGGTAAAAATTCTTTAATCGTAAGTGAGGGGACACAAGTATTATCTCATATGGAAATTATTCTTTTAAGATTCTGGGTTCATCATGTGATATGACTTATAAACCATTTCTCATCTTTTTTTACTGACAAGAAAAAAAAAGTTTGGAAATTAGTTAGCCTGCACATAGCAATGCACCATCCAACTGCAACCACATAACTTTTCCAGCTTCTTCAAGTATCTCTGGAATTCTTGAAACTGGTCCCTCGTGCATTTCACATTGTTCCAAACCATGGCCGTAACTGGACAAAACATAATCATGCAATCATATATATAGCAGGTGGACACATGGAAAAAACCCAATGATCAAGCCTTAGAGGACAAGCCACCTCTCCCAAAATTGATTGGAACCAGAAACTGATTGCAATTTTTCCTACCTCCCCTATACCTCACATAGATTCTGCCAGGTAACCGAGTGTCTTTTCTTTTTATATATTTCTCTCATCACGTGATTTGTCATGCATCAAGTGATGAAAAGAGAAATATTATCTGATTACACTCAAGATTTTGCCCTTGAATGGACTCATCAGCATCAAAAGACAAGCGGCAGTTACTAATTTGGCACATTGCACAGCACATGATGGTGGTCACAAAGAAAGAATATCCACATATACGTGGCTGAGTGAGTAGCACCAGCTATATATCCCCTTGGGTCCGAGCTCGATATAAGCTGCACCACTACCACCTTTTCTATCCACAACTACTTAATCCAAAAAAGCTCAAATTTGCTTCACTACTCGTTTCCAACAAAGTTTTTGTTTGTAAATTTCTTCTCCATCTTGTTAATAACCATGCTGGAGGGCAAAGCAGTCATCGTTGAGACTGACATGCTTCAAACCATGCAGCAGAAGGCACTTGACTTAGCATCCAAAGCCCTTGATTTCTTTGATGTCACTGAAGCCACTGAGATAGGCCGCTTCATTAAAAAGGTAACTGCTACTTAGGAGTTTGGATCGCTTGATAATTATATTTGTTTCAGCTTTCAGCTTTTAGTTTTTAGTTTTAAAAAAAAATTGAAAACTGAAGACAAAAATCAAGCTAAGATTTGAAAACTTAGAAAAGTAGTTTTCAGTCTTCAAAAAAAGGGTTTAGGTGTTCATATTACATGATTATCAAAAGTGAAAAATAAAAACAAAATGATTATTAAAAGACCACTTTTGAGGTGCTCATATTACATTTGTTTTCACTTCAAAATTTATTTGACAAGCTAGCTTGCTTAATTATCAACAATATGATATGATAATTATTGACAATTTATATATAATTTTTTTTTTCTGCAGGAGTTTGACAGGACATATGGACCTGGATGGCAGTGCATCGTAGGAACGGATTTTGGTTCCTTTGTTACACATTGCCACGGCTGTTTCATCTATTTTTGCATGGGCAGCCTTGCAGTTTTGCTGTTCAGGGGAGCTGCAGGTCCAGAAGCTGATGCAAAGCAGTCGTGTGCAGCGGTACAAGCATGAAGTTCTTATTCTCTTCATCACTTTGTGCTTTTTGTCTGTACCCTGCCTTTGTAGTAGTGTAGGCTAGGTATTAAGAGAAATTCTAGGGTTCGAATTTTAGATTCACCCATCCAGCTAGCTGTTTATATATATCTTCATCATGTTTCAAAGGAGCTGTTATGCATGCGTTCAATGGTCCTCCTCCCTTCCCTTGTAGGCATCTTGGTTGCTGATCATAAGCTTAGCATTGCTAGAGTTAGGGCTATCCTACGTAATCTTCTGTTTGGTTATGGCTTATGTTACAACCATTTGGGATCCGGAATACCTGTGATATCAGACAGTTAAATTAAAGCATCTGAGATCCAAGAAAAGGAAATGGAGTTATATTATTTATATGAAATTAATGGTAGCACATAAATTAAGAAGTAACACATTGGAAATTCCCTGGCAACAACCAAGAACATGTGTATCAGCTGGCAACTAGTTTGATTATTTGCAATTACCACAAAATAGATCGACACAAGACCTACAAATTTGTCGGTCTTGTGTCGAGCTATTTTGTGATAGACCAACAAATTTGTATTAGATTTAAATTAAACCAAGTTCATTTAGATTTGCCTATCAGTTTATGTTTGTGAATTAGTAAATTCTGCAGTTCTTTAGGCCTCGTTTTGTGTATTGGATTGGACAACTCACCAATTTATGTTAAAGGAAAAACTAATGCCGAAGTCAAAATTTAAAATTTTGGATAAGTTAGCAAAATTTATATGTGATGAAGGTAGAAGAATGATTAATCATAAATGACACTTATCCCTTCTAATTGTACCATTTTGTGAGGGTTTAAGAAGGGATAACTTTCTCTCACGATGACTAATCCATCTTCCATCTTTAAACTTGAATATAATTTGAAACTACATATATACATTAAATTTCTAGTGAGTTATCCAATTGAAACCAATCCTAGATGTACGCCAAAAGAGAGGCATCCGTTTGTTACGGTAGACTATCTCGGACTGAACTATCTTTAGGGACTAAGCATGAATTTTTGTTATGCCTTTTTAATTTACTTTTGCCTAAAAAAATCAAAAAGCTAAAATCATTTTTCTCCCAACTAACCTAAACCCTCGCCTTCGCCCTGCCAGCCACTACAATCACTGCTCTCACAAATTAGTGAAATCACAACCACCATTGATTGAAAAATTCCATGGCCTTGCGAAGCAAATGAAACTTGGGTTGCAGACAAAAAACCCCAAAAAAAATCTCAATTGAAGATGATGTTGAGATGGGTAACGATGGCCTTCAAAAATAGGAGCTCCAACAAGACCAGTTCGTAAAGCTGCAAGATTCTTCCGTGCTGGACGGCGATGACGACGGCAAGAAGACATACAGCCTCTGGAAGACGACGAAAACGGAAAGGTGAAACAAAACGAAAAAAAAATTGACATATTTCAGTAACAATTTAGAGAATTTAAAGAAAGTCTGTTGAAATTTTGGTATGAATACCCAACGAGATTTGGTGGCTGGAGATGGGGTGTAGTTGTTGTTGCTGATGTACGAAGGAGAATGAGAAAGGCAGGATTGGAGGGGTGCTTAGCAATCCCATGCTGAAGCACGGGATTGCTAGTATCGTGCTAACGAGGTCCCTAGTCAAAGTGAGTCCTTCCTAATCTCATTAATTGTTAATCCTTAGTCTACCAAGCATGGAATAGTAGTCCTACTTAAGACAGTCCTAGCTAAAGAAGCGTAACAAACAGAGCCTTAGTGTTTAAGCGAGAGGCAGTGTACTAATTAACTATTAAGTGTTCATGCTAGTGGATAACTAAACTAATGATGCCTGCATCTGATCTAGAACTCTAGAGTGATAGCTAGAGACTGAAGAATGTTGTTTATGTGGTGAGGTGTATCCATTTGGTTGAAAAAAAATAGATATGCTATATTAGAGATTTTAGATGTCTAAATAGAAGCAATAATTTATATTTCACTAGTATTACTGCCCCTTACATTCTCATAATTCTACTTAATTATTACCCAAGAAACAATTAATATCATTACATAACCAAAGTTCACAATGCACACAGCCTTTGACTGATCTCTATGATCAATCGAAATAATCATCTTGATCGTTTGGCTTTGGAGACGTCAACAATGCCGTATACAATCTGAGCCTGTCCTCTCCCAATGAAGAACACCTTGACACAGGTCTCCTAGGCCTTATAAAGGACAACGATGTCAGTGTTAACCGGTGCTTGTACCTCCTCCAAGCCAACTGAATCGCCACAGCAGCCCAAGTCCTCCAACCGGGCGAGTAGTACCTTGCACTTCTCTTAACCTTTTCGTTCACGAATGTGTACCGAAAGTGTTGTGTCACGTATTTCACATCCTCAGCTTCAAGGCTAAATGCCTCTGTGGTTTCAAGAGTGACTAATGTGGAGGAAGATGGTGGTAGTCTTTCTATAAAGGGCCTTCTGAGACACCATGACAAAAGCTCATCGCCGCTGAAGTTGCCAGGGCCTAACATGCAGCAACTTTTAACACCATCTCTGAGAACTTGGCTGCTCTGAAGGTGACCCCTTACTACAAACAGCATTCTTTGAACTGGATCTCCTTCTCTAGTTATCTGTATGAAGCTCATAAAGGTTACTTCTAAAATTTGAATTGCAGAAAGAAACGCAGGACTAACATTTTTATACTATGTACTAATGCTACCATATTTTACTTTGAAAATTATTATTTAATGAGCATGTAATAGAGTAAAACTAGAATCAAACTCTTGCTGTGAATGTGGCCTAAGTTGCACATAAAACTATAAGTTCCACGAGTATGGTCACAATTCTTTTTAATCAACAATTATCGTTCATAAAATTTGAACTCAGAACCTCTTCTAACAAAGTGAAGACTGAGTTTTGCTAGATAAATAGTCATATGTCGTGGGCCTGGTTATATTAAAGAATAGTTATATTGGTAACTCACTGTTTCTCCTTTTGGGAATATAATAGACTTCACGCGGTCACAAATATTCTCAAGAACCAAATCATCCATATGTTGGAACAATGGCACCTGAAACAAGTTTCAAAAACTAAGGAATTAGCTAGATTATTAATTTTGTACTTAGAGGTGCCCAACTTTATATATAGGCTGGCCCTAACCATTATTTGACTAAAGTGAATAGATTAGCAGTGTGTGTAGAAACGTACCTGTCTCACTAAGTCCAAGCAGAGATGATATTTGATGTCCCTCCTGAGGCCCTCAGGGAGGTTTCTGATCATCTCACATTCATCTACCCCACGCATGGCCGCCCATCTCTGGCGCTCGTAGTTTCGCACCCGCTGTCTAAACCCCTGAGGCAAATGCCTCTTCCTCATCCACCACTCTATGTTTCTCATCTTCAATTGCATTGCTTGTTTCTTAGATGTTGTCGCATGCAAAAACACCTGTACATACATGTACAGTGCTCAAAAGAAATAGAAAGCAATTAACCATATCTATTGCCTCTTAAAGAACTTCAATTTTCTCATGTATATGTTATCAGAATATGAATAAAGACTCTTCACTAGACAATATCATGTCTGAATTTGCGGTCCTAATTCATAGTTCGACAACAATACATCCTAAAAATCTTGCAAAATTTACCTTTATGTTTCCTATCAACATGGTGACCAAAAGCAGCCCACTGGTTAGAACAATGATGTTGAAAACAACCTCTAACCACTCAGTTGAGCTTTCCAAGTTTCCAAAGGTGCTGCACATAATTAAATATAATTCAATCCACTTAAGACATTTCCAAAGGTTATTAAAGCTAAAAACAAACCAATAAAAAAATAATTAAGAAAGGCTGGGAACTAAGGAGGTGAAAATGAATAGTGCCTGAGAGTCATTAGGCCCCAAAAGATGGGAAAAAGTATCTTCTCCAATCGGCTATCATTTGTAACAAGCTGAACAGTCCATGAATAAGCTCCATAATTGTAATGATCTGCATTGTCTAAGCACGTCGACCGTGCTTTTCTGTTCTCCGCCCAGACTAGTCTAGCTGCATCTCTTAGAGTGTTTGTCGCTCCATAGTAAATAGGGTCCTTGCAAGCTAATATTCTGAGGCCACAACCACTTGTTTCTCTGCATTGCTCTTTCAAGCATTTCTCTGCCCTTTGGATTCCTAACAAGTACCAACATGCTCCTGCAGCCTGCAAATTAACATCAGATTATAGAAATAGAGAAAGATAATTAAACATGTTTAAATCAAGTGTGTCTCGTGTCGCATATTAGCAACTTAAGTCTCTAAACGGTAAACCCTAAACAATGGTACTTAATCTGGATGACAATAAAAACATATTATGTTTAAACTTTTGAAGTGGATATCTCTAGAAACAGTATCAGCACAGAATATAATTAGAGAACCTAAAATTTTCTTAATACATTTGAAGTGGATTTTCTCTCATGTTTAATTTTATTTGTTATTTTTGTTTGATTAGCCAATGTGATGATCAGAAATAAAAATAAGTGTTTAAGATGAGAGAAAATGTGTTTGATTATTATTTTGCTAGTTGTAAAAATGGGATATAATTATCAAGGATATATAATGCTTGTGTTCTCCCATGGGGGACTTGCTTGTTCCCCCACTTATGATTAACGAACATTTACCGTCTAAACATCATAATTGAAAACTTTCATTCTCATTATCATCATCTAAATAGCATACGTACTAAAAATTATTCAATTTGGAGATTTTTTAGCCATTTATATGTATAAAATAAAATGTTCTAATTATAATAATCGAACAATAAAAATTCGTTAATCGTAAGTAGAGAGACAAAAACATTATCTAATTATCAAGCATTATCTAATTATCAATGTGAAATACGAGTGGGTGAGACAATGCTTAAAAAGAAGGTCCAACTTTTTGCTCTCAATCTTGGCAATGAGAACGATTTTTCAATCACATGCATCAAGATTGGGCCAATTCTTCGTGTTTTCATATCATGAGTAATCATTCATGGCCTGGGTAAATTTTGTTAGTCCTCTTGGTCTAATATTTTTTCTCTTTATTGTGGGGTTGAAGTGGGCTACTTTTTTCACCCATCGAAAACCTTCGACGTGTTACCTGCATGGCATCGAAAATCCACCACATTTTGACATAAAAAGAGAATGTTATGGACCCAGTATGTTTTTTGGTTTGAATAATACTAGAGAAACAATATTATTTGAACTAAAATTTTAAACTATCTGATATGACAGTTGATATGTACGTGCCACATCATTTAAGAAATCAACTTATTTATTTTTATAATTAAAAATGATTATTCCAAGAATTTTCAGAACAACGAAATTATCAGTTGGGTTTGTTGTTCATATTATTTTAATTTCCAAAATTAAATTCTTTTCTAATTAACTTAAAGTTTTTGTATAGAAAAACCAAGTTAAGGTCATCATTTCGAGCAAAAACGATCTCCCAGCAACTAAGCACAATCAAAGAGAAAGAAATTAATTAACTTGCAATTTTAATAATGTACAGAACATGGAAATGAGTTTTTGATACGACATTTATCAGAGGATGAAGAAAGAACAAAAAGGGGTGAAGGGGGGACTAGGGTGGATATCATCAGGGAGAGGTTAAAGGGGTTAAAGTTAATGATAAACGGAAAGAGAGGAAGAAATCATAAATAGATTAATCTAATTAAAAAGAAAAAATCAAATTAATTGCTATGTTGGATTACATCTAAATCATTAAAAGTGGACTAATCTAACGGTTTAAATTTGTGTCTAAAATATGGTATCACAAATTCTTCCCCAATAAATAAATAAATAAATAAATAAATATATATATATATATATATATATATATATATAAACAAACTATCAAGTTGAGGGGACTTGTGGGATTTATGGAAGATATACTTACATGGGCAGCGACAAAATATGCAATCAAGTTGAGGGCTATCCCCCACCAAACAGTTCCAAAAATGTAGCCAGAGAGATTTTGCATCCGACGCAGGAGGCAGACAGAGTGATAGATCTTTGGGAGATATTGGAAGAAAAACATCAAGAACACTGTCATCACTACGGTCACCGATCCTCTCTCCAATAGCGAAGGAATTACCACCCATAATATTATCTGAAATACAATATTCATACAATAAATCTTAATTAGCTAAACACTTTGTTTCAATATATCAAACCTCTCTTTTTTGTAAGAGCGGCATGGAAAATTTGGTCTACAGAAAATGTTTTATCAGTATTGAAAATCAAATGAACATATTCATGTTGATTTGTTCCAAAAAATAATTAAGTATTTCATGTTTAGTTAAAAGCTCGACCCATTTGTCAACATTAATGACATTTAGGATAAATTTTTTTATTTTTAATACAAAGGATATCACTATTTTAACCTACACGATGCCTCTAAAAAAAAAAATTACGTCTGTGAAGGGACTTCCAACTTTAGTGGTAAAGATCATTTTTCCCCAATATCAAAGTGCACACACCTTATAAAATTGAAAAATAAAATATAATAAATCAATGGGAGGAAGAATTCAAATTTAAATTAACTTTAAATATTAAGAAGTTTAATATTGGGAATAGAGATACCACTACACCAAAAAATTCACTATTCTTTCGTAAGTTCAGCCCTTTCTAACTTGAAGGGAGAATCAATCATAAGAACTTTGATGCACTAGTAAGTACTCTAACCACTTGAGCCTAAAAGCCCTTTCTAGCTTGAAGGAGAATCGATCATAAGAACTTTGATGCACTAGTAACTGCTCTAACCACTTGAGCCTAAAAGCCCTTTTTAACTTTAATTGACGAAAGAAAAACAAAAATAAATAAAATAAACCTACTTCTTTGAGGAAGAAATTTCTTATCTTCTCATTTTTTTAAATAAATAAATAAATGATTAAATGCCACAGGCGTGCCTTTATGAAAAAAAAATAACATCAAAACAAATAAGGAGAAACAAGGACCCTAGATTTCTTAAGCAAAACAAATGCTTTAGCCAATAATTTTTCCATAACACCCTCATTCATTATTTCACCACATATAGAGACCCCCACCACCAAAAATATTGCACTACAGTCGGGTTATAAATAAAAACAAATTATATTGGGGCAAAAAATTATATTGCACAGAAAAAAAGAAAAATCGTTTTATGCCTTACGTTGTCTCTACTCTCTACCCTTTTCTGTATACGAAGAGATGACATAGCTAATCACATGTTACAACCTTTCCTCGCTGCAAAATACGTGTGCAGTGTGCTGTATATGTATAAAAACAAGTTATTGGCATGCATCTGTCACCTTCTCATTTCTCAATGCCACTATTCTACAACAAACCTTAAACAAACGGACCGTATTCTTTGATAATGACAAATATAGAGAGAAATCACGACAATTATCACAATAAAGACACCAAAGATAAAAAAAAATAAAGACAAAAGATAATGATGATGATTAATAAACGATTACCTTTAATAATCCACCACAAAATTAATACTGATATTTAGACATCCAAAACTCACGCACGCATTGTCATAGAGATAATTTTTACCGATATGTGTAGGACCATCTATATTCAAATATGCGTCAGCAACTATGTGAGTTTTCTGTGTTTTAATATCATCAAACCAAAATTAATTAATTACTTCTTACCTGGGGTATGGGGAGAATAACAAAGAGGTCAAACAAAAACCCCTTCTTCGACTTCAAGTACTTGAGAGCCACAGACCTTGGACTAGTGTCGCGCAGCCCATTGGCTCCTCCACCATCCCCACCCACCATGGCAGTGAAGGAGTAGCGTTTGGCCATCTTCAGCTGCAACCACATGTTCCACACGTGCAACACGTCCGTCATGCAGCGGAGCACCGTCACCGTGATGGCGAGCCACCCGTCCACAAACAGACACATACAGCTCTGGCTAATGGATAAGGCGTAGAAGAAGAGAGGGTCTATGATGAGCCCCGTTGCACACACGAGGAGGAAAACCCTGTTCCATTCTTGAACCCATTTCGCCCTCGGGTCAAGAACTTGGCCGAGTGACCAACCGGGCCTCCTCCTCCGCCGCGATGAACAGATGTTGGACAAACAGTTGTTCTCAAAATTTCCTCCATGAGATGAACCGCTTCCATCACTCTCTTCGTCGTCTTCCTGTACCTCGTCGTCTTTGTGATCTTCGGATTCGGATTCGTCGTCGGAGATGTAGTGTTGCATGCGTGAAGAAGTCTGAGAAATTTCTTGCTCACTAGGCATGGTGGTGAGTAATGGGAGGGGGGGATTAAGGTAGGAGTTTTGATGAGCAGCTTTGAAATGATATATGTGTATGCGTGAAGGACAACAATAATTGGAGAGATGGGAAGGAACCATTGAATTAGGTAGGGGGAAGAGGGTGATGACAAATTTTATTATGAACTTACCAGATTGCCCTCCAGTTAAAATCCACTCTGGAATTTTTTTACTGAGTTGTACAAGGTGATGTATACTTGTTTGACAGGTCACCAATTACCCTATCCATATATGCATGAAGTCGGACACGACACTATCATTAGTTGCTTTGCAAAATTCTGGTTGAGCCAGAATTTCAATAATTTCAAGCATCCAAATGGGGATATTATTTGCTCAATTTCTTGAAGATTTACAAGCACAAGTTGCAGACTATCACAAGTATATTCTTACTAAATAAGGGAAAATGCTAGGTGCCTACCTTTGTTAATTTGTATCATCTGTATTTCGATAATTAAGTGAAGTAGTGATAGTACTATATGTTAATTTTAGTTACAATTCAATTAAGTGGAGACCTGATTCATTCGTAGTCTTTCATAAATTAGTGTAATTCAAATGATATTTTTTCAATAGAAAATGAACTTCAATATATATGAGCTAAAACTTAGTTGTTCTCTTTGGGGAAAAAAAAACTTAGTTGTTCTTTAGGAAAAAAAGAAGAAGAATTTTCTCAACAATTTATTAAAAAAAATCTTAATACATTAATACAACCACCTCCAACCGTTGGATCCAAGGAATTTGCCTTCTATTACGCACAGGTGCATCATAGATGGTGCACAGTGCACTACATAGAATGAACTCAATCCACATCTCAGCTCTTATTTGCACATGGTGGTAGCTAGGTTTCTCAGACAGTGATGGCCTGAATTAAGAATCAGACTACAAATAGAAACCCCTTTAGCCATTGAATCTTCTTTGGAAATTCTTTTTGGCCTTCTATTAAAGATGAATTTTTAATGAAAGTGGGCTATATCCCACCATTTGGCCTTTCATTGGAGATAACCTTAGACTCTCTAGAGACGTGAAATGTGAAAAAAAAAAAAAGAGAAAGACACATGGGATATATAAACAAAGATTGCATGAAAGTATCGCTCCATGAACAACTAAGCGCACTTAATGAGATGTTTACTTACAAAGAATGAGTATAAGAAGAAAGGAAATCATTCCAATTCATGACTTTCCCAATTAAAAAAAAATGTGGGACGGACCTTAAAATTAATAATTCAATACCCTCAAAATAACAAGAAATGAGTTCAACTATGTGAAATTAGTTAATCTGATTCTCGTACCTAATTTTTATATTCCTATGCGCTGTTCCTTACTTGCTGATTACACATAATTAAGTAAACATGGTAATTTAATAATAAAAAAAAATCTAGTCACAATATGATGATTGAACGATTTTTTGCATCAATAATATGGATGAGCCCATTTTTGTGACGTCACGTGGACTAATTTAGCATTATCCTGTCCAAAATGAATTGCAACATGTTTTAGGAATTTTGGCGTGCTTTGAGACCATGGTTCATGAATTGAACTTGCAGTATTTTAGCTTAGAAATTGGTCTTAATGGTTATATTATCAAGCTGTGAAGATTATTATTATTATTTTTTCTGTGCTTATACCGCAAATGTCATTTCTCCAAAATGACAAATATGGATGTTAAATATAATGAAATTAAAATACATTATCATTATCATTATCATTAAGCTGGAGGTCCAGAAATGAAAAAATATTGATATGCTAAATAGAAATAGTTTTATTTTTCATAATCTAAGAGGTATCTCAGTTCACATTAATTGATGACAAACTAAATAGTCTTTGACATTAAAGATAACTGAATCTTTATACATAATCTCATTTCGTGGACTGCTTTTGGTGATTTGCTATATATAGTATGTATTGTGGTGCATGAAATGGACTTTGTTGCTTATTGATGTAGATTACCTAAAAGTAGTATTATGTTAGCCATATGAAAAATCCTATTCATCAAATTGAGAGCATAGTTAGTAAAATACGGAAAGGGTATAGTATGTGAAAAATACGTAAAAAATACATAGGTGTGTTATCCACCAACTTTGCTAAAATAATACTTTGAAAAATTCGGCCTTTTATTTATTTATGTTTATTTATTCAATATATGTTAAAAATTTGGATAGAATGCTTGAATTTTATATGTATTATTGAAAACTGTGTGAAAATAACGTGTTTTAAATGTGAAAAGTACGTACGTACGTGTATAATATGTGTATAGTACGTTGGAGTTTTAAAAAACGTGCACTTTAACGAGTCATTAATATGTGTACCAAAAGCAGAAGTTTTTTTTGAAAAATACGTTCATACGTGTATAATACATGTATTATTCCCAATTTTATTAACTATGATTGAGAGAATAAATTATATTTTCTATTACTGGTGGTAATTAAATAGAACTTCTCTAAGAAATGAATCCTCTCATATCATATGAAGTGTACATACTCAACTATTGTGTCACTAACGTCAACACGTATAGCGTGTAATGTGCAAATTAAAAGACCAAGAGAGAGAAACCTATTTCTCAACACTAACGGCTCGCTTACATATTGATCTATACACTTATATATTTGTTTATTTGAAGATTAATTATCAAGGTATGTATGAAATCTGTGTTTACTGAATTCCCTTTCATCTCATGCATGTGTGAATATCATAAAGTTTTAGGTTTTAGTTTATGTATTGATCGAATAATGGATCCTGCAAGCTTTGGTTTTGTTTTGAGAGTAGTTTTATTATAATCTTTGCTGGTATTTTCTTTTATACTAATAATCAAAAGGACTCTAAATAAGAAACGAATTGGATAGTCTCTCCGATCAGTTGAGTGAATCAATTTATTTTCGGTAATGCTAAGTAGATCAATTATTTAGACTATATTTGCAAACCATGTGATGTGTCACTAATAAAAAACAAGCACGTTAATCTACACTTACATAATAATCTAATCATCAATAACCACGTCATATAATTTATAAAATTTAATTTATATAAATGATCTCCCTAGTATTGTCCATTTATTTTCTCTCGTTTGTTTTTTCTGTTTTGGTCGTGGGGGTATATGTGTCTAACAGACAGCTTGTTGGAAAGAGAAGAACAATCTAGCTCTCATATAATTTCGAACACAGCATGTGATAAATGCATGCAATGGTCCACAATACTATGCGTATGTCTTATTTCAGTAGTGTGGAGATCCTATAGTTCGTTCCTCTAAAGGAAAAGAATTTTGGTTCAACTGTTGTTCAATCAAGGCTTGAAAATATGAAGACCAAAAAATTCTTCCAATATAATTGTGAATTTTTTTGTGATCTAATAATCAACCTGCAGGCAGCTGTCTATGATTATAATCTTCCAAAATTCCAGAGGCGAAGTGATGTAAGATTCTTTAACATGTTCTCAAACCCTATATGCTGTGATAGGGTTAGCTACTAAGCTTGATTAGACTGCACTCGAAGTCTCGAAGGCTAAAAGAAAGACTTAAAGCCACTCCTCTCTTGTCATGGATCACCTGTGCATCTTTGGTTCTCCACAGAATAGAAGTCTTTCTATTGGCATGGTTTCACGAAATATATTTTCGTTTATTGCGAGGATGTGAAGAAATGCATGTCCTACACTTGAAGTTTATCAAGAGAAGTGGTTACTCCCTACGATTGATTATACGATGAAACTTCAATTTTCTTCGGTTAAATATGTTGAAGCGACTAAATTTCAAACTGCAGATTTGATAGTGAAAGATTGGATACTGAAATAAAATTGACCTCATATATATGGGTGCATATATATGCAACTTGTAATTGCCACAAACCATAACTATGACTTTTGTTTGGTTTATAATAACTACGTGAGAGTGATCTTGGGTTGCCCCCCATCCCATATATTCTTTTTACCAGCTCAAAATATTCGAGTATTTGGGAAAATAGCAAAATATCCAGAAATTAAAATCACGACGCCGTAACACGGTAACACTGTAAACTGTAAAGGGTAGTTTGGGAAATGAAAAAAAAAGTGTTTCAGACATAGAGCTGATTAAGCTAGTATAGAGGTGGGGAAACAAAAGAAAAAGGGTGGGGGCAAAGAGTAGTAGTAGTGAGAGCCGGAGAAAGGAAAGGGACTGGGGAGGGACGTGGTAGCAATCGCACATAAGTTCGAAGAAGCTAGGTTCCATGCAGCTTCGTCACTTTGTTTGTTTCCTCATCAATTATCATCAATTATATTTTATCGCTACCTGTCAAAATAAGTGTAGACCGTGGCTTATACAGCTACCTACTTGGACGATGGACACATTTCGAAATTCTAAACCATACATCTAATAATCTAAGTAAGTACGTACGTAACTAAAACAAACTTTCTTTCTTCTCTCTGGCTGTATATATCTCTGGATAATCTGTTCATTTACATCACAGAGATCTCCTCGGCCGGCGCTCTACTTCTGTCTGTGCATGAAGATAACTGGGAATTAGGAAACGCGGTCCTGACCTCTGCATGCATGGAATAGTTAATTGTCATGTGACTACTAAAGAGTACTATTAACGTTCTCATGTCTTGCCACTTAGTAATACGATCTAATGGTATACTGGTATATTCCTATTTACTTGTAAGTGAGAGTTTTTAGGTTTGATTCTCGCCAAAGGCAAATTCAAACCATTTAAGGCTAACTTATTGTGAGGTTTAGTCCACTCTCTACCCTTAGTATAGAAACCCACGAATATCAAGGGTATTAAAAAAAATGATCCCCTACCTTAATTATAACCACAAATTAAGTCCAGCATTAACATAAGTGCTAAGAGTGGGGGTAAAATATTAATGAAGTTAGATTATGGGTTTGATTATATCATCGCAACGAAAAAGAAATGATAAGACTTCTTAAACTCATTAAAAATTGTCAATATACTTTCCAAAATGTATCACAAGCAAGTTGCGTGACTTAAATTAACAAGAAAATTAAATAGAATAGCTTCGGATCTAATAGGGATTGATTGCAGGAATTTTCATGTTTACAGAATATTCGTTAAAATAACCGGAAAAAAATAATGTGTGGAGTTAACTTTTGGAGTGTAAATTAGCCGTTGGATTCGCAACCTAAATGAAATGTTAAGGGCTTATAAGTGAGAAAAATGACAATATTTTACTTTTTAAAGTGTCTCACGTGCAAGCCATGTGACTTAAATTGATAAAAATATGGATAGAGCATCTTCAAATTTTATGATAGGGAATGAAATTGACAGTTTTTAATGAGGACTTATTTAAAAAAAAAAAAAAAAGTAATTTAAAGACTTAATTTTCACTCTCGTAATAATTTATGGACCAATCCGACAGTATAGTCCCTACTCTTGAAGAATTTTTTGTTGTAGCACACACTTGGGGTAAATAAGTACGCTTCAACACTTTGCATGTTACGTAACCGTATCAGGGATACTTGGTGTTTAGTGCAACTCGGGTGACCCTATACTGCCACTGGGTTAAGTTCAGACAAAGGCCATCTTCTCTGTCCTCTAGTAAAATTAAATTGTGCCAAATAATTACTTTTTGCCTTTTTATTAGGTTTGTTTTCGTTGCTTAATGTATGTAGGATACATTAAAAATGAGATCAAATTTCAATGATACGTCTGTTAAATAATTTAAGACTCATTTAGAACTCACAACAAATTAATCTGACCCATTCAATGACCATACCATTAAATAGTACGTACTACCCAAATTTTTTTTCTAAAAATGTAATTTTTTAAACATTTTTTTATTGCATTTCTTCAAGCTTATTGTTCAAGGAGATTTTATTTTTGCAGATTTGTTATACTATTTAGTATATAATTTCTGACAACTTATTATATTTGTTATTTTAGGAAAAAAAGAAGCTAGTCACGCAGCATAGTTTAAATGGAGCTACAAATAAGAAAACTATTACAGTAACAAATAGAAAATTTCACATCAGCAAAGTGTAATATTTGTTACTTAGGTACATGTAATATATAACATGAGTAGATTAGTATCATGTGGCAGTAAGAATATCACATCGAAAAATTACTATTCTTTACTTTATTATGTGAATCATATCAATTAATCTCTATATGTATGCATTAAAAGCAAATAAATCGATATTAATTTCTCTTTACTTATATTTTTTTTTCAATCTCTTTATTTATAATTGAAAGGTATCACATTTGACTCACATGATGACTTAGTCCAAATTACAATCTTCATATTAGAGTAGAATATCATTATATTATATACAGTGAGGTCCATTAATTTGTGTATATATTTAGAACGTTTTCCATATATAGTCAATATAGTTGTGCAAAATATGAGATGGTGTGTTGTAATATGATCGACAATTCGACCGTACCCATCCATTGGTCCATACTCATACGTAGGTCACAAAATAGAAAATAATTTACATGGAACGAGTTTACTGTCATATAACATTTTTTGTCCAATAATGCATTGCTATGTACAAATTTTTCTCCACATGACAATATATGATTAGGTCGGGATGCCATGTGACTGTAAACCCGTTGCATATAAATTGATCTTCACAAAACGAGGATATGCTAACTTCGTTACTAAGAAGTAAATTTGGCTCTCTCATGTCTTCTTTCTTGTGATCGATAAGAGCCATAAAGCCAGAGACCAAGCAATGAAGACCCACTATAAGACTCATAACTACGAAAAAGGGACATCACATAGGCTGTGTAGGCCTCGCACATTTACCTCCCAATAAGGACGGACAAGAACACTGGTACACTTCTGAAATGAATATACTGTGAAGGACTTGGTTGTTTGGTCTATATAATGTAATTTGGCCTTTATATATCATCGTCCGGATGCTTCTGAATAGTAGATTCTATGTATACTGAACGGTGGTTTCAAAACACTGTTTATAAAAGAGCAGTGTTTTGACTAATTGCCCTCTTTACTGTTCATATCACATATTTTTTTCAGCCTCAACAGTAAAATGACGGATTTGCCTCTGTAGGACATGTGTGTTATCTGGTATTCGGTTCTTGAGCTGTTGTTCTCTCCTTTCGACAGCAAGTACCACCGCTGCTGTGTTTACCCTCTCTGTTCCCCCCCCCCCTAAAGCGATCGGAAATTGGAAACCCTAAAGCCGAAATAAAAACCCTAATTTGCTATTCCTCTTCTTCTTCACTGAAAAAATTCCTAATTTGGTAGTTTTTTCGACAGAACAACGGCGTTTAAAGATGATTGTGAGCAAGAAAATGGTGGCTGAGGCGAAGGTTATCTGCCATAAGACAGTGTCGGGGTACCCAAATCCTGCTATTCGACTATTTCTAGGTTTGAAATTGATTTGGGGTTACTGATTATGCATAAATTTTTGAAATTTTTACCTAAAAACAGCCTTATAATTCAAAGCCATGAAAACACGGGTAAATTCGTAAAAAGCTTGAAATGAGGCGTTTTGATGTAGGCACCTCATCTTTTAATTTGTTAGACTAAACATTTATGTCTTTAGAACAATTGATTAAACTTCTTCCTCCAATTTTGGTTATCGTAAATAAACCTTTTTTGTACCAAAACTACAAGACTTGCCATTAACCAAATCAAATATTAATCTCTCTAAATTCCTAAATTCTTGCTAATTACGTTCCAGAATTTTAATCAAATCAAATACTACATACATATCCAAAAGATAAGGAAATTTTGAATTCTTAGATAAATCATGTTAATATGTACCATGCATACGTTTTCCATCTCCACATTCTTCCCATTGCAAATTAAATGCACCATATCAACACCTCTATACCGTACCACCATCAACTTTCAAATGAATTTATAGGTAATTTTTTTTAATTAACATTTTCGGCTGGGAGTATTGCCTTTGCTCATATTTAATTAGTAGTTGAAGAATTTGTTCATAGAGTTGTTAGTTTTGATACTAGCTACACATTCCACGGAAAACTAAACGTACCGATCCTATCGATTGAAGTTTGCGTTACCTCCATTAATTAGGTAATGAATTAGGTAATGAATTTGGTACATTAATTAGGTAATGAATTTGGTACATACCAATCATTTGGGATGTATAAGGTACATATATTAATTTATACGTATAAGTCATTTGGTACGTAAAATAATAATATTGTTAAGACGTACCACTCATTTGGTACGTTTTGTACTGCCAATTTGGAACGTACCAACTACGATTTCAGATAGAGTCTTCCTCCTCCGTCTAAGCATGCCTCTTGGTCGAGGTGTTCCTATTTACTTCCACTATTCGCATCCTCCAACTTCTGTTTGATTAGCTAATGCGACAGCAGTACTCTCATTTGTGTTGCTGTCATTTTTGCCATACCTAATTAAAGGTTGCTCACAAAACATCACGCCCCCAATCAGAAGCATCGGTTCTATAAAGAAATAAAATTTGAAGAAGAAGAGAGGAGGAAAAAAAAAAACTAAACAGCAACTTACCAGCCGCATCCACTAGTAGCAGAGAAAACATCGAAAGCCTCAAGCAACAAGAAACCTGAAATACCTAATTGACATGGATCCATCCAAATTGCAGACGTGAGTATAAATCTGGATAAACACAACCAACAATATATCCCTAAATAAAAGGACATGCCAGGAAAACATAAAAAGAAAAACCTCCATGAGGATAAATTCGGAATTCAATATGTAGCATTTTAATTTACAAAAATACATTAATGACATAAAAATTGATTAAACTAAAAAAGAGCTGATGTGGCATTTAGTCAAAGCGCCTTAATCAAAGTTTAAATAAGCATAAATGTTTGGAAGAAATCTTGAGTGGTAAGTATCATTCAATGAAAAATGCTAGTAGGACTCGCCCTAAAAGCGAGTCCCTTCAGACTTTCTTCCAGCTGTCATTTGGCAATATAAATACACTGCAGCTTGGGCCAACTTCGAAACGAAGAGTTGTTTCCGAATTTACCCCTCCCTCCGTTCATTAATGACACTGAAGAGAACCCAAAAGTCGCACACTTCCAGTTTTACCATTCTTTCCGGTCAACTTGGAAACCAGTCCACCGCAGAATCGAAAAAACCCACCATTTTTATGATGGCAGAAGGTGTTTCTCTCCCATTTATTTGAAAATCTCAATTTTTTATTTCCAATTTTTAATTAATATTGATTCATTGAATGAAACAAACATGTAAACACAAATCAAAGGTCCCGATGAATATAATTTTCATGGAAAACTACTACCGTGATCCATGGACCTCCAAGACCAAGAGGCAAGAGTTCCCATGCTTTTCAACAGATCCACGAGCAAGGAGGTACTAAATGAAACTTGAAATTGAAGGAGAAGAGCACTTCTGGGTTTTCTTAATGAAGGAATCCTAAAAAAAAAGCTTTGTGCCGTCTAAAATGGTGGATTTTGGGGCTCTGTGGTGGTGGTGGAATGACTAATGAGTGGAGGTGGTTTCCAGTCCAGACGAGAAAGAATGTATCGGTGACTTTTGGGTTAATGCACAGAAGAGAAACAACACTTTGTTTTTTATTGTTTCGAAGTGGGCCCAAAACTGCACCGTATTTATATTGTAAAATGACAGGTGGAAGAAAGTCTGAAGAGACTCGCTTTTTAGGGCGAGTCTTGCTAGCATTTTCCATCATTCAATAGTACGGTTATTGAATGGTCACAAATTAATTTGCAGTGAGTCATAAATAAATTTTAAACCATTTAACATAGTGGTACGTACCATTGAAGTTTGACCCAAATATTCAATAAAAACAATGTAAAAATTAAGCGATTTAATCTAATTATCTCACGTCTATGAGGTAAGCTAGGTCAATTTCTGCAGGAAGTGGAAAGCAAAAGGAAAAGGCAAGATCCCCAAATTCTAACGAAAACAAAAAATGCTTTCATTAAAACAAGAACAAAGCTTCGCTGCTGGACGTTTAGCGGCGAATCCTGCACAAACACATATGTGGCTCCTTCTTATGACGACACGTGTTTTCTAATTTTTTTCTGTGTTTTATCTATTATTTTAAGAACTTATCACATTTTTTTATCGAGTTGAAACTTAAAACCCAGAAAGAAAAAAAAATCCAAAATTTCTGAGTCTCATCAACATCACAACCGAGACCACCTTGCAGTGTTCCTCATCATATCTAGACCGCCATCTCCTGCACCAGCATCGACGGCCCTCTGCTCCCGGTGGTCCCCCTAAATCAGACGAGTCTTGAACGTTGGTTGCCTGGCGGGGAAGGAGACTTGGCAAATGTGACTCAGCCACCGCCGCCGCTGTAGCCTGTAGCTGAGGATTCTGACGTAATCTTTGAGATGGATTCGATACAAGAGAAAGAGGCAATTCAATTGCCCAATTGAGAGAAAAAGAAAGACATGATTAATTTGATTTATTTTATGTAGGAAGATTGAATTGAGTATGCTGAAGAGTGTAGAGTAAGTTGAGGTAAGGGATAATTTGAGAATTGGATCTGGTCTATTCTCGAATTCTCCCTCCAGAGAAAGAAAATCACCGGGAAAAAAATAAGAGGTGTCTCAGACACCCTCCATCTATCCTCTCTCTTTCACCAGCAATGAAGTTGCTGAGATTTGATTTGAAGGCACTGGCCCCTGTAGTATACCTTAACTTCCTTATGGTTTTAAAATTTTAACTTTGTAAAAATAGAATAAGTGTTTAAAATAATAGATAAAACATATAAGAAAATTAGAAGACAGGTGTCGTCATTAAAAGGAGCCACGTGTGTGTTTATGCAGGATTCGCTGCTAAATGTTTAGCAGCGACGCTTTGTTCTTAAAACAAAAATAAAAAAATGTTGTAGATAATATTGACATGTGATAAATGTGATTGTGTAAATCCTAAGTAGATATAGATTGAGATATTCTTATCATCCTAAAATCCTTGTTCTATTATGATAATACTTATTTCACTATAAATAAAAGCACTAGGCATGAGGAATATGTACTTCAATTTCTCAAGCCCTTCTCTCTTTCTCTCTATTTTTCTCTTTCCTGCACCCCTCAATAAAATAGGCCACAACACGTTATCAGCACGCTCTTTTCGTTGTACTAAAGAGAATTATATCGGAGTTTTGGCCATCTTCAATCATGAGGAGTATTATTTTCAATAATTCTTTGTTTTTTTTTTCTTTTTATTTTATTTAATTAATATACTTGCTATTGATTCAATTCTCTCCCTGTTATTTTATATTAAACGAGATTCAAAGCATTGAAGATGGAAATTCGGAGTTGAAGGCAATTTTGCAAACAAATTGTTCCACCATCATCATTAGCAATCCAAGTACTTCTAAACACGGTCTCAATGTTGATATTTTTTCAACCTTAATTGCATGAACCTTCATCATGATGAATGAACCCAATTTTCTGCTTTTTAACGAATTATGATCTTCTACAAAAATTGTGTTCCCATTAAATTTAATATATATGTTGTATATTAAGTGAATTGATGATTGTGTGAACGAAGGAAAATTAGGTTTTTTTCTGTTCGTTTTTAGTTTTGTTATGAAATTTTTTTTTCTTATTTTTGAAAAAAAAACAAAAGGAAAAAACTCTAAAGCCGAGCCACTGAGTTGAGCCGGTCTAAAGCCGAGCCACAGCTCCAGTTGAACCGAGCCACCGCTCCTGCTGAACCGAGCCATAGCTCCTGTTAAGCCGAGCCACAGCTCCTGCTGAGCCGACCTTTCCAAACTGAATCTCGCTTAAAGCTCGAGAACCCAATCTTGATTTTTCACCGTTTTTCGGTGAAATCCACACCCTCCGACGACCTGCAGCCATCCCCGGTGGATCCCCAACCAAACCTTCGTCGTCCTCGACCACTATCAACGAGATTCCAGTCGAATCTTATCAAGTTTCTTATTGAATTCCTTGGAGTTTGGATCCCAACGTCGAGAATTCAAGTTCTCCGTCGCATCTTCAGTTTCTTGAACAAAACCAAGAATTGCCAGCCACTGGTCTGCAACCCAGACCACCAGTAGCACTGCCGCTAGTCTCTTTTCCAGCGACCCACCTCCGTTGGACTTGCACCAGGACACCCAAGGCCTTTTTAGGCCTCCTTTGGTCTCGGCCCGGTTTCAAACTCGACCTCAAGTCTGGGCCGCCTCCAGTTTTCAGCCCATTCCCAAAATGCAGCCCATGCATGGGCTGCCCAAGCCTTCTCGGCCCATTTCTCAAACCAGCCCTGATTGGGCTTGGTTCTCTTCACTCTTTCAGCTTAGTGGACTTTGACCACTGCCACTCCAGCCTCTGTTGAGCTTGGGCCTACAACCCGCACCCTATTGTTAGCCTGCATCCCAACAACCATTCTAGTTTGGGTCTGAAGCTCCAAACTCGGTCCACCCAAACTTTTTGGACCATGACTTTCACACCCAGTGGGCCCCGTAAACCTACGATCATCTACCTGTTTGTGTTCTATATATTGCGTTTGTTTGCAAGTACCCATGAACTTGAAGTTCATGTTTTTAATTCGAACCCGTAGTTTCGAAAAAGTGTCATAGAGACATTTTTTATGTTTCCTAAAACTCCCCACTCATGTAGAGACCTGAAGTTCTCCATGATTAATCCACTAAACCAAACCATGTCTTATGGATAATTTATGGATAATTTATCTCCCATAAGCACCAACCACAATCTTGTTCTCTCTATACAGTGGATTTTCAAACCGTAACAAATTCGACTTCACTGACATGGAAGTTTCTGGCAAAAACTACTTTATGTGGGCACAAGTTGTGAAGCTCCACTTGACTACTGAGAAGCTGAGAAACATTGGAGCCAATAATGGCGTGGATAGAGATAAATATGCCTCCGTCGTAATCTTCATTCGAAGACTTATGCCTGAAGCATTGTAAATGGAAGTACCTTGATGACGAGGATTTCATGGCTCTTTGACTCGCTCTACGGACCGTTCCAATCATGAAAAGATGATCTTGCCCGCAGCAAGACATATCTTGCCTAACGCAAGACATGATTGAACCCCATCCATGAATAGGTACAATTCTAAAGTTTATAGAATCCGATTGAATTTTGACGGGAGAAGATTTTCTCGTCCTTCCATGCTTCTAAAATGCCTGAAGAAGCACTGTAGAGAACATAAGTTCAATAAATTCTCGGATCTGATTACTACCACGTTGCTCACTGAAAATCACAATAGTGAAAGCTGCACCCCAGTGATTCGGCTGGGAGGTACCAAACGGTATAGACCCAGCTTCGGCTGGAGCTTATCAAACGATATGACCTAGCTTCGGCTGCAGTCTACCGAACTGTATAGACCCAGGTTTGGTTGGAGTTTACTAAATGGCATGCCTTGCTTCGACATAAATGTACGGAAAATCACGCTCTGCTTCGACATAGTTGTGCCGAAGGTCAAGCTCTACTTTGACAGAGATGTATTGAAGGTCACACTCTGCTTCGGCAGAGGTGTACCGAACACAAGGCTTTACTTCGACAGACGCCTACCAGATCTACTCATCCATCTTCGGTTAGAGAATACTAAACAGTAGTAGAATCAGGGTCTACCAGTGGGTGGCATCACGACCAAACACGTGATCCCTTGGCAACTAAGACCCAAAACTTCAAGAATAAGGGACAATATTCCCGAACCTCAATCGTGCAAAATCTACTTCCGTTTTGATGGAATATATCATTGGTTATGCACTTATTTGTGCCCTTACCAATTTTGTTGAGGAGTACCATTCCCATAATCAATCTGTGAGACTAATTTTGCTTCACCTAACACAGATGAAAAAGCAGAATTTTGACATGGAAGGCCATGTTGGCCGAACCACCTATCTAATTTGGTTTACTTTGTGAACAATTTTCTATGTCTCGGATTCAAGTTTGGTGTTTGTTTTAGTTATGGATATTGTCCTCGAATATGAGTTAATTGAATCATGTTTCTTATACATGTGACCGAATTCAGTTAACATGTGATCAGGTATAAATGTGGGGAAGTTAGTTGTCTAGATGAATGTGCTACTATGCACACTAACTTCATACCTAAATCACCCCTCTAACAACGAGTTCAGGTCTATCTAACATGATTAAGGGCATTGACACTGCTCCTCGTTGTATTAATGGTACTGAATTACTATTAAGGGCCCTTATATTCTCTGTTCCGAAAGAACATCATTGAGTATTAAGGATATTCGAGAGAACAATGATCATGAAAACCACTGTAGAAAATATAGTGAAGTATCTTTGCATATCACCTCTACAATATGAAGCCTGAAGCTATGTTTTAGGGCTAATGAGCTACCTTCCAACTGGGACATGCCACATATAGGCTGGCCTGGAGTCGGGTGATTCGAGCAATTTACTTGCTTTGGCACGACTGTTTGGGACATTCATGTCGAAACATAATGCAACGTGTTACACAACACATCACCTTACCTGGAGTAGGGATTTTGTGCCTACAAGCACACTTTGCCAAGCATGCTCGTTGGGAAATTGGATTTTTATATCATCCCTAGCAAAGTTACTACATAACTCTCTTTTCACAGTGGATCAAAGGGAATAATGTGGACTCATCCAACCAAAAAATGCGGACTATGTAAATATGGTTTTTGGTTGATATATCGACACAATAGTCACTTGTCTGTCCACACACATTGCTACTAAACTTTTGTCGTTTCTTACTTAAGGGCTCACCACCTTAATTATCCCATAAAGTCTAGAAGACTGGATAATGCCGGAGAGTTTATATCGAATAGTTTTCGATAAAGTATTGCATGTTTTTGGGTTTGAAATTGAATATTGAATTCCCCATGTTCAACCCCTAAACAGCCTCGCAGAAGCGATCATAAAGCACATTATCAATTGATCTCCCGGACCTTGGTGAACGCACCAAGCTTTCAGTTTCTGCCTAAGGCTATGCAATTTTGTATGTAGCCATGTTGGTCCGCCTGAGGCCCATTGCAACCCCAGACTTTTTAGCGTTACAGTTAGTTATTGGGTACGAACATGATGTTTCGTATTTGCGCGTTTTGGGTATGCATCTTATGCCATATAGCGCCGCCGTAATGTATCAATATGGGTCCTCCAAGAAGGATGTGAATCTTTGTCGATTGTGATTCTCCTTCGAATTAGCTCTTTAGAGCCCTTGCACGCGATCTCATTACCGACAGTTTGCAGATTGTCATTTCGATAAGACAGTCTTCCCGCCGTTAGGGGGAGATAAGAACGTCAACGTTCCTAAAGAACGGCTCGAATTATCTTGGACGTCCCTACTATGTCTCATCTCGATCCCCTTTGATCAGCTGCACTACGTTCAAAGAATCAGATTCGACAACTAGGAGAACGTAACCAGCGTCCAAAGCAAACGAAATCCACACTTTCAGCCCCTATCAAGCAACCGTGATCATCCCTAACAATGGTTCCTACACTTCAAAGTCTTTCAATCGTATTAACACTTCTCTTCCGCCCTTGGAAATCAATTTGCCTTCCTAACTATATATTTTGTTCCAATCACGGTCCTGGATTGAACAAAAAAAGTTTCCGCTTATCCTTCTCTACGCAAGTAGGAAGTCCCAGAAATCTCTCATGGCAAGGGACACCCAACAGAGATCGCATTTGTTCCTGAACTTCAACAGGTGTGTAGTATTACAACAACCCGAAGATTTCTGGAAATTTATCATCTGCCCTGATGCTGCTTCATATACCCCAAAGATCTGTTTCAATTCCATAACATCTATGACTGTAGCATCACAAACTATAGCTGCAATAGATACCCCATGAATCTTGGACAATGTCTCAGCATGTTGTAGTAACTCTGAAAAACCCTCCGCCACAATAATAAATACATACCAACCATGGGTCACCTTGACGGTAGGAGAAGCAATTTTACCATGTGGTGTGCCAAGAAGAAGCATTGAATAAGAATCACTCGTAACACTTCCCATGATTAAAGTAATGAATCTGGAAGAAAAGCCCATCCTTCTCATCATTTTTTTTTCAAAACAAGGCCATTCCGCTCGATCATACGCAGTGATGTACCGACTATGTGAGAGAGTTTGTGAAAAGACAGTTGATCAGCCTCTAATACAATGACAAAATTAAGCTGGTTTTGAACACTTCTCTAAGATATTATTCAGACCAAAACTTACAACTTCAAAGTAACAAGTCCACTGCAACAGGCTAACAGCGAACACGAATTTTTGTTTAATTTATAACAAGATTAGCAAAATAACTGGCAAATGCTCCTTTGATCCTAACCTGTTTATATATATATATATACACACACAATAACAAAACAAAAAAATAAAACTAGAAAGAATAGTTTAATCTAGTTTCATGTTTCTTCGTGATTCAATGGGATAGGACATCAAGTTGCCGCTAAAATAACCCTTAACCTACAACAAAATAAGCAAATCAAAGTCTATAATTCGTATTGTTCATTGTTCAAGTCCTAGTATCTACTTCAAAACTCTTAGAGCTAAAATATTGGTATAAATTTAATGCTCTTATTTGTATAGTTGTGTATACAAAACACTATATTATTCGATTAATTTAATACAGTCTACATAACATTATATTGTGATATACCATTTTTTTTTACAAAACTAGATCATGATTAGTGATTATTACAGATCACTATATTAAAAATATTAGATATGGTCGTCAATTCTTAAACCTAAACCCTATCATGATATTGCAAAAAAAATTCACGATCGAACCAACCAATTATAAGAAATAGCTCGAAACAGCTTGAGCATAGTATCGGGCTCGAATTTTTTAAGCTCATTCAAGCTTGGCTCTTATAAGAACCAAGCCAAACGAGCTTGGAAAAAAATTAAACAACCAAACTTATGCATAGTAATATTCGGTTCGACTCGGCTTGTTTACACTAAATGTATATTAAAACTTTCAATTTTTCAATTTCTAGTTTGAATTTTTATTAGCTTTTCTTAAAAAAAATTTCATATAAAGGTATATTTACACTAAGGGTGGGAGAATAAATTGGTTTCAAACTTGCCGTCCACGAAATTCGAACCTAATAAAAATTAATATACAATTAATATATAGGAGATTCTACCCTTGATATCACCGAGGCTTTTTGTGATAAAACTCAACACCTAGTAATAGGTTGTTAAATTGGGACAATATCGGTGATGTTGGTGGTAGATATGCATGGGCTTAGAAAGTTTATCATGGCATCAGAGCATACTATTCTTTCAACACGTCCTAGGCTTGGTTTACTAAGCTCAAATTTGCTACCTTAAGTTGGACTTTCGAAAAGTTACGTCAACTTCAGTTTAAAGGTGTTGAATGGTTGGGCCTTTGAAAAATTGTGCGGCTCTAGTGCATGGCCAGGCTCTCAGAAAGTTGTGTTAGCTTTAGTATAATGAATTGACCAGTTCTCGATGTGGAAATTGGTTTCCCGTGTGACCCAGTGTGGGGTCACTCGTGAAAGGGCATGTTGGAGAATAGAATCACACATATGGCATATGAACAAAATAATATACAATTAATATATGAGAGATTCGACCTCTAATATCATCGAGATCTTTTGTGATAAAACTCAACACCTAGTAATAGGTGGTTAAGTTGTGATAATATCAGTAAAGTATCTCCAAGGAAGTTAGCCAATTTTATCTTTAAAAGTGTTGTTTGTTAACCTATGAGGCAAAATTATGGTATCCCAAACTCTTCAAATATTATTTTCTACCTTAAAATACATTGTCAGACCTAGGCCTGTAAAAAGGGTCGAGGCCGCCCTGAGCCCAACCTTTTTTTTGGGCTATGAGCTGGCACTACCTAGTCTTAAGGCTGTGCTTTATCCGGCCCTTAGGCCTAACTCGATATGGCTCGATGTAATTAAATACTTTTGAACTTTCTTTAAAATAACCAAACAAATACCTTAGTTTATATGGTAATTGATAACTAGTAAAAGTAAAAGATCTTAGGTTCAATTTTCAACAACATTACTATTTTTTATATTTAAATAAAAATAATTAAAAGGTTAAATTGGGATGGGCCAGATGGCCCGTTCATAAGCCTGAATTCAGCCTATGGGCTGGGCCAGGGTCTTACAATTTTTACATAGGACCAGCCCAGCCCATTTAATTCTTAAGGCCAAAAATTTAAGGCTGGGTAGGGATTGGGCCTTGAACTCTCGGCCCGGCCCAATTTATAGGTTTAGTGAAACCCAACACATGCATATAAATAAGGGTAATTTTCACTTTACTACACTTAAGTTTAGTAAAAATCCCACTTTACTACACTTATTTTTTTCGTTTCACTTTCACATCTAAAATTTGATTTTCCTACTACTTTCATACTTCCGTTAGTCATTTTGTCAAATGCCACGTGAACAAACAATTAATTAGTAAATATTACAAATTAATTAATTAATAAAAATATCAAAAAAAAAATTTCTCTCCCTTCTCTCTTTCCTCTTTCTTCGTTCCCTCCAATCCCCATCGCCCTTTTTGTGCCCCCAGAAAACCCAATCCCTAACCCTAAATCAAACGCAACGGCAATTCCAAGCCCAGCGTTCCTCAAGAGGTCTAACACGATAATCGGCCGAGAGTAGCCCCAATCTTGATGCGCTCGCGCAGCATCATATGACAGTTGTTGACTTCGCGAAGAGGCCGCGCCGGCTGATGGATGAGCTGCTAGCTCCAGATGAGGTTGTCGGCGATAGAGCGGCTTAAAAGTGGTGGTGATGAGGGTCGAAGGGAGATGGGGTTTGGATTGAAGGATTGGATTTTGAGAATGAATAGATTATATTTGGTGACCTTTGTGGCATGAAGAAAAAAATAATTTACACTTAAATGGAGTTTTGGCAACAGACGAGAGAGCGGGAAAGAGAGAAGGGAGAGAGATTTTATATTTTAGGATTTTTTTATTAATTAATTAATTTTAATACTTATTATTTAATTTGTCTGTCCACGTGGCAACTTCGGTGGGCCAAAGTTATGCCAAATCATTAATTAATGAATCACTTGACGGAAAAACTAACGGAAGTATGAAAGTAGCAGGAAAATCAAATTTTATGTATGAAAGTGAGACGAAAAAAGTAAGTGTAGTAAAGTGCGATTTTTGCAAAACTTAAGGGTAGTAAAGAAGAATTACCCTATAAATAAATAAATTTTTAAGTAAAATATATGTGGAGCCAAAGGGTCACTTTGAGATTGCTGTGTTTTTAAAAATAAAAAAAAAAGCTTTTGATGTGCTTTAAGAATAATCAATTGTAAATTAAAGTAGTTGAGCATTTGATAAACTATATTTTTAAAAGTGTTGTGAGTATGAAAAACAATGTAAAAGCGTATGGTAAATTTTAATGTTAAAGTGATATAATTGTATATAATGACAAAAATGGACATGGTAGTGGGCATGGTTGTGATGGTGGTAGTGGTAGCAAGAATGGTAGGGGCAGTGGTGGCGGTGGTAGTGGTGGTAATGGTAGCGGCAATGGTGGGGGTATGGTAGTGGTGCCAATATGGGGTGTGGTGGTTAGGGTACAGAGGTAACAATGGTGGTAGGTGCGGCGACATCGACGGTGGTGGCGACAATGATGATGGTGGCAATGGTTGTGGTGGCGATGACAACACTTATGGTTGTGGTGGTGGCGGCGACGCTGGTAATTTGATAGGAGCATATTTATGCGACTTAGTTAGCTTGTTTTCTTGCATTTACGTAGTTAGTTATTGTTTATTATAGTGATTTAAGCTATTTTCGTGTGTTTTCAGGTTCTAAGGACAAAGTATGCAAGAAGGTGCATTTTGGAGCACTTTGGAGTAGTTTTAGGTGTGGAATGATTAGAACATGATTGGAGCATGATGGATGGACGTTTTGGAATCATATGAAGATAAGGAATCAGCTAGAAGATGAGTTTCATATGCACAGGAATCCTAGAGTGAAGGAGGTCACGGCTGAAATTGAGGAAAAGAAGATAAAACCATCCCGATGGGAATAAAAACCATCCCGATAGGAATAACTGCCAACTTCGACAGAGCATCCAGAATTCCTCAAAACGAATCATGTGTCGTGCCATATATGGTTGGAAAGCCCTGGATGTCTAGTTTCCATAGGATTTTACAGATCATGATTCCGATGCTTCTAGAAATAGTTATTGCTGTTTTAGTGATGGAAGGTCAAAACAGGCAGAAGAGTCCTAGTCGGATTGGGTTTCAAGGAAGATAATGTGACATCTGTTTGTGCGTGTTTTTGGACTTAATTCAGATGGATTGAGGAGTTTTAATGAAGTCTAAACTCTCTAAAAAAACCGTGCTTTAGAGTTCCTTGAGAAGGCAATCACTTGGAGAAGTATAAATAACAATATAAGACCCATTTTGATGAGCACAGGAGAGCACAGAAGAGCGAGAAGTCAGAAACTGAAGATTGTGCCGAAGCTCTGGAGGTTTTAGGTGTATTCTATAATCTATTTTCAATGTTTTTACTTATAATCATGTGTAACTAAGTTCTTTTTAGTTAGAGGCGAATTCGAAGCCATGGACATATGTTTTATATGAATTGATTACATCCAGTTATTGTTTCAAGAATCGTGAATGTGGTTTACTTATCTGTTTTATTAAAAATTGTTAGCGTGAGTCACACGGTATTAGGTTTCCTTTAGGAATGTAAAGTTTGTTTCCTTATGTAATTAGGGTTGTGTAACTAGGGTTGTATATATATCCCAGTTTTGTATGAGAATAATAATAAGAATTATTCCTACCGTATATTTTCTACTTGGTATCGAGAGCTTGGTACCGTAACCCTAGGTAGGGAAAAATCTCATCGTGCTGTTGCTGCTGTGATTCGCAAGGACTGTGCACTTTCTGTCCTTGTTGTATCGGTGCTGCTGTGTGTTGCAGTAAAGAAGGATGGTGAACATAGAAGATGGTGGCTCGGGGCAGAAACCTGGACTCGGTGGGGGTTCTATCAATAATTCCACTCCTCTGAACTCGGTGATAATCCAGAATGATGCCTCTGCAGTGCCGAGTGCAGTGAAGCTTAATGGATCAAACTACCCACTTTGGTCCAAAGTATTGGAGATGCATATTGCAGGACGTGGTAAGAAGGGGTTTGTGTCGGAGAGCATCAAGGAACCAAGTGAAGACAGTATCGAGTTTGAGACATGGGAGACTGGGAATGCTATTATGAAAGGATGGCTAATTAACTCCATGGAGCCAGCTATCATGAGTTTTTTTTATTCACCTTCGTACCGCCAAAGAAGTATAGGAAGAGGTTGCTCGAACATACTACGATGGTTCTGATATCTCTCAAATCTATGAGTTGAAGGTTAAGTCGTTTCGACTCCGTCAGGAAGGACGTCCAGTTGGGGTGTACTATGCTGATCTTAAATCTGTGTGGCAGGAGTTGGATCAACGAAGGCCAATTAAGATGGAGTGTGCTCAAGATTTGAAGACGCTGCGAGATGAAGTCCAATTGGACCGCGTGTATGCCTTCCTGGCAGGTTTGGATGATGTTTTTGATAAAGTTCGTAGTGACATCTTACGAACTCAGCCTCTTCCGTCTGTTGAGGAGGTGTTCTCTATGGTAAGGCGTGAAGCTTAACGTCACGCAACTATGATGGGTGGAAGTAATGTTGGCAGCCAAGGAGGAGGATCTGCAGCTGCTATGGTGTCACGGTTTCCTGCCAATTCCCCTTCCGGGAGTGTGTCGAACTCATCTTTGAAGTCCCGTCCATTTACTCGGGAAAACAAAGATAATTTAAAATGTACCTTCTGCGGTCAAACCCGCCATACCGAAGATACATGCTTTGCAAAGCATGGAGTACCCGAGTGGTTTCCGGAGTTGAAGAAACGGTTGCGGGCAAAAGATCGTGGGAATAATAGCTCTACTGGTGGACGGGCAGCCCTTGCTGCTACAACACCGAGCAATATCACAGGAGCCGAGGTGCAATCTGGTGAGCCAAGTCAGTCATTATTGACGCGTACGACTGTTGGTGAACCATCTTCAAATACAGGTACTGTAGGACGTGTTCTCTTAGCCTCCGACACTACTCATCATACAGGTTGGATTCTAGACTCTGGTGCAACGGATCATATGACCTATGATAAGAATTTGTTTCAGTATATGACCGAGCCCCGGAGAACATGTGTGGAGACGGCTAATGGTACTACTGCTTCGGTTAATGGAGCAGGCACCGTGTGTCTTACACCATCCCTCTCTTTGCATCATTGTTTATTTGTTCCATCTTTATCTCATCACCTACTCTCTATACCGCAAGTCACGGAACAGTTGGATTGTGTTGTATTAATATATCCATTTTTTTGTCTGCTTCAGGATATTCAGACCAAGGAGATCATTGGGCGTGGCACTAAGAGAGAGGGGTTGTAGTATGTGGATGATGTCGTTCCAGGAAGAGCTGCTGCGGTTCGAACGTCCACTGCTAGTACATTAAAAGACGTATGGATGATGCATCGCCGTTTAGGCCATGCTTCTTTTGGTTATTTACGGCGTTTGTTGCCTAGTTTATTTCATGGAATAAATGAATCAGACTTACATTGTGAAGTATGTATTCTTGCTAAAAGCCATCGTGTTTCGTTTCTTTCAAGTATGAATAAACGTGTGTTCCCGTTTGATCTTGTGCATTCTAATGTTTGGGGTCCCTCCCCTGTAAGTGTGGCTTCTGGAATTAAATGGTTCGTCACATTTGTTGATGATTGCACCCGTATGACCTGGTTATATGTGATTAAACATAAAAGTGATGTTGCTCTGGTGTTTCATTCTTTCTATCAGATGATCAAGACACAATATTCCTCTAGTATTAAAGTTCTCCGCTCTGATAATGGAGGTGAATATATTAATTCTGAGTTGTCTCAGTTTCTGTGTACTCATGGAATTCTCCACGAAACGACGTGTCCACACACTCCTCAACAAAATGGAGTTGCCGAGAGGAAAAACCGTCATATCTTGGAAACTGCTCGGGCATTGATCCTTGGTGCATCTGTACCCCAGCGTTTTTGGCCTGAAGCGGTCACTTATGCTATATACCTCATAAACCGTATGCCATCCCGTGTTGTGGGATTTCAAACCCCACTTCAGGTGCTCAGTAAACATGTTCCCGTGGTGTCCACCAACACTCTCACTCCTCGTGTGTTTGGTTGTGTGGTGTATGTTCATGTCCACAAAATACATCGTAGTAAGCTTGATCCATGTGCTCTTCGGTGTGTCTTTGTTGGTTTTTCTCCTCACCAAAAGGACTATCAATGTTATCATCCTGTAACCCGCCATATGTATGTGACTATGGATGTTACCTTTTCTAAATCCGAGTATTTTTATTCCTCTTCACCGTCCACTTCAGATCACCAGGGGGAGAGTGAGACTGTGGGTGATCTGGGTTGGTTGGAGTGTGATTTAGGGGGAGTTATGAGTGGTCACCCCGAGCCTCATTCTGTAGGAGAAGGGGACATGCCACAAGCCGTGAGTGCCGAAAGGAATGAAATCAGTGCTGCTACACTGCAGCAGGTTGTTGCCGAAGAGAACAACCAGGCAGTTATTGCCGAAGGGGACAATCAGGAACGGCTAGACTGTGCCGAGACCAGGACTGAACACGAACAACTCAGGGTTACCGATCCCAGTGGTGAAGTTAGTGGCAGTGTACCCTCTCTCTCTAGCCCCACAATGCCGTCCAATGTATCTTCTCTGAATATGCCTGAGGTAAGTACAATAGATGATTATACAACTAATTCAAATAATATTGTAAGTACGTATAAATTGCCACCAAGACAAAATCGAGGTGTGCCACCTGACAGGTTTTCTCCAGAAGGGAAAGTGAGGTATCCAATAGCCAACTACGTATCTTGTAAGAATCTTGCACCGGAACGCAAGGCTCTGGTGAATAACATGGAGTCCATTAAAGTTCCAACTCAAGTGGAGGAAGCTCTGAGAGATCCAAGGTGGGTGAGAGCAATGGATGAAGAAATGATGGCTCTACAGAAAAATAAAACCTGGGAAGTAGTGAAGCTTCCTAACGGGAAGAAGCCGGTTGGATGCCGCTGGGTGTTTACAATCAAATACAAGGCTGACGGGTCCATAGACAGATACAAAGCAAGGTTGGTAGCAAAAGGGTATACTCAGACATATGGTGTAGACTATCAGGAGACGTTCTCTCCTGTAGCCAAGATGAATACGGTACGTGTACTTATCTCTTTAGCTGCAAACCTGGATTGGCCCTTAAAACAGTTCGATGTGAAGAATGCTTTCCTTCATGGGAATTTGGAGGAAGAAGTATATATGGTTTTTCTGCCTGGATATGATGCAGGTGGGAACATGGGGGTTTGTCGATTGCGTAGGTCACTTTATGGACTTAAGCAGTCTCCTCGTGCGTGGTTTGACAGGTTCACGCAAGCCATGAAGAAGAATGGATATCGTCAGTGTCATTCCGATCATACGCTGTTTGTGAAGCGTAGATTGAATAAAGTAACTGCTTTGATTATCTATGTAGATGACATGATTATTACAGGGGATGATTATGATGAAATATCAAGGTTGCAGGTAAACCTTGCGGCTGAATTCGAAATGAAGAACTTGGGAGACTTAAAATATTTTCTGGGAGTTGAAGTTGCCCGCTCATCTAGAGGTATCTTCTTGTCTCAGCGTAAATATGTATTGGATTTGTTGAAGGAAACTGGTATGCTAGGGTGTAAACCGGTAGACACCCCTATTGTTGAGAAACATCATCTGGGCATATATCCAGATCAGGTACTAGTTGATAAGGGCAAATATCAGAGACTTGTAGGGAGACTAATTTATTTGGCTCATACTCGTCCAGATATTGCTTATGCCGTAAGTGTTGTGAGTCAGTTCATGCACTCACCAAGTACAGATCACATGACCGCAGTCATGCATATTTTAGCATATTTGAAGTCTGCACCGGAAAAAGGAGTATTATATGGGAGACATGGACATCTGAGAATTGAAGGCTTTACTGATGCAGATTGGGCTGGTGATGTAACTGATAGGCGGTCAACATCGGGATATTTTACTTTTGTTGGAGGGAATTTAGTTACGTGGCGTAGTAAAAAGCAGAAAGTAGTCTCACGATCATCAGCTGAAGCTGAGTACAGAGGTATGGCACATGGGCTGTGTGAGATACTTTGGTTACGGAAGCTTCTTTGGGAGCTTGGATTCAAGACAAATGAGGTTATGAGATTATATTGTGATAACAAGTCTGCAAAAGATATAGCAGACAACCCAGTGCAACATGATAGGACTAAGCACGTGGAGGTTGACAGACATTTTATCAAGGAGAAACTCGAAAGAAAAATTGTTTCTCTCCCATGTGTAATGTCCGAGGAGCAACTTGCAGATGTTCTTACTCATGCAGTATGTAGTCGAAAGTTTAATGACTCACTCGTCAAGTTGGGCATGTGTGATATCTATGCACCAACTTGAGAGGGAGTGTTAGCGTGAGTCACACGGTATTAGGTTTCCTTTAGGAATGTAAAGTTTGTTTCCTTATGTAATTAGGGTTGTGTAACTAGGGTTGTATATATATCCCAGTTTTGTATGAGAATAATAATAAGAATTATTCCTGCCGTATATTTTCTACTAAAACATGTTTATGTACGTGGGTTGAGAGTGCACACTTAATTTACATACATGAATTTGATGCTAAAATATAAGGGAGTTTCACCTAATAGTTACAAACTTATATTTGCAAGTAGTGAAGGTTGCTAGTCACAATCGTGTTAAGTGAATCCTTGGTAGGAGTGTCATGCTGTTCATAGTCACAAATACCTTGTCAATGCTTATGGTTTCCATTGAATTTAATGATCTTTGTTAAATGGCTCTATCATGAGTATTCCATAGTTAGGGAATTTGATAAAGAATAATTAGGTTGTGATGCGTTGTCCATTCAATTCAATGAATCTAGGGAAATCTGAGAATTAATTTGTTCAATACAATTAATTTGGGGCGTTGTCGTTCATGGTTTATTGAAAGAATAATTGGAGATTGATTTATGTTGCATATGTGTCATGTGTGGAGAAGGGGGCCCTCTAACTAGCCATTCACCCATTCAATTCACTAAAATTCGTTTTCAATAAAGTTATTTTCTAAGTTTCTGTTTTAAATTTCAATTTCGTCAAAACAAATCCCCTTTTTCTTAAGTCTTGTTTATTGAGTCAAAACCTGTTTTCTTTTAGTCTTTCGAGTCTTTTAAGTATTATTTTCGTCAAAACCAATTGTTAGGTCTAGAGTTGAGTCTTTTTGATTGTTTCTTGCTGTTTTTAGTGTCTTAAGTTAGTTTTGAGTCTATAGAGTCTAGTTTAGTGTTTTTGAGTCTTATTTTAGTTGATTAGCATCCCTAGTTAATCCCCGGTCCAGAACGATCCCTACTTGCATCTTTACTACAATTGTCAACAATAGGGTTTAATTTGTGTGTCAAGTTAATTTTCACATCAAATTTTGGCTGCCCAAGGGAAGACAGATGAGTTTGAATTGAAGTCAAGCTTGCTGCATCATATTCCAAAATACCATGGGCTGTCTATGGAAGATCCAAACAAGCATCTTAAGGAGTTTGAAGTGGTGTGCTCGAGCATGACACCTATCAATGTTGATGGGAACATTTTGATGATGAAGGCCTTTCCATTTTCTCTTTTGGAAAAGGCTAAAGATTGGCTTTACGAATTAGCACCTGGAACGGTTACTTCATGGGAAAGCATGAAGATGGCGTTTTTAGAGAAGTTTTTCCCTACTTCGAGAGTCATTCTCTTAAGGAAGAAAATCAGTGGTGTTCAACAAAGCCAAGAAGAGTCTTTCCCAGCTTACTATGAATGTTTCAAGGCTCTTGTCGCTTCATGTCCTCAACACCAGATGAAAGAAGAACTTCTACTGCAATACTTTTATGAAGGGCTTCTTCCAATTGAGCGACAAATGCTAGATGCTTCGGCGGGAGGTGCATTGGTGGACAAAACACTAATGGTTGCAAAGACCTTAATTGCCAACAGAGCGTTGAATGCACAACAATATGAAGGCATTGGACAAAGAGACCCCCCAAGGCAGCAAGTTAATGAGGTAAGTTCCATGTCTGATATTCAATCACAATTAGCTAACCTCACTTCCATTGTGTCTCAGATGGCTGAAGAGATTCCATCGGGTTGCTCCCTGGCTTCCATCGGGTTGCTCCCTGACTTTCATCGGGTTGCATCCTTCAACTCCATCTGCAGGATTATCATCTGCAGGTTTGGAACTAAGCTAGTAGGCAGCTTAATTCTCAACAGCCTCTCCTAAGCTGCTTACTGGCTTCACACCTAACTTCATTCTTAAATAATTAAAACGCTCCTTGGGCAATGCCTTCGTGAATATATCTGCCAACTGTTCTTCACTTCGACAATACTTTACATCAATGGATCCTTGCTGCAATGCTTCTCTGATAAAATGATATTTCCTATTTATGTGCCTGGTCTTCTGATGAAAAACTGGATTTCTGACCATTGATATTGCAGACATGTTGTCGCAAAACAATGGTGTTGCTTCTGGTTGCATTTCACCGAAATCATCCAGTACAAATCTTAGCCAAATAGCTTGAGTTGTTGCTTCGGCTGCTGATACATACTCAGCTTCTGCAGTTGATAATGCAACTGTGTTTTGCTTGACTGAGGGCCATGAAAATGTGCCACTTCCAAAATTGAATGCATATCCAGATGTGCTTCTGCTGTCGTCTTCACTGCCGCCCCAATCTGAGTCACAAAATCCAATCAACACAGCATCTTTATCTCTTGTGAACTCAATGCCATAGCTGAGAGTACCCTGAACGTATCTGAGAACCCTCTTAGCTACGCCCATGTGTTTCTTCGTCGGGCCATGCATAAATCTTGATAACAGACTGGCTGCATACATAATATCAGGCCTGGTTGTAGTTAGATACAACAGGCTGCCAACAATCTTTCTGTACAAAGCTTCATCTGCCAGCTCGCTTCCATCAACCTTCTTCAGTTTCTCACCAGTAGGTAGAGGAATTGCTACTGACTTGCAATCCTCCAGACCAAACTTCACAAGTAGAGACTTTGCATATTTGCTCTGTTGTATAAACACACCTTTATCCGATTGTAGAACTCCCATTCCCAAGAAATGATGTAGAAGTCCTAAATCAGTCATCTCATACTTCAGCATCATGTCTTTTTTGAATTCACTTAGCAAAGTATTGCTGCTCCTAATGTACACAATATCATCAACATATATAGAGACAATGATCAGCTTTCCTTCTTCATCGGTTCGGGTATACAGTGTGGCTTCACTGGTGCTTCTTTTGAAATTGCAATTAGTGAATTAATTGTCAATCTCGTTGTACCATGCTCTGGGTGCTTGCTTCAGACCATACAGAGCTTTATTCAGCTTGTAAACCTTGTGGCTTGCATTTTTAACTTCAAAGCCTTCTGGCTGCTCGGTGTAAGCCTCATCCTCAAGTACTCCATTCAAGAAAGCAGATTTCACATCAAGTTGAAACAACTTCCAACCCTTCTGAGCTGCTAATGCAATCAGAGTTCTGATTGTATCTAACCTTGCCACTGGCGCAAAGGTTTCATTGTAATCAATGCCTGGTTTCTGGGCATATCCTTTTGCCACTAGTCTTGCCTTGTGCTTTTGCACTGTTCCATCCAGGTTCAACTTGGTCTTGAACACCCATTTAACACCTATGACAGGTTTGTCAGTAGGTCTATCCACAAGCTCCCAAGTTTCATTCTTCTCGATCGTCTCGATCTCAGCATTCATTGCTTCTTTCCATGCTATGTCTTCTATAGTTTCATGGTAGGTCTCGGGTTCAATGATGGTCATATGACATCTTGCATAAATATCCTCTAAGTTCTTGAGCTTTACTGGAGTACTGCTTGATGTTGAACCTTGACTGTTGCTTCCAGACGCATGTTCACTTTCTGCGACTGATTGAGTGGGATTCAAAGAGTTGATCCCATGAGCTTCATGAGCGGGTTCTTCAGTTCCAGTCGTTGCAGAAACCTCATTCTCAAGAGTGAGAGGAATGAGAATAATTTCATCTTTCTTGCTCTCCCAATTCGAGGACTTGTTCTCATCAAATACTACACTTCTCGAGAGTATGATATTCTCAGTTTGGAGATTAAAGATTCTGTAGCCCTTCTCACAGCTACCGTATCCCATAAAAATTCCCTTGCTTGCTTTGTCGTCAAGCTTCTGTCTTAGATTCGATGGAACGTGGCTGTAGCATATGCTTCCAAACACTCTCAAGTGCTTCACACCTGGTTTTCTTCCTGTGAAGGCTTCAAATGGTGTTTTACCATTGACTGCAGTGGTATGACATTTATTCTGCAGATATACTGCAGTCCCAACTGCTTCTGCCCAAAACTTGATGGGGATCTTCTTTTCAGAAAGCATCGATCTTGCCATCTCCCCAATCGTTCTGTTTCTTCTTTCAGCAACTTCATTCTGCTGAGGTGAATAGGGATTAGTCAGTTGCCTCTCCATTCCAAGATTACTGCAATACTCAAGAAATTCATTTGAGGTATATTCTCCACCTCTGTCACTTCTTAGTTTCTTTAATTTGAAACCACTTTGCAACTCAACAAAAGCTTTGAACTTCTTGAATACGTTGAAGGCGTCTGACTTGTTTCTAAGGAAGTATACCCAGCACATTCTTGAGAAATCATCAATGAATGTGATGAAGTATCTATTCCCTCCAATGGACTCATTCTGCATCGGACCACATGGGTCTGTGTGCACCAATTCAAGTGGACAACTTGCTCTCCAGGCTTTCTCGTTTCCGAATGGTTCTCTGTGGCTTTTCCCATAAACACAGCTTTCGCATACTCCTTCCTTCTTTGAGAAAGCGGGTAGTCCTACTACCATCTGTGCTTGCTGCATCTTCTTCATGCTAGCAAAGTTCAAATGACCAAGTCTCATGTGCTAGATCCATGGATCTTCTCGTATTGCTGCCTTCATCGCTACCGAGTTAACAGACTCCATAGACAACGGAAAACATCTATTTCCAGTCATTTGGACTTTAGCCACAACATTCTTAAGGCTGCTATCATCGAATATCCAAGCATAGTTGCCTCCAAACAGAATGTGGTATCCATGCTCCATCATTTGTCCTACGCTCAGCAAATTTTCATCCAAGCCAGGAACTAACAACACTTCTCTTATATATCTTTTGCCTTTCTGAGTTTCGACAACCAATGTGCCTTTTCCTGTAGCTTGTACAAGATCTCCAGTGCCCATCTTCACTTTGCAAGTTATAGATTTGTCAAGATTGATCAACAAAGCCTCTTGAGTGGTCATGTGATTACTGCAGGCACTGTCAACAAACCACACAGATTTGCCTGATGCAATGGAACTCGCATGACAAGCATAAAACATCGTCCCTGTGACTGCGTCCTCTTCCTTTGCACAGTTTGCAACATGTCTTCCACTATCACAGTCCTTGGTTAAATGACCAAAGCGACTGCACTTGCCACACTTGGGTTTTCCCTTGTATCTGCATATACCAAAGTGGTATTTATCACACACTTGACATTGTGGTTTGCCATTTCCTTGGCTGCCACTTGGTTGTTTGTTGAAACCAGTAAACTTGTTGTTCCAGCCTGAGCCATTATTGCTGTTCGTGTTTCCGTTTTGAGACCAATTTGATCCCTTCTTGTGTTGTCCTTGCCACCTTTGATTTGGCCTGTTCTGAGGACCTTTGGACGTACCGGCACCTTGACTACCACCGATTCTGAGGCTACTGAAGGCTCTCTCAGTCCCCGTTAGCCTGTCCCTTTCATCATGCAAGTCTTCTCTTTTATCATAGACTTTTACATATGCTATGACCTCTTCGACTCTAATATCATCTAGGTCTCGAGTTTCCTCAATGATAGACACAATGGACTTATATCTCCTGCTTAGACTCATTAGCAGTTTCTGCACTATTCTTTTTTCAGGTACATCTTCACCAAGTGATTTCAGATTGTTTATGATTCCGAAAAATCTAGCCAAATAATCATCTAGGCTTTCACCATCGGTCATTCTCATGTATTCAAAATCTGCTTTACTGCTTGAAGTTTAACAGCTCTTACCTTTTTGTCTCCTCTGAACTCTCTTCTCAAGATGTCCCAAGCTCCTTTTGCAGTCTTCTCGTTTCTGATGCGAGGAAAGAGCTTATCAGTTAATGCTCCTTGTATGAGACTCAACGCCTTGGCGTTTTTGATTCTGTCTTCTCTTGAAATGATGGGTGCTTCCCCTGGAATTTGCTCAGCCATGCTTTCTTCATCTCCGGATCCTTCTTCCTCCTGGAGTACCGGTTGTGATGGCTGTGGTTGTGGCCCTATCTCTACCACATCCCATAGATCGTAAGCTATGAGGATGGTTTCCATTTTCACAGCCCAAAAATCGTAGTTTGAGCCATTAAACTGTGGCGTTCGTAAATCACCACCGGATGAACTTGAACCAGCCATCGTCTCAGGTAACACAACAACAAAATAGCTTTAAAGGTATCACCTTTTGAGGTTTCTCTGGATTTTCTTCAGAGATGTATCTCTCTCTCTTTCTCACAGTATTGCGCCCCTTTGGAATCAAACCAAGAGCTCTGATACCGTGTAGAAAATGGTACCAGGCATATATTGTTTGGTTGATAAAGCTTTTAAGCTTTCAAAAGTATTTGCAGCGAATGTATATTCAGAGAGGATTTTGAGAGGAGCAAGAGTCTGTATTTCGTTTTAATTGATTCTTGTATATTACAAAAAGATGACAATACAGAGATATATATCTGTATTACATCTGCAAGCATTAATGAACCTACACAGAGGAGCATGCATGCCTCTGTCCATGCAGGTCACGTGAAGAATAAGACAAAACTTACAGTCATACAGCTGTAGACAAAACAGATGTATCTGATTAAAGCAGATGGTAAACAAACGACTAAACAAACTAGCCGTTGCACGCTATACTAAAACTAGCAAACGTCAAATCTTAACTTCTTGCTTCATTTGTAAAGTATCGGGATGCTCTGACTCCATCGGATTGCTTACTGGATTCCATCGGGTTGCTCCCTGGCTTCCATCGGGTTGCTCCCTGACTTTCATCGGGTTGCATCCTTCAACTCCATCTGCAGGATTATCATCTGCAGGTTTGGAACTAAGCTAGTAGGCAGCTTAATTCTCAACAACCGCCACGTGGCACTTGACTCTGGTCTTCACAAACCCTAACCGCAAACTCGACTTGTACTACGAGAGCCTCCAGGCGGATCTCTTCTACGGGGACGAGGAGAGGAAGGACAAACTGATGCTCGCGACGACGCCGTTGCCTCCTTTGGCTTTAACCAAGATGAACCAGACCATTCTCAATGTCACCTTCGCGACGGCGAGGGCCTACGTCGGCGATGACATGGCCAATCAATTAATAATCCCCTCCTCCTCCTCGGCGGGTGGTGGTGGTGGTTGTTATGGGTCGGCCAAATTGGGGGTGAAGCTGACTGGATATTTCAGGTTTAATACGAGTATGGGTCTCAAGTTTTCACGCTACTTCTGCGACCTTTCCCCCCCGAATTACAACGCCACCGGTGAGTCAAGCCAATGCGAAACTTTTAGTTCAGATTATGTGTGTATATGCTGAGAACTTGAGATTGATTGATTGATTTGTTGATCATCATTGTAATTATTATTTATTTGATTAATTATATATGTTTGTTGTTTAAGTTAATTTGACTGTTCTAATTGATGGTGATTCTGATTCTTTGATGATGACCATGATAATCTTGTTTTTGATTTTATACCTTACTGTCCTTATACATAATGGAGAGGAGCATTTGCGTTTTATTTTGCTAATCTTGTTATAAATTAAACAAACTGCATTCGAGCTACGCCACATGTAGCCACCAACAACGTCGACCACAAATGTCCGAAACTATTCTGCTTGAGCATTGGTGGCTACAACATGTAGCCACCACCAACTCTACTCAACTTAAATTGCTGCGCACGTGTGAAGCGAAAGAAGAGAAGAAGGCGATCATCTGTTATGTTTGTCACTGCCCAGTAGCTCTACAGACTACTGTGCTACTTACTGTTTGAGGAGGCCAAGTCTTGAGTGAGTTGGGTAGTTCCACAAGGCCACTCGTTACTGATGCTAAGATGTTGTAGGCTGGCTCTCTTGTGGGTTTTTGGTTTTTTGACAATAATAATTGGGCATTTCCATTTTTTGGAAGTCGACAGTATCTTTTGCACGATAAGAATGCTCAAATATATACAAGAATGCTGATTCCTAACACCTTTACTGATTTCAACTATCTGTTTTTATACAATTCTATGACTAAATCACCTTAATTTTATATTAAATAGTAATTTATAATATAAACGATTTGAATCATAAATAGAAATAGTGTAAGTCGACTATAAAATGTTTTGGCGAGGACTTCCTACAAAACCTTATCCCTGTGCTCATACATAGAGTGTGTTTGAAAATACTTTTAAAATTACTGATAGCTCTATATTTGAAACTAATTCTTCATAAAAATACAAGTGAAGTGTTTCTTGTAAAAGACACATAATTGGTGCTTTTTTCACAATACACTTCAAATACTTTTGAAATTCAAAAATAATATTTTACTTAAAACGTTTTCAATCATTTTAAAACATTCAATGACCATTAGAATATTTTAAATGCTTTGAAACATTCAATGGTCGTACTATTAAATGGTGCGTACTGTTGAATGATTTAAGATTCATTTGAGACCCACCGCAGATTAATCTGAATCATTCAACAACTGTATCATTAAATCGTACGTACCATTTAAAATTTTTGTCGACAATTACTTTTGAACATTGTAGTTCTCCCAAAATATAACTAGCCCGGCCCACAATGGAAACCGACAAAAGCAAAAGCAACAAAGTCAAAAAGTACTTGAGCCGAACTGAAGTGTGAAGTAGCAAAAGCAACAAAGTCAAAAAGTAATAAAAAGGCTTCATTTGTTTGTTTTGTTTAGTTTACATCCCTCCCTAATTTCACTCCTCTCTCTTTGATAGCCGCCGCTTTGCTGCTCCTGCCTTGTTCCTAATTTTTGTGCCCTCTCATCTCATACTCACAGTTCACTACTAATCCCTCCTCACTCCCTCTCATCTCATCTCACAATTCACTATTAATCGCTCCTCACTCCCTCTAATTACTTGTTTAATTTGATTTGATGGGTTTCTAAATACTTTGTCCATTCGATTCCAGATCAATTCTCTTCTTCCTTGAAATTCTTTTTCAAATCCAAAAGTTCAGATCAATTCTTTCTTTGTTCATTCGAATTCCAATACAGCTAAGTTAATTATTGTGGATTGATTGAGGTTAATTGAGATAGAGTTAGATATCTCGAATTTTTGGAGATTTGAGATATTTCTCATCTCCAAAAATTCGAGATTTCTTACTTATCTATCTCAAGATGAAGTAATCGGCGACAATGTTCAAAATTTCTTCTCATTTCTTACTGGAATGTTGATTTTTCCACTTATTTGTGACTGGAACTTGTTGTAAATGTTTGTATGCTAGTATTTTAGCCAACTGATTAAGCTTGTAATTGCTAATTGATTATTCCGTTTATTTTTTCTCTCTCGAATTTTGTGTCGCAATTTAAAACAATTCTGGGTATGTATGCGTCAAAAACCAAATAATAAAATTGGTTAATTTTTACCCCCTCTTGTAGTTTGATCCGTTTTGGCATATGGGTAATTAATTCTGTTTATATAAAATGCCAAGAACACAGGTGGCTAGGCTACCACATCAACTGGGTTTTTTTTTTTTTTTGTCCGTTTATGTCATGGGTTGCTGCTGAATTCTCATGATGCTGTAGTATGTTGTTGTGGGCGGTTGATCATGATCGGCTGTTACTTGGAGGGGCTTCGAGTTTTTGATATCAGTCTTCTCCGGAAGAAGCTGAAGCAGAGACAGTTTTGAAGGAAAAATCCCTCCCCCATGTTGTCGTGGAAAGTGACTGCAAAGAGGTAGTGGATTGCCTTCCAAAGCGTCAACTGAACAAAATATTGAAAATCTAGGCCTTACTGGATGAGGTTTGGAGAGCTAGTACTGTTTTTCCCTGTATATGCTGGAGCTGGATTCCCAGAACAGCCAACAAAGCTGCCGACATGGCTGCAAATCTTGCGAACTCGAGGGTGTGACAGATTGTTTAGGCTTCACAACCCCCTCCCTCATTGGTTCTTGTTTTATCCAGAGATGGTTTGCTGTGCTCTCCCGCAAATGAGGATTGGATGGTAGTCCTCTACCATCCTGCTTTTCTAAGTCATTATGGCCTAAGTAATATGGCAGTCCTTTTGTCATGGAAGTCCTCTTTCTTCCTGGTTGGATTGCACTATTGTGCTTTGTATTTGCTTTTCCTCTGTCGGGGTTCTTAATGAATTCCATGCAATGACCAAAAAAAGTTTATTGGTTGTCTTCTTGTGGGCCTTTTTTAACAGTGTGGCCCAAAGTTCGTTGGGACTTTCAGAGTCCTCATCTAAACATAACATTAAAAGTTGTTTGCTTCAACCTTTTGTTGTGATTTCATATGCCCATGGTTCTATTTGTTTTGGGTATTTAACAGTTGCAGTCAGAGTTCATTTGTCTGTTTTGCTAATTTGATGCAAGAATCAATTGTTATTTTCTTTTAACTGTTTTTTTGTGAAGAATTTGGGTTGAGAATGTTGTTTATATCGCCATGTGGTTTTATTGTCTTTTTTTAGTGCTAGATTTTATGATCTACCTGTTTTATATGAAGGAAAGTCACTTTTCTCTGCATAATCTAGTTTTCAGCTTGATAGTTTGTATCTTGTTGGAAGTGTGTATTGTAATTTGTCCCCTCTCTCACTGGAATTATCTTAGACTGATCATTATGTTAGGATGGTAACTTTTAGAAGCATAGTTTGAGTTTTTTTGTTTGTTTAATGGTATTTGATTGCTTGTGTTTGCTTGCTGCCATGTAGAGGCTGTTGTGAAGCGGAGGAATGTTATGGTTCCATTCAAAAGGTGATGATGATCTTTATGAGCAGGATGAAGGTGAGGTTGAGCAACAAGGAAGTGGTCACCCTGCGAAGTACAATTACTCGTTTTGTAATTGTTGCCTCAACCATTCTCCTGCCGTCCATCGCCACTACTTTTTACCCCTTGCCTTTTACCATGGTGCCATTTGAGCATAGGCCCATAGGTCCCCTCCTCCAACTTATCCTTCCACCACCACCACCACCACTACCACCTTCGCCACCGCCACCACCACCTCCACCACCACTGCCACATCCACCCCCACCTCCACCACCACTGCCACATCCACCCCCACCTCCACCACTGCCACCACCACCACCACCACTAGTATTACCTCCACCTTTACCACTTCCAATATTACCTCCACCTTTACCACCGCCTTCTCCACCACCACTAGCCCCACCTTCATTTCCACTTCCACCACCTCCACCACCGCCTCCACCTCCATCACCTTTACTATCACCTCCCTCATTTTCACCTTCACTACCACCACCACCTCCATTTCCACCTCTTCCACCACCTTCACCTCCACCACCGCTCCCACCCCCACCTCCACCCCCTCAACCACCACTTACACCGCTTCCACCACCACCTCCACCTTTACCACTGCCTTCTCCACCACCACTAGCCCCAATTCCTTCATTTCCACTTCCACCACCTCCACCACCACCTCCCACCTCCACCACTCTTTACTTATCACCTCCTCATTTTCACCCCTTCTTACCACTACCACCCATTTCCACCTCCTCTCCACCACCTCCACCTCCACCACCACTCCCACCCCCACCTCCACCCCCTCAACCACCACTTACACCGCTTCCACCTCCACCTCCACCTTTACCTGGCACCGCCTTCACCACCACCACTAGCCCCACCTTCATTTCCACTCACCACCTCCACCACCGCCTCCACCTCCATCACCTTACTATCACCTCCTTTTATTTCACCTTCACTACCACCACCACCGCCGCCGCCATTTCCACCTCTTCCACCACCTCCACCCACCACCACCACCCCACCCCCACCGCCACCCTCAACCACCACTTACACCGCCTCCACCCACCACCACCTTCAGTTCCACGCCAACTACTTCCATCTCCACCACCTTCACTTCCACCTCCATTACTTCCTCAACCATCTACACCTCGACCACTACCTCCATTGCCACCTCGACCACCACCTCCACCACCACCTCCATTATTGCCACCTTCATCTCCACCTCTACCACCACCTCCTTTGCCACCTCCATTGCCACCTCGACCACCACCTCCATCTCCACCTCTACCACCACCCCTTCCACCCCACTTCCACTACCTTTACCACCACCTCCACATGTACCACCACCACTTCCACCTCCACCACCTCCACTTCCAGCTTCACTTCCAGCTTCACTACTTCTTCCACCACCTCCACCTCTAGCACCACCTCCAGCTCTACCATTGCCACCTTCGCCTATACCACCTCCACCACCTCCATTTTCATCTCAACTACCACTACCACCTCCACCATCTCCAAGTCTACCACTACCTTCACTTCGACACCCGCACCTCCACCTATAGCACCACCTCCATCTCCATCTCTACCACCACCACCTTCGCCTATACCACCTCCACCACCTCCACCACCTCCATTTCCATCTCCACCTTTACCACCACCCCTTCCACCACTTCGACACCCACTTGTTCCAGCCCCACCTCCACTACTTACTCCACCACCTCCAACTCCTAAGCTTTGGGAAGCCTTTATCTGGCCAGGGATGTATGCTATAATTTTTATATTATTCTACAAGTTTAGCCTTGATTTTATTGACCATATCTCTGAGAGAAAGTTGCGATGTTTTGTTTTAGCACTAACTATCACGGTGGAAACAATGTCATCTGTAGGACACGGTGACATTGTTCCAAATACTACTAGAGCGAAAGTATTAGTGGAATTACTGATTTATTTTGTTTATGTGCTTTTGAGCTATTGGGGGGAGGTACGGTTGATGTTCGTATGTGACATTTTGCTTAATCTACTGACAAGAATACTATTGTGTTTTGGTATGAGCAGAAATACGTTGGACGGATTTGTAAGTTGGGTAGAGTTGTTAGCTCCAATGGTGACACCATTTATCTTTGTATTTATAGGGATGTTTGGGTTTCATTACACAGCGAAACTGAGCTTTCCGAACTCTCTGTATCTATCGGTTGTTACCATAACAGGTGTTGGATTCGGTGATGTTCGTATTTGTACAGCTGCAGGAATGATTTTCGGTAGCATTTGGATGTGCATTTCAACAGTAATATACGGCAAGTGTTGTTCCTGTCTAGCTGATAGAATTGCAACAAGGTTGGGAGTCAATTGAGTATTTGGCTTCTTACTTTGTCACTACTAATCTTGTTAAATTGCCTGTGATGTGATACATTTGGAAAATCCTTTGATGTTATGTTTATGTTTGTAAGTTCAGTATTAAGATTTTAGTATTTGGAAGATAAACTAAATTAAAATGGTAAGAGATCCAAACCTAAACCTTGCAGGAGTAGGGACTATGATTAAGCATCATTGTACTGTTTTGAGCATATAGACATGTTCGTCGTCGATGCTGATGTCTTGGTAGTTTGAATGGAGAGATGTTGGTCAACACAAATGTTCCTCGAGTGTACAATGACGTATCCAGGAATTTTACTTCAGGGGACAATCTTTAAACTTTATCGAATATATTTTAGACAAGAAATACCCTTAAAATAATTTAAACATCAAACGTATCACTTGGCTTTTGATTTTGCAATAAATTGGGTGCACTTTTCACGGTATTTATTATAGAAGTCTATGAGACACTCAAGCAATTGCAAACTATTATTTAATTTGTATACATTCAAATAAGCTTGGGCAGCAATGCGAATTATTACGGTGCTCATGGTTTATCGGCATTTGTCTCTCAGAATACAATGACCAATATTAGTACTCCAAATCACAAGGTTCCAGTGAACAACGATTGTGTTGAAAACTCTCACATGAACTCAATGAGGCACTCTAATATTTATTGCACTATATGTACTCAATGAGACACTCTAATATTTAGTGCACTATATGTATAATTATGTGAATGATGAAAATTTATTCATAACTACAGAGGGACTTGCCTATTTATAAAAGTTGAGACGCCTCTTTGAAAAGCATGTGACTATTCATGAAGAGTCAAAAGTTGCGACTCTTCATTTGAATTTCATGTTTGGAGATGCATCTTTTCACCAAAAAGCACCACTTTTAATATTCATTCCATTAATAAATTTAATGTTATAATATAATTCAGTCTAGTAGTATTTATCTTTACTTGCAAGTGAGAGTTTTTAAGTTCAAATCTCATAAATAGCGAGTTCGAAACCAATTTATTATCTTGCCACCGTGTTAGTTACCCTTCTCCCCTCCTTTCCTTTCATTATTTTATTTGGTTTATTTACTTGAAAAGATCTCCATAACAATAAAGAAAGTCATATTGGACCCCATGCAAAGAGCTCGTAATAAAAGAATAAAAGGAGAGAGACCATTTTAGCGTGCAAATAACCTTTTTAATACAATTGAAAGTAGCAAGTTTAAAAATCTTGAATTCAGGAAAGTGATTGATTGCTCTAGCGATCAGAGTATTTCTTTTTAACTTACTGTGTTTCAAGTTAAAACTCTTCCCCCTCCTCTTCAGTGTAGATTAATATAGAATATCTCTTGTATTTAGAAAAATCTTGAATGGCTTGGCTCCTCAAGATCGGGGAGGAGTTTCTCCTCAATTCACTAAGTGACCGATTCACAGAATTTTGTGTCTATAATCGGAACCATTCATATTATAAATCTCTTTGTAAAGATCATCTATAAAAAAAAATCAATTAAAACTAAGATTTTTTAGTCAATCAATTGTAATAGATAGATTGTTCGTACTGCTTTTACCGAATCTGTTCATCTGTTTTTATACAATTTGGTGACTAAATAATCTCATATTTTATTATTTTTTTGCAGAGATGATCTTTACAAAGTATTTTATAATATAAACGGTTTCGATCATAAGCATGAAGTTTCGTAAATTGGCCATGTAGTGAATTGAGGAGAAACCCTTCATTCATTGAGGAGCCAAGTTAATCCCATAAAATAAAAGCAAAATTAATTTGTATTTACGCATATAATTCAACAATTTTCATTAGTTATATTAATATGTTTTTTATAAAATATTGGTGTATCATATATGTGACAAATGATATAAATAACCAACATTTAATAAGATAAACTTATTAATTTATATGGCATATACACATCACTTACGTATGTATTTGTGCAAAATATGAGATAGTATGTGTGCATAGGCATGTAATGTGAATGTGTTGTAATATGATTGAAAACACAACCACACCTACCAATTGGTCCAGATGTAGGGCACAAAAAGGAGAGTAATTTTTGGTGCAGCTAGAACACACGTCGTTACGTGAGGTTATTATTCCTCTCAAATTAAAACACGTAGATTTATTTTTTATTAATATATACTAATAGTTTTACATATCAACCTGTTGTCAAGTCTTATTAAAACACGTGGAGTACACCAGGTGTGTTGTGTTTTCTGTACCTATAAAAATTTCGGAAAAATCTTGAGTGGTACGTACCATTCAATGGTACGACTATTGAATGGTTCAGATTAATTTGCAGTGGGCCCCAAATGAATCTTAGTCATTTAACAGTACGTACCATTTAATGGTACGTACCACTGAAGTTGGATCCAAAAATTTCTCCAATATTAACTTCATTATTAATAAGTTTTATTTTGACAAGAGGCAGAGAACATGTATTGGTTGGCCAAGTGTGTGTGTGGATGTGTGACATTGCATGGGAAACTGGGCTCATTTGGAAGCTAATCAAAGCGCCATTGTTAGTCCCTTTGCTACGAGTTGGGGTCTACATTTGCATAGCCATGTCTCTCATGCTCTTCTTTGAGAGGCTATACATGGGAGTGGTCATCATTTTGATCAAACTCTTTCAAGAAAAACCCGAAATCCGCTACAAATATGAGCCCATTCAAGAGGACTTTAATGGAGTTTGTGAGACTTTTATTATGGATAATAGATTTCTAAGGATTTTAACGGATCTTTTAGCGGTTTATTTATGATAATGGCAAGGTGGTGGTTGCATATATGACGGTGGGAGTGTCGATGGTGGTGGTTGGTTGCTAGGTGGTCGTAGAAGGTTGCAGTGGTGATTGTGTGATGAGGTGGTAATGGCAACAGTGGTAGCAATGGTGGTTGAAGTGGTTCAATGATCGTCATGGTAAGATTATAGAAGTAAAGGTAGTGTCGTTGGGGGTGACGATGGTTGGGAGATGCAAATATTATCCCATCTCTACAGAGAGAATTTTCTATTAGAATTTAATGAATCTATGGTATTTGTATTAATGAAAGAAAGAAAAGTTTGAAGATCAAAATTGATTTGTATATTTTGGAATATTTTGGGAAAGAGAATATTTTCTAAGAGCTGCAAAATTCAAATAATGTTCTTCATTCCATTTCATTTATCACATTAAGCATATGAGCTCAGCTTATATGACCGTTACAAGAGAGAGACATCAACCATTCAACTTACAATCATAGCCATTCATTCCCAAAGCCTATGAGTTTGAGACATGTGGCAATACTAAGACCTATGAGTCGTAACAAGCCAAAATACATTTGAAATATTCACTTGGCAATATAAGCACAGGTTCACACTAGCATTTCTTTAACTTAGTAACAAAGAAATCAGTAAAACAATTTATAATTCAACAGTGCCCTTTAAATTGTGATCTGATTTTACTCCAAGAAGCTCTCTGAGGTATTTGAACTGATCATTTGCCAATGCTTTTGTAAATATATTTACAACTTGCTCTTTTGTTGGACAATAAATCAAATCAATGACACCGTCTTGAAGTGCATCTTAGATACAGTGATATTTTATGTCAATGTGCTTGGTTTTCTGATGAAAAACAGGATTCTTGGCGATAGCAATTGTTGAAGTGTTGTCACACTTAAGTGGAGTTGCTTTTGTTTGAAGTTCACCAAAATCTCTAGAACAAACCTAAGCCAGATGGCTTGAGCAGTTGCCTCTGATGCACTAATATACTCAGCTTATGCTGTGAATAAAGCAACATAATGTTGTTTGACTGATTCCCATGAAAACATTCCACTTCCAAATGAGAAGGCATACCCAAAATTACTTCTCATATCATCCTCTGAGCCACTACAGTCACTGTCATAGTACCCAATCAACAGTGCACCTTTTCCTTTCTCATATTCTAGACCATGGTCAAGTGTTCCCTAAATATATCTCAGGACCCTTTTGGCAGTACCAAAGTGTTTATTTGTAGAAAAATGCATGAATCTTGCTAGCAAACTTGCAACATACATTATATCAGGCCTTGCTGCTGTGAGATACAACAAACTCCTGTATAGTGACTTATTTGTAGAACCACTTCCATATTTCTTTTTCAACTTATCACTAGGAACAAGTGGTGTGCTTACAACTTTGCAATCTTGCAGACTAAATTTCTTCAGCAGTGATGAAGCATATTTCTTGTGATGAATAAATATGCTTGTTTCTGTTTGAATAACCCTCATGCCAAGAAAATGGTGTAGAAGACCAAGGTCTATCATCTCATATTTGATCAGCATATCAAGTTTGGACTCCTCAATCAACTCTTGATTGCTTCCTGTGTAAATTATGTCATCAACATAAATAGACACAATGAGAATTCATGCATCACCTTTGCTTTTAGTGTACAATGTAGCTTCACTTGAGCTTTTCTAAAATCCATACTTAGCAAAGTAGGAGTCAATCTCTCCATACCATGCTCTAGGTGCCTTTTTCATGCCATAGAGTGCTTTGTGTAATTTATAGACTCATTGCACAATAAACCCTTCAGGTTGGTCTACATAGACCTCTTATTGTAAAACACCATTCAAGAATGCTGATTTGACATCCAATTGAAACAATTTCCGGTTTTTCTGTGCAACAAGAGCAATAAGAGTTCGAATTGTATCCAGTCTATCTACTGGTGCAAATGTCACATAGCAGTCAATCCATGGTTTCTGTTCATATCCCTTTGCCACTAGTCAAGCCTTATTCTTTTGAACTGAACCATCAAGATTTAACTTGGTCTTGTACGCCCACTTCACCCCAATTACTGGCTTGTCAGTTGGTCTACTCACAAACTCCCAAGTATTATTTTTCTCAATCATCGTTATCTCACCTGCATTGCTTTCTTCCAAGATTCATCATGTGCAGCTTCTTCATAATTCTCAGGCTCAACAGTTTCCTCCATTTCAATGGAGTTAAATCATAACTCTATGTATCTATTGGACTAGTTTTGTGAACTTGAGGCTTCACTGTGACTTTTGTGAGATGTAGAAGATGTTGTAGGTAGTTGAATAGACTGCCCTGGTGTAATGGATTCTTCTTCTTTACTCTCAGTTACCTCCCCTCCCCTTGAATCATGGGTCCCGCTTACCATTCTTGGCCCTTACCAGACTTGGCCCAACCCAGAACCAGAGAGCCCAGCCCAATGTACAAAACCAAAATGAGGCCACAATTGCTAATAGCTGAAAATACCAAGGGTATTTTGGTACGTCAATAGCTGAAAAACACACTGTCAACGTACCTTTCTTCTCCGTTTCCCCTGTCATCGTTCTTTCAAAATTCCCCGCCACCGTTCCCCTTTTTCGGCTGCCAAGCTTCGCCGAATCAGCTTCTGCATTCGCAACACTATAACGCAGGCAATCATCTCTCGCTCCATCGACTGTTTGTTTCCCGAGAAACGCAGGAAAAAAAATGAACTCGGTATTTGACTACCGAATTCACTGAATCGCTTACTATAGTACTTTGATTTTTGCTTCCGACTTTGTATTCACAAAATTCATCAGCAACTAGAGAATTGAATTTTCACTCTGATTATTTTTCTTTTCCTTTTCCGTATTTATTCTGTTCGATTTTGTTCTTGTGCTGCTAAAACCCTGCGTTTTAGGGTTTTTGGATTTCGGTTTTCAGTGTTCGACTTGAGATTTTTGAATTTTTTCGATATCGAAAAGTGCATGTTGGGGATTTTAATTTACTGCAACCTTTTTAGCAAATGCGTTCCTTGAAACTGGAAGTTCTGAATTTTAATTCCTTTCAATTATTTGGATTTTGAATTGAAATAATGTGTTGGAAATGACAGCATAAATATAATTAAGTTCTTGTCGAAATCAGGGCATTTTATGATCATAACAGTTCTTTGGTTTCGACGTGTTGTAGGCTTAAAGAGTATCAACTATCAGTATGGGTGACTTGTCAAGGTAAATTTCTGTGCAATATGTTTTCAGATTTTCTGGACAAATTTTATTTTCTATTTTTACTGTCAATGCAATCATTTTCAGGGAGGATTTTAGTAATACGCTTCGAATACTTGTTGCTACGGATTGCCATCTGGGTTATATGGAGAAGGATGAAATACGGCGGCATGATTCATTCCAGGCATTTGATGAGATATGCTCAATAGCGGAACAAAAGAATGTAATAGCTAATATTTCCTACTGGTTGTATTTGTAGTCTCACCCTACCACTTTGCCAGTGTGGTTTGATTCCCTTTCTTTAATTTCTTTTAATTTTGTGTCCACATTTGGAGAAATATGGTATTGCAAAGCTCTTTTCGATTGAAACTGTTTCCTTATACTTTCTGTGAACTAACACATTTTGACATTTATCAACTACCAGGTGGACTTTTTGCTGCTCGGCGGTGATCTGTTCCATGAGAATAAGCCTTCAAGGTCCACACTAGTTAAGGCCATTGAGATTCTCCGCCGGCATTGCCTCAATGATCAGCCAGTGCAGTTTCAAGTTGTTAGTGACCAGACTGTCAATTTTCCAAATACGTACGTTATGAATCACCTGCACATTTGTTGTTTCCTTGGAATTTTCACTGCAATGATATGTCTAAGTTGACTGCACAATTGAGATTTAGGACTACAAACATCTATCTTTTCACTCTGATGTGTTTTTGCATTTAAGTTTGTATCCGAAACTTTGCCTTTATTGGTAAGGATATGCACCCTTAATTACAAAATGCTTTTTCTAACAGATTTGGTCATGTAAATTATGAAGATCCTCACTTCAATGTTGGTTTGCCAGTGTTTAGTATTCATGGAAATCATGACGACCCTGCTGGAGTGGTATGGATTCTATCTGGTGAAGTTGTGTGTGTGTATTGGCCTTTTCACTTCTGTTTTTAACATTATCAATGTTTCTGATCAGAAATCATTTTTATCACCATGGTTGTAAGATTTTGTTAGTTTTTTTTTTTATCGTACATAGCTCACTGGTCAAGTTTGTTTCTTGTAATTAGAGGGTCATGTTTCCATAGGATTCAACTTACAACCCTAATCAGCATTCTATCCCACAAGAAAGAAACTCTTAACTTATTAGCCTTGTCAGCAAATTCAGACATACCATTTTCTGTAGTGATGTGTTTTCTAAGCATATAGATTTACAGTTAGTAAAGGATTTGAATGGTCTTGTTAAAATATCAAGAAAAATATGTTCATCTTTTGGAATAAGCTGCATCTAATTTGAACAGTCTTTGGACCCATGAGAAGTGATCCCCAAAAATGGGCCAGAAACTTACTAGTTCTGTTATTATATATCCAATCAATGTAAGAGAGAGAGAGAGAGCGGGTGTTTAAAACATAGAGAGGGAGGGTACAATAGGCTAATGGTTATGTGTATATTAAAGAATAGGGTTATTTTTTAAATAACAATTATGATACCAGAATGAGGAGCAAGGACCCCCTCTTTTGTACGCTCATACATGATATTTATCGATTTTCTGAAACATGTTTGCTACAGCTGTTTGAAGTACCATGTATTTGTACTTCTTAACGTTATGGTTATTGACAGGATAATCTTTCTGCGGTCGATATTCTCTCAGCGTGCAACCTTGTAAACTATTTTGGGAAAATGGGTCTTGGGGGTTCTGGGGTTGGTCAGATCACTGTGTATCCTATTCTCATGAGGAAGGTTAGTATATGGATTTAATTAATAGTAGGATTGAGAGGATCAAATGTCTTGTTTTGGTGAATAGCCTTTGTGTTGTATGGCTCATAACTTGTTCTGAATTGCAGGGTGCAACATCAGTGGCTCTCTATGGTCTCGGAAATATTAGAGATGAACGGCTCAATAGAATGTTTCAGGTATTTTATGTTGAGAATTTTGCTTTCTGCTGTTTACTTGCAGGCTTCTAATCATATATGTATTGGGCATATTATTCATATTTCAGACACCACATGCTGTACAATGGATGAGACCTGAATCTCAAGAAGGGTTGGAAGTGTCAGACTGGTTCAACATTCTAGTGCTTCATCAGAACAGGTTTGGTGTGTGTGTGGGTGGGTGGGTGAGATTGGATCAATCATGATTAAGGAGGAATCCTGACTTGTATCAGAATTTCATTTGGTTGTGGTTTAACTTTAAGTTGTCAATCTTCCTAGTTATGAAGTTATATAATTTTGTGTGCAGAGTGAAGACAAACCCAAAAAATGCCATAAATGAGCACTTTTTACCACGCTTCCTAGACTTTGTAGTGTGGGGGCATGAACATGAATGCCTCGTGGATCCTCAGGTGCCAGTGAATACTGCTTTATCAATACATGCAGTAATTGTGTGACTGTCTCTCTGGGTGCGTAGTTTTGGTCTTGTTTAGGAGGGTGCCTTACAGGACTTTACATGGATTTTGTTTTTGACAGGAAGTTCCAGGGATGGGATTTCACATTACACAACCTGGTTCTTCAGTTGCAACATCACTGATTGACGGAGAATCAAAGCCAAAGCATGTGCTCCTTTTAGAAATTAAGGTTGCACATAAGTCAATGTTAGATCTGTATTTTTTCCAGAAAGCAGCATCTTTTGATCCTTTCTACTCCCAAACTGAGTTGGATACTGATATACTTTTATGCAGGGGAATCAATACCGTCCAACCAAGATTCCTTTGACGTCAGTGAGGGCGTTTGAGTACACAGAGGTGATTTAGTGTTTACCTTTTCATCTACATTATAACTTTTGATGAATATCTTTTTTTTTTTTCTGTTACAGATTGTATTAAAAGATGAACCTGAAATTGATCCCAATGATCCAAACTCAATTCTTGAACACTTGGACAAAGTGGTAAGTGTAATTGACAAGTAATATTTGACTGTTGTACTTTCCCTTGCCTTTCCTTTTTCCCTGTATTATATCCTCTGATGCATGTGCTGTTTATTAATAATTTAGATTTGAATTTCTATAGGTCAATGCTCTGATAGAGAAATCTAGGAAAAATGTTGTTAGCGCATCACAGCTCCAACTTCCATTAGTCCGAATAAAGGTAATATTTCCAATTTAACTTAAGATGTTGGTATTATGATGGTGATTCTCATATATGCACCCTCGTATCTCGAGGCCTTTTTCCTGTCTCATGTCTTGCCTTCAGATCTACAAGTATTTGTGCACATATGAATGCTCTCTTTTTTTCTCAATGAAACCCTAACCTCCCCTTCTGTGCAACCATATAAGTTCTCTTGATGAATTGGCAGGTGGACTATTCTGGATTTATGACAATAAATCCTCAAAGATTTGGACAGAAGTATGTGGGGAAGGTACATTCACTAATCCTGGATCAGTATTCTACTGCTGATTTTTCTAGTATCACATTTTGGAAATAAATCATTGCTATTGTAATGACTTTAAGGTTGCAAACCCACAAGACATTCTTATATTTTCAAAGGCTTCAACAAGGGGCCGGAGCGAAGGTACTCCAACTTATAAGTTCCATTACTTTATTTAATTTTTGAATAACAAGCTTGGTGCACTATGACATATGAGATTTTCTTCATATTAACCTCATAGGCCCATTATATAAACAGGTTCCCACAAGTTAAATCTTAGTGCTGGCATCAGTCTAAAGACTTTCACATACATTAGCTACAGTTATTATGTTATATCTCAAACGAAAGTGATGGTAATAAAATTTGACGCGACTTTAAATGAAATTCTCTCCATGTTAGAGAAGTTCAGTTCTGACATCACTTTGACAGTAGAATCTGTTACTCGGGGATTTCGTTACAATCAGAGCTATTACTGAAGTCCATTAAATGTTAGCATTCTTACATTCACAGATTTTGAGTTACTTATTTCTTATCTTTTGTTGTAGCTAAAATTGATGATTCTGAACGGCTTCGCCCAGAAGAACTAAATCAGCAAAACATAGAGGCTTTGGTTGCTGAAAATAATCTGGTATCAACCATCATATTCCTTCTTTCCTGTATTCAGTATATCATGCCATCTAGTTCTCATTGGATTTGTTTATATACAGAATATAGTTTTGTTAGTTTCACACACCTCAACTGACTTCTGGAAAACAATTTCAGTGGAAAACTGAATGTGATTGAAACTTGGCTCTTTTTGTCCTTTTCTATCATAAGCAAGGGTTTATGATTCGAGGATATGATTTCTTTTTTGGATTACTGCTAAAATGGAAGTCATGTGGAAAATATTGAAAACAATAACACAATTACTTACAGGCTTACAGCTTGTAGATTTTATTTTAAGGTTAAAACCCTCATGGTGATATCTGATCATGCAGAAAATGGAGATCCTTCCTGTCAATGATTTGGACGTTGCATTACACAATTTTGTTAGTAAGGATGACAAAATGGCTTTCTATTCTTGCGTGAAATACAATCTTGAAGAAACTCGAGTGAGTACTTGCTTTCTTTAAAGTTTCAACTGTTTGTTGTATTATCTTGTGAAGTATGCTACTGACAATTCCCTTTTCTACTTCTACAGAAGAAAATTGCTAAGGATCCAGATACTGTAACATTTAAAGAGGAAGATTTAATCGTTAAAGTCGGAGAGTGCTTGCAGGCAAGAATGATTAAATTTCAATTTTTTTTTAAATTTCATCAGTGATCAAGTATTACCCTATTCTAGTCAGTTTCATGGACAATTATTTTGCCCTGCTGGGGCCTTCAGGGTTGTCATTGGGGTTTGAAATGAGGCAGTTAGTTCCAAAATGCATAGCAGTCTACTTTTAGTCTCTTGAGACCTCTTTTGCTAATTTCATTTAGTTTGGCTTTAGTTCTTAGATGTGGGAACAACATATATACGTGATTCAAGGTTTGCAATTTATTGATCATAATAGGAGGCAGTTTTGACATAAAAGAAAAAACATAGAAGTTGGAATTTGGGATTTTTAGGTTCGAAGGAGCTACATTTCTTCATGCATCTCACCCTGTTGTGGCCTAAGCATCACAATGGCAATTAAGGAGGGGTTGCTTCCAATTTACATTGACCAGACATTTATATTATATATGCAGGAACGTGTCAAGGAAAGGCCTACGAACTCTAAGAATAACTCTCCATTCTCCTCCACTGCTCCTCCCTGGGAGGTAATTCTGATTGTAGTCTTCTTTTGAGAATTTGCATCAGTTTTCTATGTTGCATCCATTTCAGAATCTATTGGCTGATGCATGTGCCTACTGTTTTCATGTTTAAGCTTTTGTTCTTCGTGTAGGATTTCAGAAGTACAAGCGCTGCTGGAACTGCAAGTGCAGTTTCTTTCAGTGATGATGAAGACGCAACGCAGATGACTGCCTCAACAACCACTGCCAGAGGCCGCAAGGGCAGGCCATCTACCTCAGAAGTTGGTAAGGGTAAAACCACTACAAGAGGAAGGGGCAGAGGCAAGGGCAGGGGCACCAGTTCCTTGAAGCAGACGACCCTCGATGCATCTCTTGGATTTCGGCCTTCTCAGAGGTTTTTCTTTGACCTAAGTTTGAGAAGATATTCAATCAATTGAGTGACCACTTCATTTTAAAACTTAATTAATAATTAGCAATTTAATTAGTAGCTTTATAGGTGTGAGAGAGAAATGTGTAGGAACAAATATAGCTGTAAAACTTTATTCTCCCACCGTGTGATATGTGTTATCATTCTCTCTGGTATTCAACATTAAAGTCTACCACAAAATGCAAGTAGAAAACAAGAGGAAAAGGGATACTTCAAGTACGCTTTAATCCAACTATTACCCTTAACCTTTATAGGACTTTAGCTTTTCCATAACAATTTCATTTTTTTGTTTTTTGTATTTACTAATGTTTTCAGTTAAAAATATCTATATGGTATCCTTTTTCTGCGCCCTACAGGTAGTGCTGCTAACTGGGGATTCCTTTCTTTTTAGTCCTTATTGCTGTTCTTTGTGGCGGATTAATTTCATTTTGCATATGTCATAGTCGTTGACTCTGAGGTGAACAAATAAACGCAATAAAAGAAGCAATTAGGATGAAAATGAACTAATGTCAAATCCCAAGAACGCAACTAATGCAGTCTTCTTACTAAGAAACCAACTCCGGTTAGACAAGAAAACAAGTTCTGACATTGCAAAATCATGACTTATGAGGAAGTATTCTAAGTAGTTAATAGCAAGCAGTTAGAAGTCTGCTGCACGTTTGGTTCATATTGCATTAATAAGTTGAGACATTCATGTTCTCAGTTTGGTATCTTAGCTAATATAGTTACTGCAGATCTGCATCAGTTGCTGCAACTGCCGCTGTACGAAGTATTGCTGATGATGGGGATGATGTGGATTCTCCTTCGAGTGAAGAAGAGTCGGGGAAACTTGGAATTGATGAGGTTGAAAACAGTTCGGTATGGATTACCTTCTTGCTCAACTGAGTTTTGGCATTAAATGAGTAATAGCTAATGAAAACTCAGGGTGTTCTTAAGTTACTGTCAATTGACTGGCGCAGCTCCTTTTGACTTGTGCCAACCAGTATATAATTTTGCACGTTTTCATGTTCCATGAACCGAATCAATGTGGTTTGTGATTTTCATTTGATAAGATAATATGGTTTCAATTATTGAAGGAGAATGATGAAATTCTTCCAAGTAGAGGACGGAAAAGGGCTGCTCCAAGGGGGAGAGGTAGAGGCTCTACACAACCATCTAAGCGTGGAAAGAAATCAGATAGCTCTGCAATTAACCGAATGTTTATGAACAAAGATGATGATGATGACGATGATGACAATGTGACAAAGAGATTAAATAAGCCTCTGCCTCGGGTTGTTCTTTCTTCTATTTCGTTTTACCTGCTTCTGTTCTTATGAGATTTGCAATAGTACTGACCTTTTGTTCTCCTGTTTTGTAGGTCACGAGAAATTATGGCGCTCTTAGAAGGTAACAATCAGTAGAGTTCATTCATGCTTCGACAAAGAAATCCAACTTGATGCAACGGTTTCCACCTTATGTACCTCCATTTTGGGCCATAATGACGTAGGAGCTAAATAGTACAGAGCTGGGACAAAGACAATCCATCCGTAGAGGCTTATGATTGAAGTCGACATTCAAGCTGTTTGAATGTTCCTTCCGAAAGGTCGCGAAATGTAATTTGATGGTTAAAAGAGTGGATGCCCGCTTCAGTTGATTTTGTTCCAAATCGAGTTAATGTTGTTTTTCGGGTACTGTCCAAATATGTCTTGAGTGATACATGATGTGAGAGAACTTGAAAATTTTGGGGTATCACAGTACAGAGAGAGAGAAGCAGAGTTCCTTTCTGATTATGCATAATCCTCATCAGTTAAAGATAGTGAGCATGGTTTCTGGCAATGGTTTCCAGCCACCAAACAAAGCAACCATGGTATCAACGGGCAGGTTGGCTGGTATCTGTGGTCGCAACATCCATCTGATTTGTTTTAGCTTGGAAACAACCCCGTTGGCTCAGGCAACCCGTAATCTATATGGTGCTTGTATTTTTGGAAGTCAAGAAAAAAACTTGTGTTAAGCCTTTGAAGCGAACGATTTACGCGTCTAACATTTCATTACAGGAAGCTCTAATAGTTTCATAATTATATGAATTACAGATTCACACCCTCTCTCTTTCAATTCGTCACAATGAAAGGATTTCGGTGGGAAAATTCCGTGTGGGGGGCGCGAAAATAGCGCCACTCGAAGAAAAGAAAAACAAAAGCATCGCAACGGGGACAAGAGATCACCTCAAAAATGTACACATAAGAAAACAAACTCATGGCAATCAGAAGAAAAACTTCCATAGAAATAGTGAAGGATCCTCTGGGTCAGAGAAATTTTCGGAACAGTTTAACGCCATAAGAACAAAACGGTACCACCAAAATGTCGGACCATACGGGGGCCAAACTTTGTTTCACTCTACTTTTCCTCCAGTGTTAGAAGTGATGTTAGGTTTACACTATACATACAGATCGGTTAGGCTGCACTGGTCTCTGGTCTCTCATCTGAAATGGGGTCTCTTTGGAACGTCCTTCAGGCTTACCAAATGGCCTTGACCACCGACTTTTCCCTGCTCAGAAGAAGCTCAACGTTATCAGATTACTAAGCAAAAACATCTGCAGTTCATTAGCAATACAGTTACTAATCGAACATCGTATTGGAATTATGGAACACAAATTTAGTTAGAGAGATTGTACATGTTCAGATAACAAGTAGCCTAGCAATATCAACTAAGTCACTGCCCAAGAAATGATGCTCCGTCTATATTGCAGCACATACAAACGCCTAATGAGGTTCGTCGTTTGTTTTTTTTTCAGGGATGCACCCTGAAAGCCTGGCGTTGGCTTCTCTAAGGCATTGGAAACCAAAATTATGGATCCCTATTCTTTTGCAAGATCATCTGTCAGGATTGGCAGCATCAAGTAAAGGTTAACTCTCAACGATAAATGTAGCCTCCACTCCCAACCCACACTTAAAAGCAGAAAGCCTCTTTCCCTCCGCTGCCTCATCTCATGTACCACTCAATGCCTGCATTGACCAATCGAACCTAGAACATGGAAGAATTATCTTTTCCAACTCTTTTTCTTTAGCACTTATCTATAAATCAAAGAGAGTTCCGGTGAGAATTGCGTCCCTGTCTTAAGCGCATTATCATTGCATGTAAAACTCGATTTAATTTTTAATAACACTGACAGGCGAAAGAGTTGTTTTTACTCGAAAGGTTATAAGTGGAGAGAAGATGGAATTTTTTCCCAATCCTTTAGACAAAGACAAAAGATAACAAAGAACCAATTAATAGACTAATTATGTACCTTTCCAGCCAGTCCCGTTCTGTCAGTCCCTTGCAGAATGCTTTGTTTTGTCCCTTTCGGACTCCAAACCATGGTTACAGGAGCAATTCCTTTGCTACTGCATTTCTGACTTCCGGCCATCCTCCCTTTCATATTCTCTTTTCCTGAGGCAGCCATTCTGTTAGATCCACCACCAATAACTGGCTTCTCCTTAGATTTTACAGTAGCAGTAGTTGATTTATTTTCATTAACTCTAACTGGATCCAAAGGTTTCCTTCTTAGAATCTGATATTGAACCTGCACAAACAGCGATTCACGTTAATATCAATCTCGTGGTCCATCACTGCATACTATGTGAAGCGAGATCAAAATCAATATGAATAAAATGTACGAATAAATTGCAAGAAAACCATGACCAAATATGGCAGCCCTAAATATGCTTTTCAGGGAGGGGTGGAATTTTTAACGCATGTTACGGAAACAGGGAGAGAATGAGATAAATTTCTCATTAGCCTAAAGGTTTTAGATAGAGTACAGATAAGTCCCTTACTAGTTGGCGATTACTAGTTGTACGACATCTCACCTTTGGTTTTGCAGCTTCCACGTGGACTGACTTTGAAACATTAGGTCCCATTCTGTTGTTTGCAGCCCCTCTCTCAATCTTATGCGTAGACGACTTGGATACTTTAGAAGGTCTTATTCTGTTCTTGGTTGCATAACTCATTCTTGCCACATTTCTGCTATCTGGGGTTCTTTCTTTGTACTGTATTGATGTAGATGTTGAGGTCCTGCCATCAGAACCAGGATTTGAAGATGATCCCACACTAGACTTGCTGGATGACGATTTACGGCCTCTTGATTGCCTTCTATCACCATTAATCTCCACTCTGGCTGCTGGCCTTGTAATACCGCTTTTCCTGAAACCAGCCTTTATGACTGAAAATATCCCATTTGTTTGACTCAACGCCGGATTTGATTTCTCCATAAACTTCTCTTGCTGCTGCTGACCACTCTCAGATGTAATGGTGCTTGTTGTACTGCTTTCATCTGCCTTGTTTGTCACAGAACTCGAACTACATGTTGGATCTCCACCAGAAGACGTTGGCTTAGAGCAACTGGGTATGTGATTTGCAGTTAAACTGCTTTTACAAACTGAACTTGATTTGGAACTGGATGTTCCTTTCAACTGTATAAAGCTTGATTTGGGTTTCATCTCATCTCTGGACGACCCAGAATTCCCACAGAGAGATGTCCCACTCAGAACTTTGTCTAGGTGCCGCTTATCTGCAAAATCGTGGTTTTCCCCGCTCCACTTCTTGCTTACGAAGTCTTTGCCTCTTGACTTAGATACAGAAGATGGAAGTTTTGGCGAAGATGGTTCTACCAAGTCAAAGTTTATGGCCACACCCTCCTCAACTGAATGTGAAAATGCAGCCTTCAACTGGCGGGAAGAGCATTGGTGGAACCTAATAATTCCATCAAATTACCAGAACTCAGCATTCTTCTTGGACGACATGAATTGAAAAGACAAAATGGAGAATACCGCATAATCGAAGGGCCAAAGGATACTTACAGGTGGGTTCTGTAAAACCAGTCATCATCACTGCAATGAATCCAAATAAAGAAGAATTATAAACCATTTCTACACACAGAAGAATTATAAACCATTTCTACACACAGAAGAATTATAAACCATTTCTACACACAGAAGAATTATAAACCATTTCTGAAAATTAAGAGGAAAAAAACGCGTGGGAACGTGAGACGATATTTGTTTCTGAGCATAATAGAACCCACATATGTTGGTTTGTTGAGTTGGCTTCTAATGTGAGATCCACCCACATTGGCGCTTCAATATCTTCCTGTATTAATCAGCAAAGAAAGAAGTAAACAGGTAAATTTGAGGTCCAGAGAAATTGCATGAAATAAAAGAGAACAAAATGCACCTTCAGAGTTGGTTAGGATATGTTTGGTTGCTGAGAAAATGTAGACTAAGAAAAAGAAATAGCAGGGTAAACATGAACAAGAATAAAGATTGCAACATCGAATACGAAAAATTGCCAGAATCCAAAGAAATTCACACACAAAATATAAAATCACAGAAATCGAAAACTATCAGAAGCTCAAACAAAACCCAGAAACGAGACTAAAGATATCAAAATTCAGAAACCCAGATTCCTAACAAGACGACCCACGTTTCAATCAAACCAGATTCCTACACCCAATAAATCCAATTTCAATTCGAACTCAAAATTAAACAAAATTAACTATAATTAAACCCAAGAACCCCAAATTCCCAACCCAAAAAAAACCCTTAATCCGAGGAGAGAGAGAGAGAGCAAGTTCAAGAAAGATGAAATTTTGTACCAGAAATGCCCAGTGATCGTTGCTGTTCTTGAGAGCCATATTCTTGTCTCCTTCAACTTCTTTGCGTCGCTGAAAAGAACCTCCAAAAGCCTCAGGCGAATCGGCTTCTTCTTTCATCCATGACCATCCTCCATTTTTGCTTCTGTTTTGCTATTTTGGAAGGCACAGTATGTATGCCGTTTGAGCTTTCACGGTTGCGAGCCCCCAGCGACGTCGTTTTGGATTTGAACGGCTGAGATTGATCAGGTCCGGGATGCGGAATGTTGTTTATTATTGTGAATGGAGAGGGCGAGGTTGAACTATTTGACCGTTGGAGGGATTCAAATTTGATCCAGGAAAATAAATAGAAGGTCGCATTGGTTATGGGCCTGGGTTCAATTTGAAGTGGGTTTCAAAATGGGCTGTTGTTGGGCTCAATTTTCTCGCCTTGCATTCTGAGGTTTCGAAACCATGTCAATATATGTTTTTGACCTATTTTGACTGTATAGTCTTATGTTAAATTGACAAGGTGATAGAGGTATGACCCATTTTTAGGTTGACGTAGAAGTCAAATTTGCACTATAAGGACCCAAATGTGGAGAAGGTGAAGTTTCATGATGATTATTTTTTGTCTACGTGGTGCAAGTGTGGCTTTTATGTCAGTTTAGGCGAAAGACTTGATGATCAAAGTACAACAAAATAGAAATGCATATGACATCAAGTATTGGGGTGCAATATAAAACGATAGAAACTTTGTAGCCTGTTTGAAAAATCATCCCAAATCTAAGGAGTACAATGTCATTAGCTCATTATAATTTATACCGAATCGTTAGCTCCCTATTACAAATAGCATCACACGTAGAACTCTTAAGATTTTGTGCAAAAAAGGGGCAATATCGGTAACAAGAGGGTAGATGGTAATGACTCTAATGAGATTATGTTGCCACGTGTCATTCTAGTATTGGGTTGTGATACATTTTTCAATGTAGTTAATAGATGGATATCTTATGAACCGATGATCGAAACCCTATTAGTTTCAACCAAGTGTGCCTTTGACGTGGGCTTATTTTCTCAATGCAATGGGGATATTAGCGTGCTCATCAAATGCCACATTAGGAGAAAAATTCGGACTATTAAATTTATATCTTCCTCTTTTATTGATATATGTGGTCTCGTCCGCTGAGGCTGCCCAGGAGATCATGAAAACCCATGACACCACGTTCGCCAACAGACCCCAAAAGGGTTCGCTCTTTTCGTGCAGTGAGAGAAGAGAAGACCGAATCCTTGATCAGCAACATAACTAAGCAGTGCTCCTCCTCCTCTTCAACGTCAACATCGTCAACTTTGAATTTAAGCGAAATGCTCATGACGCTTACTAATGAGGTCATCTGCAGAGTGGCTCTAGGGACGAAGTATGAGCTCGGAGAACATGGGAAGAAGTTTAAGGCGCTTTCTCGGGAGGTGTCGGACTTGATGTCATGTATATCCCATGGCTTGCTTGGATCCCACGTCTCAATGGTTTGGATGCTAGGTTTGACAATCTGGCTAAACGTACGGTTCGATGACTTTTTAGAGGCGATCGGCTGTTCAAGAGCATATGCATGGATGATGCTCTTGTCAAGAGCGAGGACCAAAAGGATATTGTGGACATTTTACTTTCCCTTCAGAAAGAATAAATAGCTAATTCTCCTATTGATCGAGTTAGCACAAAGGCTATCATTTTGGTAATTAGCACTCCCTTGATAGTGTCTTATCTTTTAATAACAAAATGCTTGAATGAATAAATTTACTCATAAAATGATGAACGTCTTAAGTTTGATGATCTCATTGTTGACACACTATCTCATACAGATGAGTCTCACATACAATGATAAAGTCTACCTCTACTATTGAATGGGTTAGCAAATATGCACGATCAGTTTTGTGGGTATAAATATCATTATTGGTTTAGTTTTGATATCCTTATTGTAAATGCTTATATAATTTAGTAGTTTTCAATTAAACTACCTATAATAAATTCCTTTTAATTAGAAATATAGAAAAAAAAAAAAAGAACATGTTCTATATATAGTTCAGTAGTAACCACCCGATTGAATCACATTAACTAGGTACTTAGATGTGTTAATTAATTTAATTGACTTTGGCTCACTAACCTGCTTGTAGGATATTTTTGTTGGTTGGAATGCACTACTTGAGGGCAGTGATCAAGGAGAGTCTCCGGGAGAGTCTCCGCTTACATCCTCCAGCTCCAATACTATTGCCAAGGACGTCGCCGCAAGGTGTGAAAATAAACGATTACGACATTAAAGCCAACACACAAGTTCTGGTGAATGCATGGCAAATTGGAAGAGATCCCAAGTCGTACGACCAGCCGGAAGAATACAGGCCAGAAATTCCGTTCGGGGCTGGAAGACGAGGCTGCCCAGGGATTCAGTTTGCCATGGCTATTAACGAGATTGCTTTAGCAAATTTAGTGCACAAGTTCGACTGGGGATTGCCTGATGGTGCAAGAGGGAGGACTTAGACATGACTGAAAACATTGGTGCAGCCCTACATAGAAAGTATCCTCTTAAAGTGGCTATTCCATTTTTTTTTAAATACATTTGATATTGGTAAAAATAGGTGTGTGGATAGCACCACTGATGATATTATCTACATTAAGGAGGTGAAGGAGTGCGCTAAACTTCACAATAGGCTAGCCATAATAATTTGATTCGAATTCGCCTTTGGCGAGAATCGAACCTAAGACATCTCACTTACAAGTGAAAAAGAATAACACTAGACAATAGTACTAAGTGACGTTATTCCATATTCCATAAGGAGTCAGTCACGTAATAAAACTGCTTCAAGGACAGTGTGGTCCTATAATATTGGCCTTCAAATAGTTGCCCAAAGATAGAAAAATACCGGCCGTCCAAACCATATTTCAATTAAGTAATTTGAATTTACCATCGAATATATGTTCTTCTGACTATATAGTATTTTAGAGGATGATCAAGGGTCTGGTTGGTCACGTTCTAGAAATTAGTTTTTCATTTTATAGATACAAAAAGGAGTGTAAAGTATGTTCGGTATTCTATTTAAAAAAAATAGAGTTAGTAAGAAAAAACCACACCATGCAATATTTAACTTAGGTTGTAAAACAAAGTTGTTGTTTTAAGAAGAAATAAAAAACCCCAAAGTATAGAAAACTTTATTTTAATCCGTGGAAAAGATGACTTTTAGACTAAAATCTTGTGTAAGATTAAAATCTAATTTTAGTCCCTTGATACATTTAATCACCTCATTTATTAATTATATTTTGATGTTTTATTTCTTTTTTTCTTCCTAATTTTAATGTACTAATTACATATATCTTAATTTCCATTTCATTCATATCATAATATATTTTATTATAGACATTTAGGTAAACTAATTTTTTTTTTATATAATATATTCTGATACACTTTGTGTTCTTCATTTAGGTACATTAATTCAATCTAATACATTTCAGTACATACACCTTCATACATACATTCTGGTACAGACATTTAGGTACATTAATTCATTATAATATATTTCGGTACAGTCATTTAGGCACATCTCAATTCATTTTAATATATTTTCGATACACTATGTATTTACATATTTTTCTTATATGTCACTATTTTTTTTTAATGTTTTCTCATTTAGATACATTTATAAGAATACAATTGGGGCAAGTTAAACAAAATTAATAAATTAAATGTGTATATTAATAAATTCAAATATTTAATGAGAGACATTGAATAAAATACATATTAAATATTAAAACAAAAACAGAATTTGAATTTGAATTAAAGTACACATCAAAGGATTAGAACCAATATGTAATCTAACACCTGGGTTTTAATTAAATCTTAATCTTTTTCAAGGATTAAAGTTCAAATACCCCCCAAAAAATTATGTACGACACCACCACCTTATAATTGTCATCACAACTGACACTCCAACCACCATTGCGATCACCACCACATCACTCCCCTCGTACCATTAACACCTTCATCTCTATCACACCACCACCACCCCCATACCCAATTTTTTAAAATCCTTCCTAACTAGAATTTAGAGAGGATTTCAAAAAAAACAACTTCAATCATGCTCACTATCCACCTCCTAAGATAGAGATTCATTTAGGAGCTCCTAAATATAGAGAAAAAGAAAGGAGCTCCCAATGGCTCTCTATAATTAATGCAAATTGTTTTAATATTATTTTAAATAATTAATTAATTAACTAATTTTTTTGGTAAATAAAGAATAATATTAACAGGGCAAAGGTCAAAGAAAACAGCAAGCAGAGAGGAACTCTCAAAGCACCAGCAACACAAAAGGGTAAAAACCCAAAAACAAAGACTAACCAATGCAGAGGAAGGAGACAAGACAACCTAGAGCCTAAGGAGCAGCAACATTCCAATTATGGAAGACCATCATGTTAATGGTGGAGGGCTTAGCATGCAAAGTACACAACCGGCGCCGGATCATATTAGTGATCGACTGAAGGAGAGCAACAGGGGTTTAATTTCCTGCAATTGTTGAAGATGCAGTTATTATGTTCACACCATATGCAATAAACAGTGACTACGAGAGGGAGTTTTCTAACCATCATGGGAAGGGATTTCACCCGTCAATGGGTTGCCACATAGTCATTATGACTCTCTAAAATAAAGAGTATGATTAGAGTACAACTTTTTTAAACAGCTCCTAAAATAACTTTTTAATTATTTTAGCTAAAACATTACTATGAATTAGAGAACAATATTGGAGATGCTCCAATCTGGAACCAAAGGGACCTAAAAAATATTCCAGCACGACATGCTTGTACGTGTGACACTTCAATTACTCGTGAGAGATTAAAGAATTCATAACATGTACGAACTTATTAGTTGGCTCATTCATTATTCCCTTGTTTAGCTGCATATAAAACATGAACTTATTAGTTGACTCATTATCTCTTCACTTGTAAGTGAGAGGTTCTAGATTCGAATCTCGTGAGATGCTAATTCGACACTAATTTATTTCGTTACTCCTTAGTGTAAATATATCGTTGTATAAAAAAAAATATGTTGTTTTCAAGCCCCTTCCCCCAAGCAAAGGCAACATGTCCTTATAAATTTGGAGAATGATTTACATGGAATAGCCAGTACACAGCTATTGTGGCATCACAAGCCAATAGTATAATTTACATTATATAATAACATGTCATGTACGTTTTTCTCTATTTTTTATTATATTATTAAATCACAACGTCACGTATGATTGTGAACTCATTTTATGTAAGATGGTCAGAAGTAATCGGAGACATTAAATCACAACCACCATTCATTGATCCATCGGCAATGTGCCGTAGGGCCCATACAAACACTAAACCCATCTGTGCCACACAGTGCAAAATTTCCCAACAAAATACTAAGGACTTGTCAGTTTGTGATGTGATGTGGCCTAGCTAGATAAAATGTGGATAGAAAGATATGTGTTGGAGATGCTTAAAAATCCTTTGAAGCCTTTTCATTGGTTGATTCAAACCCTCATAATCCCCACCAATACTTGCCACCCCTGCAGTCTGAACCACCCATCTGTGCATAATATTGCACACACAGCTTCCCTTTCTACACACTTCCAAGCTTCAACACAATTCCACCAATTAGTTCATCGGAAAACAAATCAGGTCAATTGAATTAAGTTGTGAAAGCTTGGAAAGTCATGGCAGCATCTGCTAGCTCAAGCACTCTTCTAAGAACAACCCCATTTCTTGGCCAAAGCCGAGGGCCAAGTTTCAACACTCTTAGAGATGTTGTCCCAATGGGAACTGGCAAATACACCATGGTATGTATCTGTGTTTTTATTTTATTCGAGCGATAGTCTACACTAAGTTAGTCTAAACTACGGAATGCATGTCTAATGTTTGGGGTTTGTGACATGAATAGGGGAATGATTTGTGGTATGGACCAGACAGAGTGAAGTATTTGGGACCCTTTTCCGCTCAGACGCCTTCGTACCTGAACGGAGAATTCCCCGGTGATTACGGATGGGACACCGCAGGGTTGTCAGCTGACCCCGAGGCCTTTGCCAAGAACAGGGCTCTTGAGGTATTTCAACACTTCAAGTACTGTTAATTTCTCACTGTCATTAGTGTGTGGTTTGCTTTGCCCACTACCCAAATATCCCAAATAGTTACAAATGATTAAGCACATTCAATAAAAATGCATGATATTATTGCCTTCTTTCAAAATCAAAATGAGTGGAGACTGATATTTCAGTCCTAATTCACAGTCTGACACCATAACATTCTCGATATACTACAAGATATCGTGGTTGATATACATAATTTGCATTCATTTGGAAGTACAAGTAATTAAATATTGCTAGTGACACTACGTACTTTACTAATGTTGTGCAACTATAGGTGATCCATGGCCGGTGGGCTATGCTTGGAGCACTAGGCTGCATCACCCCAGAAGTTCTGGAGAAATGGGTGAGAGTGGACTTCAAGGAGCCAGTGTGGTTCAAAGCCGGAGCTCAAATCTTCTCTGAAGGCGGCCTTGACTACTTGGGTAACCCCAACCTTGTCCATGCTCAGAGCATCCTAGCAGTGCTTGGGTTCCAAGTCGTCCTCATGGGTCTCGTTGAAGGGTTCCGCATCAACGGTCTTGATGGCGTAGGAGAGGGCAACAACCTCTACCCCGGTGGGCAATACTTCGACCCTCTCGGCCTTGCCGATGACCCCGCCACCTTCGCCGAGCTCAAGGTGAAGGAAATCAAGAATGGGAGGCTAGCCATGTTCTCCATGTTTGGATTCTTTGTCCAAGCCATTGTGACCGGGAAGGGTCCCCTGGAGAACCTCTTGGACCACCTTGACAACCCTGTAGCTAACAACGCATGGGTCTATGCCACCAAGTTTGTGCCCGGTTCATAAATTAATCTTCAGTTCCTCTAATTAGTAATTGTTAATCATGTTTGGGAGAACGTAATTCAATGGGGAATTTTATGTAGATGTCAATACTTGCCGTTTTTATTGATCAGATTTTTCAAATTTCACTTTGTGTACCAATTCTAAAATTACTTTGTATCCTCTCCTTTTTTATTCGAGCGATTTAATATAAACTACGGGAAAAGAAAATAAAACTTGGGTGTAAAGAGTGAGCTGGCTCCTCTAGCGAACTTGGCTACGCCCAAAGGAAGAAGATGAATTACTAAACACATTGGTATCCCTTCCAATCCCCGCAGAATGGCGCAGGGTTAGAAAAGAATGAGTTTCTTTCCGGTGTAATCGATTCTAATCCCCTCAAAACGTAAAATCATTCGCCTTTACCTTCGACATACTTTGAATTTATGTTATCCAATCCAGTCCAATTGTAGGCACCAAACTCCCTCGTCCAAACACATTGCTAAGGAGTTGAATATAGAATAATAACAACTCTACAATTATATACGTAAATTCTGCTTTTAGAAAGATAAAAAGCACATTGGAAAATCAAGTACTAATCACTTCATATATGAACACATTTTTTCCACATCTTCAATAACAAGATCTACACAGTAGCACATTACATCAATGCCAACAGATTATACACAAACTACCTAAACTAATCAACGAAGAAATAGCGGCTGAAATCACTTACGAAAGTCACAAACTACCTAAACTATTCACAAGATCATCAACATTCCCACCAAGTCACAAAAATTTGGTAGATATACAAGTTTCTCTCCATAAAACTACCCCACACCAGGATTCACCGATATATATAAACAGAGGAGTAGCTACTGAAGAAGGAGAGGTAGCTTACTGAGAAAGTTAGTTTCTTTCTTCAATCATCCTCCTAGGTATCTCCTTCTTGGTCCATAATGATGAGACGGTGATTGATCATCTAAAACAAGATACTACAATGCTCTTGAGCCTATCTTTCCCCACCATTTTCTCCGTCGTTTTTCCTCTTCTGAGTGCCAAATTTTATGAAGCTTTGTCTTTGTCTCCCGTAATCTTGCCTTGTACTCTTTCTTCCAGGACTCAAACCGGTGTTTAAGTTTTCGTAAATCTTCCTCAGGATTCATATTTGCAGTTGACTGCCCGGGTTTTACCTCAACTAGAGCTTTCGCATCATCATCAAATATCTGTCTCCGCTGCTCAAATTCCTTCACCAGATTGCTGACTGCATTCAAACTGCCGTTAGCCTCACGCCCTGCTCCATTGAGGGGTGTGCTTGCACCAGGAGTTCGAGATCCCATAGACAAGGCTTCTTCAGAATCATAGCGGGGTGATGAAACAGAACCTAGTCTTCCAGGTTGACCAGCAGTATTGTCAGATGCAAGACTCTTTCTGGCTGCAGCAAGACTCGTCTGCATAATAATCACACATAAAATTCTTAGGCACTTTCGGTAGTTTCGGTGCAGGTATGCCTCTCAATAACCTTTCGCATATCTGCTGGTGTTCAGCTCTTATTCTACTTTATTGTTGGATTCGTAGGTACGAAATTTGTAAAGAGTATTAAAGGTGATACAAAGTTCGAGCTCAGTAGGAGAGCTGGCCACATACTTGATAACTAAATCCACCATATTCTTTTCAAAGAACTAAACAGCAGATTCACAAATGGTCATTTTACTTTGATTTTCCCTCACTTTTTTTATTCATCTAAGATGGAAATCGGATGTCTAGCAATCATCAATAAGAAATCATGTATTTCTTTCAAATGAGACAAATGATATAAATATAAGGTGAAAATGCATGTGTATGAGCGTGCATGCACATTGGCTGTGAAGTAAATGATCATCCAAAAGCTTAGGACTAAGATGGCGGTTCAACAATGTTAACCAAAAAAAGGTGGGGGTTCGACAACTTCATCAAGTTCAACTTAATATATGTCAACAGTTTTACTTCTTCTAAGTCAACATAAATCTTGGCTTTGGATAATCATCATCAATAAGAAACCTCGTATTTCTTTCAAACGAGACAAATGATATAAATATAAGGTGAAAATGCATGTGTATGAGCGTGCATGCACATTGGTTGTGGTGAAGTAAATGATCGTCCAAAAGCTTAGGACTAAGATGGCGGTTCAACAATGTTAACCAAAAAAAGGTGGGGGTTCAACAACTTCATCAAGTTCAACTTAATATATGTCAACAGTTTTACTTCTTCTAAGTCAACATAAATCTTGGCTTTGGATAATCATCTTCAAGTCACCAGAACTACAAACTCACTGGTCAATTTGGGTTTTCAAGGCATGCAAGCAACAATACAATTTTAATTGAATGAAGATAACCATCTCTGGTGAAACTTTATAATGCAGTTATACAGAATAAATTTAAAATGCATCATTTTAGCATCCGTTACTGTTTCAGATCTGAATAACAAATATTCAGATTGACTGAGTTGGAAGAAGAACTATACAAGTTGTGCCATTTTCCTCATTTCTTCAACTCATTTCAGGTTCGTTTTTGGTTCTATAAGCATATTACTGCTTGTGCATATCTTTTTAAAACTAAGATCAAGCATACACAAGAAAAATCACCTGTACAGACGCCATCTGCTTTTGCCACACGTCCTGCATCGATTTCATCTTTGATTCATATTCTGACCATCTTGTTTCAAATTGTTGCAGTTGCTCCTGTAATTCAGCATTTTCCTCCTCCTTCCGCACCAGAGTTGCTTCAGCCTGAAGCACCCGCCTTTGAAGCTCTGCCAAATCTGATGGCAAATCCTGTTCAGAAAACATATTCCACTTTCAGTAATTCAGATCTGAAAACCTCAGACTTATAAGAGAGTGGAAAACTAGTCAGCCTTTCATTTACAAAAACGTCCAAAAGGCAAAATTTACCAGGATGTGCGAGTATTTCTTGCAATGTTTCAGTTTTAAGTGTAAACATATCTGTTTGAAAGAATACTCTTCACACTGTAAATTTTGGAGCCTTGGAGAATGTCGAGTATACAGTGGGGCACCTTAAAATTTCATAGCCAAGGGCAATAAAATTCTTTAACCACACTGGGAAAGACTTGTATTTCAAATTGAAACTCACGATTAAGGCTAATGCAGTGCTTTTGAAAACTCAATCCTAAACCTAAAGGACATGTTTTTGGTTCTATTAATTAAAGCTAGATTGTTTCATGTGGTTAGGTGTAAGTAAAATATAACTATTGAATAAATTTTTAGACAAATAAGCTAAAAGGGTATTGGGTAATGACTAGTCAAATTTCTGTCTGGTTTCAGGGATTAAGATCTTCAAAAGGAGATGAGGCAAAGGACACAGGTCTAGCGAGTAAGTAATTACTTTATCGGAAGTACCTTCACCTCTGACATCTTCCTGCCGGCCTTCCTTTTAGATTTCCCATTCTCATGATGCAACGACTTCAAATTTTGCCGCTCATCAAGAGTATCAGGAGCACCTGCTTTCCGTCCAGTATTTTCTCCAAGACCATCTGCAACTTAAAATAACTTCCATTAAAACTAAAAAGTAGTCAAAAGAGATTGTTCCTCGATATGAACTGGACAAAAAATGGAGTTTGAACCACAAATTCAAGCATGTTGACTTCATAACATAAAGAACAGTAGGGTCTGACAAACTATAACGTCCTGAAGAGAGTCAAAAATTTGTATTGAACCAGGATTTTGTTTTTCAGATGAAATATCAAATTGTACTAAACTATGCTCTAATATATGGATAAAACCAGCTAAATATTACGAAATGAAACTATAAAAATAAGTAGGCATTACTTGACTGTATCTTTGCGACTCCTTCCTTAAGTTGATCGAAGTGGCAACGAGCCAGGTGACTGCGAAAGTATTTTTGGACACCAATTATTCCTCTCAGAACTGTCTTTCTCTTATCCTCCAATGATGCAATCTATGAACAACCAGACTCAGCAACATTAGGAAAGCCACCAGAGGAATAAACTTAAAAAGAACAGAAAGAGATGAAGAGAAAAATTCAAAACTATTAAAGGAGCTCACCTGCCCTGTTCTAAGAAACACTTTCGTATAGCCAATTTGGTACATTTCAGGGAGGACATTGAATCTTTTTAGAACAGCAATGGATAGACTTAATGGATCCCGAGGGAAATCGTCCTCCAAAAGTAGAAAGCCATACCTAATCCAAAAGACACATGAGAAAAGATAACTTGGCAGTTGTGACAGCCAGTACTATCTAAAAACCTTAAACTACTGTTCAATGTATACCAACCTTCCTGCAAATTCTTGATGTGTCATTCTAGTAGGATATCCAGATCGTGATATCCTAACAACCTCCAAAACTCCACAACACCTGAGCTGTTGTAAAACAAGGTTTACTTCATATATGCCGGGAAGCTGCTTACTGTTTGGCTTCATGCAGCTAATGAAGTGAGGTGTGCTGCTCTCCAAATGGTGCATTAGTTTAAACAATTGACCCTACAGGTATGTATGATATACAATTAAACTTTAAACGATGAACAGCAATATCAGCTATGTCTCAGCGCACTGTTAAATAATTTAGAATGAGGTGTAGCTTTCTGAACAATTAAGATCATCCACCCCCATGTTACCAAAAGAAAACTATCATCCAAACTCATCTAACAGAGTCGCATCTTACTCAGATGAAATTCATAATTTTGGCATCTGATCTAAGCATACAAAAGTTCCTATATCCAGCTAAAACTTGTGCAAGCATGTGTACCTTGAACTCGATACCAGCACTTGATTTTGAAGGGTCCAATGCATCTATCTGGCATGAACCATTTTCTGGTTTCTGGAACTGCTTAAGCTCTTTGGAGGTAAACAACTGCAGAAGTCGGCAACTGCATGATGACAGGAGTTGGACGAAAACAGAGGGCAACTTATCTCTGTTTTTTTCCAGGAAGCCACTTGTGTCATATAGAACCTAATAAAACTCCAAACGTTAGTAAAATCATCACACTATGAAAACCATTAGCAATTTTATAGAAATAAAGATCATCAATCTGTACAGGCTTACATCATGTATTGCCACTAGTATGAAAATATAAGTTGGACTATCCTCAAATTATATTTATGAGAATCAAGAAGCAACCAATACATTATCTTGTAAGCCAGTCCTTCCTTATGGTCAAGGCTTAAGTTGTTGAATAAAGCCAAGGAACCAGTCATAAGGAAAAAAATGTGTTAATCATGTGATTGCAAACTTGCAATTAACAATGGTAGCTTTAGGAGACTCAAATTTATAATGAAGATTGGTGATGAGAATGAGGATATTAAATGTTAAGAATCAAAGAAGTAAAAATTTTGGGAAGGATGAGTTGCCTGGGGTGAGTTGATGACACCTTGGTATGAATAAAGCCAAGGCATCAGTCATAAGGAAGCATATGTGTTAATCAAGTGGTTGCAAACTTGCAATTAACAATGGTTCCTTGAAGAGGATGAAGATTGGTGATGACAATGAGGATAAAAGTTAAGAATCAAAGAAGTAAAGTTTGTGAAAAGGATGAGTTGCCTGGGGTGAGTTGAAGGCACCTTCGATGTGATGCCAGAAATTTTCTGGCATCTCTCTAGGAGTGAGTTCAAGAAACCTTGGTGTAATTCCAATTTCAGACACCTTCGATGTGATGCCAAAGACCAGAGTGATTCCAGAAATCTTCCAATAAGAAGAAGATTGAAATGATGCAATGCCCATAAATTCTTCCAAAAATCTCTCTTGCACACTTCTACTACTAAATCTAGCACAATCATAATTTGTCACCACTGTTATTGTTACCTTTCCATGATTCACTTAGCTACTTTTTACGCACTAATTTCAAGGCATGCAGAAAGAATGATAAAAAGCATAGTTGAATAATTCTTAAGTTGGCTCGTACATATCTCATAGTGCAAGTGAAGTCAGTATACAACTAAAGTTTGTGAACATGCTCAAACAAAAACTAACCTCTCCAGCATGATGACGAATACTGAAAGTGCTGCCTTTTTCTGCTTTAAAGCAAGAATTAGCATTCAAGTGTTGCTTAAATTTATTGGCAAGGTTCAAATCATTTGCCTTGGGGAAGTTCGATTCCTCATCCAACAACGATAGTAGCCCAAATGGTTTCTGCACACAACACAGTAAAAAGTGGCTTTAACTATAGAGGCAAATACTATGATCACTTACTTTTAGAAAAAACACCCTTTTTACTTTGTAATGGGAGAAGGGCGCCAAATGAATTTTGGAATTAAGAATCAATTAGAACATTACAAGTGGATAGTTAAGGGGATTTCCTCCCCTAGTTATCATAAGCAGTCAAATCAAGGAAAAGCAAACATGTAAAGGCCCAACTCCTAGTTATCACAAATTATACAAGTTGATTTGAATGTCATATATACTATACAGTGGAGATGAATCTAATGAACTTCTGATGAAAAATTAGCAGGTCAGTGATATAGAAGGCTTAAATCAATGAAATACCTTCTCAAATAGATTCAAGCATTCTTGGTTGTCTTGAAAATCAACTTTAGTCCAATCAACCCCATCCAATTCACATTCCTGAAGTAAAAGGAATAAGCAGTCACATTAGAATTCACACGTTTAGTCATAACATGTAGTCTGACACTAAGCAACCTTAATGCTACATTGCACTTGAGATGCTCACCTCCTGCTCAAGCTTAAATAAATGTCGGTTGAAATGTTGTTGCAGTCTCTCATTTGCATAATTAATGCAGATCTGTTCAAAGCTGTTCTTCTGAAAAATAGCCCTTAAGATCATTACTAAATACACAAATCTTATTGCTAACATCACCAAAAGTGAAGTATATATTATTACCTGGAATGACTCAAACCCGTAAATATCAAGTATACTGATGGATCTCCCTGTGCAGCATTTTCCCACTGCAAGTGACTTGTTAATTTGTTCTACAAGCCAGTCAAACAAGCTTACATAGATAAATTTTGCCAATGCATCTCTTGCATCAATTGCCTGAATATGAGAGAAAGAAAGAAAAATAAGCTACATCTTTCGTCAAAAAAGTGCATTGAAATGCTCTCAGGACTTAAGGATGAATATATAGATTGTCACAGAAATTAACAAACCTGTCGCAGTGTCAATCTTTTGTCAATACTATCCCTGCCACCATGGATTTCAGGGGTGGATAAAGAAAGCATCAGCTCCTGGGAACTACAACCCATCAGCATGGCAGCAATGGTTACAGCTGCCCAAAGGAAAAATCAAGAGAAGTTACTCATATGTAGGCATCTATTCATGTGCTCAAGTGTAAGTCTAAAAGTAATGTGTTTGACTTAACAGAACAAACACATTCTGAGACGGCAGATGGTTGTCATGGAATGAAATCAGACACTGAGGAAAACTTCTGACAACAATGGGATACAAAAAATTTTAAAGGTCTTTTTGGACATATATGTGCGCAACATTCAAACACGCTCAAAAATGACTGCAATTGTAGACCTAAAAATGCCATTCCAGTGTTCCACTTTTTGACCAAATAGAAACCCTTAGTAGTTAGAACTATCACCAAAAAATCAAGCCAGGAATGCAACTGGCTTAGAACCAGCATCGTATGGCAAAGAGAAAATTATCCCAAGGAAAGATGACCAAGTGAATGACCTATATCTTACCATCATCAGCTAACACTTCCACATGATTCTCATCGTCAATTGCTTGAAATGATATGTTTCCCAGCCATAACACTGCAGCCAGCAATGAAAACACGTGTTCTTGATCTTCCTTACAAACTCGAACAACATCTAGCGCTTCCTGAAGAGATGCAAAAACAATAAAACAAGGGAGAAAGTGACACTTTGGTTATAGAAGGAACAAACCAGAAAAGAAACTATATTGACTGCATGAATGGTGATATAAGCAACTATCTCTTTACTTACCATGAGCATATGAAACTTCTGCGCATCATCTACACCATCAAGTTCCAAACAATCACTCTGATTAAGATACTTGTACTCACTAGCCCTTTTAAGGTTTAGCCTCTCTGCAACAAAAAACATAGAATGATTTCCTAATACTTGTACAGAAGAACTGTTGAAGGTTCTAATTTTGTAAAATAACAGAACTCAAATTAAATGGTTATCATAGAACTTGTACATGAACCCATTTAATAGGTTTCCTGCTATCGTTTGAAACACAAGCAAGGGCGTAAAAAGCACCCTATGAACCAGGTTGTAAAAAGCAACCAGGAAGACTGAAACAAGTCAACTCAATGCTTCAACTAATACATGAATCACTCATCCTAGGGAACAAATTGACATGTCGCAAAAATAAGGTCCGTTACTTTATGTCTAGCTAATTTATCTAATCACATATAACTTCTGTAGGTTAACTTCGTCTAATATTTTTTGTGGTGCTAGTGGGTCCAAACATTAGGTTACATGCCAACTATGGTAGAGTGTTTCTTTATTGCTTAGAAGAGGAATTCAACCTAGATCTACTCTTCACCTGACCTCAATCCAGGCCAATTATGATAAGGCTCATGGGTCATACAGCAAGATTTCAGCAAAGTAGAGACTCCCAAACTTATGATGTGACGATTTCCTAATCACTATAATTTCGAAATCTAGGCATCCCATTAAGAGCACATAAATTTAGAAAAGAGATTCATGGGTTTGAATTTGCTATTTTGCCACATTGCACCTGTATGGTGAAACAAACAATTAGAATTGAGGATTAAATAAAAAAACTTCCCTACCTTTTAGCGTTGATGGAGCACCAGCACAGAGTTGATAAAAGACATGATACGACCTCTCACCATTTTCTAGTTGAGCCACTCTGGACTGCTCAAAGGAGATAATATAGTGTCAGATTAGGCACATTGAGACAAATAAAACTAACCTGATTAAGCTCATATGGGGCAACTAATTACCTTGTCCAAGAAAACTGTTCACGATCATGATAGCCGCATGGTGGACATGTAAATGAGGTAGTAAAATCAAGTCAGTTACTGTGATTGAAATGCTAGTCAGGTAATAGCATACCAGAAAACGAATTTATTCAATTTAAACAGCTTACATGTTTGGATAAAAGCACCACATATTCTTCCTGCTGTGCTAAAATGAATTTCAATCAATTTCCCCTGAAGCAAGTAGAAATCATGTTTAAAGTGCATATCCTTTAGACCACATTTATGAAATGAAAAACAGAGGATGGCTATCGTTGAGAAAATAAAGGACCAATTCCAGGCAATAATTTTGAATAAAACTTCAAAAAGAAGAAAGAAATAAAGTAACTTACGAATCGGCTAGCATTGTGATTTCTGGATGTTTTTGCATTTCCAAACGCTTCTAGTATACAATTGGTCTGGAGGAGTGCATTTGCATGATCTGTGCCACAACTGCCACTACCAAGAACAGCCAAGTATTGCATTGCAACTTTTGCTGTCTCGGTTTTCCCAGCTCCACTTTCCCCACTGTAAAAGAAAATTTATTGACTATTCATTGCAAACTACATTCTGATTTAACAATGAACTTTATGATCTATTATAGGATAACACTGCATACAAGTACTAAGCAAAATCCACAAAGAAGATCCTAATAAACGAGAAACCAATTTGAAAAGGTTCTAACCTTATGATTATGGACTGATTTACATCATCTGCAAAATAAAAGTTACAGCCACGAAAACGGTAAAAACGAGTTACGGAACAAGTTAAACAATGCCACCAGAAGAAGAAAACATTCAGCACAAAGGAAAATATATAAATAAAATAGGTGTCATGCACCTGTCATCATCTCATCATAAGCAGCGTTTGCCACAGCATAAACATGAGGTTTGTCTGTTAGTTTCTGCCTATAAGCTGTGACAAAATCTTCTCCATAAATTTGAACATCTTTGAAAGGATTGATTGCAATCAAAACTGGCCCGGCTTTGCTCTACAGAAGAAAAACACGAAAACTGTAAAAGGAGAGGAGAAGAAGACATGAATCTGAAAAGAAAGAATTGGCAACAGGAAAATGGGATACTTACATAAATCATATCCTGGGAATATCTACACTGAAGATTGTAAACAACAGAAGGCTCATTCAAATAACTAAGCTGTATAAGATCATCCACACCTTCGAGAACATCTGGGTTTGCAGGTAAGAGCTCAACCCTGAGCACTTTGATTACCTACAGTACCAGAACAAGGGCATATAAACAGCCCATCAATATTAGTGCCCTCAGTTGTTAAAATGGGATTTGGGATGAGGCCAAAAACTGACGAACTTACATTTCCACTAGAGAGCGAAACAAGTGCGGCGTCCCCTGAAGTTGACTGTATCGTTCCTAACTCCCACAGCCCACTAGGTAGCCGACACCAAACATGAAGTTTCTGAAACCAAATACTTTCAACATCAACTCATGTTTTACAAATAAAATTCCTAAGCTCAAAGAACAAATATGCTAGATTTACAAGATGATATCGTACAAAATCCATTTTGTTTCTTACAGATCTATGACATTTCAACAAAAAACTTTGACCTCTAATTTTAAAATACAGGTGTTCATCATAACCAAAATCGAAATTCCACCGAATCATCGCAATCATATAAATGCATGTTCTATCACATTACCCAAAACTTATCTTATGAACTAATGTTCTTGGATTACCATACCCCAAATAACACTGAAAAGTTCAGTTAAGACAACAAAGCAATGCGTACGAGTAAAGAAACATAAAGCAAGACGAGATCAATGAATGAACTGTCACCCTCCTAACCTTCTTGATGAAATAACCAATGTTGTCATTGCAATCCGACTTTGCAATCTTCTCCGGCCTCATTCGACAGTCCTCCGGTGACCCGCCGTAAGGCGACTCAACAGTTTGATCATTCTCCGTCTTCTTCACGCCAAAATTACCCGTCTTGAACCCCAAATCCCCGTCTTTTCTCCTGTTCATACTAGGCAAACACTCCAGAGAACCCTCTGCGTCTTCGACCCTGAAGTTGTTAGGCAAAGAGCGGCGGGCTGACGGCAGCCGAGCCCTGGACGGCGGCCGAGCTGGCAATGCCGGCGGCAATTCCTTCGGCTTTTCCCCCTCATCTCTTCGCCGAAGCGAATCCAGCATTTCCTCCAACGAGCTCCTCGCTATCATCGAAGGCGACGCCGAAACCATCATTTTCACAACCACAAGCTACAAATTCAGTCTATGCAGACCTCTCCAACCCCCAAATTCACACCTCAAATTATCAATTCAAACCCTCAGACTTGGACTCCAACCGAATTCAAACCCCGCATTGCGAAAAAACCAAGAACCCACAAAACCCTAAGATCCAAGTGTCCAGAATTACCGACCCAATTCTTCGAATTCTCTCATCGGACTAAAACCCGAAAACCCAAAACCGGAAAGCTGAATTGGGGATTGTACGGACGGCGAGCTGAGGAAATGGAAATGCGCAATCTTTTTCTCGTTAGGAACTCCCAAAACAGGGCTGGCTAAATCGAGGGGTTTACGTTTTGGGGATTTTGATACTGAAAGCGTAAGTTACGAGGTTTAGAGAGAGAGAGAGAGAGAGAGAGGAGGAGGGAGAAGGAGGACTAGAAGGAAACAGGGGGAGGTTGAGTTTGTTGAGGGAACAAACCTCTTTTTCTAGAGAGAGAAAGAGGAGAGAGAGAGAGAGAGAGAGAGAGAGAGAGAGAGAGAGAGAGAGGAAGAGGGAGGAAGAAGAAGAAGATGAATAGCAAAAATGGAAGAAAGAAAGAAAAAGGAAAAGCTGTTGATTTTATGAAAACAGATGAAGCCCTGTTTTCTGTTGTGTTTGTTTTTCTTCCCCTCTCTGTTTTTGAAAAAAATATATATAAATTGGAAACCAACTTTTGGGTTGGAGCGTGGGAAGAAGATTAATATATATAAAATATAAATATAAAATAAATAATGAAAGATTAATATATATATATATATATATGTTGGTTTGCTTTAAAGCATTGTTTTGTTTGTTATTTTCTAGGTTTGAATTTTAAATTTTTTCTCTGCAAGTGTGTTCTAAAATTTTGCTTGTTCCAGTTCAGAGAGCCGTTTGGATCCGATAAGGATAAAAATTTCCAAATAATAATGTTAGAATTTGGGGATTTAAAAGATGCAAATTTTGAATTAAATGGGACCTACTCACCTAAAGGTGGTGACCAGCTACAGTGGTAGTTGTTAGTTAATGGGGTTTTTGGATTTGGATTAGCACGGAGATTTTGAGGAAATTACGATAATAGAATCCTACTATTTTGGGGTTGGTCGGTTTTTATTTGTTACCCAAGAAAAAGATTTTTTTTTTAATTTTGTTGGATAGGGTTTGGTGTATTTCTATTTACGTACAATTTGATAATCACACCCAACAAACTTGAAAATGTCAATTTTACCATTATTAATCTAAATTTCTATTTTTTTTATAAATCCCTAATTTTTATAAGAGAAAAAATGATTCTGTACAAAGGTGGTTGACCATTTTTCTTTTTTTTTTTCTTTTGTTTGAAGTTCAAGGGAAAAAAAATTAAAAATTAGTTCGGTGAAATTAGATATTTTTAGACATCTCTTAAAAACTTGTGTTTTCTTTATTTGTCAAATCTTAAATACTTGCGTTTAACGTGTAGAATATCGTTATTGTAGCAAAAGATGCGTAAAGAATCACAGCCACTAGAATCATGAAAGTGATATTTCTCGTCACCATTTGTAAGTGAAACGTTTTAAGTTTGACTTTCATGAATGGTGATTTTTGATAAAAAAAATTTATTACTAGCCCACATGCCCAAACCCCACTGTCAATGTGTTATATTAAAAACCTCTTAGAATATCGTTTGTATAAAGAAAAAAAATTATCAAGTTGTTTGCTAGTAAAATTATAGAAGCATCTATTTGGATTCCTTGTTTAAATTTAGTATAGAACTCGACGTCTACAAAAGTTTCACTTATAAATAGAGAAGACTACAACTAGACTGGTCGAAAGTGACAACTATTGGAACAATTTTAAAGAAAATGAACTTTGGTTAGCAAGTGCATTAAAATATGTTATGAAGTAAAACGTAGGGAAAAAAATAAACAAATATGAGAACCTTATACACATGTATAATTAGGTGAAAGACTTAAAACCCAAGTATCATAGAATGGTGAACCAAATGATACTTGTCAAATGATGAACCAAACTTCACATTATACTTGTCAAATGATGAACCAAACTTCATTGATCTGATCTGGTCCCCAACAACATCAACCTTTAAAGAGCACTACGTGCATGGCACATCTGGAAATAATTTTAAACACGACATGAAAATTATGTTTCAATCTTTGGTTATTTTAGATTGATGGAGCCCTACCTGTTGAATTTAAATTTGGATGTGACTCAAAGCTTTACTCTACATATCCTTTTAGTGTAAGTGCTTCTATTAATGAATGAGATAACATTTTTGGGGTAGAACCCTTCATTTTTAGCAGTGGTCCAAAGTATCATAAGAAATTTAGAATAACAGTATGAAAAAATATATATGTATAAACTCATTTTTGTTGGTTAATTTCTTTCTTGTAAGTTCTTGCTAAGAATGCTTGGTAACTCATTTCTAAAGTAAACGAAGAAATTTTTTAATTTAAGTAATACCCCAATGCAAGCTAAAATTCTTTTTTGGAGCGAAAGCAACTTAACAAATCTTAAATTTATGTAGTACTAAAAACAAGCTGAAACTTTCTATCCTAATTAATTCATAGATCACCTATTTTTGTTTTCAAAAAAATTTAATTTATTTTCATTTTGACTATTAATGTTATTGTTTATATTCCTACTTGATCTATAAAGTTATCTTTTATGTTGGAAAAAGCTAGATTTTGTATTCAAAGTTTTGACATTGAAGAAGAATATATTATCCACATAAAGGGTACATGAGTAATTTGACCTTACCTAGTCACACATCAATGAATTCATAATTTAAATGGAGAGGATTTAATCATAACGGTAACGTGGCTCGCGCTAATTAGGGCAGAAAGGAAACTGATAAAAGTCAAATAAATAAACAAGTTGCAAAACAATAATGTGGCCCAGCAAACTCCACCATACCCTATTTCCTGGGGCAGGGGATTTTGGAGCTTAATGCTCGTTGCTTTCCCTTTTTTATTGCCAAATCCTTTCGATGCGATGCTGCATCAATCTAATTTATGACCCCATTTGCTGCCGTTTGGGTTGAACTAAAGTCATGGTATTAGGTTGAATTCAGATTCATGAATGCATAAGCTAGCACACATGTTTGGAGTCCCTTGAAATGTAATTATTTTTCTTTTAGTTTATATAACTTCTCGTAGGGGTCCTGTTTTAATGACAAGTAATTCATGATCACCAGCCATTAAATTTGATTTGTAGGATTTAATCACTAAAGATGGAGAATAAATAGATGTGTTATAATGTTTTAATCTTAACCACTCATATCAAATTTAATAGTGAGTGAATATGCATTCTTTAGTCACTAGAAGACCAAAAAAAATGGGAGTAGGCTACAGTGCTCGCAAGCATTGAATGCTCACACCGATCTCACCATTAAAAGGAGGGAGGAGGGAGGAGAGAGGGGGCGAATGAGGGTGAGATCAGTGTGAGCATTCAATGCTTGCGAGCACTGTAGCCAGTCCCAAAAAAATGTATGTTCTTCACTTAATCTATGTTTATTATGGCAAAACAAAAATATGGAATAAACTTAAAAGGGGGTGTAGTGTATTAAGATTTACATAAATTTTTGTTCAGTTTTTTTAAGTGATAAACTTTTACATATTTAAGTAGACTTTTAATGACTATTATAAATTTCATAAAATTCCATAGACTTTTAATTATATACTTTTGTGGAAAATAAAGAGTCAAACTTCAATGGTAGGTACTGTTGAATGGTTTAAGATTCATTTGGGGCCCACCGCAAATTAATCTGGGACCATTCAATGGGCGGACCATTGAATGGTATGTACCACCCAAGATTTTTCCGAAAAAAATGAGTTAATGATAGACTTTTGCAAAAATTTTAAGAGTTCAATGCTAGAATTTTTTAGAATTCTATGGATTGTCATAGACTTTTAATTGACCAATGTATTAAGAAGCATTATTATTTTTAAGTTTTTACTATTGAAATGGTGATGATGACCATGACAAAGTGGTCTTATGAGGTGGTGGTGGCAACGGTGGTGGTGGAAGTGTAACATGGTGATTGTTAGCAAGATGGTGGTAGTAAAGTTGGTATCTTTTGTGGTAGCGATAATAGTAGGGGTGGTGATTGTGGCGGTAGGGTGTTGTTGGGGTGGTGGAGGAGTAGGGATAGGGGTTGTGGTGATGGGGTGTTGATGATGGTGGTAGAGGTAGTGGTCATGGTCATGGTGGTATCGATGGTGATCATAGTAGGGTTGGCGATGATGCTCATGGCAGTGACGGTGGTGGTGGCGATGGTGACAATGGTGGTTGTGGGGGTGGAAGAGTGGTCATGGTAAGTCGGTGGTGGTGACATGGTGGTGAAAGTGGTAATAATAATAGTCATTGCATTATGGTGGGTGATGCAGCTTATCATTAGAGAAGAAAGACACAATGAAATCCATCAAAATCGTAGAATGAGAGGTTGGATTTGAGATGAAAATTTTTTTACCATAAAAGTATTAAAAGTTTATCAAAATCCATGATTTTTTAAAATTCTTTAAAATCAATGAAATTTTGAATACACCTGGATTTTTGTAGATTCATAAAAAGTCGTAACTGAATACCACAAGAATTTTATTGACTTTTTAGAAGTCATAAAAGGTCTTTATTCAATACATGGTGACTTTTATTGACTCCTCAAATGTCCATATTGAATACATCTGGATTTCAAAGTCAAACAAAGTCCATCAAATCTCCATATATACAATACACCCCCCCTAAAACTTGTTTTGTGGGAGTTTTCTCCTTAATTTAATAGTAAAGTTAGTTTCTATACTATTAAGAAGTTTTCTCCTTCATTCACTTAAATGCTTAAATAACAAATGTAATAACAATAGTTATTGCCATTAGTACTACAGTTTAGTGATAATTTTTTTCAGTTATAAGTGGAAGGTCTTAGGTTTGAATATCATGAATGGCGAGTTCGATACCAATTTATTATGGCTAGATGTGGTTTGGCCTAAATTCAACACCCTTAGTGAAAATATATCGTTACATAAAAATATGAAAAAAAAAGAGATACAACATACACTATTAATTAAAATAAGTGGAAGGTCTTAGATTTGAATATCATGAATGACAAGTTCGATACCAATTTATTATGGCTATATGTGGTTTGGCCTAAATTCATCACCCCTTAGTGAATTAGTGAAAATATATCGTTTCATAAAAATATGAAGAAAAAAAAGAAATACAACGTACACTATTAATTAAAATAACTATATTTGTCGACTTGAATAATGAATGAATATATAAGAAAATGTCAAGCATGTTATTCATTGTCCTTATAACTTTATATCTGCTAAATAACAGAAGTAATACGTAATATGATAATTCTATAATGAGAAATGCTAGTAATCTTCTCACTTATAATTGATTCTCACTTTTCAATCTCAATTTTATTTTTCTCCAAATCTTCTAACTTCACATGTCCCACTTCTTTTCATTAACACTTTGATTTACAACATATCCACATGCATACTCTGCATAGCATTTGACATCCTAATTAGTATGCATACAATAAAATTAAAATAACTAAATTATTTGTACAACTTTCATGTTAATGTGGTTGTCGAATGAAAAATGCCACATGTTCATCTCCCAACTTTACATATTGAGCTTGTAGTGTCATTCTTAATAACATTTTGATGATTTTGCAAAGTTCTAAAATCAAGAAAAGTAATAGTATTACTGTTTACCTATTAGCTAGTTATTTCGTGTTAACTTCTTTAATCATTGTTTGAAGTACATGCTTGCCACAATCATAAGGAAGTGGTTTCGACAAAAGCCAATCGATTATATATGGAAGACTCAAGACTGTCATTAATCTCTTCAGGTGAGGCAAAAGACAAACCATCATCTTGTTGGAATGCATGCATGCATGCATGTATGCAACCAGCACGTTCATTAATCAATAAGGTTTTTGCATGTCATTAAATATGACTACTTTACTTATTAATGTAATACGATTGAGCGAAAGTTTAGAACCATGATTTTACCGATCGATTGCTTTTTTAGACACAAACACAACTTTTCTTTTTCTTGCCACACCACATGCACAAGAATAAATAATTATCATATATACGTATATCTTTTAGAAAATTATATATATTTTTAAAAGAGTAATATTCTCTTACCAAACAGTTGATCATATTATCATTTAATTTAAGATCATATCACGTACACGTTGAATTAAGAATCAACTGTGATGGTTTTTGTACACATCAGCCCTTATGATATATCAGTGCTTTAGTCTTTTGTTTATGCTTTTACAACAGAGGAATGCATAATAGCATTTTAAAATTCAAATAAGAATTCATCTCCATGTGTAAATTAATGGGGAGGTACTAGGTTCGATTGGCGAGTTTGATATCAAATTACTCCTGACACATTGTGAGCAAGCACAGATCCAGGATTCAAAATTGGGGTGGGCTGAACTTGAAGCCAAATTTTACTAGTGGAACGATTTTTTAAAATTTCAACAGAGTCTCATTTGTTTTAAAATTTTATATAACCTGTTAATAATTATATAAATAAATATAAAAAAATGACGGTACAAGTAAAATGATTATCAAGAATGAAAAAAACTTATTCATGCTCACAATTTCAATCCCTAATTTCTTCTAATAGATTCCTTAAATAAGATATTCATAGCGAAACTACTATCTTCAATGTACATATTAAGGGAAAGAAGAGGAAAAAACAAATAGAAATTACAAGAGAAAGCATAACACACGGGAGAAGAAAAGAATTTGTACCCAAAAAAAAAGAAAAAAAAGAAGAAGAATGGAGCCAAAATGAAAAAAAAGTTAGCACTTGTATAAGCTACGTGAACTAAAATAAGCAGCAATGGAGCTCACTACAGTCACGTGAACTACCTTTTTCCTTTTTTTGACCAATAAGAACTACTTTTTTCCTTTATTTGTAGAGTTGATGAGATTGGGCGTGTAGATAATTGGATCTTAGGTGAGCTAATTGGACTATTACACAAGGGTAGCAGCTGGCGGAGGAAATTTTCGGATGGACTGAAGCCCACCCCAACCAGGCACAAGCCCGTGCCTGATTGTGAGGGTTAACCCAACTCTTTTCTCTTAATATCGTTGAATCAAAATAAAATTCAAATAAGAATTCCTTATTTAAAAATTGTCGTCATTAATTAGCAATAGGGTCTAATAGTATTTCTCTTCAATTGTAAGTGTGAAGTCTTAAGTTCAGCTCGTAGATGATGGGTTCAATACCACATTATTATGGCGGTTTTATCGTGTGACTTAGCTTAAATTCCTCCATCCTTTTAATGTAAAATATATTTGTATACAAAATAAAAATAAAAACTCTTTTTCACAAACAGTTTGGCATTGTACCATATGCATGTATATCTGCTTTCTATGGCAAATGGGCATCTCTAATTTTTCTCTGCAAAGCTGAAGAAAGAGAAGGAAAAGAGAATAAGTTTTGCTTATTCGATGAACTTGGTAGTGGAAGTTCCAAAATCTCGAAATCCTAATTGGTTAGCATCATTGCATGAACCTGATGTATGGATTGAGATTGAGCTGCGATGTATATACGTAAGGTGCCAAGTTTGGCCTCTGGAATAACAACACTCATTCAATTAATTAACAAAATCCCAAACCCTAATCAAACGTGCCACTGCTTAATTTCGATGATAGTGTTACCCAAAGGCAATATACCAAAAAGTTTGTCTGGAATATGATAATTAACTTACCTAACGATGCGGATGTAAACTGGCACACAGTCTAAAATAAAATTTCAATTCCAATTTTTTTTATATTTGATATTCCTCTTTTAGCAGCAAACCAATAATTAGGGCATGCACCATGTCCACATATTTTAGTTTTATAATACCCGAATGCCCTTTTATGCATGTCAATTGCACCTAAAAGCTTTAAAAGGGATTGAAAGTTGGTATTGGCAATAATTCAGCCTCTAAAAGTCTAAACGTGAATTTGGAATTAAAAAAGTTCAGGGTTATCATTTGCTTAAGTAAGGTTTCTAGGCAAGGAGTTTGAGTGACCCAATATACCTTCACAATAGTGTTTCTGTCTAATAATATAATGTTTTAATACATAAAATTATTTTATTGTATTATTCAACCAAAACGCAGTCATGTCGGTGTACTCGATCCATATAATTCATTCTCATAATTTGAGAGACTAACTTCTTCGTCAAGTTTATTAATTTCATCAAACAATAAGTCCCGAGTTATTAGTAAATAAAAATAAATAAAGTCTAACTGAGTACTCCATATATGAATATATAACATATTAGACCTTTATTTGGTGGTTAAAATTTAATAAAAAGAATTTGGTCTAATATAACACGACTTAAAATTAGAGGTGAAGATAGAAAAATGGAGTAGGGATTTCTTGTATACCCCAGCGTATGGGGTATTTCGGATTTTTTAATCGTTGAATTTTTGTTTTAAAATATAAAAATCAAAATTCAACGGTTAAAAAATTCAGAGTACCCCGTACTCCGGAGCACCAAAGAATTTTTGTTGCTTTTGCACGAGAGAGCATGTGTCAATGTCATTGGCCGCCCCTACCTTCTTTATGTTGTCATGTGCTATAGGATAACGGAAAACCCTTTAATCATTATTGGTGAAAGGTAAAGTTCTGACAACAACTGAGATATCTGGAAGAAGGGAATGTTGTCAATTTTTGGTCTAAAAATGGTTGCCAACTCTCCATACTTCTCAGCAGCTTTTGTTCCTCTGTTATCTTGCTTGCTTGAGTAGTTTCTAAGTTAAAGGACAATGCTAGTACAAACTCAGTAGTTTCATCACATTAAATTCATTAGTAAATTAGAAAGCCCTAGACCGAATTTATGATAAGAGGATTGACAAACGTCAAATCTAAGACATTAATTAAATTCATTAGTAAATTGGGACAAAAATTTTTAGGTGCTCCGAAGTACGGGGTGGTCTGAATTTTTTAACCGTTGGATTTTTATTTTTATATTTTAAAATAAAAATTTAACGGTTAAAATATTTGGAGTACAGGGTACTCCGGGGTATGCAAGAAAGTTCCAATCTGGGAAAAAACTTGGGTGGTATCTACCCTTCAATGATCCGGCCATTGAATGGTCCCAGATTAATTTGCGATAGACCCTAAATGAATCTTAAACCATTCAACAATGATGATATGTACCATTGAAGTTTGACCCAGTAATTTGAAATAAAACCAAAACAAAGAAAACTCTAAACTTTATTGATAATATGAACTCAACTTCACTAAATACAATTACATAAGTACGTAGGCTTAAATAAAAAACTTGAAAACACTAATTCTTAGGAGACCCTAGAGGTCCAAAATATTCCTAATTACTTGTTTACCAAGAAAGCATCCTAACTCATAAGGAACATAAATATGAAATTATTTAAATATATCAAAACTTTCCTAAAATCTTTAGAAACCCAATTTTAAGTATTTAGACGCAATATTCTACCGAATTTTCATTGCAAACTAATGAGTCTTGTAGATCTCAGATTCTCAGCGTTCCCTTCAAATTCATATGAACTGACAAGCCAAACCAAAATTACGCTAATCCGAACAACCTGAAAAGTCAAAAACATCAATTCATCAATTTATTCTGAAATCAAAGTCTTCTTTCTCTGTATTAAGCAATTCCCCATAATATTTAGGGGAAAAGAAAAGAAAGCCATGGGAGTCTAATTATATGATTGTAGATTAAGTTCGTACCATTATGTGGATTGATAAAAGTGGGCAACAACTGGCTGTTTGCTTTTGCTGGTTTGTTAGTTGATTGTTCTGTTCTTGTTGGCTTTCCTGGGCTTCTTGTTTGGTACAATTTGAACCCATTCGATCATTGTGTAACAAGTCCTGGCCCATTTGATATTACTGATTATAATTTGCCAAAAACAAAAAACCAAACCTGTCTGTGTACTGCGTCTAAGTCAATAATGTGCAGCCATATGTGGTGGGGAAAACATGGATTGAAGACTGATCTGATCCTAAGATTGTTTAGGACAACACGCATACCATAAGGTGATAACAGTGCTTATCATGTTGCATTATGTCGTTTGTGTTAGGCAGTATTATTTTAAAGCGAAGTGATTTTCGCGTACTTATTTTCTCATTCCATGCACTTCCGTTTATTCTATGTCTTCGGATTGAATAAATCAAAACAGAATCTGATGGAAAAAAAAAGTATACAGAAGTGTGCAAAAGGAGAAAAAATTGAGTGATTTGAGAAATTATTTTCTATTTCAAGTAGTAGCCACTTGATCTGTTCACTTGTTTGTATTGGGGCATAAGTAATTAGCTCTTTGTTAAATTTTCGAAATTGTTTGTTAATCGAATATGGGTATCAACCTAGCTCTTAATCTACATATATTTTTCTTTCCAAGTTCGGATCTCTCTCTCCTATCATAAACGAACTTGAATACGGCACAAATTACAAGTGATGTTTGCCACAACACTGGACAAGCACTTGTACATATAGATAGCTCTAGAAAATTTCTAGGGTTCATCATCTGGATTCTGAGGCCCAAAATGGAAATGATGGGCTAATTTTAAGCAAGGGTCAAACTTGACCTGATCTAGGCCTTGAGATTAGGGTTGGACTAGGTTTGAAGTGCCCGCGAGTTAATGTGAGATTTAAAACATTGTTATTAAAATATTTACATCATAACTATTTACATAATTTTTATATAAATATTTCATAATTTACATGACATGTAATTGTCTTGCATAGTATTTACATACAGTTGTCTTAAAAAATATTTACATGATGATAGCAGTTGTACGGTTGTTTTACCATGTCTACAAAAGTTAGATACCAAGTGGCTCTAACCAAATATTTACATGTCTACAAAAGTTGTTACATGTTTTTGCAGCCAGATGTTGAGCTTGCTAGCTGCTTGCAAGCCCTATTGCAGCAATGCAAGTGAAATTAGAAGATTATGAAGAGATACGTAAGAAAGAGTTGTAGAAGAGGATTAAACAATAGCATAGTAAGCACAAAGGATGTTAAATTTTGTAATGACAAACAAAAAATATAACAGAACAGGAAAAGAAAGGTACAGTTGCACAATAAAATAAAATAGTTTTTTAGATTGTAAGTAATTAAGTATGATAATCTTTAATATCACCTTATATACTAAATAACAATTTTTTGAAGCCTAGTGTTATAATAGGAATTGAAACTACTTAGATGCATCATGTGTTAGTGTTAAATAGTCTTGAAGGATAAAGAGCAATGGCCCCATTGCTCTCAAGTATCTAATGACCCATGGTTATCGCATAGTCATGCACAACTTAAATATAAATTTACAGTTCAAAGTTGGTTATAATCATGATAAGAATGGAATTTTTTAGGGGAATCATATATAGCTGAAGTTTGAGTAAAATTCCGATGATGTTTGATGGCAATGCCTGACAGGAAAAAAAATGGAAAGGTCACCATCATCTTTCCTATTCCAAAGTTCTATACAATCGGGCCAATACTCACAAAAAATTTGGAAAATTATTTACCAGTATCATGTTCAATAGAATCATTGTAGCAAAATAAATGAACCAAAAAAATAAAATGCTATTATATGTTAAAAATTAAAAATTTAGCATACCATTCCTTGTCAACTATAACTTTTATAACTAAAGAAACAATTCAAGAGCTCAATTGGAGAAAAAAAAACCCCTCAACTATTCACTTGTCATGTATTCTTAGTAGCAAAATTCTTTTGCACAGTAAGAAGGGTGTTTTTCTAAAGTATTGATTGGGTTTGAAGTGTTTTTTGTCTAAAGTAAGCTTATGAAGGGCTTGCATGTGCAAAACCCAATAAAAAAATTCCTCTCGCTTAATAATATGATATGTACAAAAAAAACCCCGAAATACTGTATGTCTAGAAGTCTCCAGATCAACGAATACCAGAATATTGAGCCAAATTAGGTATGCATGTTTATCGAACTTCAGAACAGATCAAGATTCGAAATCATACGATTGAGATAAAAATCGAAAATTCAAACCACAGAGCAAAAATACATGACAAAAATTACATGCAGCTCCAAGTATCCCACAAATCTCAATCCAATCAGATCGAAACAACAAAGAAATTAAAGTTCATTTCTATTGATTACAGCTATAAATTATAATAATAATAATAATAAACATTTCCAAAAAATTAATTAGTAAAACAAAAACCAACACTTACTCTTCCATCTCAAAACGATTGCAATTATACTACCTGAGAAAAAAAACCATCACGCACAGTTGTGTAGTTTTCTCTGCTTGGCAAGCAAGAAAATAAGAGAAGAATTGATCAAACTTAAAGAAGAAACTCCATTTTGTTACCTCAATTTTCTCGGCAACTAAACATTAATTAGAGCATTGAGTTTGTTTAAGGATTTGATATTTTGGAATTTATATTAGAAAGATAATTAAATGAAAGTCTAATTGACATAATATTTTCCAGAAAGTTGCTTTCTAAGAAGCAGTACCAACAGAATGCTCACAATATGTGCACAAATGTAGAGCATGTTTCAGTGCCATGGTCATTGAATTCTTTTGTTCTTTAAGTATTTACAGTTGCACATTCATAATATTAACATGATTATAATTTATAATTAAGCACAAAACTAACTCTCCCCCCATTCTCTATGTGAATATTCTCATACAAACTCAAACTAGAACCTGTTTATAGGCTTAGCTGAAAGACAATTCAGCGCATCCGTCTTGAAACTGGTCCTTTAGGATCTCTCTTTGAACAACTGTACGTATGGAGTTGCCCCTGGTCCATCTATGGATGGTTTTGTAACAGTGAAAACAAAGACTGCATCAACCATGATTGCCAAAAACGATCCTGAAAAATCCTCAACTTCTTCATCTTTTGTTCGATCTCTTGCGAAAGTCACATCCGGTGCTGCAATCAGCGAAAAATAGTTCTCGTCAGTAACCAACCTATTAACATCCACATCCCATTAATTTGTTTCATTTCTATTTCCTAATAAGACTATGAAATTGCAAATGCTACTTCATACATAGTTCCCTTCACATAAACATAACCAAGTTGTAACATTGTACACCGCTGTTTCGACAACTTAATGCAAAACGTAAGAAGTGTGGAAGGAAATCATGGCTAGAACACAAAAGATGAGGTAACTTAATCTAATTGGATGCAAGTTTTATATATTTTTTCACTCTATCATCTTTGTTTATATATATTATACAAAAAGGCATGTGTGATTAAATCACATTAGGATTATATTTACTGTTCCTTACTTATATAGGTAGTTAATCACAAAAAGCCATTCTAATACTGATAATAAAACAAAAGAAATGAAATTTGAATCGAAAGACGAAACTTTAAAGTCTTACTTATACTCACATTTTATAAGCATCAGTTCCTGTATAACCCATCGGCTTTACTATAAGAATCAACACCTATAAATGTATACACCCAAAAATAAATAAACAAATTTATAACCATCAAAAAACACAAAAACATAAAGAAAACCCAAATTTACCTCACGATTAACAGCAAAGATTGGGCAATGTCGACCGATCATATCGTGCCATTCGGTTTTCATCTAAAACCATAAAATTGAACAAAACCCATAAAAAAATTGAATAAAACCCATTAAAATTGATCCCTAATTCAATGAAATATTTCAGAGAGAGAGAGAGTACAGACAAAGTGGTAAATGAGCTTTGATCTTTAACCTATTTGCTGAAATGGGTTTCCTACTAAGTTATCCAAAATCCTAAAACTGCAAAATTTTTACTTGAATGCACATGTTGTTTTTGTGACAACCCAACCCTTATTTCTTATTGTAATTTCATTTCCCGAAGATGTAAATTGACCAAAATGCCCCTGAAGGGTTAAGTGGAAGTTCTATGAGGACATTTGAGCTCATTTCGTATTTTGTTTCTTTTCTTGCCTTATCCTTGTAGTACTCGTCACTACGAACGCGTGAGCCCAAACATGACGTAAATTAGACTTGTAACGAAAAAGTTACGTGCGTTTAAATTCAGAGGCAAAATAGTAGTTTTGCACCCATGGATATTTTGGTTTGCATGCCACTGGGACCCGTTCCCTTTCTCTTGTTGGTTTGCATGCCATTGGGACCCGTTCCCTTTCTCTTTTTAGAAACCCTCCCTCACTCTCTCCTCACACTCTTCTCTCTCTCACTCAGCTCACCCTCACTCTCTCTCCTTCTCTCATACTCTCTCTCTTCCCTTTGCACACAGAGCAAAGAACGGCACCATCACTGTTCTTCAGTGGTTCAACCCCAAACCACCGCCATTGCGATCATCTCCTCACCACGAACTCAAATCTGACATTAGCTTTTTGAAAAACAAACCCCATAAGCCGTTTCTAGGAGCTTTGACACGAATAGCACATCCCGGCGAGTTTCTTGCCTTTTTCGACGATCATAAGAGTTCTAACCAGCACCAACCTCCTCCCCGTGTTAAATAGATCAATTTTCATGTTCAAGTTGTGACATTTAGCTTTGTTTTGAAGCAAATTGATGAGTAGATTTTATATTATATATTTAACCCTATTCTTGGTATATTTTGGAAAAATTTGATATTTTAAATTGAATTTTTAATATAAGAATTTCGACTTCCTCTGGAGCAAAACATGGTCAAATTTATGCATTTTGGAGTAATTCAAGTTGGAGGATGTTCATTAGTCGCTTAGCTTGATCGTATCAAAATAATAGATTTTTCCACAAAGCGGTGATTTTCTGGCAATAAAATAAAGGAGCGATGTGCAATGCTTGAATAGTGACGTTTTGGGCTTTTATGGCGTTTTTGGAGCCCGTGATGACCTTTGATGGATTTGTGGCCTTCTGGAGAAGTGTTCAGAATATTCCAAACCTTACATCCAGCTATATTTGGCCTGTTTTGGAGCAGTTTAAGGGTCCAAAAGGTGGCTGTTCAGATTTTAGGCGAATTTTAATTTAGGGTTATGTTTCCTATTTTATTTTTTTAGTTATTTAGTTTCCTGGTTGGATTGGAAGACCTATGATTTAGGAAGAGTTAACTAGGTTAAATAGGGTTGGTCGCAGGATAAGGGGAAGGGATTCTCTTCTTTTCCCGTGCGTTCTTGAGGAGAGAAAATTTGGCCAAGCGTAGAGATTTTCAGACTTTTTCCATTCAAGGTGTTTTCGATCTTTATTATTTTAATGAAGAACTTGATGATTTTTATTATGAACATGCGTAACTAATTCTCTTTTGCTAGGGTGAGGCCACGAGCCTTAGTAAGATTATGTAGTTTCTCTCCAACTTGCTCATGATTATATGCATGCATGTTTTCAAATTATTAATCACTGGGTTAAACTATCTAATTATTCTGATGCTTGATCACCATTAGAATGTTTAGAAAAGTAATGGGATGCAATTTTGGTCGAGGGTCGGTCCCTGAAATTGACGAAGGCTTCTTGTGATTAATATGTGCAAGTTCACTTGGGATGAATACCACGTCTTAAGGGTTGCATGGTTCTTCAAAAGGTTTCACATAACTTAATGAGTCATGCATGTTTAGATTTGAGTTGAATACCACAGACGGATTGCATGTGTGATATATGATTTACGTTGGGGGATACCTAACCTTTGGAATATGCATGTATAGGTCGTGAGTAATTGGGAGAACTATATAAGATTGCTAAAGTGACGGCGGATCCTTAGTGCTTCCTTAATTTGATTTCTAAAAAAAAACAAATTGTTCCTTTTTCTCTTAGCTTTAATTTTGCATATTGTTTTAGTTTTATTAGTTAAATTTGTTTTAATTTAAGTAGGTCTTAAAATCAAACATCTCAACTTTCTCTTTTACAATAGTTAATTAGAATTTGGTTTGCTATGAGTTATTTAATAATTTTTGTGGAGAACGACCTTGCGAGATCGGTTTATACTACAATAACCTTGTCATTCTTGCAAGTTTTATAGGAGTTTTAACCCTTTTGCGTGTGTTGTAAAATTCCTATCAAGAAATTGGCGCTGTTGAGTGACTGACGAACATCCTCCAACTTGAATTACTCCAAAATGCATAAATTTGACCACGTTTTACTTCAGAGGAAGTCAAAAGTCCTATATTGAAAATACAATTTAAAGTATCAAAATTCTTCCAAAATATTAACCAAAATATACCAAGAATAGGGTTAAATATATAATATAAAATCTACTCATCACAAATCAAAGAGGAGGAAGCCAATCTCTAGTTTTCAGCGAGAAAATGTAGGGCCGGCAAGGGTTCTCCGGTCAAACGGTGAAGAACTAACCCTTGAGACCACTACTATCGTGTTTGTCTCAACTCCAGAAATCCAAATCTGGTCTTAGGTTGGACGTCGGACCAACGACGGCGATACGGCTAGTGATTGATGATCCTCGACCATTTTCTACAGTTTTAGGCGAGTTGTGCAGCGGCAGACCGGTCCAAGCCCAGTCCAAGCCTTGCTTAGATCCGGTTCAAACAATTAAACTGGAATATTCTCATATATATTCTATCAAAATCTTTCCTTTGATGTTGACAAAATATTCATTCCGGTGACAGAATATTCTACTTTTGTTATCTTTAACGGCGCATGGAGGCGTGTGGCGGCACGTGAGACAATTTTTGAGTACTTTCAACCCTCGTTTTGAGCAAACAAAGGGAATTTCAAGTATTTTTCTTAGTATTTACGAACTTTGAGTAGTTTAATGATTAGTATAGTTGTTTTACATATATGAAAGACTTATCCACAAGAGTATAGAGGCTAGACGAGGTAAGGCGGCTACGACCCGATTACATATCAGTGAGTGAGTTTTGTTTTCAAACCTATACTCTATTTATATAGTTTCCACAATAGTTTTGTGAAGTGTTTTTACATCTTGCCATGGTTTTACTTATAAGTATAAGTATTATTTGTTATTGAGATTTATGAAATTATGATGGCATGATCATACATATTTTATGTGCTCATCATACATGCCCACACTCGGTGTCTTGTACCCTTCCCGGGCAATGACCAGCTTCACGTGTATGTTTACACCATCACCATTACGCTCACCTTGGATCCATTGTAGGTGTCAACCTATACTAGTTTGCATTAGGCTTCTAGGACTTGTGTGTGACGCGCTTAGCGCCATCTTCATGTGATTGTGGTACTCAAACGTAGATTTATTACACCCAGCCTGTTCTATGTAGCTACTTTCTGCATGGGTTTGTGTGTCTGCATATTTTGATAAGCATACTGTATTATATCTGAAATACTTGTGATTTATCCGTATCCTTGGCACAACTGCCTTTATGTTGTTATTGTGATTTTCATACTATACGTAGTATGATTTTTGAAAACTATACGGGTTATTACAACGATGGGTTATTATGTTACGAAAAATAAAGGATTTAGAAATCCTTATTTTTGCCCACTCACACTTTTTGTTTTGCGCCCCTCTAGGACTTAGTAGCTGGACTTAGTGGCGAGCGAGGGATCACTGGTGGTTTTGACATCCTCGCCAGCTAATGTAGGGAATTCATTTTCTGTTAGTTTTTGTAATATCCATCCTACCCAGGATGAGAATATTCTTACCTGGGATTGCCAAAATCTGGTGGGTTGTGGCGGCGAGGTTGGCTGCAGGACAACCTGGGTCATTGCTTGGGTTTTGGATGGGTCGGCTCGGTGCGGCTCAGCTGCAAGCCGTGGCTACGCGGCTAGGGTTTTTGAAAAAAAAAAACCTAATTTTTTTCTTTCTTTCAAACAATCATCAATTCACAATAATAATATATAACATATATAAAATTAAATGTAAACACAATATTAATTAGAATATTATAATTCTTTTAAAAGCATAAAAATTGGGTTCATGCATCATGGTGAAGGTTCATACAATCAAGGCTGAAAAAAATATTGAAATTGAAATTGTGTTTTAGAAGTACTTGGATTGTAGATGATGATAGTGGATTGATTTGTAGCAGAAAAACGTCCTTCAGATTTCTTGATTTGTATTTGTTGGAAAAATTGGGCGCTGGATTTCGTTACACTAATTTGTTATCCAAATGGAACCCTACCCACCATATTAAACAAATGCAGACCTCTTAAACGTTAAGGACCCGTTTGGTAATAATTTTTTTGATGAGTTTGTTTTTGCTCAACCGCTTTAACCTTAATGTTGTAATTATGATTTCTAGGGAACATGCGAAAACTCAAAACAAACAACCAAATGGTTATAAGACGGGCTCTAATTTGTTGTCAAGCGATTGATTGATTCATCTCTTCATCTTACGAGTAGATACATTCTAAATTACATTCACTAATTCTAAACCCCGAAATGATGAAACTAATCAAATACAAAGACCAACTTACTTAACACGAAAAGGACTACTACGAGGATTACTTGTTCAAACCACAAAAAAACTAGAAAAGTTATAAGCTTACTTTTGTATCCAGCACTTGCTTCCTTTGATCACAACGCCACCTCAACACCGCGAGGTAGAACCGTTTTGCTACCTCCTCAGAAGAGGTAGAACCGTTTTGCTGCCTCCTCAGACGAGGTACAACCGTCTTGCTGCCTCCTCAGAAGAGTTACAAAAGGACGTGCGGCTGATCCCAACAGGCACAGGATCACCGTTAAGAAGACAAATGCTCCTCACACAAATTGTTACTCTAAAGTAGAAGGGCAGGCCGGAAATTGTAACCGGTTGGGTTCTCTTTTCCTTCAAATCACACCAAAAAAGGGAACGGTTATCTTTAATCAAAAGAAGCATTTCACCATTCTCTGAAAACGCCACAGGCTTGTAGCACTCAAGCGCGCAAGGCATAGCTTCCTGCTCGATAGAATATAGCAACGTCCAGGATTCTGTCACCCCGTATTCCTTCATAATCCAAACATCGCTTCCGGCACCCCAGCGATTGACATAAGTGCATAAACAACCACCCGAGACCGCCAAGAACATCTCAGAAGAGTCACTCCCATCGACTGGCGTGGGAAACTGGCAATATTCCTCCGCGGCGAGATCGAGGGTGAGAATCAAGTGCTGACTCCTATCTGATTGCTTATTCACCAGCCAACTCAGAGCAGCATTGTTCACCAACGACCCGGTTTTGGAGTGAAATCGGAAACCAACGCAAGGCAACTTTTGAATCCTTTTCCATGAGTTAGATTTTAGGCTATAAATTTGAACTTAAGAGCTCACGTTAACCCACAAACGATTGAAGTACTCAAGAATTCCGACAACTTTATAGTCGTCGGTAACTGAATCATACCCGAATTCATAAAACGCCTGTCCTTCATTCTTCATCTCGGAATCTGACGGCCGCGGCTCAAAGCGTTGGAAGGGAATGTTCTTCAACCTTTTGATTGACGGGTTCCAAAGAGCCAAACCCTGAGACCGAGTGTATTTGTAGTAAATGCAAACCAGACCATTAACGGAGCAGTCCGACAAGAAATCGCAACCGGCGGGGAGGCTCAACGGCTGCGCAACCTCGACGGTTGCCCCAAAACCTTTGTCGTCATCAAGACGCAATGAAAAGAGAGCACCAGAGCCCGGCCCCCATCGCCTGAATAAAATGGTGCGATTGGGGTTGGTTTTGATCGAGTGTTGGACATGCGATTTGATGAAGTGTTGGTGGCGGATGAGGTCGTTCCAAGCTTTGGAAACGGACATGCATCGGAGCAAATCGTCGGGCGGGAGCCGTACGAGGATGTCGATGAGAAGATCCGTTGGGAAATTCGACATGGTTGAGAGACTCGCAAGCTTCTTGTCGGTTCGGGGTTTAGCGGTGGTTTTTGGGCGTCCAATTAGAGTGTGGGGAAGCAAAATTTAATAGTTTCAATCAGAGAGAAAAGTTGTTGACAATTTCTGATATCATATTTTCTCTTCTGCCATTATTTATAGATACTAATTTCGGGTTCAAGAATCCTAGTCCATGTCTAACACCACTTCTAATTTATACAAGGAATTAACTTTGGCTTCTCGATTCATGTAACTTCAGACATATGATCTGAACCGTTAGTTTTATAAATCACTCAATAAATATTATCTGTGTAAAAAATCAATTACATATTAGTTCATGCCGTCAAACAATACGAAAACAAATGGACAGATTCAGTAAAAGTATTTATGAACTATCAATCTATTTGCTACTGTTGATGGACTAAACGACCTTAATTTTAATTGATTTTTTTTGTAGAGATGATTTTTACGAAGTAATTTATAACATAAACGGTTCCGATTATAAATACGAAGTTCTGTGAATCGATCACGAAGTAAAATGAGGAGGAACTCCTTAACCTTGAGGAGCCAAGCTCTTCTCTTTATACAAATTCAGGATTTAAGAATCCTACAAGGAATACAATAAGTACATGGGCTTAGTAAGCATCTCCAAGAGACTCTCAACACTTCGATTGACACCTCTTTCTCTTATCTGAGTTAGGAGAGATTTTTCTAAGTATTCGGGTTTTAAAGGGTACTCCACATGTCATAATATAAGTGGTGTAAATAATATATTTTTCCGTGTCCCTCCACTTGTCAAGTAACAGGATCTTGAATCCATTCAAACTAAGAAACATACACTATCTTCCCATTCACTTGAACCTGTAAATTTAGGCAGACAGAATCTTAACTAGTTAGACTTTCCATATCATAAATAAATAAAAAATTAAAAAAAAGTTCTAGAAGGAAATTATTACTTACAATGCTATTCAGGCGCAGAACTTGTTCAAGAATTGCAGCTGAAAGGGTTGATTTATTTCTCCAGCTTTCACCACCGAATTGATGTTCTTTAATGCAACCTTTGTTGAATTAGTATTATCCCGCGAAATTTCGGAAGATCTGAAGAAAATGGAATGCTCAACTCTGGTGCAACAAGAAATGCACCGAAAACATCTGCAGTCAACCTAATAGGCTCCTGAAAGAGGCGTAAAGTTGCTGGAAACGTGAATACATTACCAGGAGAGAGTGTAAGCCCCAGAAAGTAGCATGCCCTAAATGTAACCACGCGCTGCGACCAAAAGAAGAGATGCCGAGAATAGAGCTATATGATATCCCTTTTGTCACAACACGATATATCGATTTTAGTTCTTCCGTTCGTAAACCTTCTATGACATTCCTAAAATTTGTCTCCCAGGAATACAACTTCAAAATCTTCATATTTGAAAGTGCTTCCGTAATGGCCTTCAGCCTCCTGTCGCGGTTGCGGAATATCTCCGTTCTCCAAAATGACATTGAGCTAAATAACCCTACTTTTGCGAAAGGAGGCACATTTTCATTTGAACTGATTTCACCAATGATATCGGATTCTGCACCTTTCAAAGGTGTGTAGAAGGCGTCATCATGGATTTCTGAATGGCCTTTCGAACAATCACTTCCCTGAAATGCACTAAATAGTAAAAGAATTGATCCCGGGACATAACAAATGTTGAAAACAATCTTAACCGATACTTCCTCATCAAAAATAGCTTTCCAAATTGATGAACTGCAATCAAGAAGGCAAGTATCGAACAAGATTTTGTTATCACAACATGTTGGGGTTGTGGGTTTTGTCATAAAAGCCATAAGCAACCATTGAAATAACAAAACTAGCCATCCATGGAGGGGAAAAACAGTCTGCTCTGCATTTACTTTCTCGAAGATTGTCCATATATCCCAAACCTGAAGTAGGCCAAAGCCAAACCAGCATTAAAGGTGGCCGAGATCATGGACACTGGAGATGGCGCTATAACCTTCTTAAATGATATTTTGCATATGAACATACATAACAAGATGAACAGAAGCAAAATATCAGCTGCAATGACAAAAATATTGTTGATACATGAACCTGGATTGGTAATGGCTTAAATTCCAGAGATGCATTCATTTCCGGCCTCAGTTGAAGTACAGTCGGAACTACTGCAGATCAATTAGGTCCAGAAACCATCTCCCGTTGTTGCGTCTCAGTGAGGTCGAAAATCTGCAGTCCTGCACTATTCCAAGGGAAAAGCGTTTCAAAGCAAAAAATGACGTCAATCTAAAACTCAAGGTTTTGAAGGGCATAAGATGAAGGACGGACTCCGAAGCACAAAAGTATTGCAGCAATTCATGTTGTTCAATACTGAGAAGCTTGGAAGCCAAGCAATAGGATTGAATTAATTGCCCAACTATGGATATCAAATACTGAACGTATGGCTTGAAACCAGTGTCTTCTATTTCGCTCTCTCTTCTTGCTTTATCAATTGATCTCCAGAAGATTTTTCTGTTCCTCAGTTTTAACTTTCACAATCAAATGAGAAGGTTAGTCCGAAGGAAAACGGGCCATCAAAGAATTGGTCTTTCTTCCCTATGATCCAGCCGGGTGTTAGTTAACTAATATGCACCTTGCTCGATGCCTCCCCATCCGTGGAGCATCAGAGGTAAGACATGGCCTTTGGTTTTGGAAACCGGTTGACACATATAGTGCCACAGTGGCCTCAAATTACAGACAAATTTTGGGTTACAGATTGGGGAATCCACTAGATGATGACTGAGCCAGGTCTAAGGCTGTTTTTTTGTGTGTACATGGTGACATGGAATTCAAGCTCTGAAGACAGGTACGGATAGTATAAAACCACATATTAGTGTAAGCTTTTGGATATGTTAATGTGTTTTATGTATTATAAATTACAATTAGAAGTAGATAAGGACGATCCCATTAAATAAATGTTAGTAAACTGCTAATTGATTAAAGTTGTTGCATTTATCTTTGACTCATTAGCCTAGTGACATTTCTTACTAATGTAGTTTTGACTCTTTTTATGGTCGGTTCACTTGACTAGTGAGACACTAACATGGAGATATATCCCTTCCTGGTGTGGTGACACTCAAGATTTTCCACATGATTTTGGTGGTGCATTCTTTCCAAATTAATTCAAAGGGAATTTATTAGCAGCAATGCTCGGAATTAATTTGCGAGAGAGAGAGAGAGAGAGAGATAATTACTCTCCATATCAATAGATTGATCGCTAGAGAAAATGTACCCATTTGACAGCGTCAGGAGCATGCTAGATAACGTGTTATAGCCTATTTACTAAAGGGAAAGAAAATGGAGAGGGGAGAGACTGGCGACAACAGAGAGAGAAGAGAGAATATGGCTTAGGGAAATTGTGATATGATTTCCCTTATGCCAGTGTCTTTATTTATAGTAAACCACAAGGAGAGAGAAACTTGCTCTCCAAGTAAGTACATGCCTAATAGGATAGAATCACTAGATTTACAATAAAATCATAATCCATATCTATCTAGGATTTACACAATCATATTATGCTAATATTAATTGTAAGAAACCTCACTTTATAGTGTGGGGCCCACAAGCTATTATTTTACTTAATAATTTTTCTATTTATGCACCACACTCCATCTAAGGGGGGTGTATTGTATATGGAGTTTGATGAACTTTGCTTTACTATGAAATCCATGCGTGTTTAATATAGATATTTAAGGAGTTAATAAAAGTCGCCATGTATTGAATAAAGACTTGTTATGACTTCTAAAAAGTCTATAAAAATCTTGTGGTATTCAATTATGACTTTTTGTAAGTCTATAAAAATCCAGGTGTATTCAAAATTTCAGTGATTTTAAAGGATTTTAAAAAGTCATGGATTTTGATAGACTTTTAGTGCTTTTATGGTAAGTTTTTTGTCATTTCAAATCTAACCTCTCCCCCTATGATTTTGATGGATTTTATTGTTTCTCAATTCTCTAATGATAAACTCTACCACCTACCATAATGCAAGGACTATTATTATTACCACTTCCACCATTGTCGCCACCATCGCCTTACCACGACCATCTCCTCCTCTACCACTGTCACCATTGCTGCCACCACGGTCATGAGCATCATCGCCATCCCTACTATGACCACCACTGACACCATCATCACCATGACTACCACCTCTACCGCCATCACCATAGCCCCCCATCCCTACTCCTCCACCACCCCGCCACCACAATCACCACCCCTACTATTATCGCCGCCGCCAAAGACACCAACTTTACTACCACCATCTTGTCGACAATCACTGTGTGATACTTCCACCATCATCGTTGCCACCACCAACTCATAAGACCACTTTGTCATAGTTATGATCATCATTTCAATAATGAAAACTTAAAAATAATAATGCTTATTAATAAATTGATTATTAAAAAGTCTATGACAATCCACAAAACTCTAAAAAAATTTTAGCATTGAACTCTTTAAAAATCTGCAAAAATCTATTATTTAACTCTTTTATTTTCCATAAAAGTATATCATTAAAAGTCTGAAATTTTATGGAGTTTATAATAATCAGTAAAAGTCTATAAAATCCGTAAAAGTCTATCACTTTAAAATCTCAACAAAAGTCCATATAAATCTTAATACAATACACTAAGTGCACCTCATCATTTAAATTAATTTGGTTTTAATTTTTACGTGTATAAAAAGACAAAAAAGGACATACTCTCTCTACCCCGCAAACTCTAATCTGTCTCTCCTATTTTTCTGCGTACAATATACTTTTCCTCCAGCGATCTTATGATTTCAATTTGTAGAATTTAAAACTTATGGATTAATGGTATATGATTTCAATGAAAGGACTGTTCATTGTAGTTTGGTTTCGATGGAGAGTGATTGATTTTCATGGTTAATGTGGGCTTGCTTTTTCTTCGTTGTAGAACTTTAATCCACACCAGATATTGAACAGGGGTTTGGTGAAGTGGTGGAGGAAGGCTGACAATGGTGTGGTACGGTGGGGAAGGCAGGTCGGGCCATGTGGTGATGACTGCTAAGGTTGGCTGGGTGGGGGACTTGGGGTTATTAGCTGGCTGCTATAGGATTTTGTTTTTGCATTGGGTATCATCTTTCAAAGGAAGATTAAACAGAACAAAGTCCTCTTCTTGCTCAATTCGACCCAATAAGAACATCTCTATAACTATAGATTTATGCACAAATCTTGTTCAAATCAGTACAGCAGATCCGTATTCGTCTGTTGGTGTGTTGTTGGGTGTGGTTTTAGTGTTTAAAGATATTCTTGGAACAAATGTGATGAATTTAAAAAAAGTTAAATTTTAAATTTTATAATAATATATAGGTAAAAATTAGAGTGAACTTAAATGAGATATAATATTTAAATAAAAACACTCTTTAGTTAACTATTGTATCTCATCCATATAATTTATGAGCAATTATGTTTTGCTCATAATCTGCGGGGCGGGGCCATGTATAGTCTACACACAGCTCCGCCTTTGATTACGCCCTATGGAAGTTTTTCGTGACAAAAACCTTAGGGCAATCAACTGCCATATTGCAATAATTGGAGACAATCATATCTCTAAGAATCAGCATGACTCACAATTTCCAACAACTAGTAATTCTTTATTAAAAATTAGATCCACCAGTCATCACCACCAAACAATCAAACCATCTTTTCATCTACTAGTTTTGTACGTACTACATGCATGTCTCGTGTGCAATATAAATAATCAGTAATGTTAAAGAGACTACATTTTAAAATTATATTGGTATATTATTTTATGTGGCGAGTGATGCATACAATCAACATTCAATCAAATAGATTTATTAATTGACGTAACATGTACATGTCACTTGGCACATCAGATGATACACTAATATAGTACAAAAATATAGTATCCCTAACATTTTTCATAAATAATATTCTTTATAACATTTGTTCTAATACTGCGCTTATAATAATGCTATTATTAATCAAAATATACACTAATAACCTTTATGCATGTATCCAGCAGTTGAGTTGAGGAGAAAGTAAAGTAGGTTTGGCGACTTTAAATTTTTAATATTTGATTTTGTAGTTGATATAAATATTCATGGTAGTTAAAAATTCTCGTAGAAAGACGAAATTCGTGAAATGTGCACATGATTCAAATTTTTAGAAAGAGATTGATCACAAAGTCTCTTCTCTTAAATAATAGTACAAAGTAGAGGATAAATCTTATAAAAAAACAGCTACTAAACACTACGATTTAGTGGTATTATTTTCAACATATAAAGGTCTCAAGTGCAACTCACATGATTGATGAGTTTTCACTATAATTTTAAAAAAGGTCTCAAATAATACACGTATTTTTTTTTTCGTGTACCTTCCCTGTATTCACTAGTACAAAAAGGTACTTGGGCGACAAAACAAATTTCGTCGCCCAAAATTCGTCGCTCAAAGTCCGTGGACCAAGCTTTTGGGCGACGAAGGAAATACATTCGTTGCCCAATTCACATTCGCGCGACGAATATATTTTGTCGCCCAAAACATTAGGCGACAAAATTGTTTCGTCGCCCTAAGTTATTGTTACACTTTAAGCGACGAATATATTTTGTCTCCCAAAACATTAGGCGACGAAAAGTTTTCGTCGCCCTAAGGTTTAGGCGACGGTGGTTGTTTCGTCGCCCAGATTTTTTAATTTTTAAAATTTTAAATCTTTTAATCTTTTAATTTTTTAATCTTTTAATTTTTATTTATTTTTTAATTAATTGGTATTTAAAAGATAATACAATATAATAAACAATGTAAAAAAATAAATTAGATTATATAAAGAAATGTACGTACAAAATATTTAATAATAAAAATAAATTAAAATCCTAAAACGAAGTAACTAGTGAGGAGGCTGGGAATCGGATGATGGCATATTCAATGGAATGCCAGACATCTGGAGGGCGTGTAAGATTTGGCTCATCCGAGCGTCCTGAGCCGCGAGCTGGCTTTCTTAAGATGCGAGCTTCTGCTCCAAGTCTTGAACTTGTGCCTTCAACGAGGTGACCTCTTTCAAATTGTTGTTAGAAGATGAGGCACCCATCTCACGGAGTCGCGCTTTCCCCATCCCCTGGTAAACCCTACCAGGCCTACGACCAAGGGTCTGGTCTAGCGTCTCCGTTAGTATACGAAGACTAGCATCCTCAGTTGGAGTGACGTCTTCGATAGGGGTCTCGGGGGGAAGCTGCGATGTCACTTCTTCGACAAGAGCATTACTCTTCTCTACCATAGTGGCCTATAATAAGAAAATATATATTATTGTTTATAATAATTATAAAAGGAAGAAAAGTAACAGGTAATTAAAGAAACTTACATGGAGCTACTAAGCCGTCTTATCACCGGGGCGGACATAAACTTCCTCAAACATGTCAATCTCCGGAAACTTTGCACCTTCCTAAAAAAAAAAGGTTACAATTTAAAATTCATAAATATTAAATTATATTAAAATTTAAAAATGTAAAGTAGTTTTACCTGTCGTCGGTCAGCCAGTCTATAGGAAAAGGGCTTTGAACCGGAGTGGTACAGAAGTATCTTTTTCGACCTATTTAGCGAATTGGCTCGAGAACGTTTCTGTTGAACCCAAAATGTGTTAGTGCGTATATTAATTGTTGACTAAAATGATAAAATAAATGTGTAAACTTACCAAAAAATTAGGAGATTGAAAGTGGTTACATAACCACTCCCAATCATGAGGCTGCTCTAGCAACTCCTTAGGGCATCCTCGGGCTAAAGCAGTCTACGCGTCCGAATACGACTTGAAAACTTTGTGGATGTCGGCCTTCCACTCTTTGTACCGATCTTTGAAGAGCCCCTCTATGTAGTCTATCTGTTTGGCATCAAGGTCCGTAATATTAAAGTTGACCTGCAAATATAAAACAATATTATTAAAATATACAAAATATTGGACTTAATTAAAAAAAGTAGTAGAAATTATAGAATACACTCACCGACAGCTCGTGCCACATCGCCGCCTTCGTTTGAGCTGGGACTGATCTCCATGAGTCCCATCGCATAGGGCACGCATTATCGCCCCTATCTCCGAGACCAGGTGCTGTGCTGGTTAGATGTGGCAGAACCCTGGTGTTCTTCAGAAAAGGTGATGACGATCTTTTCATTAGTCGCCCGTGTGATCCCTGCAGACTTCAACCCTCTGCAAGGGCCCCGGGTCTTTTTATTCCTTGCCAAACCAAAGAAGAAATTAATGGTTAAAACGTCATCTTAAAACTCTACAAAAAATTCGGCAGAACCTCCCCTAAAAGTCTAACATTTCCCATAACCTGCAAACAATAAATCTAACATATCCACATCCACACAATTCCAACATATTTGACAATTCCAACATATCCTTAAATTCCAACATATTTGACAATTCCAACTATCCTTAAAATTGACAATTCCAACATATCCACATCCACACAACATTTCCAACATATTTGACAATCGTAGCAAATGTTCAGACATGCAATCAAGAAATGAACTAGACGGTATTAAACAATCGAACAAAAATGAAAAAGATTAGGGCACCTGTTTGCGAGTCCTCGCCGTCGACTGTGGAACTCTCGGGTGCCTGAAGGCCTTCGTCCTCGGGACGTTGTCGCCGGTGAGCCCGACGAGCACTCACCACAGGAAACGTCACCGAGGTAGTGGACGAGACAGGCGACTCGGAGACATTCTGAGCGGCCGATTGTGATGGAGCTGAACTAGGACCAAAGCGACGGCGTGTAGAAATCAAACCTGACATTTGTAAATTGAGCTAGTTACAAATTGTTAAATAAAATACTCTTGACAACTTAATAATCATATGACAACTTAGGGACTGGCTACAGTGCTCGCAAGCATTGAATGCTCACACCGATCTCACCCTCATTTCCCCCCTCTCTCCTCCCTCCTCCCTCATTTTAATGGTGAGATCGGTGTGAGCATTCAATACTTGCGAGCACTGTAGTCTACTCCGACAACTTATGCTAGTTTCTACACACATATTAGCAAAAAAATGTATGTGGTTCAGATTCTCAAGGAAATGAGAGTATTAAGCGAGACGAAGGGCTGCATTGTCACTAAACTCAAGGAACGACAGCCACATTTAAAGCCCAATAACAATAGGGGTAAATTAGCATGCTTGACCATGCCAAAGATTTGACAACAATGCACTGCACCTGGAGGCATACTACTATAAATTTCTTACTAATAGAAAAACGCATAACACACAAAAGGGAAAAAGCATACTAACATAATTTAAAACCGGTAATGTTTCATGCACTGGATTGAACATTCGAATTTGTTATTCCATATCACCAACACTCAAGCTCAAAGACGTTTTTTTTTCTTATTCTAAGTTATTTTGTAGTCATCAACTAAAACAAGGAAGTATGTCAAAAATTTCCATTAACTAAGAAGAAAGAACTCCCCTCGAACTGATGTAACTCACACAAGATAATAAAATCTGATTATTATGGTTAGATTTTCATCTCATGGTGAAGTATGACAATGCTTGTTCGAACTTGGCACCTTAAAATATTCACCAAGAGAGAATAAATTTCTAAATATTGAACTTAGGAGCACATTTGATAATATTTTAATGAAAAGAGTAGGAAAAAAAGAAAAAAACCATACTGCAACCTAACAGTATGTGATTTACCTTAAAAATACCTCATGTATCTTAAAAATCTACAAGCTATACTAATAGTACCCAAAAGGCACTATGCAATTGAGGAATGAGGTCAATGGAAAAATGGGTGACCCCCTTAAATAATCAAAAGCAAAAAGCTCGATCCCACTGCTTCCTACCACTCTTTTGAGTGCAACTTAACTACCAATCACATTGAAAAGCATAAGGAAATTTCCAATTAATCTTAGTTATGTGAATATGCAATTTTGTCGCCTAAACACATATATGGGCGACAAAAACGAGTCGTCGCCTTAAGTTTTGTCGCCTTAAGTTCCTTTAGGCGACGGAAGTGTTTGTGGCCTATAGTTTCGTCGCCTAAACTAACTTTAGGCGACAAAATTTTTTTTTGTCGCCCATAATAGGTTTGGGTGACGAATAATGTTTCGTCGCCTAAAAATTTGTCGCCCAAGCCATTTTTTCTACTAGTGGATCTCCACTCCTTATTTATATACAAACCCATCCTCACTCTCAGCATCTTCATATCATCAACTTACATCATGGAAATCTGGCTCCTCATCCTCATCTCCACCTCCATCACTCTCCTCCTCAAGTTCACTCTCTTCTCCTCCAAACCCTTCACAAGACTCACCTCCCCCCTCCCTCCGGGACCCACCAAAATCCCCATCCTCAGCCACTTCATCTGGCTCTTCAAACTCGCCGCCGGCATCGAACCGGTCCTCCTCGACCTCCACGAAAAGTACGGCCCCGTTATCTCCCTCCCCATACCCTTCACCTCTCAACCCACCATCTTCATATCCGACCGGTCGTTGGCCCACCAAGCCTTAGTTCAGAGCGGCGCTGTCTTCGCAGACCGTCCTCCCGCGCAGCCCACCATCCAGCTCATCACCAGTAACCAACGCATCATCGCCAGCGCCAGCTATGGCCCCACGTGGCGCCTCCTCCGCCGCAACCTCATCTCCGAGGTCTTAAACCCGTCTCGGGTCAGGTCCTTTGCTCATTCTCGCAAATGGGTGCTGGACATTCTCGTCAGGCGTCTTGCTGGTCAGGCCTCCGCCGAGAAAAGGCGAGTCGTTGAGGTTTTGGAGGACTTTCGGGTGTCGATGACGTGCTTGTTTTTGTTCATGTGTTTTGGGGAGAAGGTGGAGGAGGCCAAGATCGAGGAGATTGTGGACGTGCAGCGAAGGTTTTTGTTGGGTTTGGTCGGAGAGTTCCAGACTCTCAACTTGGGGCCCACCTGGTTGACCAAGATTTTGTTCTCTAAGCGATGGGATGAGTTTTTCAGGATTCAGAAGCAGCAAACAGATCTCTTCCTCCCTCTCATACGAGCACGAAAGAAGGTGAAGTTTGGAAAATTATTTGGATTAAATTGTTAATTTTATTTATTAATTTAAAATAAAGAGGTTTGATTTAAACCCGGTCAACATAATAACTTTTTGATTTAACCCCTCATTTATGTAGTTTCAATTTAAACCTAATTTGTGGATTTATTTCTTACTTATATGGCTATTTTGACCTTGATAGTAAATGTATAATTAAGTTGAAAATTCCTAATTATATAGAATTATTTACCTATGATAATGATATCTAAAATAATTTTTTTGTATGAAATAATATAATAAAATTCTATATATATGAAAAATATTTAATTAACATCTTCATTTACCTATTAAAGAGATACGAAACAAATCTACGTATGAAAATATCACTATCTACCTTAAGTAAAGATACCAAATTATATAAGTAAGACAAAGATATATAAGCATACTTGGCAAATTTCAAGACATGTAAAAGCAAAAGGAATATATATTACCTATAGTTAAGGTTATCACCATGACAAGTTTCAATACAAATTATTATTCCTCCATATAATGTAGAATAACACGAACAAAAAGAAGAAAAAAAAAGAGTTGAAGAACATGAAGAAGAACTTAGCATGAAAGTGGCAATTAGCAAAAAGTGCCCATCAAATATAAGGTTTGCCGTTTGAAAAAAAAAAATATATATATATATATATATATAAATTGCAAATCATAGTAATTAATAACAATTAATTTAATAAGTGTTGGCCTAAATAATGTTTATATATTCATTTTTAAACTTAGGGTCAGGCTAGAAATGAAAAATAAAAATATTTTTTTGTAACATACAAAAAAGGAAGGTTATCCTAACTAGGTTGTATAATAGTCAACGGGTTTAAATCAAATGTGAGTTTTATTTATTTATTTTTTTATAGTTTTACCTAAAAACTTGCTTAAGAAATTGGGTTTAAATCAAATTTTCTATAAAATAAATGATGCCCATGCTTTGAGAAATAAAGGTGCACCTAACTCTACTACTAAGAGACATCAACTAACTTTTTTTTTGTTTTTTTTTTTTGGGAGAACTAACATTTTTTTTAACACTTACAATATATATGTGTCTACGCGTCCGCGTTTCTACGAATCCATGTACTCATATTTAGCACATGTAAAATTTTGGGTTTAGACTTTTTAAGTTTATAGTACTATATATATTTTTTGGTTGTTGCATGCTTTAGTACTATTAAAGTTTGTTTACGTTCCATAAAAAAAAAAAAAGATTGTTTACGTAGTACATGACATTATTTATTTAATGCTTTTATAATATTATGCCAAAATATCACCTGATGTTATTGTCACAAAAATAAGTTTCACGCAATCCTGTGGGAGTGGGTTACACCTGATTACATGTAAAAATGAAGATTTCTTCACATGTAGGTTGTTGATCTCCTCTCTATTAGTGAATAGAACTCAAATGTGATATAGAAGTGTGATCCAAATAATATATACAGTATGTTTTTAATTTGTATCATGAAATTATGCTCTGATGTATTATTATGTGCTTAATTAGTGACTACTTGTGGAATATTGATCCGAAAGTCTTTTTTTTTTTTGTTCGAATAAAATTTTTATCTAACAGGTGAAGCAAGAAAGAGAGAGCTTGAGCAAGAACCAGAAAAAGGACAACAACAAGACCGACGACTTTGTGGTGGCCTACGTCGACACGCTAATGGACTTAGAAGTCCCCGACGAGAAGCGAAAGTTCGACGAAGGAGAGCTGGTGAACCAGTGCTCGGAGCTTCTAAACTCAGGCACAGACACCATGTCAGTAACATTACAATGGATGATGGCAAACATAGTGAAGTACCCACAAATCCAAGAGCGGCTCGTGGAGGAGATGAAGGCGGTTGTGGGGGTCGGAGAAGAAGATGTGAAAGAAGAGGATCTTCAGAAACTTCCATATCTGAAAGCCGTGGTCTTGGAGGGCTTAAGGCGCCACCCACCAGGGCACTTTTTGGTACCACATTCGGTGACGGAGGACGTAAGTTTGGGTGGTTACGTAGTGCCAAAGGACAGCAATGTAAATTTCTTGGTGGCACAGATGGGTTGGGACCCGGAGGTGTGGGATGACCCCATGGAGTTTAGGCCAGAGAGGTTTTCGAGTGACAAAAATGTGTGTGATATAACAGGGAGTAAGGAGATTAAGATGATACCGTTCGGGGCAGGGAGGAGGATTTGTCCAGGGTGGAGTTTGGGGATGCTGCTTTTGGAGTATTTTGTGGCGAATTTGGTTTGGAAATTTGAGTGGAAGAGTGTGGAGGGCGTTGGGGTTGACTTGAGTGAGAAGCAAGAGTCCAGTTGGGTGATGAAGAATCCATTGCAGGCACATATATCTCCAAGGTCGAATAAGTGAGAAATTAATCAAGAGATTATATGCATGCATGCATGAATCAACTCCTCAAAGTCCTAAGGGAATTTTAAGTTAGTGTGGTTATTCCCAACTACCAAAGTAGAGTGCAGTGCTAAAAATTAATGAATATAATAAAAGAACAGAGTTAAAGGTACTCGTTATGCATGTAAAATAAAACAGGAAGTCATGTGGGAGAATAATTTATGTGACACGAGTACACTATCACTGTGATAATTTCTTTTGATCTAATATTAATAAGGCAAAATTGAAAGTTTGTTATTGCGGTTGACAAGTCTTTTTCTCTTAAATAATAATACTATAGATATGTTAATTAAAGTTAGTTGCCATGGTGGAAAATTGTTTGCAAAATGCATACAGTATCAAAAATGTTGCTCTAAATCGTGCCTTATCATTCAACATTGATAAATTGATTGAGCAGGTGTGACACGATAAAAGTGGACTTATTCCACAAACCAGCTTTGTGGTGCCTAAATCTCAATATAACGTCAGAAGCTACCCATTAAGCAGCACCAGTTGGTAATGTGCCTACACAGCTCCTAAATTATTTAGGCACCCTTTACCTTTGTCTAAGGAAGAATAGACACACTTTCAAGTAGTGTGGATTGCTCAGTTTTCTAGTAGTGAGTCCATTACATGTACCGATTACGAAATTGGTTATATCTCTCAAAAAATCTTTATCGAAAGTCAAAGAATATTGTATGCTTAATTAACCCATTTGTAGAACAAATGACATATAACCTTTGGGTTAGTTATAAAAATCAAACCAATACTTCCAAATGAAAATATGACTTTAGCCCCTCAAATTCATTTTTCTCTATATAAAACCCGACATAATTTTTTTACTTGAAAATAACCCAATAACTAGGATCCACATAAGCAAATTCATTAATTATACGTTACTTTACACTTTTTGCATTTTTCGGATGCCTAATATACCCTTTTTGCATGTTTGTTGTACATAATTAATTATACGTTACTTTACAATTAGGGAGAGTTAATGATTTTGTAAAAATTTTAAATTTTTTTTTAAAAACATTAACGTTATAAATTCATTGCATATTAATGTCAAATATGAGAATTAATGTCCTGAAGAAACTATACGAATTATATATTTTTTTAATTGAACAATATCATTAATTTCAACGATTACAATAAATCGTGAATATTAATGCTTATTATCTCAATTTAAACAATAAATTGATCTTTTAATTTATTTTATTGTTTAAATTGAGATAATAAGCATTAAATTGAGATAATAAGCATTAATTATCTGATCTTTTAATTTATTTTATTGTTTAAATTGAGATAATAAGCATTAATATTCAAGATTTATTGTAATCGTTGAAATTAATGATATTGTTCAATTAAAAAAATATATAATTCGTATAGTTTCTTCAGGACATTAATTCTCATATTTGACATTAATATGCAATGAATTTATAACGTTAATGTTTTTAAAAAAAAATTTAAAATTTTTACAAAATCATTAACTCTCCCTAATTGTAAAGTAACGTATAATTAATTATGTACAACAAACATGCAAAAAAGGTATATTAGGCATCCGAAAAATGCAAAAAGTGTAAAGTAACGTATAATTAATGAATTTGCTTATGTGGATCATAGTCATTGGGTTATTTTCAAGTAAAAAAATTATGTCGGGTTTTATATAGAGAAAAATGAATTTGAGGGGCTAAAGTCATATTTTCATATAGAGAAAAATCAATTGTATTAGTGGCATGGGTGGCATAGGTGTAAATAAGTTGTATTAGTAGGTCAATAATGTTTCAGTGTGGCTGCACATTTTAAATTTGGGTTTTTATTGGACGTTTAAAGATAGATGGGTTTTTATCTAGGAATCATGAATTGTAAGGGCCAAAATCTAAAACTCCCTAATTCCAAAGCTTACTATTATAAATATTTTCTATGAATCACAATTCACAACTCCTACTTTATGATACACATGTTTCATGACTTATCCGTTAAGTCAAACAATTTAAGAAATAATTATTGCCAAATAGATAAAAGCAGAATAATAAAAAGATAAAATGCCATTAGAACTACATATTTATTTATATAATTTTTCAAAGGGACCCAGTCTTATTTTATGCAGCATTGATGCTACCTATATGGTGAGAAATGCATGGTTTAATTATTAGAAAATTTGTATACATGGGATTTAGGCAGTTTGACTTTAACCATCAGGATAATCTACTACTTGCAAGGAAGCAAGCCACTTTACATTCAAGTTTGAATATTTTTTTTGTAGAGAAGTTTCAAATTTCGTCTTTAAAAAAGGGGGAGGGGGGAGGCTCTAGTGACTTTCTTATAGAATCACCAATCTCATCTTGATGCAGGGCAGAACGTGGTGGAAAATAAAATAAATAGATAGGAAAGATATGTATGGTCCACTATCTCCAAGTGCGTGGAGAGACCTGAAAACCCTAAGAACTTTGTCTCTAGTACCAGCCTACAACGTAGACAACTAGAAGAACAAAGCGGCAAACTCTTAAATAAGAGAAAGGCACATAAAAACGAGTTTACAACTCAAATTTCAATATCAATATTTCAAACAAATTCCCTCCTTTTTACCTTACAAATACATAAGCTTACAACTTAAAGTAAGAAATATGAAAAGACAAATGAAATAAAAACTTGCAATATAACTCTTAGAAAACTAAAAGATTTCAGATAATGTTATTAAACTAGAAATCTCATAAGTCCCAAATTTAAGGCTGGATACATGCATTATAGCTCCAAAAATGCATGTATTTTATTATAAAACTTAAACTCTTTGATTCCATATATAACTGCCACATTTCATGTAATAATGAGCTTGGTTCATGGCTTGCATCATTCTCCCCTTCTCGAAGAAAACTCGTCCTCAAGTTTTGTTCGATCTTCCTCGATCTTTCGAATGCCCAACCAACATTTTCCACAATAGCCATGTAAGAGCATAAATTTTCGAAGGACTCCAGATTGTAGAACACTTGAAATAGTGTTTCTTACGTCGCTTTCTCTTGTTCCATGTAAACTTAAATCTTTTCTTGATGACATCAATTAGTTTTGATTGCAGAGAAGAAAATTTCTGGAATACACATTCATATCGATAACTTGATAAACAATAGTGGGAATTTAAGTCATGTTGAAAAGTTCTTCTATCCAAGAGCTCTCTCCTCATATCTCGAGCAATGAAATCGTCCCAAAAAAGGATCATGAATGTTATGGATATTAAGAGCTTTTACTATATTATGTAGTTGTCCATGGAACTCTTCAACCACATCTTCATCATCATTGTAATAATTAAAAAACTAGCTGAGAATTCGCATCTACGAAACTACTACCACCAAACAACAGAAAAACTTCTTAATCAGCCACATCAATTGTTAGCTCGTCATCACCATCGTCATCTACAAAATTATAATGAGATATACACAACAAATTTCACAAGAACTATCTGGACAACGATCGAACTGTGGAGAAAGATAAAAGATTTAGGAGTTTGTCACCTGAAAAATCTGAAGCAATCGTTTCTTCAACTTCTGTTTGTAGAACATACCCAGCCTTAATTACTGATGGCAGCGACATGTTTTATTAAAATACAAATATCTTCTTGTACAAATAACGGATTAGAGAACCGATTCAATATTTGGAAACTAGACGTGAATCGCTTTTAAATGATATATGGCCTGAAGGTCGAGTAAGTCTTAATGAACTCAAAATCTGGCCCGTAATAAAACTGATTCTGTTTTCGCAACAACACTGGCACTCTGTGATGTTTTGTCGATATCTGCTCACAAAAAATTCTGTTTGACGCATGGTTTGTTGCGTTGGAAACTAGACTCCAAGAGCTTTCCAATGATGTATAGATTGAGTCAATTCTCTATCTCAAGAATTATAGGTTTGCTAACGAACTGGACTGTTATCGTAGGAACTTGAATTGATAGCATCACCCTTGGATTGAGCTGACGCTTTGATACCAACTGATGCAGAGCGAAACTTGGGAGAAAATAAATAAAAAAATAAAATAAATAGATAAGAAAGAGAGGTAGGGTCCACTATCTCCAAGTGCGTGGAAATACCTAAAAACCTTAAGAACTTCGTCTCTAGTACCAGCCTACAACGTAAACAACTAGAAGAACAAAGCGGCAGACTCTTAAATAAGAGAAATGCACATAAAAACGAGTTTACAACTCAAATTTCAATATCAATATTTCAAACAAATTCTCCCTTTTTTGCCTTACAAATACATGTACTTATAAGCTTACAACTTAAAGTAAGAAATATGAAAAGACAAATGAAATAAAAACGTACAATATAACTGCTAGAAAACTAAAAGATTTCAGATAATGTTATTAAGCTAGAAATGTCATAAGTCCTAAATTTAAGGCTAGATACATGCATTATAGCTCCAAAAATGCATGTATTTTATTATAAAACTTAAATTCGTTGATTCCATATATAGCTGCAACATTTCATGTAATAATGAATTTGGTTTATGGCCTGCATCACATCTATTCTTGTTTGATGAAAATGGTCTTCACTTGAACTCAGTCTATTGACAATACTGACATTAAATATCAACTCATCGAGAATATCAACATAACACATCGATGATATCGACACAACAATTTAAATATCTCTCAAAGTTCATAGTTGTTCTTGGTTGTTGGAGAGGAAAAATCCGGGTCCTCTAATCCTCTAACAAGTAATTCTTGTAACCATGTTGATAAGTCCATGACACCGTCTTCGTTGGCCATCAGCGAGAGAGCGAGGGGGGTACTTTAACGTAGGCTTCCCAAAAATCACTACCAGCAGTCAAAATTTGCTCATTGAATGAGTGATCAATAGGCAAGGGATCCAACATAATATCATCAGAGTAACAGTCTCTCTCCAGTGTCCCATCCATCATCAAAGGAACAACCCTAGTGTGGGTTTGGTCAGTCTGTCCAAAGATACCACGCAATTTGATGTAGCTTCGCACAATTTTAACTCTATATGCTTAGCAACAATTATCATTTCTTGCGATTGATCCCACAAAAACCCATCATAATCGAGAAGATTCTTGATGTCATTGTACTGCCTTTGCAAATGCTTGTACCGGGTCCGCAAAACATTTCTATATATCATGGTGAGATATGAATTGCGCATTGAAAGATGTGACCATGTTACTCCAAGCCTGATTTTTGGGTGTTTCCCCTAATTTATTTGTTCTATGCACAGGTTCTAGTAACAAATCCATGATATAATCGTCCATTTGTGGTGTCTAGCATGTCCTTGCGGGCATTGGTAGTTGCCTTCTAGCTCCCCTTGAAAATCATATTGATCGTAGCTTGATTGACTGTATGTTCTAAAAAATGAGGCACAAAGTAGACCAATTCAGCACAGTTCTACTTTTGTATGGCAATGCATCCAGGTGAACATGGATGTAAGCATCCCATATGGAATCATCGGCTACCACTATTTTATTGGGTTTTCGGGCATATTATTGAGATAATTTAATTCGAATAATTAAATATGCATTGAAAAATAATAAATAACATACAATATGTAATCCTAATTATATATCCAGTTGGTTGTAATTGATAATGCAACAAAGAAAGATGGCGAAGATAATTACTTACAAGATTCCTTAGTTATGCATGTGCCACTTTGTAAGATCATCCTTGTGCTTGTGTTCTTCCTCTTCATGGTTGATCACGTTAAGCTCCCTAAGTGTTGAGCCTCTAGGAGTATCCATACTGATACACCAATGATAGATGATAGAGTGAAGGATTCGATTGTGTTAGCAAGATCACTCACCTTAATCAATGGAATGGGTGGCACACTAGGGTGTTTTTCGGCTAGGGTTTTCTCTCTTTTCTTTGATGGACAAATCTTAGCATTAGGGACTTGTGGGAGAACACATGGGGCCGCACCTTATTAGAGTTTTAACGTCAAGGCCATTTCCTTGCATTAAGCCCTCTTTCACTTGCCCACTCGGGCTTGTGACTTGGACCCCTTTTAATTAAATAAAGCTCAAAGATTATTTTAATTAAAACATGTCCAATAGGCCCAAATAATTAATCCATTATAATTAACAATTAATTATACTTATCATCATCCATGTAACGTCGTTAGTACTATCATAGGTGTGTGACCTCTTAGGTTCTAATTAAAGCCGACAATGAAATTAATTAATAAATTAATTTAATTCCACAAGCCATAAGTTACAATGCAATTCGGATTAGATAGAGACATTCGTGATTTAATCATGATACTCTTTCGAACCATGATTGTAGTTACAATGCAATTTAGTTCTTCTATCATCTATATCTCGATCAAGATTTATGTGATATGGAATAATGTCAAATCACATGTAGATATCTTTGACCACCATGATGTATCTCATGTTGAAGCAGTTCTTACAAACATAGCTTGATCAACAAGTACTTCGTGCGAAGATTTCTGAGATGGATCTTCAAGTGGCTTCGAGGGATATCTCCTTTTATTGAACAATTATCATAATGTGATAGATTCCTTATTGCGCATCCATATATCATCATACCCATACTCATGAACCCAAGAAACACACTATCGGGTCCTGCAAAGTAGTGAGGGCTTTGAGGTGAAGTCAAAGTTCATATCTATAAACACAAGATATTTGATGATGCCTCAGGTCTAAAAACTATTTGTATACTACAACCTGAAGTTATGTAACGTTTGACATGTGGTAAGCATTCATAATTTTAAGCTTCTTGAGCGATCAATGTTCAGTGAACTTGTTCAACAGACAAGCACCTGTATATCAACCACATGTCCAACACGCATAGGATGAGACCATACTAACCTTAATAAAATATACACCGGCCTTATCAGATAGTCAATATCCAGTTGACTTTCCAAATGGCTAGGAACTTTATTTAATGACTAAGTAACTATAGAATGCAATTCTCCATGCCCTAACCTCGTTTAGGGCATTCCATACCTTAAGTCTTATGGACTCATTCATAGTATATTATCTCTATAATATAAAGCCAAACTCATAAATGAATAAAACTTGACATTTTATTAATTAATTAAAAATAGAGGTTTTATAATATCCAATATTACATAGTTGGCTTTTAGGGTACAACTCCAACACATTTGGCGTGTGGCGACCCAAGCAAACCCAATGAGACCAAGAATACTCTTCACTTCATAGAATTGCTTCCATAAGCTCATATAGTGACATTTTAATACATATGTATAATAACAAGATTGGAATATAATTTTTTATTCATATATGATATCATAAAAGAAGAAGAGAATATATAAATTCTTATCTGATTGGGGGTCTCAACCCTATGCCCCCAGTGTAATTTGAACAATGATGACCATGGCTTCTCTTCAGATGACTTTTTGTTCATTTCCCACAGACTTCACCAACTTGGAGCGGAAAAATTTGGGTCCTCCAATCCTCCAACAAGTAATTCTTGTAACCATGTTGAGAAGCACACGACACCATCTTCGCTTGCCATCAACGAGAGAGCGAGGGAGGGTACCTTAACATAGGTGATGTGATTTTTACTGTCTATGCAATTAGGCTCAAAATCACATGAAATACTTGCAAGAATACAAGGATATTGTAGTATAGATGCTCATGCAATGTCGTTATCCTCAAGGACTATTTGGATAATTTATGTAGAAACAATTCCTAATTAACTACTTAGAATTGAAAATTGAGAAAAGAGATTTTGATTTTAGGTAATATAAAAGAAACAAATTTTAATTAAAAACAAATATGATAAAAGAAAAGAGTTTTAAATACCAATTTATAAAAGCACTAGGGTTCCACCATCACCTAGCAATCTTATGAATTTCTATCAATTACTTATGATCTACACATGCCACTTTGAAGGTTAGGTTGTCTTAATATATATTCTCCTCGTGATATTCAAGTAAGAACGTATATCTTTAGATCAAATATAAACATGCAAGACTCATCAAGTTCTATGAAAACCTTTTGAAAAACCATGCAACCCCTAAGAGCGTGATATTCGCCTTAGGTGAAATTACAATTATCAATCACAAGAAGCAAAACTCAATCCTTCGGTGATATTCCGACTGAATTGGATCCAATTACTTGTCTAAACATCCTAATGGTGACCAGTCATCAAGACAATTAGATAGTTTAAAACAGTGATCAATAATTCAAAGTGTGCATGCAATCAATCATAAGACATTAAATAAAAATTACATATTCATGCTAAGGCTTAAGGCTTCACCCTAGCCAATGGAAATTAGTTACGCATATTCATAATTGAAATCATAGAAAAAATTATTAAGAAGAAAAAGAATGAAAACACCTGAAGGTAGAAAGTCTCCAAGAACTCTAAAGTTGAATAATTATATGCGTTCCCAACAATTGTGAACGGCAAAAGCAATCTATACTGCTATGCCATTACACAAACCCTAAATAATAGTCTTTTGTTCCAACTAGGAAACTAAATAATAATAAAATAACTTATAAAATAGATTCCTAATTAATCTAGAAGAATCTACACAGAAATTGTCCAGCCACATTTTAGCCTCAAATCTACTCCAAATCTGGCCCAAGATAGCTTGTTTTAAAGATAAAAACGTTCTAAACACATCTCCAGAAGGCCACGAATCCATCTGAGGTCATCTTGGACTCCAAAAAACGCAATCTAAACCCAAAAACGTGATTTTCCAGCACCGCGCACTGCTCTTTTATTTTATTGCCAGAAAATAACTACTTTGTGGAAAAATATGATATTTTGATCAGTGACTCACGAATGTCCTCCAATTGGAATTACTCCAAAATTCGTCCATTTGATTATGTTTTGTTCCAGAGGAAGTTGAAAGTCCAATATTGAAAATACAATTCAAAGTATCAAAATTCTTCCAAAATATTAACCAAAATATACTAAAAATAGGGATAAATATATAATATAAAATCTACTCGCTTCCCAAAAGTCACTATCAGCGGTCAACATTTGCTCATTGAATGAGTGATCAATATGCAGGGGATCCAACATTATATCATCAGAATAATAATCTCTCTCCAGTGTCCCATCTATCATCAAAGGAATAACTCAAGTGTGGGTTTGATCATTATGTCCAAAGATACCACGCAATTTGTAGCCTCGCACAATTTTAATTCTATATGCTCGAGTAACATGGTGGTTCTTTGTATAAGCATCCCAAACACTATCTTTAGCAGTTATCATTTCTTGCAATTCATATTTGCTGCCCAACATGAAAGACAGACCCAATCGAAATGGGCTGCCCAATTTTTCGAAGGCATATTGGACACCAAAAATGGAAGGGCATTTCATCCATCTACTGCTAGTGCAAATGGGAAGAGGAACAATGGCCGGCCATACTTTCAGCAATGAGGCCTGGTCAGAAATTTTCACCGGTTCAATAAAAAATTCCAATCTTGTTATCGTACAGATGGATTGAAATGTCACTATACGAGCTTATGGAAGCAATTCTATGAAGTAAAGAGCATTCTTGGTCGCAGTGGGTTTACTTAGGACACCACACGTCAAATGGTGGTAGTCGTTGATTCCATATGGGATGCTTTCATCCAGGTTTACCAAGATGCACTGCCATACAAAAGTAGACCTGTGCCGAATTGGTTTGCTTTGTTCCCCATTTTTTAGAACACAATTGTTGATGGAAGATACAGTCAATCAAGCCACGATCAATATGATTTTCAAGGGGAAGGAAAGGGTAGCTAGAAGGCAACTACTAGTGCCCGTACAAGGACATGCCAATTATCTCATGGATCTGTTATTAGAACGTGTGCATAGAGGAAATAGATCAAGGAAACCACCCAAAAAATAAGGCCTGGAGTGGCGTGGTAACATCTTTCAATGTGCGATTCGGATCTCACCATGACAAAAATGTTCTTTAGATCTCACTTTATGTTGTCGATTGTCTATATTAACTGTATTTGAGTGAGTGACATTTTGGTCAAACAAGGCTGTGTGAGGATACATTTTGGACAATGCTTATTTGAAGGATAGTTTTCTACAAATTGAACCAAATTTAAAAAAGAAAAAAAACACAATTAAGAGAGAATTTATTATATTGTCAGTTTTTTATGTAAAGAGTGGGCAAGATGTCCCAAAAAGCAATGGGCTTGATGTCCAAAATCCTCAAGGGCCAATGGCCCAACAGCGTAAAGTAGTTAAAGGTCCGATTAGCCCGCCTTTACGCGGGTCCCCTGTGTCCTCTTCTCCGTGCAACAAGCTAGGGTTTATTATTCCCTAAAACCTCTCTGAGATTTTTCGGCTCTCTCCATAGCCATGGCGAAGAACAGGAACAAGAAGAAGAAAAACGGCGCCACTTCAATGGACATAGCCGAAGAGCCCGTCTCAAATCTGCCTCAAGGTATCGAATTGGAAGAAAACACACGAGAATTTGGATTAATTTTTTTTAAAATTTAATTCCTTCAAATTCCATGGTTATAAATTTTGGATTTCTGATTGTTTTGATTTTTGCATTGTATGTGCAGCAATGGACACGTCAGAGTCTGGAGCTCATAACCCAAGTGCTGCTGCTTCCAATTTGTAAGTATCAAGTATTAAAAAGCAGTCAATTTTTATAGTTTTTATTTTTATTTTTTGAAGAATTTCCGACTGCCAATCAAGACCACAAATTGAAACCATAAACCTCAATCACAAATTTAAGCATGATTTCATATGAACAGTGAATGAATTGGTTGACAATCGTTAGAGAAAATTAATATATATGTGGTATAAGAGGGTGTTTTAATTATACAGATGTTTGTTGACCCTCTTCTTGTTGTGCGAAAATATAGTGTGTTTGCTTTATAAGATGGTGTAGAATTCAAATTTTAAACAAGATCGATTTCGTTCATAATTAAGCTTGGAATGTATTTTATTTTTGGTTTTGATTAGGTAGATTTAACCGAATTATATACGTACTGTGAGCATTTCCGAGATTCCATCAGAATATGTCTTGGCTGAATGTCATAGACTCATATGCATGAAAGTTTTGTCATATTCTTCAACGGGACTGCTTCTTAGTTGGCTCAGATGGCTCAAAAGCCTCAAATGGTTTTGTGTTAGATGGATAGTGATCAGTAGAATTACAGCATGACCATCAATTTGATAGTTAACTTATGATTGTTTTCTAGTCCCAAGTTCTTCAACAGAGGGTATCTGTGCTACTCTCGTTATGAAGTATTTTTTACGAGTGAGCTAGCCTGGTTACTTCTTCGCCATGTTTTGCGGCTGGGAAAATCAGTTTTAACACATCACTATGTTTTTGGGGGTCAGTTGAGCATGGTAGAATTGGTAATGAGGAGCTTGTTTTTCGTAGCTAGGTGATACTGCTCTGTGACTGATCATGTCAAGGGTGCAGGAATGGGGTTCAAAGCATGGGAAGAGATTGAGGAGGGAGAGGGTTCATTGATGCGTCACGTGATTGCCATTTGATTACAAATGTTTTATTTTTCTTCTGTGAAAATAGGGTCGAGTATTTTGGTGGCTTTGTATTTCTTTCCCTCCCGATTAATGTTTTATTTGTTCTATTGGACTCTTTCTGTGATCTCTAAGTTGTCTGTTCAATTTACTTATTCATTATATGTTTTTGTGATTCACCTGATTCTGGTTTCATTTAATTTCCAGATCCTTTGTTTTCCCAAAACTCTGTTTTCTGTTTTTTGAACACCTCTTTTTATCGTGAAAATTTCTGTGACAGAAAGTTAAAGGGAAGACAAATGAAGAGATCGAAAAATGCCCGAAAGAAAAAAGCCATAGTAAGAGCTATATCCAAAACAGAGAAAGCTGTTGAGAAAGTTAAGAAGCATGAAAGCAAAACCTTGAGAACTCAATCTGCAAAGTTGCTGTACGACTGAGGATTCTGGCCGGCAATATTTATACTATTTTGAGGTTCATCTCTTTCTGTGATCCCTGTATCAGTTTCCTTATAAGATTCTCGCCCAATTGCAATTTTGATAATGAATGTAATTAGTCGAATGCTTTCAAGTCTTTTATTGTTGAAATTTCGCCTTAATCCATAGATGCTAGTAGACCTGTAAACTGATCGGGATTTGAATCGGATCATCCTTGATTCATATCGAGGTTCATTTATAATCGGATTTGAACAGATTGGGTCATTATCGAATCTAATTTAGGACCTAAAAGGATTTAAATATTATTAGTAACTTCATTTTTTTAATTATATTTATCTATTTTTAATTAGAAGTTTCATCCTTTATAATATGAAAATAGTATCTAAGTGGAGGAATACTATTAGACCGTAGTCCTATGTAGCAAAAAAAAGCTAATATACTTATAACAGAAGTTTGCAAACACCATCTGAACTTTTAGGGCAGTGTGCGTTTACCTCCCAAACTCATTTTTTGCTGAATTACCACCTTGGCTTTCGTTTTGGGGTCATGTTCTCTTGGTCACTTGGTGAGTGATCATGCATTCCTTGGAGCCTCATTTTCAACTTACCCTTGGATTGATATCAAATCCAAAGATGAGCGACCATTCATTCATTAGGCTGTTTTCGAACATCAGTACAATATTTGGAAAAGAGAATCGAGATTAAAGAAGGGTGAAACATTTCTTTACAGAAGGATCATAAAATCAAAATGTACATGTAAATTAAATGACATATGTGTTTTTTTTTTTTTATGGAAAATCAAGTACTCGATCGGAAAGAGAAGGTGGTTCCTGTGCTTTCTTCAGACTCGATTCTTATCCATCGGAGATTGTTCCTGTTAGAAGAAAAGATATCACATGTTGCTAGTTAGTCAACAAAACTTGAAAAAAATATGGACGATAAAGCTTGATTTTTGGTATGATGGGGAATATTAGCTCCTAAATATATCATATAATTCCACGGAATTCCGTGTGCCAGAATCCGGCATGAGTCTTTAACCTAGCAAAAGACTCATGCCGGACTCTTGTGTGTCTGGTCCCTTTGCCTCCCAGGAATTTGGCGTAAATTTGTAAAAGAGCAAACATAAAAGCATCTTAGTTCTAATTGATGATTGATCCTTCGTGAGCTATAGAGCAAATCCCAAATCTTCATCTATAAATACTTAGTAGCAGGTTCATCGTACAAGAAATTATGTAAGAAAAAGTAGGCGAAGAAAAAAGGTTGCTGTCTACAATCCAGCAATGTGTTCCACAATTCAAATATATATTCAATCGATCGAAAGGCATATCGTAGCATGCAGTACCTTACCTTAAGCTAGGGCTGGTGGATCAGACGAAGCGGCCTTTATCGTTCCGATCTGAAGCTTTCCTTCCGAAACAATTCGATGAAATGTCACTGAAACGATATACACCAGTCGAGCTCAATGAAAGTGACAAGAAAAATAAGAGAGAGAGAGAGAGAGAGAGTTGCATATGCATGCATGACTTACCTTTATCACCAACCCGCATGCCATTTCTCCAGCAGACGTAGGTGAATCTCAATGGGGAGCCTTTGTTTTTCTCTTATTGCTGGAAAATGGGCCTGTATCATTCACACAAACATGTATTAATCCTGATTTAATTACCTAGCTGATTTAATTAGCGACAGATAAATGCTCAAGGACTGCTACTAGAAATCAAATACTGTACTAATTTTTCGAGCATCGGACTCACCTCTGCCGCTCTCTTTGGTATAATAAGACGTGCATTATTGCGACGAGTATCAGTTACGGTTATTGTCTTCTCAAACAAAGGAATAACCTCCGAGTTTGAACTTGGATTAGCTCAAGGACTCACAGATTCAAAACTATAAACATCAACACAAATATAAATTGTAGGCGGTGCTGCAGTGCGCTACTATTTGGACATACTAAGCTGTCACGCTGTCCCTAATATAGGTGGGATCTACCTACAATTGTAGGGTCCGCCTCTATTAGATAGAACAAGCATGTCAGCTTTGTAAATGGTTTTATAGTAAAATGTAAGGACTTGTTGCATGAAGCGATCCCAAATTCTATTGCAGTTGAAATGAACTCAATGCAATGAAAAACAAAACCACTTATAACAAATTCATTCATTCATTCAACATCTACGACATATGAAACGAAAGATTAGTGGATACTTTCCCGAGATTTCCGGGTGCTGCTCATTACTTGTCGTCCTAGGCAGATTCTGAGGATGTAAATGGCTCACTACAGAAGCATCCACTCGAGCTATTTCCTGCTTACATTCTCACCATCAGTTGCAGGTGCAGGTGCAGCCGTGCAGGTGCTCCACTAGTTGATTCAGCAACTGCCTCAGTAGGCATCGCAGATCGCGAAGACGCTGTAGGATATCGCCGGTTGCTCGCACTGGCAGCTGAAAAAATAGAGGACTGGCTAGAGTCAGTAATCACTCTATTATTCAAGACATTTTCCTGAACCAATAACTTTTCCACTACTTACTAAATTGTTTGGTTTATTGGTTGTTAGCATGCAGCAGGCCATAAACTCTCTCCTACACACCACTAATCACTTCACCTGACTGAATGATAAATCTTTCATATGCGATTAAACATTCTGAGCACCCGACTCCTCCGAGATCGAGTTCGGTGTACAAGTGCCGCGATATGATGCACCCGTCAAGTAAATTGCTTAGTGTTCTGCTATAATATTTTGCTCCGTAAATATTGTGTAATAGTTGTTACTAGCTAACAATAAAAAAACCTCATACAAGAGGGGCAGTCCTCAAATTCATTACCAAGTGAGGCATTGTTGTCAGAGTATTAGATGGATTTAAGTAAGACCTTTATTCTAATAGAGATCTAAGCATCAAACCATTTTGACATTTTTCAATGAACAATGTTTTCGGAGACATACAGAGAGAGGAATGATAAACACACATCTTTTTTAGTCTTTCGTACACTCCTATTTAATTTTGTCCGTTGTTTCTATTTGATTTGTTCAATCTTATGACCAAAAATAAAGAGAGGTGTGAGAGAAGCTAAAAATGGTGTGTGAAAATCACCTCCTTTTAGAGAAGGCATGTATATTTTACAAAGAGCTCAAAAACTTTGTGCGTGAGGTTTCTTTGTTGAATTAATTTGTGCTAATGATCACTAACAAAGACACAATTTATATGTCACAAAAGCAACAGATGCTAGATTAGATCATGATTTCACAGTCATGACCTTACCAAAAATGTGAATTCTACTCCAACATATGAAATGTAAATTTGGAATCCCATCTAATTGAAATGATGAGCCCGCCTCCTGAAGATGTAAATGTGAGATCTTTAATATAATCGATATTGGGGATAGGAGAATCAAAGACAACTTCTCAGCTATAGAGATAATGCTCTTAACCATTTGAGAATAAGCGTCTCCCTGGTAGTGTCAATGTCTCAATCAACTCATGCTAAAAAGGAATACCGATGTTTAACAATATGAATTTGCTTGGAATTTGCTTCTAGAATAGCTAAAAGCATTTTTTGGACAACCAAAAACGAAACTGACTATGATAGAAAACGTTTTCAATAAAAATGCCTACACTTGAATATTTAATAAAATTATCAACGCATGTATAATCAAATTACTTATTACATAAGCGTTTACAAACAAAAGTGTTTTCTACAAAAAAAAAAAAAAAATTCCAAACAAACTCACGTCTTTAAACCTCATTCCTCAAACATAACATCTCAAAACTACTATTGGGCCTCAAGTGTCTCTTCCATGTTTAAAACCCATGTGCAAGTGGGTGCACTTGAGATGCCATTAGCCCAGTAAGCCCATATGTGGTGATATTTCATTATTTCTTCCACAGTTTATGTGGTGATATTTCTGCCATCGCTTGCTTGCTTTCACTGCTGCTGTGTGAACCAAATCCGAAAAAGTTGAGGTAAAAGCAAAAAAGTTTGAGATTTCTCTGCTCAAATCCCCAAATGATTGAAAATATAGCTGAACAATTTTCTGGGTTCCCAATCGTATCTTTCAGTGTTTAATCTTTGTGTTTTGAGATTTTGTATGATAATTGTTTGTGCAGATGAATTTGGGTATCAACCATTGCAGCAGTTATGGCATTAATTCTTTCACAATTTCAAGCTGCAAGCGTGGCCAGAAAACCAGTCACGGTGAGTAAACAGTAATTATAATTATGCATGTTGGGATATATTATCGACTTCGATTATTGAAATTTTTGCATATATTTGTATAGATTTCATGTGGGTTTTACTACTAATACAATATTTTAACAAAATTGTTTCTCAAATTTGTGTCTTGAAGGTAAAAATTATATGGTACCCATCAGAGTGCTGAAGGGACCTGCTTCTACTTGTACAACTCAGGATGCTTGCCAAGATTTGGCATCATTGGCAAAGACTGACAGAAGTAGCAGCTTCCCAATTATGACTTTTGTAAATTCCATGGCAGGTAACAAGCCTTTCTCTTTCGCAGCTCCGCTTATCGCGGATTAAGTTCTGTTTCTATTGCCTTTTTTTTTTTCTCTCGCCCAAAGAAGTGAACTATCATATCTATAATGAATAGGTCTAACTTCAAAGGTCGAGACATATAATATGGAGCTTTTTTAATTCTTTTTTCTTCTGGATACTGTAGAGAATTTGTGAATATTTATACTTTTCAAGCTGTGAGAAATTAGCTGTTATTTAGCACACTTGTTTCGTGATGGTTTACTGGGGGGTTAGGAAGTTTTTCTGTATTGAAATTTTAAAATGTATCAGTTTCGAATAAGTTAAGGAAATCTTCCATTTGTATTGATGATTAGGCAATGGATTGTACCGTTTACATTTTGTTGATTCACTTGCATAATTAAATAATATACATGACGATAATTGCATTAACAGCCAATCACCATGTTACTTCCGATATTTAGTTTATTCATTGCGATTGCATGAACTCTATAAACTTGCTTGTAACTGTGATAATTTGTTATGATATTTGTTTCAGCGGCAAATTTGATCTTCACAAACATGGCAAAGGCTAGCACGGAGAAAATGATGGTGAGAATGTGCTTAAGTGCAGAGTCCTTATAGTTTTTGTAGTTCTGCTGTTTTATGATAATGGTTTGGATTAATGGTCCAAAAATTAAACATTTGTCTGTGTATTGGTCAAGCTATTATTAAAATCTGTATCCAAAATTCCAAATTTTACTTGTCATATATAATCTCAGGAACTAGAATTCTTTTTCCGAGTCAGGAAGGTGCGGTTTCAATATATACCTTAGCTGATGGAGGTCCTGGAGAATGGTTTGGAGGATTCCTATTTTCTGCTGGACAAGACGCTAACGAAGCTGTTCAAGACCAGCTATCAGCCCTCAGTTTCTCTAGGTTCAGTCCCACATTCCCATCTTCATTCGTATTCATATTTTTGATGATTCAGTGTCTTGGAATTTCTCATTGCTTGTTACAGTTTGGCGGTTATTTTTGGTGCTGGGCTTGTCACCAGCCTTTCTCCTTGTACTCTTAGCGTTCTACCGCTGACCCTAGGTTACATAGGTAAGCATTTGTATCTTTTATCTCATGGATATGGAGACAAATGAGGGGAAAGGAGTTCCATGGAGATGGACAGTCACTCTTTTACTTGTGTCATTTGTAATGCTGATATGAATTTATTGGAATCATACAGGAGCATTTGGTTCAGGGAAAGGCAAGGCAGAGGTGATAACTTGCTACTTTTGATTGCCTTTGTTGTTCTCTCTTTCTCTCTCTCTCTCTCTCTCTCTCTCTCTAACAGATTCACACACACACGCACGCATTTCTAACATTAGCATGAGGTTAATGTTCCTCTTTTGATCAGGTTCTTGGGAATTCAATTGCATTCTCATTAGGATTGGCAACTACACTTGCACTCTTAGGCATAGCAGCCTCATTCGCTGGAAAGGCATATGGACAGACAGGGCAGGGGTTACCTTTGATTGCTTCAGGTTTAGCTATTATTATGGGCCTGAATCTCCTTGAGGTAATTATTCATGCTAAAGTTGTTTTTTCCGCCTAGAATTGCGTATTTTATTGGATATTATCTATCACTTTGATTGACTAGTTCTTTCTGATTTTATGCTATCCCTTATTTTTATGCTATCATCTTATGGGTTGACGTTGCAGGTAATTGAGCTACAGCTCCCCTCATTTTTTAGCAATTTTGATCCCCGGGCTGCTGCTGCTAATTTCCCTTCAAGTAATTAGCCACCATAATGTTATAGACTTTCGTGGTTTAGATAAAAGCTCATTGTCCAACTGATCTTACAAGTTTCAACTTGGACATATTAGGTGTGCAAGCATATCTAGCTGGGCTTACATTTGCTTTAGCTGCCTCACCATGCAGTACGCCAGTGCTGGCCACTCTGCTAGGATATGTTGCTACATCTAAGGTAAACTCAAATGTTTGATGTTCTTGAATTTCTTTCAAGCTTTCAGTTTTCTTCAGATTACTGACAGCAAAAGCAGTAGTTTTACATTTGTGGATGTGCTAATAGCCTGGCATGGTTGGCACCTCTTACTCTTGATAGGACATAGATAGATGCAGAACAATCTTTAGATTTTTAGTACAAGTGCTTCACTAATGCTTGAGAGACTTGACTGATGGTCTTGGACCAGTTGTTAAACTCCCTTGAGAACCCTTTGCTAACTGGAGGTTATGGATGACCACATTTTTGGAGGAAAAACCAATTTCTTATTGTAGTGTAGATCAGTTGCAGTTTGGCACAGATGATGTAGGAGGATCGTTGTACATTCCTTCAATGTTGCTTATTGGTCTCAGGCAATCATCTCCAGTATTTCATATATAGGAATTTTTTGTATTCATCCTGATATCGTATTAGAGCATGCAAATTCAAAACAATAGAGAAAAACAAAGAACATAGAATACGTGTCAGATCTTTGAGAGTCATTTATTAAAGTTGATGTTTCAGTGCTCTTTGCCAGCTCAAGTTTTCCCTTTTCGCAGTTTGTTTACATACATAGCAGATATTATTAATTTAAGTGGACAAATTTTATTACAGAATCCAGTTATAGGAGGCAGCTTACTTTTGACGTACACAAGCGGTTATGTTGCTCCTCTACTTCTTGCTGCTTCTTTTGCTGGAGCACTGCAGGTAATGTGGCCTATCACTTTTTGGATTAGTTGTAACTTGTAAGTACTGTTAGAACAGAACTGGGAGTGAAAGCTTCCACCATATTTCTTTGTTATTGTCCGCCATCCTGTGACTGGCCTCATATTAAAGATTTCATGACTTGTGTGTGAATGTAATGTTGAAAATCTGCCTAGCAATGCTGGCAACTTTAAATCGTCGTTGTTTCTGTGTGAACCAGTGCATTCAATATTTTGGTTCAAATTCTTGATTAATTAGAGTGAATGACTATCACATTCCGCTTCAAAGTTTTGTTTTTCTTTTTCCTGAGCAAAACCCTTATATATGCAGAGCCTGCTTTCATTTCGCAAATTTTCAGCATGGATCAATCCAATCAGGTAAATACGTAATATCTTAATTTCCCCTTCTTAATTCTTTAAAACTTATTAGTACATTTCAGTTCCCATATTATAGGTAAGCATTCGCCTCCATCATCAATTATTGATTGTTGTGGTGGGGTAGACGTATATGTGTATATATGTATATATATATTTACAACTCCGTCAAGTGTCAAACCCCTTCCTAATGAGCACTGGGCGATTCTCTGGCCATCACAAGGCAACTAGGATGTCTTATGAGCTATTTGCTATTTCTCAAATATCTGAGAGAGAGGTCGCTGCGCGGCTTTCACTAACATGTTTGAGTTTTGTTGTCTCAACAGCGGTGCACTTCTGTTAGGAGGGGGTGTATATACTTTCCTGGATAGGCTGTTCCCAGTTACAATGGCAATGTAGAGATTTGCTCAATGAAATAAGGGTCAAAACGCTTCAAGAGTCGCTGCACTAGGTTGTTTGAATTCCGTTTGCTCACGGTTTCACTTGTACAGGATGTATAGGTATAGTTTTGTGTAAATCGAAAACATTAAATTGCAAAAGGTGATAAGACATAAGAGTGAAAGGATGTGAATCATTGTAAATCATTCTGATTTTATGCTTTCATCATTCAAACTGAGGTATAGAAATCTTGCAAGGAAGACCAACACCAGTCATCATCATATTTGACCAAACCAGGTTTTATTTTTTGGTCAAAATAATTGACCAAACCATGTTAGTTATGGACTTATTAGGAAAGTCTCATTGATTTAACTGTCAACTAGAATAACGAACTTTTTTTTGTTCTCTTGACAAAAGGAAAGGTATTTATGACATTATGGTATGAAGGGCTTTGGATGTTGGCCATTGCTACGAGCTCATGGGTGGAACTTGCCCTAAAAACCGGCGTGTAACGTAGTTCCGTACGTTGTAAACTCGTATTCGACTCATTCGATCGACGACATTGGCGGATTTTTCTTCTACTATTGACATAGATTGACATAGAGGAGAAGAGTAAAACGATACTTAAATTGTTCAGGTATGAGATAAACATATTAGAAGGTGGGAAATGACATCATTAATATGAAACGATGTGATCCAAGAAGATGGCAACTGTACAAATACAAGGGAAGGGAAGCCCAGACGGTGGACATTGGTGGAGTCTGCAGACTGGACTCATCTCTTGCAGTCTGAAATGGAAGATTTTGTAGGCAGCCAAAACAAAATTTCAATTTTTTCAGTGGTAAGAAAAGCACTTAACAGGCACAAACCACAAGTACTTGAAGGTGTACTTTTTTATGGAGCGCTTATCCAGAAGCAGAAACATTTTCCAAGCTTTTTGGCCACATCCACAGTGCCAAATTTTGGCTAAAAATTTATTGTGGTCACGCCTCACCCACCGCCTTTGCAATTATGATATTAATCTCTTCCTATTGTTTTCTTTCCTGCTCCAAAAATGCTCCCATGATCTCATCATCTCTGCATTTTGAAATGCTTTGGCTGCTGTGATTGGTGAAAGGAATATAGACTAAGGCAAAGAACTAGAAGATAAATCCTCCTATTGAAAGCCCCAAAAGTTTTTGTTTTGTTGCGCTTTTGCATAGCTAAAAGCACCTTTTAGATTAGCAAAAGTATTTTTAGAAACGTTTGACAGTCAAACTTTTCTTTTTTTGAACTAATTGGAGCAATAATTTTTTAGTTTTAGCTCGCTTTGATCTCTAAATTAAAAATTCTTGAGTATTAGTCTTTAAACTTGTTATAACATAGAACAATAGTCTTTTTAGCTAACTTCTTTACAATTTTCATTCATTTTTTGCCCCTTTAAACCCTTATTTTAGATGAAGAATCTAACGGACTTAGCCAAAAAAACTATAATTCCATATTATAATAAGTTTAGAGATTCATACTCATGAATTTTTAATTCAAAGATCAAAACTCCAATTAGATTAAAGTTCAGAAATTATTGCTCAAATTTACGTTGTTTTCAGTCTTCTTTGGAGGTGCCAGAAAAGAAGCACTTTCAAATATTATGTTCAAATGGGTCTTAAATGTTTGCAAAACTCAAAAGTTAATTGAATTAGTTTGTTTGAATCAAATTTTTATTATTCGAGCAATTTTATAATTAATGTAATCTAAATTATGAACAATGAGATTCAAACTTAAGTCCAAATGAGCAAACTGTTGTAATTAATTTCATTACGCTTGAGTCTGCATATTTGGATTTCAAACATCTTTAAAATTAACCGTTGGAGTTAACTGCAATTTTCAAAACCCAAGTACCCAAAACAAACCTGCTTCACTCTGGGAACAACAACATTGCAGATTAGCAAAGATCTTAAATTAGATCAACTATAAACACAATTTTTACCCAACAAATTAACTCTCTGTTTTTCACCAACCTTATCATTTTACCCAAACAAAAAAAACCAACCCAAATAACAAACCCATCACCCATGGCAATTTTCCTGCCAAATGCTCTGTTTTCGTTGTTTAAAATTATATATAAAAAAAAATTTTAAGTAAACTAGTGAGCCAATGGGGCATGGGCCCCACGGTTAACCATCTCCTGGTACTGATTCAACGACTCCTGCCTCTGCAGCCTCATTTCCTCGTTAAACTTGTTGATGAACGCCTCCACTCGCCGGTTCAACTCGTCCTGACTCAGCGACGGCTCCTTCCTCAGCCGCCCCGACCCCGACGACCGAGCCAGAGACGGCGAGTTCGCGCTGCTCCGCTCCTGGAACGTCTCCGACTTGTTCGTCTTCGGCTTCGGAGGCGGCGTGTTCTCGTCCATCCTCCGCACGTGCGTGTCCCACGTGTCCGACTTCTTCAGGTGTCTCGTTAACGGCATCGACCGCCCGTCCGTTATCGTCTTCCACGTGCTCTCCAGCGTATCGTGCCGTTTCGGCTTCGACACTCCCAACGACTTCCCCCCTGCCAAAACAAACTCATTAATTTACCATTTAAACCTCGTCTTTTCAAATTCTATACAGGGAATTTCTACAATGGAATTACCCTTCTGCCCTGACAAGACGAGGTCAATTTCGACCTTTTGCAGTCCGAAATAAATTTGAATTTACACGATAATAACAAAAGCAAAATCCAGGCGGCGCTCTGACCACCGAAAGGTTAGGCGGTTAGGCGGTCCGGCCAGTCCAGTTCCTTGTTCCTATCCGAATATTCAAAAACTTATACGACAAGTCATACAGAGAGAGAGAGAGAGAGTGGTACCTTCAGGGCTAGCTTTAATGGATTTTCTGTGACCGATACGAGCGGAAACCGGTGGTTTCTGATTCTCGTTCAACCAGAACTCCATAGAGTCCTTCCTCTGAAAACTCGTCCGTACAGGCGTCGACACCAAGGCGGCCTCATCGACGCCGTCAATCGCCACCCGATCTTCGCTCTTCTCCTTCTTCTCCTTCTTCTCCTTCACCGCCTCCGGTACCGAAACCTTCGTTTCCACCACTACTCCCCCGTTCCCTCCGTACGAATCTGAAATCTTTGGTAACGCATTAACATCGTAACCGTACGCGCTCAGAACGACGCCGTCGTACGCCCCGTAGTCGGATCGTATTTGTGCGGAGATCTTCGCCGTCGTCACCGGAGGGACCATCACCAGCTCCGGCTCCGTTTCCGGCTGTGAATCTTCTGGTTTAGGGTGGAGCTTGGAGGAGGCGACGATGCTGATGATGATGCAGTTGATGAGTATGTAGAGATACGGCGGTCTGAGCCAGGAGATGGCGGAGCTCCAGAGAGAAGGGACTTGGGAGGTGACGGCGTCAGCGACCACTGGAGCTGAGAGTTTCAGCCCCACGGCCACGGAGACCACGCCGGTGGAGATCAGCGCAACCTTGAGAGTGAGTAACCAGGTGTTGCTCGAACTCGTCGACATTTTTTCCGGTGATTGAGGTTGTGAAGTGATCGGAATCTTACCTTTTCCGGCTAGAGTTTTGTTTAGGAAGTTTAAAGAATGAGTGAATGGGTGTGGAGGTGGATTATATATAGCGGCAAGGGGGGAGTGAGTTTTGCGATGAAACGAGAGCCGTTTGATCAAAGAGGTAGCGTTACCGTTTTTGAATTAGTGGAAATGGTGGTATAAGAGGTGACACGTAAGCAAGTAATGGTTTCTTCCACGTGGCATCGGGGTTTTTGGAGAATGGATGGATGGATATCCTTTTTTTAATTTTTTATTGAAGATGGATATCCTTGAAACACTTTTTGCTGAAATGAGAAATGAAAGGGAGAGCAAGGCAACCAATTTAACGAGTTCAACGTCTTAATTTAATAATTTATAAAAAAAGTTGATACAAGATTTAGATAAAAAACTCAATAATTATTTATCTTTGAAATAAACCTTTTGATTTTAATTTCTGCTATAAAAACTTTCCATCTTTGATTAGGTCATTTTTTTTTCTTTTTTTTTAAACCCGTTTTACCCTCTATATGCATCTAATTCGTTCTAGTAATTGTTATTTAGTTTTTGGATGAATTTAATGATATATTTTGTATACATTAAGGTTGTTGAAAAAAAAGTTTGATTACTTTTTCTTTTTTTTTCAAAATTTTCTTTCCTCTTGGTTACCTATATAATTGTTTTATGCATCTTTTTCTACAGGTAGATAGTGATAGTTCCATACATACAATTGTTTAAATATTTCTATAAAACTCAATGATTCCATGCATATCCGATTGAGGTGACACATCCCGAATTCTGACACGCCAAGTGTCGGGAAGTGCTGGCCGACACGTGTTAGGTGACGAAAGTCAATTATGCAAAAACAGGTGAAAGAGTAAGAATATAAAGAGTTGAGTGCGGAAGTAGAAGTGTGGTGAGGGTTAAAAACCCATTAATACAGGAGCATAACAGTCAGAGCATAGTAAATAGTGCAAGAGTATAAATTATTCACATCTTCGTGAGGATGGATAAATAAGAGTTAACTAAAAGTAGGAGCGAATCCTACATAGACTGAAGAAATTGTCAGAACCGTCAACCACCGCCGAAGAAAGCCCTCGAAGTCACCGATAAGTGAACCCGTCACTAGGTCCTGGAGGGGCACAAAACATAAAATGGTGAGTGGGTCAAAAAGCAAAGTTTGATAAAACCTTTGTTTTCAAGAGTATACTAACCCCTCGCTGGAAAACAAGTATAGTTTAAAAAATACGTCATACCCTCTGGCATGAACCGCAAAATACTATAACAATAAAATATACGGGTACTCCCAGACAATGATAACTGACATGCTCACCCATATGTAAACACACAAGCCCAAGTAGCTAAACTACGAGGAACAGGCTAAGTATATAAGTAATACGCTGAATACTACAATGACGCGAGTCTAACGCTAAGCGTTGTGCACAAAGTGCTTCACACAAGTTCGAGTTGCCTAGTGCAGCCTAGAACAGGCTAGTACCTACAATGGATCCAAAGCTGCGTAGCGATACTGGTAGTGACTACTCCAAACGTCAAAGCTAGTCCTGGCCACAAGACTGAGTACTAATACCTGGGGTGTTATACATCTACTGATGAGTAACAGTATAAAACATGTATGGCAAAATACGAATGTTCTACCTCCAACAATCGTATATGATATGAGTTATGCTAACAGAAAAACGAAAGCATTGAAAAATCATACGTAATAGTACATTTATCAAAACAAAGACCCACTCACTCACCTGTAGGTAGCCAGGTCATAGTCCTTCTGTCCTGGGTAGCCCCGTTAGTCCTCTGGATAAGTCTCACCTATATGAGATATCACTGTAATAATGATTAAACTCATAAAGGTTACTAATTAACTAATTAATTACACCTATCCCTTGTTTGCTCAACACGGAGGTCCAAAACACTCCGAAAAATACCATACGTACTGCCCCAAGGTAGTACGCGTCGTCACGAGTCTCCTCGCGAAGACGGAATCAAAAAATAGTACTCCACGTGCCCCCATGTGCGGCTCAAACTCGGCCAAACCGCGGCTCACACGCGAGTCAGCGAGCCGGTCAACGCTGACATCAGCGCCGGTCTGAACCGATTGCTGACGTCAGCGCCAGTCGCCACTGCACTTTTTCCGGTCGCCGTCGCCGGAATTTTGGCCGGTTTCTGGAAAATTTTTAAAGCTCCATATCTTCTTCATTTATTGGCCAAATTTTACTTTCCATATATCAAAATGAAGCTAGAGAAGAGTAGAATCACGGTGTACCTTTGGTTTGGTCGTACAAGCTCGGGAAATGGCCTGTAATTGCCTCGAAAGTCACGGTTTACCTTAGCTTTGTCGATCTACGCCAAAACTCAACCAAATCAGCCAAACGACCTATGAAAATTCATCTACTCAACGAGAGGAAGACAATGGTGGTAGTTATAAACCTCACCTTGGTCTAGATTGGCCGAAAAATGGCAGGGAAGGTCCGGTTCTTCCGGGTGCGTTTCCCGTCAAACGGTTTGGAGTTTGGACGAACGGTTTGCACCGTTGAGTCCAGGGCGTCGAGACGGAAGGTGGTGATTTTGGTTCGCCTCGATTCGACGGTCTTTCGTCGATGTGCACTGTGCCCACACAGTGAGAGAGAGAGAGAGAAAAGACAAACTGAGAAAAAGAAAGTGACGGGGAAGAAAGAAAAAGAAAATTTGGGTTTTGGGGGTATTGTGCACCCACCAAAACAGTAAACTTATACGATTCCGTATATGAAATAAATACGAACGTGTAGAAAATATCCTCCGGGAATTATTTTATAACAAACTTTTTACGGGATGTTACAGAGGTGTCCAATAACCGACGAGGCAATTATAGTATCAGAATCCCTCGATCCGACATGCCCCATTAAATTAAAGGTGATAATTTTGAACACAACAGGACCACAGTTAACAAACCCAACACGACTAGACACAAATATGACAGGACTAGCTAATATATGCATAATAAGCCAATCTAGTTAATACCACAAGTAACTTGATTTTTACATAACAAACACATTTAACTAGTATTATATATGAATGGTATCATTCATATTTCTAGTTTTATATGCATTAAACCAAAAGTTCTATAATTATAAAAATTAATTTTTTTTAGGTTTAAGTGAGTTTAGAAGCATTGCACCAGTAAGAGGTTTTTGTTTAGTGATATAGAGCATGTCTGGGATTGCTAAAACGTGTTCTAATAAGTACTTCTGATTGCGTTTGGTTGAAAAAGCTAGCAGTGTTTTTGAGTTTCTATAAAAAACACTTCTAACCAAAGCACTCATCAGTCATCACCAGAATATTTTTCAAAAATAGTCTCAAATAAACCCAATACGAGAATTGTGACTGGGTAAGCACTATTAGCTGAGTACATAAACTACATAAATTTTTTCTTTTCCAGCCCAATAATTAGTTGAACAAATTAAACTAATGATCTTGGATACTGAAATGAGATTTTAGTTGCCATTTCTTGGGTTAGGAGCGCCCTCTCTCTCTCTCTCTCAAAATAATTGTTATTTCTTGGATGAGAAGTTTCGTATCTATAAATAACCAGTTTTAGGGTATTGTTCTAATACTTCATACTATTGAATACAACTATTTATTATTATTATTTTTAGTTAATATCAATCGTTAGATTAAAGATGAATTAATCACAGACGTTCATCATCTCGTAATAACTGATGATGCATAGCATTAATATTTTTTTGCAGTTTCTACTTCTCCAAATCATTCTGGTGGTGGGAGGTGGGAGGTGGGACATTGTTCTTTCCTTTTTTTCTAATTTATTTATTTACTTAAATATCATTTGATCATAAAAAGTAAATCAGAAAGGTGATTAATTTTTTAATCTTTGTACAACATTAGAGAACTTTACATGTTGTCAGGGACTGGAAGAATTGAATATTTAAAAGGTACCACTACCACATCTCAACGGCTATATTTATATAAATGTGACCGTTAACTCCGGCGGTGTGTTTGAGCAGGATCCTAAATGCCCGGGCCATGGGTATCAAATTGGACTACTCACTCACCCATTGGGCAGCGCTGGGTACTGGCTTTTAATTTCTTAATTAATCTTGAGCTTCCCCACGTGCTTATCATCCTACTTAATTAACCGACCATGTTTAGAAGCTAATTAAGAAAGCTTGCTCGCTGACAGTGGGTAAATCGTGAGTTGTAATACAAGGGAATGTCAAATGTGGTACCAATAACCAAACTTGGCAGGCAATGAAAGCCAAGGTGCATTACGAACAAATTTGCATGGGACCGACGTATCGTCATGCAGTGTTATTAAAGTATAGTGTATACCCGTATTTTAACATAAATGAATTAATAACACACTAAAGTACTTCTAAGTACTGTAACTAGTCCTACATCTTCATAATTAATAAGGGACTATTCTCAAAAAGGTATGTTGCCCGATTGTAAATTTGGCAACGATGCCTAAATATTAAGGTTCTAAAAGATGCTAGGCGCTAGTCGGGCAGTGGGCAGAGGCCTAACGCCTAAGCGTATAGGCGGGGGCCTAGGCAGTTTTTTTTTTAATTAAATGTATTATATAACATATAAATAAATGTCTACTTATACTTAAAAAAAAATACATAATTGTATTGGGATACATAAATTGCAAAATAGAATGACATATAAATTATAAAGTACTAGAACATATTGAAAACATAGGGAACAAGCATATAATGAGTGTTCATTCAAGTATCCAACGAGTCTCTTACAATTTATTGAAAACAATAAAATGCAAAATGAAATTTTATCTATTTTATGTCTAAGTGAAAATCGCGAGTATCCAACGAGTCTCTTACAATTTATTGAAAAAAATAAAATGCAAAATGAAATTTTATCTATTTTATGTCTAAGTGAAAATCGCGACCTAGGCGATCTAAATGGGTGCCTAGGCGAGTCTAAACAAGCGCCTAAATAGATCTAGACGCCTTTTCTTATTTTTTAAATGCCTAAAAAATTAATCGTGCTTGGGCGCTAGGCGAGGACTTTTATAACACTACTAAATATACAGCCTAGGATCACAATATTAATTCATGTGTTAAAGATTGCCGACCTACCAATAAGAGCACCAAGCTTACACCGTAGATAGGTCTTATTCTTGTTCATTTTTGTTTTTGCATTTGCTCTCAAAAGTCCAAAGAACGAATATAATCATGAGGTGCATGTTTAATTAGATACGCAATGTGTGTTCCTAATGTGGCCAATGTTGACCACTGTGTGTGGTCAATTTAAGCATGCATGCATATTGTTTCCTACCAGAAACATCCAAGAGTGCGACTTGGGATATAATTTAACCCTAGCTAGCTTGTGCATGCAGTGCAGCTACACAAATGAGACAATAATGACCAAGTTGTTTTGAAGGAGAGATTTTTCAAGTATCCGGTATACAAGCCGATATTTCATGCGTCTGGTAATATTAAGGAGACTAAGTTGTTTAAATCAGATTTGTAAATCAAATGATGTGGCAGTTGACGATTCGTTTTGTTTTTTAAAGTTATTAAATCACGAAATCTTATTTTATTACCACATCATTTGGTTTACAAATTTAGTTTAAAAAATTTAATCTTCCTAGCATTACTTTAATACAAGTAGAGAGAATATACTTTTTTTTTGTCCTTCTACTTGACAAGTAAAGTATGCATCGATTTGTGTACCGAGTATTTGAAAAAATTTCTCATTTTGAAGTCAAGTGGATGTATCCTGCATGCATATATCCTCCAAGAAAAATGGTCATAAAAGAAGTGGATGGTCAAGCCAAGAGATTGTCGAGCATGCAAAGTCGTAGTATGTGATTGTTCTGCAACAAACTTCATTGAAATGTGATGGAGGAGGACATTAACAAATATGAGACGGAGTAGACTAATAAGTTATATTGTTGGGCTACTAAGATCAAATTAGTCAATTAATTATCTGTAGAAATGATTGAACCTAACTAATGATGTTGATCGACAATCGGACAATATCAATTTGTCAAATCGTCTGACAAGAGAACATTATTAATTTGCATATATAATTTAATTTTCAAAGCCATTTCCCCTCTCAAATTACAAGTGACAGATAGCAAATATAAGTTACATACTTTCAATTAGAGTGAGAAGTTGTTTATGCTAAAACAATTGTAGACCACCTTCATGTTTGTGGCCGGATGACGCCTTGAAACATGAACAAATATAAGGAGAATGGGAGAGTTTGTGGCCCTTATTGGGTGGTTGTGTCCACCTAAATGGCCGAGACAATTACAGGAATTATTAAGCACTAACAGCCAGATGGTAGGACAATTTGAATATCAACTCTACGTAACGACATTTTAACAATAATCATTTGGTACAATGACACTCATTCTCTATTTTATAAACAAAGTCGTAAGTTTAAATCTAGTCAATTACGATTTACATAGTTGTGTTTTTTTCTTGTATAATCTCGTGGGCTTCATAGAGGTTCATGCGTAGATTGCACACGTGTTTGAGATTACTTTTAAAATGAATAAAAGAGTGCTCTTACAATTAAAAGCAATTTGATTGTGCTTGACAAAAAAACTTAATTAAAAGTGTCTATGAGACATATATAGAAGCACTTTCTAACGAAGATCATGTTAGATGCTGTTCAAGAAGTACTTTTAAATATTTAAAAAAAAAAAAACACTTTAGTTCTATATAAAGGTTTCAACATATTTCTACTGAAAACACTAGCATGAATAATTATGGGCATACATGCTTTCTGCATAAACAATCTCAAACTCGCCCTTAAGCTTGTCAAATTAAAATCAAATACGCTCCAATTTTCTCATAAAACTCCGGAAAATTCTTCAGTGGTACGTACCATTTAATGGTACGGCCATTGAATGGTCCAGATTAATTTGCAGCGGGTCCCAAATGAATTTTAGACCATTCAACAGTACGTACCATTGAATGGTACGTACCACTGAATGGTACGTACCACTGAAGTTAAACCCTAAAACTCCCGTTCATTCAATTTTTTGCCATCAGTGGTCCTACACTGGGAGGGTGCTTTTCATGATGTCCCATTCCTCTGATGAAAACCCACACCAGGCTCTCCAGGAGCTTACATCACCACTATATAACAAAAAATAATAATTTAGAATTATTAAGACATTATTTATCATGATCTTATATCGCATCAGCAAGCAAAGTATGGAGCATAATATATGCATCACCTACAGTGGGCACCTCAAAACCCATGCTTGCAGTCGACACGTGGTGGTTTTGTATTGGTCGGTGATGACCTAATATACTTTGACTCCTAGTTGGTACAAGTGAGTCAAAGATGAAGAGTATTTGGGATGGTTTGTAGCTGTAGCTTATGGCCTTGTACTACCACCATCTCATTCAATCCATATATGTTCTCATGCCCCCGTCCATTTGTTGGGTGATTGACACGTGTTCGTCATCTACCGGTACTGTATTTCTGGTGGGTTATCCAGTTAGAACAACTACTACTGCAAAGTCTACAACCATTGCAGGGGAGTTCGATTTGGTAGTTTCGAAGTCCAAGATTTTGTACCTACTTTTGGTAGGGAAATTTCAAGAAGTACAGTAGTAAAGCTGTTGGCTCACTTGGCTGAGTACGCAAAAGCTTTGCTGATTGGCAGGGAACATGACATGTTGTCACGTGTATTTTGAGTTTCCTGCTTCTTTTTTTAGCACAAATTCTAAGGTCGTCCTGATTTAGTATTTTCGATCCCTCTTATTATGTGTCACGTGATAAGAGAGATAACATGCGAAAAAATTTGTGTTACGATCGGTGGTTTGCACTTCGTTTCATCAAATGATGAGTCAAGGTGGCTCTCAAGTACTTGATATAGAACCACAAGAGAATGAATTATGCTAAAGAATGAAAAGGCATTTTTTCAAATTATCCATGAATTATTGGTTTCCATGACTTAGTACTAAGAATGCTTGAAATTGGCATTTCCTTTTTCTGTTTTTTTTTTTATCACAAAGGTAAAAATTATCTTTACATTTGGAGTTTGTTAGGTGAAGTTCAAGTTACCCTAAAGTCATAACATTCTTGTGGCTCTTACTCATGAGAAAAACTTCAGTAAAGTAGTCTGATCACGTGATTGGTAAGGCCACTCTCACTCACAAAAGCATTGGTTTTCTCTTGTATTTGTATCTCATTTAACCCCACGATAGTTTTGACTCAATATAAAAGTTCCTAATCAGGCAGCCCTATCGAAGTTTTTCTCATTGGCGTAGGAAAGGCTTCAAACTACCATCCTATCATGATTCTCTCAAAAAAGCGTTGGATCTCTCTGTATTTTAATCTTATTCAACCCCACAAAAGTTTGACTTAACGTGAGAGCTGCCCTAATTAGACAGCCTATTGAAGTTTCTCAATTGAAGGTAGGTGAGGCTTCAAACCACCATCATATCACGATTGCAGCAACCTGATTGATCAGATCATTTCATTGCTTGTAGCAAAACCAAGAGGACTTGGAATTCTACATTTTCCTTGTGTGCTTACCGAAATTTGTACGGTCATGTAATTGAGCACAAAATAGTGGACTTCAAAGGAACCTGCTGAGAGTTTGGTTAGAACTTGCTGGTGTTTGGGCTGTTACTCATCCTTGTTACCGAAAAAAGAACGAAAAACAAAAGAAAATATAACGAGAAACTGAAGGATTTGGGAGAATTCTGGGACTCCAAACATCATGTATAGATAGGCATTGTTCTTGAGGTTCCTTTAGGTAAAAAATATTCAACCAAAGAACACAAATTAAACTGGAAAGAAAATAGTTTTGATCAATCTAAACGCATCTTATTACTCAAATAGCCCTAATCATACAAATGAAGTGATCACTCAGAGAAAAGCTAAAAAGTGGTACTGCCTCTACAAATAGTTTACAAACCCCAATACAGGTGGAACAGACGACGGGAAAAAAAGTAAAATCTTTCTGTAATTCGACTGTTTTTGTATGGTATAACAAGGCCGGGATTACCAACCCCAAAGACTCTTCACGGTTTTGCGAACATCAATTGTGTTAAAGAAGAGAAATCATAATCTTTTCCTGATTGTGCAGAAGTTGAAGATGATACAGGAGATGGTGATTGAGTCTTGTTCGCCCCATCGTTTGTCACACCATTAACTGGGTTAACTTGGGCCATACTGTAAAAGCTGCAAAACAGAAGCAGTAGTATGGTGATTTAAGTACATATACAGACCTGGTAAGAGGTGTATTGTTATGCTAATGAAGCAAAACTAGATGCAGCATTAGCACGAAACGATGGATATTTGATGCTTTACATTCCACTTTTTCCAGTGTAAGCTCGTCCATATGGTCAAATAATTTATGCCAATATGTTTAAGGACAGTGTTTGCAAAGAAATGCATCCACTATATTCCCCACAGAAAAGGTACGATCCTAGATTCATAACGGAAATTGGGAAAAACAATTCATGGTAAATCTTAAGGTTTTGAGCTCAATGTTCACATCATGCTCTCTCTCTTCCTTTATCTGTCGGTGTTGGGTTTTGGAGGGTGGGGTCTGACATGGCAGTTAACGATTCACCACCAATTCAGTTAGAGAGGGGACTAGTCAGCACAATCAAGGTTGTAAAATATGAACCACAAGGACCAAGGTGTATACTAATATATTCATGAGCTCAATTTTCATAGGATCCTTTTCTATTTGATTAACCATTTCAAGGTATATGAAAACATGCCTCAATAACAGCTCAGAAAATCCAATCACATTTGTGCCAACTCAAAATAGATGCTAAATACGGAACAGAGATTTATGACATACCTAGATGCTGAATACGGAACAGAGGTCCCCAGTGGATGTGCCTGTCCCATGGTCTTTGTCTGACTCTGACATCAAAAGGAAATATACAAAATGAGAATTTCACTCGATGTTGATAAATGAAATAACATTCATAATGAAACCTTACTATAGACTCTACCTGTGGAACTTTCTGTAGATCAGCCTGCCCATCTACAGGCATCACCAATCCAGGAAATTGGTAGCCAACGTTTGGCCAACTTTGGGAGGGTAAATTGCTTCCGTTGGACACAGGTTGTTGAATAATACCAGGAAACTTTTGATCCGCGCCAGCAGATTTGGCTGCAGCAGCCATGAGAATAGACTGCTGCTGAGCTAGCATTGCTAGTTGCTGCTGATGCATAGAGAAGGGTGACACCATGTTCGACTGCAGATATCCAAATCGTTAAATATAACTTGCATTTACAAAGCATGTTATGCAATGGAACAAGAAAACGATAATTCAATTCAGTCAAAACCAAAGTGATTTTTTAAAAGACTACTTTACTTAATTTCTAAGGCTTAATTTTAAATTTAATAAATCAAACTTGTATAATGGATTATGGAGCAAAAGCCAGAACCATTTTTTTCCAACTAACACAAAGATTCTATTTATCATATTTTCCAAAAAAAAATTCTGATTCGCATGATAATCCAACACATACCTTCTCAAAGAGACTCATAATATCATTTTTTACATCTTTCTGGGGTTTCTCTGGAACAGGTGTTAATGAAGGTGCATCTTTAAATAGATCCTCAATTCCTGATGAAGATTTGACATTGTTCTCTGCTGCATTTGATGAACCAGTTTTCTCAGCTGTCGATGCCTTTTCAGCAGCTGCAGATTAAAGGCAACCATATCTCTTAACCCCAACAGAATGGAAAAAGGCCAGAAACAAACTTATATAGGATGATCCCAGTAAAGGAAAATGTATTAAAATGATGGGAGGGGAGTAAAGACATACACTGAAAACCAGCCCAATCATTATCCTCAGCTGATGCTGCATCCGACCCATTCTCACTTGGACCATCCACTGAAAGCATGTTGAAAAGGTCAGTAGCATAATCAACTTTTGGAGGGGCAGGAGGAGCAGTATCAACGGCCTGCTTTGTTGCTTCAGCTGGCGGAACTTCTGGTTCTATTTTCTGAACATCTTGTGGTCTTGAGACATGTACAACCTGTTAAAATTTGGATACAACATGAATCAAAACTTTTAGGTCTACTACTCTTTCTAAAATAAACGAGGTAACAAATATTATGGAAACAACCGTAAAAAATAGGGAATGAGCAAATAAAATCAAACTTAAGTATGCAATTTTTTTACAGGACTTGAAACATATTGAGAGAGAAGAGACTTAATAGAGACAAAGTGGATCAATCAATACACTTTAAATAGAAAAGGTGAAAGCAACAAGGAACCAAGCAACAATCAAATTAAAAATTACCATGTAAAGCATGTCACCCAAAGAGATAGCAGCTTCACAATCCAAGTTTAGAATGAAGAGAACGACATTTTCTGAATTCAGATGACACCAACGCTCAAACCGAGGAAAATAAACATCTCAACAAATAAAGAATCACAAGAAGGAAAGCACCACCCAACTCAATGTAGCCATCTGAAAAAGTTTATACCACATTCTCAACACAGCACAATGAAGGAAAAGGTGATTGATACTGTCAAGTGCTCATTTGCACATGGTACACCATTGAAGGGAAAACAGCCAAAAGGCCTTTTTCGTTGGAGGTACTTTAGCCTTCCATAGTAAGAATGGGATCAAAAGCGAGGACAATGTATTCAACAAAAACTCTTGAAAATAAATAAATAAATAAACAAATAAATAAATCTACACAAAAAGGTGCCTGACAACTCCAGGAGCCAAGCCATCCTGGCTATTCTTGAAAGGGAAAGGGAAATGGTCTCAATTGAAAAGAAGAGTAGAAATCTTGACAATTTCCTGATCTCTCAGATTCCCGAAGAAATTGAAGTTCCACCACAAAAGAGGAAACATCCAAACTAGCTATTAATGCATTATGAGACAAGGGAAGCCAGTATGGTAAGGGGAAAGTGACGCAGAAAGAGGAATCCTCATACCAGAAATCATCCCAGAAATGAACCTTCTCCTACTACCCGATATGAAACAAAGGTTAGAAAATAACTCAAGAAGTCCCTGAGCTTGAACCTCTAACTACTACTTTAGTGCCCCACCAATATTCACACTCCGGGTTACCAAATGCCAAAGATATTTCTATATTTCAATGACACCATTGATACTTGATTTTAGCATGCTTTCTGCATGCCAGCAACAGTATGACGAATTGTTGATGCGTTATCTACAACATATCACATGTTTTTGTCCATTCTTGCTACCAATTATCAAACGTAAGATAGTTCAATTATGCTCTTATCTTTTGAAGGAAGATGATTTCCATGAAAAGCAGGGTAACATAGTGGCACACCCTTTTAAATGAAACTTTCAATTTTTAATTTTACTATTTCACTTTATTTTGTCATGTTTGTTGCTCTTACTTGTTATTAACTCTCTTATTGAGAATATTACCTGCCCATCATATCTCTTCTTGTTTCTTAGAAAATATAGTTCAAACAATGGGTAGATCCGACATAAAAATCATTAACACAAAGTTTGACAACCAGAACCACAAGTAATCTACGATAAGAAATCAATCAGGCACAACGACATGAAAACAAACAGAAAAAACATAAGCTAGCAGGGAAACACCGAATTAAATACCTGTTCAGGACCTTTCGGAGGAACAGGAAGACTAATTCTTGCAGCATGAACACTTTCTTTTGTACGAGTTGCTTGAATGTTCTTCCTTTCCTCAACCTTCTTTTCAGAATTTCCAACATAACCATGCCCACTTTTCTCTCCAGGTTGAGGCCAATGTAAGTTAGTCCTTTCTTCCCATACTTTAGAAGGTGGCTTTGGTTGTCCATCCCTAGAAATCCATCTCTTATCTTCATACCTGAAGAGAATGCCAGAAGCAGTTTTAAAGAGTTTACCTAAATCATCATAATAAAAACTGATGATAGACAGTAACTGTATCTTGGCAAATAGATGCTAGTTCTAAGGGATACCGTCAGGCACGCACTTTGCACGAATAAAATTCTCAATTCCAACTCTGTCATAGTTTGGAGGTAGTTCTGCTTCCCAGTAACTATTTGACTTCTCATTTCCCATTGCTGTATAAAATCAAACAATATTTCTAAACATAAGAAAATCAACATCAATCAACAGAGAAACAAGCTAAAGGCCCAGGTCCTAAGACCAGCTTACACTGAATAAAAGCAACCTGCTCTGGAAGCCATGTGTCTAAAGTAGCAGACCGCACCTACAGCAGAAGTCAATAACACTCAGAGTCAGATCAGCCCATTGCAACTGTAGTACATGGGTTGTTCTTGGATTTTATATCAAATTCTGTTGATTTAAAAGATTAGTTGTTTACTGTTCTACTCTCATGATATTAAATTATTGTTTATTAGAACCAAGGGGATTTTATGGGAATTTACAGGTTTTTTGGAGCCTCTCCATGTAAATATATCGATAAGAATACAAGGCATGAAAAGACACGACGGTGCTGTTTGCCACCAACAAGGGGCAGTTAATGAAATAGAATTTCAGGATATTTTTCAAGAAACCAAGAACTAATGTTATGTGGATCCACCAGTTATTGTAACTTGTGGAACCTTAATATTACTGTCAAAAAATTTGAAAGAGACATCAAGAGAAATTTAAACAGCCCTAACATTTAGTTCACCAAATATTCTTGTACATGAACCACATATAAGATGAAAATCACCTTCGATATGTGTACCCCAAGACTTCTGTGGATCCCGGAACACTGCATGCATATAAAGATACCTAAATTCACACTAGCCCATCTTGGACCCCTGTAAAGAAGACAATTCATCATTTAAAATTCGTAATATGTGTTCACCTATTAAGAAAGCTTATTATGACACTTTTTTTAATTAAAAAAATTGTTATGCATGGATTAAGATGCATAGCTGTTAAGACTTAAATCATTTTTCATTCTCTATACTTGGTTACTCAGTATCATGAAATGCAAATCATCTCTTTTAGAAGCTTACGTACTTGGCTTTGCAGTCAGCGCATTCCCTATTCTCTGGCAATTTAAGAAGTCCTTCCAGTATCTGCAGATGATAAAACAAATAGGCAATAATTATAAATCAAAGAGGAACAAAGGCAATACAAGATACTGATTCAGGAATCTTGAACTTGAAGGCCACTAAAATTGTGGAAATCATATAAAGAAAGTGTAACTATTTAAAGACATATCAATGACTAGTAGCACACAAATACAGCATCAGGTGATTTAACACTCAGTAGGATCACAATCATAATGTTCCAAACAATCTGCAACGGCTTACATGGAATGTCAACACGGCCATTGGGTTTTCATTTTTGACAAACTCAAAGCAGAAAATGATTGTGAAATCACACGTAAACAGAAATAACAATAGATGCTTCGAAAGGACTTCTTCAAGACAAATTTCTCCAAGCTTTGAAATTTACATATAAACTAATACACGGATAATTACAGTCTTACAGAGAACTGTTAAGCATGATTTGAACTAAACACCGTTCCATCATCGTATTACCGCCCATTTCCATAGTTTCGTCATCTAAACCTATGACCAAATTTCATACACATTGGAATAAAGAAAAAAGTACAGCTACCGGCAAATCGAAACAAATTCAGATAAATCGAATCATGACCCAGAACTATAGATCAAATCTCATCAAATCCAATCAAATCCAACACTTCAATAATTGCATTTCATATCCACAAATCCAAATTGAATTAAATCCAATAAAACTCCAACCATGCAAAAATTTCCAAACTTTCTCCTCTCAATTTCTCAGCAACCAAACACCAAAACGGAAATCCAATTCCACAATCCACAGTCAAGGATCCGAGACAATTTGTACGGAAATGAAGAAGATTGGGGGCAAATTTCGAATTTTGAAGAATTGAGGATACATAAATTGTAAATTTCCAAAATTCGAAAACGGGAAAAAAGATGAGACCTTTCTGTGCTTGGCGTTGAGCTCCTTGGTGACGTTGGCCTTCTCGTTCATGGTGACGCGACCGTATAACAGCAAAACTAGCAGACGCGAGGAAAGACGAAGAAGAAGAAGAAAAAGCAGCAGCAGCTCCCCGGGCGGACGAAGGTCAAATTGGTCTTTTTGCGCTCTTTCTCCCTCCCCTTTCTCTCTCTGGATTATTATGTGAGCACCAAAGAGAAATGAAAGAAAGAGAGAAGGAGAGAGATCGAAGCAGAGTCGCTCTTGACTTTATTTTTGAGTCTGCGCTATTATTATCTCCCCGTTTTTTCCCTTTTCATATTTTTTTTGGAAAAATCTTGAGTGGTACGTACCATTGAATGGTACGACTATTGAATGGTTCAGATTAATTTGTAGTGGGCCCTAAATGAATCTTAACCATTTAACAGTACGTACCATTCAATGGTACGTATCACTGAAGTTGGACCCATTTTTTTTGTTTTTTTCCATTTTTATTAGACCTAAAATCACAGTAGGGATTTTTATCAAAAATGGTCCCTAACATCAACCTATCTCAACATTGGAAAAATTTTGAGTGGTACGTATTATTAATGGTACCGCTATTGAATGGTCCATATTTATTTGCGGCGGGCCTCAAATGAATCTTAAATCATTCAACAGTACGTTTCATTCAATGGTACGTACCATCGAAGTTTGACCCACCAACATTTTGGTTTCTGAGTTTCAAAATCGATTAATTTGATTTTTGACTTTTACTTCCACACATCAATGTTAACCTTTTGTTAAAATTTCGTCGAAAATTTATGTTAGGGTGCTTTCGTGGCACGCAAGTAGGACCCACTGCCCAATAACATGTTTCCATGTGGATTATATACTATATATTCTAAAAAAAAAACACTATAAAATATTAAATAAACTAAAATTATAAATTTTTTTAAAAAAAAAGCAAGGAATCCTTCCGTCCTCCATTAATAAGCAATAAGCCATCATTAAATCATAAAAGTTGTAGCTAACAACATGACAGGCCAGTGAAGGCATTGACAAAGGGGAAGGACCGAGGTTCATGTGGTTGTAGCGGAGGACTAGAAGCTTGTGCTCGATGACACCGAAATTGGCCGAACCGCGAATGAGAAAGGGATGGGGGCAGAGATCAGGGTTTGATGGGTCAGGTGGGTTGTGACGGGTTGTGGTTCTTTAGGTAGGATGCTAGTCGAGGAAGGAAGTCGGGTTGGATTGCAGTTGGGGAATGAGGCTACTGGTGGTTTGAAGTTGGCAGTGGGTGGTGGAAGAGATAAAGGTGGTTTTTTTTTTTCTTTTTAATTTTTTATGGTTTTAAAATTTAAAATATTTTTTAAAAGAATTGATTTTTCTTTATTCATTAATTTTATAGAATCCACATGGCACCACATTATTTGACTTGTGGGCCCTATATGTGTGTCACATCAACACACTAACAGAAGTATTGACGGAATCCTAACGGAATGACCAAATTGATGTGTGGAAGTGAAAGTCAGGGACTAAATTGATCGATTTTGAAACTTAAGGACCAAAATGATAAGATAAGTCAATGTCAGGGACCATTTGCGATAAAAACCCATCACATTATGACTCGGGGTGGAGGAGACATCAAATCCAACCAAATCGATCAAATCGACCGATATCGATATGAACCGTTTTGAACGGTTTGATTTGATTTTGAATAAGAAAGTCGATTGGTCCGAATCAGAGAATAGTGATATGATCAAATTTGATTTTGCAATATTGTAAACTAGTCTAAGCTGGACTAACAATGAAAAATGTGTAACAAGTATCGAGATCAGTTTACAAGTCAAGTTAATGTTTGTGCGATACTTGCTAAACGTTTTGATCTTCAGCCTAACAAGTGAAGGTGTGACAATGGTGGTGTCAAGGATTTTTTAAAATTTAATTTAAGAGTGATTCACTCCACATCGTCTTAGCTCTTCGAAGCCCTTCTACTAATCAACAATTTCTTAGATCAGTGGTGAACGAAGTGGAAAATATGTCACATGTCATTGGCATTCAAAAACATTGATTATGATGAAAATACAATTACATGTTCAAAATAAGGGTGGGCATCAGGTGGGTTGGTCGGGTTGAACTGCAACTTGTTGCCCAACCTAATAGGCTAGGGTTGGAATTATTCAACCCATTGCCAGGCAAGAAAATGGGCAAACCAACTCACCTAAACCATTGTTAAGTGGTTTGGATTGGGCGGGTTCCATGAGTTGGGTCCCAACAATACCACCCAAAAAACACAGCTACGCTTTAACGACCCCCAACAACACTCTTCATTTTCGAGTTTTAAACACCACATACACAATAACACTTTCACGATACAGTAATGACTTTCCAAAGGCCCTATTTTATAATTTCGAACCACCACATCCGCAACCATTCATTCAAGAAACATTTTCCTCCTCAATTCCCTGACCGCAATAACCAAAACAAAACTCACAACAACAAACACTTCCAGCATTGGCAACGGTGCCACTCCGTCAAAACCGTAAGCAGTGCCGCCACCAAATTTTTTTCCTATAACCCATTCCCTTATTCTTTCCTAACCCACCAGAACCAGAGCAACACTTCCTCTTTTCCAAGTAGTCGGGACGAAACTTTAACGCTGAAACCTTAAGCGGTGCGATTCGAAGGCTGAGGAGAAACCAATCAGTCGTTGATTCGGAGTTTCGAGGAGAAACCAAACACAAGGGAACCCATTTTCAGAGCTAATTTCCTTTTAATTTTCCACCCATCGAAAACCCTAATCCCACCTTTAAAGGTTCGTCGCAACCGCTAGAAGATGGGGAGTGCTATTGTGGTGGTTATGGAACGAAGAAAAGGATGGGTTCTAGGGAATAAAGGGGACGGTTTGGACGGAGTGGATCCATCCGTTGTGACTGCTGGAAGAGGAAGAGGTACAATGGTATTAGGGAATGAAGAAAGAGACGGTGAATGAGCCCTCTTTCTGTGGTGGTTCAAAATGATAAAAGTAGTAGTGACGTTGAAGTGTCTTTCAAGCGTCTTTGGGGTGTCTTTGGAAGTCATTTCAACATCGTGAAAGTGTTGTTGTGTATGTGGTGGTTAAAACTAGAAAATGGGGAGTGTCGTTGGGGGTCGTTAAGGCGTAATTGCGTTTTTTGGGTAGTTTTTGGTTAATGAAGGGCAATTACGTCTTTTCATGCTCAAATTTAATTAGAACAACAATTTTGTGACATAGGGATCAAAAGTGCAACCAAAACCCAAAAAAGGATCAAAGTAGCTAATTTCCCTTTGAAAAATGAAGGTGAGAGGAAAATATAAGTCATCCTTTTAAGGTGTGGCTTCCAAGTAAATGGAATTGGTTAAGTAGTAGCAGACAATGCTTGCTGTGTGGTTCACCCAATTTCAACGTACCAAAACAAGCAATTATAGCTCCACAATAACCAGAACTTCTTTATTATTTTTGACCAACAAAAATTTGGTAAAAATAAGAGATCAAATAGTAGAAGATTATGGAAAATCAGAAGTGATTTTCGTAATACTTTTTTCTTTATTGGCACTTTTTTTTCAGCTCTCGAATTGGATAGCAAGGCATAAAAAAAAAAATGTTGGATTGAATAAATCAAAAGATAATTAAAAGACAGAAACAACGAAAGACATGGAACATAAAAAAAAAAAGAAGAGTTTGAATCTCATTACCATACTTATGAAAGAGAATGAGGAAGTGAAATTGTTGGGAGACAGACAATTCAACAAATCAATATGCATATGTCAATTGTTATTTGAAAGTGGGGGGAGCTGGCTTTGAAGGTCATGAGTTGTGGTGAGTGATCACAAAAAGTGGAAGAATTATTTGGTGGGAATCTGTCCATCCATCCCACTTAATAAAACAAGTGGGAAATATAAAAAAGTTTGGGGCTGCCCATGTGACTGGATTTCTTCTTATGTATAAGAATTAAAATATCCAACTCAATTTCTATTGAGATGTCTTCATCATTGATTTTAATTTTATTTATTTATTGTACTTAATTACTTGGTAGTCAAATTTGTGTGATTGGTTAATATGATATTTTAAGCTAATCACCTTTTAACTCAGATGTCGAGCCCAAAAAGTTTTTAAACCAAATTTAGCCTCTCTGAAAAGACTGAAAAAAATTATCAAATTGAAAGACTAAAACCCCTAGCTCATCTTTACCAAAAAAAGGAAAACTCTTGTACAAATGATTGACTCATTGAGACTGAGAGGTAAAAATACGAGCATTAGATAATTAGATCATTTGTAAACTTAATGTTCTAAATTTGAAACTTAAAAAGTGCATAAACTCTTAAATTGTAACATCCCGTAAAAAGTTTGTTATAAAATAATTTTTGGGGAATATTTTCTACACGTGTGTGTTTATTTCGTACACGTGAGCGCGTAAGTTTACTGTTTTGGTGGGTGCAAAATACCCCCAAAACCCCACTTTTCCGTTTCTTTCCTTCCCCTTCCTTCTCCCCGTCACTTTTCTTTTCCCTAGTTTTTTTTTACTTTTTCTCCCTTTCTCTCCGTGTGTGCACAGTGCACACCGACAAAAAACCCGTCGAATCGAGGCGAACGAAAATCACCACCTTCTTCGTCTCGACGCCGTGGACTCAAAGGTGCAAACCGTTCGTCCAAACTCCCAACCGTTTGACAGGAAATGCAACCAGAAGAACTGGACCTTTCCGACCATTTTTCGGCCAATCTAGACCCAGGTTAGGTTTCTAACTACCACCATTGTATTCCTCTCGTTCAGTAGATGAATTTTCATAGGTCGTTTGCCTGATTTGGTTGAGGTTTGACGTAGATCGACAAAGCTACAGTGAACCGCAACTTTCGAGGCAATTACAGGCCATTTCCCGAGCTTGTACGACCAATCCAAAGGTACACCGTGATTCTACTCTTCTCCAGCTTCATTTTGATATATGGCACGTAAAATTTGGCCAAGAAATGAAGAAGATATAGAGCTATATAGAGCTTCAAAAAATTTCCTGAAACCGGCCAAAATTCCGGCGACGGCGACCGGAAAAAGACCAGAGGTGACCGGCACTGATGTCAGCAAATCGGTTCAGACCGGCACTGACGTCAGCAACCGATTCAGACGGGGCTGACGTCAACGATGACGTCAGCGTTGACCGGCTCGACTGACTCTTGCGTGAGCCGCGCATGCAGCTACGCGTGGAGCATCTTTTTCAGATTCCGTCTTCACGAGGCGACTCGTGACGTCGCGTACTACCTAGGGGCAGTACGTATGATATTTTTCGAGGTGTTTTGGACCTCCTGGTTGAGCAAACAAGGGATAGGTGTAATTAATTAGTTATTTAATAACCTTTATGAGTTTAATCATTATTACAGTGATATCTGATATAGGTGAGACTTATCCAGAGGATTACAGGAGCTACCCAAGACAGGGGGGCTACAACCTGGCTACTTACAGGTGAGTGAGTGGGTCTTTGTTTTGATAAATGTATAATATGTACTTTATTGGTTTTTCAATGCTTTCTTCAAACTGTTAGCATAACTCATATCATATACGTTTGTTAGAGGTAGAACATTCGTATTATATTGCCATTCATGTTTTATAATGTTGCTCATCATGATGTATAACACCCTAGGTATTAACATTTCGCCAGGGCCGTGACTAGCCTTGACGTTTGGAGTAGTCACTACCAAGACTGCCACACAAACTGGGATCCATCAGAGGTACTAGCTTGTTCTAGGCTGCACTAGGCAACCTCCGAACTTGTGTGACGCACTTTGTGTACAAATAGCTACGTTAGGACTCACGTCACAGCATCAACGATTACTTTAAAGTACATAAATTGCCTCCGTAGTTTAGCTACTTGGACTCGTGTGTTTACATACGGGGTGAGCATGTCAGTTTATGATTGTCTGGGGAGTACCTATATATTTTTATTATAGTATTTTTTGAGGTTCATGCCGTGGTGGTATGACGTGCTTTCAACTATACTTGTTTTCCAAGAAGGGGTTAGTATACTTTTGAAAACAAAGGTTTTATCAAACTTTGCTTTTTGACCCACTCACCGTTTTTATGTTTTGTGCCCCTCCAGACCTAGATGCGGGTTCTCTTATCTCGTGACACGAGGACTTCCTTGGTCAGGGTCGACTGGCTCGACATTGCTTCGCTTATGTAGGATTCACTCCTACTTGTAGTTAACTTTATTTATCCACTCACTAGGATGTGAATAATTTCTATACTCCCGCACTATTTACTTTGCTCTAACCTGCATCCCCGCACATGGTTTTAACCCTCACCACAATTTCTACTTCCGCACTCAACTCTTTTATTCTTACTCTTCACTTATTTATGCATAATTGGCTACACCTAACACATGTCGCTCAGCTGATCTCCCGACACTGGACAAGTGGTTCGGACTCCAAAAGTGATGTGTCATAAATTGACTTGATAAATTTGGTCGGTAAATGGTTGTACTTTGCATATATTTAGTGCACCGCTCAAATTATTGTTATAAAAATGTTTGAAATGACTCAATCTAACGAGCTAAACTATTTTGATCTAAATTTGCGAAACTCAACATAACTAATATAATTTTTGAACATATGAAATAATTCATGTAGTGTAATTTCTAAACAAAAGACAAGCAAAATAAATAAGAAAAATAATTTTCACATTTTATTTTTTCACACACTATTTTCAAACCGCTGGAATCAAATGAGAAAAGGCACAAAAAAGGAGGTAAAATAAGAAAACGGTAAATTAAAACCATATATTCCAAATGCGTTTTGTTGGAAAACGGTAAATTATAAAACCATATATTCCAAACCGTTGAATCAAACGACAATGCGTTTTGGTTAATAAATAAAATCAAGGACTCAAAACCCGCAGCGCTTCTTCTTCCCAACGCGAAAAGTCTGTAAGTTCCTCTTGTTTTAGGGTTTTACGTTTTTCGCTCGTTGTCCTACATCTTTTCCGAATCGCGGTCTGGTTTAGTTTCGAGAAAATCAGCGAAATACGTTTCTAATCTACACAAACTGTGAGAAATTGGGGTTTGGTAATTGAATTTTCAATTTTGTGACTCTGGCTCAAAACCCTAGCTTCGATTTCCAAATAATAACAATTTCGAGGGTTTTCTTGCAAATTGATCTTTGTAAGGCCATGAGTACGCTTTGATGTGACCATGGAAGATGGCGGCGGCGCCCAACCGAGGCTCCATGGGCTAAATTGGGTCCTGGGGAGAAAGAGGCGTCCGTGCACGAAGAAATAAAGAGAAATGCAGAAGCTGCCTGCAAACAGCACTTACGTCACTCACCGGTTGGTGGGTTCTCAAATAAAATTCTCCAGCTTTTGTCCATTCAGGTGAACAACATTAGTTTTCAATTTACTGTATAATGCTTAGTTTAGCCATTACCTTAGCCTGCTATCCAATGTGGGTTTATTGTTTAGGCCGATGAGAACTTCAATTATATTGAATACTACCTGCATGAAATTTGTTTAAGGTCTGTTTGATAACCATTTGTTTGTAGTTTTTGTTTTCATATTTTGTACTGAGATGGAGGGAAAGTATGTGAAATGAGGAATGGAGAAGGAAGGAGATTATATGAAGACAAAAACCTCAAAGTTGTTTTCGGTGTTTGGCTTTTAGTTTTCATTTTTGTGTCATTCCGTACACATTCGTTTCCACATTTCTTCCACTATCCTTCATTCACCCTCGCCCCTCCTTTCCTCCATGCACTTTTCCTCTTATCTATAGCACAAAATGAAACTAAAACGATATGGTTATCAAATTGGCTCAAATTACTATTTTTTTTTGTTAATTACTAGTTTGCTTTTCTATTTAACATGGAATTTTTGTGTTTGTATATGATTCTGGTGTTAATTAGAAGAGAAATGAATTTGATTTGAGCATTCTATATCATTTTAGTCTTCTTTCTGCTCCTTTGTATGCCAGAGAACCACATCACAAGAACAGGAGTTGGAGTTGCTTTTTGCTGGGCTGTTTCATGTGAACTCAAACTCTCTTTCAGTAGTGGTCAGTTCCAGTTAAAGCTGTCTTGTGGAATTAGATAATGTAATTATTATGCAAAGGAGCATACATAACGGCTAGGTTCACCTTATTTGTAGTGTCTCTGTTCCAACCTGTTGACAAATAGCTTAAACTGTTTGTTATGTTTGATGCGTAAAGAATGGTGTATATGCAGTTAAGTCATGATTTTTAATAGCTCATGTATAAAAATATCTTTTATTCTAAACTATTCACTTTGATCTCTTACGTTTCATAGATTTTGTTTGGATCCCCACTTGCTTTCCAATGAGGGAAGGGTAAATGACCGCATGAAATTAGAAAAGCAAGCACGGCTTGATGTAAAGACTGCTTAAAACAATTGTTTTGGTTGTTTCGGCAAATATATGCATGACTTTATTGTTCATTCTAAGGCTGAAAAAGCCTTATTCAAACTAGCAACTTAGGTAGGGGCACACCCTGTTATGCCATTGTGCTTTGTCCAGGACCATCTTATGTTAGTTAGTTAGAAGAAATCATCATATTACGACCGTCCTTTCCCTTTCGGATCTCTTTGGTGGCTTGTCCATATATGCTATAGCAATTATATTTGTTCTCAACCTCTGCAGTATTCTACCTTATTTTGTATGCGCCTTTATTTTAATATTTTTCGTTTTCAAAACCCTTGCAATATTCCTTTGTTTCTGTGATATAGAAATAAGTATGCTGGGTGATACTGAGGTTCTATCAACTCAGCATTTCCATTTCCCATTCTTTTGGAGTTAATTACTTGGAACATTCTTTGGTTTGTAGATTCAAGTGGCCACGCTTGCCCTTGCAACCCGAGGTCAAGTGTTCGTTTGAGTTGTTTTCTCCTATATTGCTTGTATGGAGGGTAAAGGTTAAAATGGTTGTCGTTGGTCAAACATCATCAAAAGGTATTTCGATTCACGGTATTCAGCGGCAGAGATGAAACCCAATCTCAAGATTGTACGTTTTTGAGATTTTGTTGTCTCAAATCTTGCACTTGGCGATATATAATCTTTTTTTTTTTTGTAAGAAGAAAAAAACTATGGGACTAGAAAAAATGTGTATGACTAAAGATACTTTTAGATATTTGGGAAGTTACAATGCTTACAAGCATTTACATAGAATCTAATAATTAATTATTAAATAAATTAAATAATCAATGATTAGATTTGTAAGCATGAAATGCTTGTAAGCATTTTAGCCCGATCCTAGATATTCTACTACACATCTAACTTCTAATATATCTAATAAGTGCCTCCTACCGTATCTCTATGAAAGCAGTTTCAAACAAGCCATCGTCTTGAGATCAACCTAACTTCTTGCATGACACATGTACATTTATCGTGACGTTTGGCAAAAATAATATAATGGCAAATAGATAAAATTTATGATATATTTGCATTATTGACATGACACATTGCACAATGGAGTACTTATATGGCATGGCCGCATGGGTATACTGTTGTGATGCAGATTCAGGTTAATGAAATAGAGACATATAAGTCTTTGTTCACATGTCATTGTTTTATTAGTACAAATCGCCACGTAGCAATGTATTTGTTACATATAAATTATTTTCATGATAATAATGTGACCGTGACATGAAAGTCCTTCGAAGTCTCAATAATGAAAAAGGCGCAAAGTCTTGACTCTTGAGCCATTGGCAATTTGGCAATGCCACATTATTGACACGACATTACTGTAAATGACGAGTATTTATATGGCACGAAAGTACACTTTTACAAAGTGATTATTGTTTCAATGAAATAAAGACATATAAGTCTTAGTTTACATGTCATTGTTTTATTAAAAAGATCACTACATGGCGGTGTATTCGTTACATGTAAATTATTTTCACGATATAATGTAATCGTGACATGAAAAGTAGGGGTGGGCATTTGCCAAGCTCCATTTATCGACCAACCCACCCTACATGGCTGCTGAGTTGAGTTCTAACATTAAAATTTTATTTTTTGGGTAAAAACCCGACCACCCCACCACCTCGTTCAATAGGTGGGTTGGGCTGGGTTAAAGTGTTATTAACCCGATTGAAACCTGTGACCCACCCGAATAACAACTATAATTCTAAACATACATATATACAAATAAATTTATAACTTTAAAATGCACTTGTTTATTAATGCTTGATTTGAATATAAAATTTATGTATTTTGAATATAGTAAAATTTATGTATTAGTAACATGTAATGACAACATCAAATCTACATGATTCAAGCCTAGGTTACGTAGTGATTGGACATTCTGTCTTGTCATACGCACATTAAAATAAAAAGAAACCAATCAATCCCAACTCGTAGAATCCGCCTCAACCCAAGCCGCCTAAGAATGATTTGGGTGGTTGGGCTGTCAATTTTCTTAAGTGACACTGAATTTAAATAATTCTAACCCAAACCTATTAAGTTGTCCAACGGGTTAAAATCTAATCCGACCAACCGACTCAATGCCGACTTCTACGTGAAAGTCCTTTTCAAAGTCTCAATAATGGCGTTACAAAAATACAAACCCACAACCCAAAGTCTCCAACTTTCCCACAAATAATCATTCTTAAAGCGACCAAGATAAAGAGGAAAGCCCGGAAGCTTTGAGCAACAGAGAAAATGGGGGATTTGGGATTACATCTCCGGCACAACCGATTCCCTGGAAACGGAACGCCTGCGTAACGGCCGTCAAGAACTTGTGCTCCACCGCTACGGTTACGGGTCGGGTGCCGTTACCCAGATCGACAACGCCGTCAGGGGGTGTAACTTGAACCATTACTTGGTGGACGAGGAAGGGCGGGCCAAGATCGTCCGGTTCAGCTCCAGCATCGTTAAACACACAACCCACGAGGGCCTCAAAACCGTACCAGGTTTTATTTCCTTGTCATTTTCTAATTTTTTATTTTCTGGAAAATTAATTGTGTCGATGTAGTCTTAGATAAGTGTCTGAAATCTGAATATCAAGCTATTTATATATATATATATATATATATATATATACACACACACAAATCTGTTTTGTGTATGGCTTGCTATACAGAGATGTGCCAAGATAACTTTTTTTGTTCAATTTCTTGAAGTTTGGGTTTCATGAAGTTTCAGAACATTGGTGTACTCGTCTAGCTGCAGTTGTTTTGTACTAATTTGCAGGTGGATGTGTAGGTTACAAAATTGTTATGAGATCAATCCGGGACTTAAATGAGTCCGATAAACAAGAAGTGGATGTGGAAGGAAATGCAGGCTGATGTACGCAGATTGGAAGAAAGAGTTATGAATACAGGAAAGTACATGAGCCGGAAGTAGATGTGAAGGCATTGCAGGCTGTTGTATCTCAGATTGGAGAAAGAACTCAGCGAATACAGGAAACAACACGAGCAAGTTCAGCTAGATAAGCCAAGTGTGATTTGGTCACCAAACACAGCCAACATTCATTCAGTTGCAATCAGAAACCAGAAGACGTGATCAGAGTCTTTATGATGAGGAGTTCATAAGGTGGCAATTTTTTGATGATCTAATGTTCTCGTGGACACCTACAAAGAAGTAGAAAAGTGTCAGGTACTGAGTGGATAATATAGGTGGATGATCGTTATCTGTCATGAATATTTGCTGTGTTTGAAGCACTGTGATTAGGTTTGCTTTCGGTGTGTGATTATTCTCTTGTGATTGAGGGCAATAATGGGTGCTGTGCTTTTTGCATTGTCAAATCCATTGGCCTTATCTTTGTTTGTAAATTGAGGGCACAATGGAGTTGTCAAGTAAGTCTATAACAGAATAACTAGTTCTATATCGCTGATCAACGGTTCTGGTAAACTTAACCAAATAGAGGTTTAAAACCGCATTTGACTCGGACCCTGGGCAGCCAAGTGCTCCATTTCCTCACAATATTTTGTTAACGAAGATAAACTTTTTAATGCTTCACATCTTTCCTCACTTCTGCAGTTTAAAAGTTTCTCCTCAATTCTTATTTTTTAAAATTTAGTTTCAAACTTGTTTGATATTTGTTGAAGGTATCTTGATACTCGACTAATAACATAAAGTCATGTGTTTGAATTGTCCAGTCTCCTGTCATTAGTTTGGTAATAATCACCCGATGTCCATTTCATATTATGTCATTCTTGTGGGTTTTGGCTTACATCTTATTTGAGTCGGATTGAAGGCGGGACTCTTTTGACTCGGGCAACTGTGGCAATAGCAGATATAAGCATCAAAATACGTGCGAAGAGTCCAAAATTTACTTTAGATAATAGCTCGATTTTAGATATAAGGGTTTGTTTGAAATTACTTTTTGGGAGAGTTGAATGAGTCTCAGTTTGATTTTTTTCACAAAAAATAGTTTTACTTTAAAATTAAGCAATAAAAAATTGTCTAGTATGCTTATATTAAAAGTAATGATCTCCAAATATTTAATTTTAAAAAACAACCCTGTAGGTTGCTTTTAAAAGTTGCTTTAATAAAACTGGTTTTGAACATTTTAATGAATATTTCTTAAATTTCTACCAAATCTCATTAGCTTTTAAATGACATTATTTATCTTTCTACACATATTCCACCATCTACCAATTACAAACACTAGCCTTACACCACAACCACATTTTGCCACACTGACCATTACTCATGTCACCCCGCCACCAAAGACTACCACCACACCACACAAATCCACCAACACGCCATTGCCTCCACCATCATTGTCGCCACTGCGCCACCATTGCTACCATAACTCGCCACAATCACAACCCTACCACTATCAACAAAAAACCACAACCACAACCACAACCATCACCATCACCGCTTCTAAAGCCGCATCACCATTGAAAAACATTTTGTACCCTAAATCCACTGCACACCCCTTTTGGCACCACTAACATACTCCCCACCATTGCCGCTATCATCACCACCACAACCTACGCCACAACACCGCTCGCTCCGCTATCGCTGCCGGCCGCTTCGCTGCCGCCTTCTCTCACCATCCTCCTACTACCATGTCCATTTATGTCATGATATGGCACATGTCACTAATATTAAAATTTACAAACACTTTTGGCACTTACTTTTCATACTACAATACTTTTAAAAATATAGTTTATCAAACCCTCAACTTTCTTAAGGCTTAGGTTTCTTTTCTTTTTTGGGCCATGGCACCCGTACACTTCCTATAAATCTCACTTTACCCCCTACACTCTATATTGTTCACTTTACCACCTACATTCTTCCTCCTTCTGTGTCCCACTTTAACCAATTTCATCACCTAAGTTGGTTGTGTGGCATATGGCATGTCATGTTAGTGGGAACCTCGGGGTAAAAGGAGGTGGATTAAATCAACTAGGTTTGATTTCTCCATATTAAGAGAAAGTTAAGAGAAGGTTAAATTTCAAGATTCACTAGTCAATTTCAAAGTTTTTAGATCCCTTTGCAAAGATTTAACTCATCGACATAGTTGAAAAGACTAAATTGTTCATGCCACGTCAAGACAATTAACAACTATCTTAACTTATTTGACTTGAATAAGGTAAAGTGGGACATTGAGGAAGAGTACATGTGTTAAAGTGAGACAATATGTAGTGTGTAAGAGGTAAAAGTGGGACACATAGAAAGAGCGAGCTGCAAAGCCGAGAGCGCATAAGCTCTGAGAAACAAAGTGTGATTTACGAATTTAGCAATGCACGCTATAATTAAAAATAAATTTATTCTTAAAGCAAGAGTAGAAACAAATTTTAAAAGTACAAAGAATCCCAAAGCAGCAAGGCATTATACTTCCAAGAGTACCCACCTCATCAAAGGTTCAAATCCCCACCACCCCCAATTCCTAACTAATGGCCACAAAACCTTTAGAAGGTTTAAAGCGTTCTTGGACATTCATATTCAAAACATTTCACTATATAAGTGTTTTTGGGTTATAGAAATGCCATATATGGCGGATGCTTTTCCATAGAAAACTTGGAAATTTTAAGAAAATTGCTACATGTTTCTATTGAAATCATTTCTAATATTATAAGGGTATACAAACATAAGTGTTTTCTATAAAAGCAATCTAAATAACTCTTTTGATGGAAAAATTTGGACCCTATATGGAATTATAGCCACCCATTTTGATTTACGATAATTATAACCAAAAGTTGATATGAAAGTACTAATATACCTTAAAAATGAGGTTTTCCATAAAACCAAAAACAAAATTAAAAATAAGAATTAGGTGTGGAAAAGTGAATATGGGGATGCAAGCAGTGTGGAAAAGTGAAGCTAGATGCTAGCTCTCCAATGTGCGTTGACTCGTTAAGGACTTTACACCGCTTTTATGCAACTTGTGACTTTGAAACAAGAACCTTAGAACTCTAGGATCACTCTTTAAAAATTCTAAGACTAGTTAAATAGCTTTGCTACTAGAACCTCTTGTAGTATCGATTTACCAACCCTAAAACGCTTTTGCCTTCAGTTATAACCATTTACACGGAAGTAGCTTTTATACCAACTGATGACTTCCTATCCAATCCGATAGAAGTTTTGTTTGCCCCTAAATTTTCCTTATATGGCCTTACGGTAGGCCGGGGAATTTACTTAACACAAAATTGGTGATTATGGCATGCCACTACTAGGGTACCTAGTAGACGGGATTTGAGTGATGGAGATTGTGCCTAGTTAACTTATAATCAAGAGATTGTGCCATTGAGTGGTGCTGGCTCAACTTTGGTTCTTTCTTGCCTTGCCTATTAAGGACTTTACTTATGTGCAGAGAATTAAATAACAATATGTAAATAGTGAACTAAAGCCTTGACACAAAGAGTTCAAGCTATGATTCAAAGAGAAAGAGAAATTGCTTAATTAAGTGCTTTATATTGAAACGACAATAATGATTCAAAGAGAGAGATTGTGTTGAAATGCAAGTAGTTATTACAAGATGAACTCATAACAATCAAGAACTTTGCCATAGGTGGCTTGCTTTGATTTTGAGAGAATGTAAACTATTTGATAATGTAAAGAAAACTATGATGAATTAAAATAGGACTTTAACTTGAATAGATAAATAAAAGAGCTTGCTAAATAAGATAAAACTTTGAAATGAAAATGTTGCTAAATAAGATAAAGCTTTGAAAGTAAAAGGGTGGAGCAACTTGGAATTTGAGAAATTGAGTTTGCTCTGGCGTCCCTCCATCTTTCCCTTTGCTACTCTATATATAATGCCTTCATCAAAACCCTAGTTTTGTACAAGATGTGGGCCAACAACCCCTACGCTCACAAACCACACAACCTTTCGCGTACAAGCACAAAATTGGCCAACCATCCATGGGCCATAAGGCTTTTTTAGCCAAATATTAAATTAAAACAAACTTAAAAATCTACTTCCCGTAGACAAAGTGCTTTTAGGCTCATGTATATTTTTAGTACAAACAAGTTTTATTTATTATATGAAGTTCATATATCTATGTAATTTGTTTGTTTTACTTATAAAGAAATTTCACATATTAGTCTTAGTGTCTTTACTTCTATAGTTTTTATTGTTTAATGTTGTTTGTACCCATACTTCACCAATCCCCGGAAACTACCAAGCACCTAATAACTTCGTACCTTCGGTAGACCTACCAAGGGTTCCCGCCGAGGCGCCCGCAAGGCACATGAGTTTCTCCAACCAAGAGTACGATCACGATACGACACGCGTCAACACCGAGAAAGCTCCTAAAGTCCCACACGACCGCCTTAGACCTAAAACATGAGACTCTTCTCAACTATAAAAGGAGATCATTCTCCCACAATTAAGGTCTCATGATCTTGCACTTTAATCCCTTATTAGAACTCACTAATGATGATTATGCCTAAACCCATGTATTATGTAAACTCTACATTATTAATGAGAACTCCTCTACCTTCGTGGGACGTAGCCCAACTTAGGGTGAACCATGCATCTCGTGCTCGCTTCCCATCTCTATCACATCATACATTATCTTCACTTCGATGACCTCGAAACACCTAGCCGGGCCCCACCTTGACACTTTACGTTGTTCCAAAGTCCACCTCGATTTTGTGCATCAACATTTGGCGCCGTCTCGTGGGAAACTAACACTCGATTCCTATTCTCACCACCCCGAATTGCCGAGCCCCATCTCTCACCTCTCATTCGACCGAGTACCCCTTTCCAACATGGGAAGCGAGGAGTACAAAGTACCAAAGACAATACACCTCTCATGTGTAGTGCAGGCGGTGAGAAGGATAAAGGGACTCCGCTCGATCTTCATGCGAGTCGAAGAGCGAGGCACAAAACAAGAAATGGCGGCCGTGAAATGAAGTCCTTCAAGAACAATATATGAAGGTCTTTCCGTATGCTCCAGATGAAAGGTGTTTCGCCCTCATGTCCCCGTCACCGGGCATCACGAAACCTCTCTGCCATAGATCGACGCCCGCACCCGCCCAAATCCTGGGAGTGGGCACTCCGCCTCAACTTGGAAGGTAGGCTTGCCGAACAGCAGCTTCCCTAACAAGGCGTTTCTCGATCAACGCGAAACTTCTCTAAACCCATCCTGCTTCAACCAAGGTGAGAAGTGGAAAAGACACCTTCTTACGTAAGGGGTTGAAGGATCAAAAGCCGTGTATCGTGATTGTCGAGACTTCCTAGAGCAACGTAGGGAAGGAGCCTATTCGTGATAGCTCAAAGATCAACGACCCAATGGTTCTAGAAACTTGGTCCCGCACTCCTCCCAAGCCGAGTTGACAACTGGAGGAAGGAACAACAAGCCTTTGAAGACATAAAGTAGGTGCAGTGAGACTCGGAGGTTACCACAAGGTGCATCCCGTAGAGCCGCACTTTGAGTCTGTGTGTGGAAATGACGATGTCTCCTAATTTCCTCAAGCTTCTCCCCACCACCAAACAACAATGTACACTCGGGAGCGGGAGAGCCGCTGGGTGCTCGACTCCACACAAGATCCTATCATTAGACATCTTTGAGGAAATAAATAAGTTGAAGGTCAGAAAGGCCAACCCAGATACCGGATTGGAACCACCCTAGGCTCGGCCCATTGACAAGGAGGATCCTAACACCCCCTCTCCAAGAAAAAGTACAAGCAAAAAGTCGGCTTACACCGTACACCCAAAGGAGGATCCGATTGAACACCTCAACCTCTTGAGTCCACTATGGCGTATCGCATGCACAAGTGATGAGGAGCGATGCCTTCTTTTTCCCTCCACTCTCCCCAAGGGAGCTCTGAGACCCGTGCACCGCGTCTTCAACTCCGAGACGCAGGATTCTTTCGACGAAACAGGAAACTCTTCGTGGCTCAACACATTTTCCGTGACTGATCGCTACACTGCAGATGACTTGTACACCATCCGCCGAAGCTCCGACGAGTCATTACATGCCGGTCGCTGCCCACGAGTACTCCTGCGCCGAGGCCGACGACAAGAGCTCCTCAAGGCCTTCACAATGGGCACATGGAGTTGTTTCTTCAAATACATGATCAATGCCAATACTTGGAAAGACTTATTCGGAGGTAATGACACAAGCTTACAATCGTTGCATCCGCCGAGGCAAGGACATATCAAGGGAACCCTCCTACGGCTACCCCTTATCACTGGGAGCGGAAGTCACATCCTACCAAGCGAAAAGGTTGCAACTTTCCACACCTAGCGAGATCCCTCCGCCTTACCTAACAACTCGTTGTAGCCAACCGTAATTTATCAATCCCAAAGGCAAGCGGAAAGACTTCCACCCCTCAAACAAGCCTCACTACAACAAAAAGAATAAGGGACATATCGAGATAAACGAAGGTACCATCACGACAACACTCACCCTCGCCAGGTCAATGCCGTTAATCGTACTCGATCCAAACCAAGCCCCGTTCCTGATGAAGCTTACACACCATTAAACACTACTTATGCCGTTGTCTACCCCGGTATAGCTCACTTGATACCGAAGCCGAAGCTACAAGCACTGACTATAAGTCCACAAAGAACACGGAATGTTCTCGTTGCTATCATGAATACAACGGCTACGACAAATGGTGAAGTGTATTACCCTCCGTGACCATGGGGCAAGCCGCTTTGATACGCGAAGGGAAACTTGACCAATTCCTCCTCCATCCACAAGGGACAAACCGTAACCAACGGTGTGTGAATGTGATATTCTATCGCGGGTGGGACACCAATCTCTCGAATCTTCCAACAGGCCTTAAAGAGCAAAGTGCGAGCCTTATGTCCGATCATCGTAAGAGCCTTACGGGAAGACATCCGAGGGGGCAATGCTGAAAAAGCTCCGATTGGGATCCGATATGTTTCTATCCGTAGGAAGAGAGGGGCATCATTTATCCCCATAATGACCCATTCATCGGGAAGCTCACATTTTTAACTTTGATGTTCACGTAATTCTCGTAGACACGGGTTCTTCAACCAACATCATGTTCGCCGAAGCCTTCAAAGCACTCTCAATGTATGCAGCACCTACTCGATCGCTCAATCACCCCTCTCGTCGCCGCCTCTCAGAGACATAGCGCAGCCCTCAAGCGCGTCACATTTGCCATTCACCATTGGTACAGCCCGCACATAGCTTCAATCACCACTAACTTCCTCAGGGTTGATCGGGTCTGACCTACAACGCCATTCCCGCTACAGTATCAATGAACTAGGCCATTGTGTCAACGCACATGTTATTAATGAAGTTCCCAACGCCTTTTGGCAACGGCTATATCGTAGGGATCAACTCAAGCACGAACATGTTACAACACTACCAAACAACAACACCTACCGATGCCCACAAGCCTTCTCGCTGCATAGCCAAGTTGGTAAAGCCAACCGCGAGGCCAACCCGCATCCCGTAAGGGCGGTAGTCAACCCGACGACCCTAGAGACGATTCCTTTCACTCACAGCACAACCGGGCCGAAGAGCTGTGAGAGAAAGTATCCATCTCAAGGGACCATCCGGATCGCACGCAAGGGAAGATTGGCACTACCTTGCCACCGCCCTTCGAGTGGAACCGATTGCCTTTTGGCAAAAAATGCCGGTTTTCGCTTGGTCATATGAAGACATGCCAGTATCTCCGACGCCATCCGGCCATCGCTTAAGCATCGACCCCAAAGCTAAACCCGTTTCGGCGTGCAAGGTCTTAGAGACGCCGAGCGATACGAGGCAACGAAGATGTTTCGATAAGCCCAAAGCATGTGCTTTGCCCGTGAGGTCGATTACCCAACATGGGTAGCCACGTTGTCCTTGTAAAGAAAAAACCCCACCAAAGAGAGCCTCCTCCTTCAAAAGACCTTATGGAGAATGTGTGTTGACTACCCCACCTCAACAAGGGTTGCCCAAAGGATAGCTTCCCTTCCTCTCATGTACGTACTAGTTGATTCAACGGCCGGGTGTGAACCTAAGCTTCATGGATGCTTATTCAGTGGTACAACCAGATCCTCATGTACTCCTGATCAAGAGCACACTGCCTTCACCACCGATGAGGCCTATATTGCTACAAGGTCATGCCCTTCGGCCCGAAGAACGGCGGGCAACCTACCAAAGCGTTAGTCAACTCAATGTTCGCCAACAAATGGGCAAAAGTATTGGAAGTTTATGTGATGATATGCTCACAAGAGCAAACGTGCTGACCAACACATTACCAATCCCATCGGAAGCCTTCACCATCCCGAAGAAGTACCAAATGAGACTAAATTCGAGCAAAAGGCGCTTTCTAAGGTTTGGGCTCCAGAGTGCTCTTAGGCTTCATGATCAACAATGGGCATCGAGGCTAACCCCGAGAAGATCAAGGCAATCCTCGACATGAAGGAGCCAAAACTCAGAAGGACATCCAAAGCCTCACAAGTGGGTAGCGCCTTGACACAGTTCATCTCAAAAATAATCGACGCATGCGCCCCCATTCTTCAAAGCACTGGGCGGGAGTAAGTAAGAACATCACTTGGACCATCGAGTGCGCCTCGAAGCATTCCAAAGCCTCAAGGAATACATGAGCAAGGCCCCACTCCTCTCTAAACCCGAGGTTGGTGACACTATCTATCTACTTATCCGTTTGGCCAGCAGTTTCGCCCGTGCTCGCCGGTGGGAAGGCGTAGTCGAACATCCAAGCCTACTATGCTAGCAAGGCCTTACAAGATACGTAGAGACAAGGTACTCTAACATTGAGAAGCTAGCCCTTGCATTAATTATGTCTCGCTCGCAAGTTGCGTCCTTACTTCCAAGCATTATTCCATTATCGTACTTACAAATCATCCATTCCACAAAGATCGGTGCCCGACACTGTGGCTGGGATGATTAAGGGGCAATCATGTCGGGTGAATTTGACATCTCATACCAACCAAGACCGTCGAGAAAGGTCATAGTGGCGTACTTCATTGCCGAGTTCACATACCCGTCGATACTCTCCATGCCCACGAAGCTCCGACCTCGCTCCGCGAGTCTGGGTCAGCTTGGAATCAATACTCCTCACATGGGACTTTACATGTTGATGGCTCCCGCCAACCAACAAGGTTGTGGCGCTCGGACTTGTCCCACTACACCCGACAAGACTACCATGGAGCATGCCTTCGCTTCCGCTCAGCATCCAACAATGGAAGCAGAGTACGAGGCTCCTCGCGTGCTTGCGCTTGGCAAACACCTTGGCGCCAAACACTAACATCTTCGCCGACTCGCTGGGGTCAATCGATCACAAGCAACTTCGACGCTAAGGATAGTTCCATGGCAAGCCTACTCGCCCAAGCACAACCCCGCTAAAGCATTTCGCCACCAAATCACTCAAGTCCCCTCAGCCGGCAAATAGCCATGCAGATGCTTTTAGCCTCGCCTTGCCTCTATGTATGGAAGACAAGATTGGTAGAAACATCCATGTTGAATCGCTTGACGCGCAAGCACTAATGCCATGGAAGTATGCAATCTTCAACAGTGATAGCTTGGATCACTCCACCTACAACTTTCTCGGGCCTACGCACTCCCGTGACGATCGGGGTGCCAAACAAATTCGATACAAATTCGCTCGCTACTTGATTATCAATGGCCAACTATACAAGCGTAGGTTTTTCCCCTTCCATACTTACTTCTGCAGCCTTACGCCCACGAGGGAGCAGGGCCGTTCTGGGGAGATACATGGCTGAGTTCATGGCATCACGCCGGATCAAGATCCCCGCGCACAAGGCCTTCCGTCGTGGGATACCATTGGCCAACGCTCACCATGATGCGATCAAAATATCTCGCTCTTGCGACAAATGTCGGGCCGATATGCAACTATTATACATACCCCTCCCGAACCTCTTACCCCATGATTAGCCCGTACTTTCGCTAATCTGGCTCGACTTGACGGCCCAATGCCTTCAAAGTAAAGGCAAGGTTCGTTATGCACCGTGGCAAGGGATTACTTCACAAAGTGGGGCTGGCGTAGAACCTTGGCAACAATCACCGAGGCGAAGATAGAAGACTTGTGTGGAAGAACATACTTGCGGTGTTTGGTATTCCTCACCCACTGTCACTACAATGGACGTCGCTGATAAACAAGAAGTTCAAGGCTTTCCGCTCTAAATATAAGGTCAACCTATGCTTTGCCTCTCTCCACCATCCTCAATCTAATGGATGTAGAGTGGCAATCAACAAGATCATTAAGTTTCACACTCAAGACAAGCTTGGACAAAGTAAAAGGTTGCTGGCCGAATTTCTACCTCAAGTCCTTGGTCATATAGAACTTTATCGAACTTCAACTGGCGAAACTCCATTTTCACTCACCTTCGCACCGCTAGCCGTCCTGGGCTGAGCTTGAGCAAGCCAGCTACATACCGCGTCAAGAATTATGCCCAAGATGAAAACCAGAATCAACTCACCCTCAACTTTGTGACCTCATCAAGAGTACGTAGATCGCCCACTCGGAGGAATGTCGCCTGTGCGCTCGTATCTCCAACTACTATGACTCAAGGGTCAAGCCTCTCGCTCTTTCAAAGTAAGGGACTGGGTAGCTGGAAGAAAAACTACTCGTGACAAAGTCCCAAGCGACTCGCACACTCTGGATCCGAATTGATGGGCCATTTGAAGTTGTTGGGCACTCGCCGCCCGGGACCTACAAGCTTAGTGGATTCCGATGGCGTGACCTCGGCCATTCATGGAACGCCGATCACTTGAAGTACTATTACAAGTAAACCTCGCTACAAGCTTTGACCTTTAGTCCTTCAACATCTTCTCAACGCAAGCCATTTGGTACCTAACTTAATAAAGAGGCACTGCATAACTCCGTCTAACTTTTTACATTCCTAACACTCGGAACACTTGGTCTAGCTCACCCAACTATATACTCTAAGCTAAAGCTTTACCATGCACACTCTAACATAAAGTAACAAACGAAAGTGTTGTGTCAACATGACCAACCAAACAAGCAACCCGCTCAAACATGTCCATTCAATTAAGCCCAAACCACGGGTCATATCCAAACAAAGGATTCATCTCAAATATAGCCAAGCATTCATAAACAATAGTGCAAACACTTATAATTTGCACTAACGTAAATGGTCCAATATCATAAACATCCATCAAACAAAAAGCCTCTAGGCAATAGCATACAAGTACATCATATAAATCATGAAAGGAATGCACAAACTAAAGCCTCACAAACCACCGGCTAGTGCAAATGCGTGGTGGTGGTGCTAAGGGTCGTCATGATCCGAGGTCTGACCTTCACCAACATCCTACCGGGTTTCACTAAGCATCCTAGTTTTCAATGTCATCCCCGCCCCGGGTGAGCCTCGCTCACCATCACTAGCATCTTGCTCAAATTTCGCTCCTCAAGATCATCATCACTACTAGAATCTATATCAAGGGCGAAGGCCTCCCTTCCTCGCTTATGCTCCTCAACCTCTTTGCCGATATTGCTCAAACATGTCCAATCTATAATGCCTCCCCATGGTGACGCTCAAGGATAGCTATCCACTTTCTTCTCACGCCTAAGCTCCTTATGGCAAGACGTAGGTCCTACGAACTCAAGAAAGTCACTCAAGATCCACAAACTCCGAATGGCGGCTTTTTTCAAAAGGTGAAGACACTTTGAGTTTCAGACTTCGGCCAATGCATCATCTCGTTCTCAAGAATGAGTTTATCTCTAACCTTGGAAGTCTCAAATAGTGCGTTGTCTCGCCTGCGGTAACTACCTCCAACCGCCAAGCTTCTCTTATTTCCCTCACCACGCGCTTTCCAACCTTTCCAAGGCCCGATCCTTGGTCTTGACAGCCTCCACACTCCAGCCTTGCGCTCCCTCCTCCTAGCATCATCCACGCCTCTTGCTTGCCTTCTTTTAACTTCTTTATTTCGCTCGCCATCTTTAGCCTATCATCAACCTCGCCTGCAACCCGCACGCTGAGTGTGTTAGCACTAGGATGAGAAATGGAGAAGAAATAAAGAAAGAAAAGAAAACAAATGGTAAACTAGTACTTACGAAGGCAAATGGGGCTTTTATCATCCTATCACGATCCGTCTCTTGTCGGCTAAAGGCTCTCCAAATTCACTTATGAAGGCTTTGCTCAGTCCTTAGTGCAATTGTTCACAAACCGAAACTATTTGGCTTCATGGGCAACCTTAGATCTTGCCAGATGTCACAACCTCTTCCTTATACTTCCGCTTGCGACTCTGAGCTAGGATATCTTCTTGGTTTGCATGTCTGCCATGAGGAAAATGAGCAACCGCCGGGAGGAGTGAGGCATCAACCGCTCTTCCTCAGAATAAATGGCGAAGCATTGCGAATTGCTTCGCCTTCCGCTTTGAAGCCGCCACCTGATTATTCTTTCCTAATTTAGGCCTCACTAACTGGGGTTTCACCTTGTGCTTTGAGGCCTCCTGTAGAAACAAGACGCCATTACAGGAACCATCATGGCGTACTTTGCTCCTTTGCTAGTACTTGACATCCCTTACTTTATGCTTGGATGCCTCCTTCGTTTGTCTTCTCCATCAACAAGGAGAATGAGAGCAAGATAAACAACTCGTTTGACAATGGGCAAACACAAAAAGAAAACTCACTTGATCGTCGCCACGTTCAGGTAATGAAGGCCGAAACCGTATTTCGAAACAAAGGGCGTAGCTTATCCAAATGCCTTTTCCTTTGGCACCCGAAGAACCTTCTCTATATCAAACAAAGTTCTGTCCCGCCAATCCTGATAGTGTTCCTGTCACCGACAAAGCAAAACGTTAGGGAGGAAATATTATATATATCACAAGGAATGACAAACACATAATGGGTGCATCCTAACCTATGGTCTAAAATGGGTAGAATACGTCACGGTCCCGACACCTTCATCATGTTCCCAATTCTTATAAAGGAAGCACCATCGATTTTTCCAAGTACCGTAAGACTCTTCTTACCAAAAACTATGCGCTCATTCTCGCCTCCTACATGCACACTCAACATAACCGTTGGATGACTTCACCGCACGCATTTTTATAACAATAACAATGCACTGGGTGGAAGGAAGTTCACTAAACCACACTCTCCAATAACATAAAACCCAATCAAGGTTTCAGGCCAGGATTGAGTTGCCCAAGCGAATACCCCATAGCAAACAACATTTTTGCAACCATGGATGCAAGGGTAGTTTTACCCCAACTTCTATCATTCAACATGTAATTGATGATACGACTCAGCTGCTCCGGTAGGCAACTCCTATCATCTACCAAGCGATTCCTACACCATTGGGCATGCCACACAACTTTCTCAAGGTCTCAAGTCAAGCTTCTCGCTAGTCAACAAGCTTGTGGTTAAATGATCCGCTAATGTGAACTCGCATCGAAGATAGGTATGGCAAGAAGAACACTTCTCACCCAATCGACAGCTACGATAGGAGTAGGCGCTCACCCATTACCCCACCATGAGATCTGAGGTGGAATCAACATTCACTATGACCATGCATCTCTCATCACTAGAACTATGCTCTTCGCTCGCTTTCCTCGTCGATGGCTTCGGGAGAAATAAAAGGGTATGCATGCTCGATGGTTATGAAGGTCATCAAACTCTTCCCTCTTCACAAGACTCTAGTGAAGACTCAAGGCTCAGACACAAGTGGTGCTCCGAACCTAGAACCAGAGCTAGGGAGCCTTCATCACTAGAACCTTCGACTCGACATCTACAATAAACACAAAAGTAAATACCTCTATTACTACATGAAGGATTGAATCCAAAGACTCTAGGCTACGAGGAGGTATTAGCTTGTTCACCATATTCTTTGACAAATGCGTAGCTGACCAACAAGTCCAACAAAGAAATTCTATCTTATTTAAGAGGGAATGTTACTAACCTTGGCACAGCGTGCTCAAACCATTGGCCAAAGAACCACCACCTTCGTGCCGACCCGTCGGCTGACTCCCTCTCACTGATAAAGACTACCTCTCCAAACTTCACTCCACTAGGAAAAATGAGAACAATGTCGAAATGAAGATTCATCTTCTTATATAGACAACCAAGAGAAAGCAAAATTCAAACTCAACCTATGAAAAATTGCCACATGTCCACTATTGGACTTGGTAAACAAACTCATGGGCTCAACTCGACCCACTGGTGGAGCAAAGCCCAACAAGTGGCAACAAACCCAACTGTGGAGCACTGTGCCCCAATGTACCCTACTATTTGATGTGTGTGTGTGATACTTGTAGGCCAAACGAAGGCTTCAAGCTATACCAACATTTCAATTCAAGCAAGAGAACTACAATGGCAATCAGGTAGCTTCGCACACCGATGATCACAAGTGTGCGAAGCAAAATTATATTTGGCGTGATTCTCCAACCCTTCAACAAGTGGAGAATAACCCAACAGTGGAAAAGCCGCACACCGATGATCACAAGTGTGCGAAGAAATCTATTTATATGGTTCTCCAACCCTTCAACAAGTGGAGAATAACCCAACAGGTGGGGAAAGCCGCACACCGATGATCACAAGTGTGCGGGCAAAATCTATTTATATGGTTCTCCAACCCTTCAACAAGTGGAGAATGACCCAACAAGCCGCACACCGATGATCAAGGTGTGCGAAGCAAATCTATTTATGTGATTCTCCAACCCTTCAACAATTGGAAAATAACCCAACATGGTAAAGTTTCGCACACCGATGATCGCGGCAAAGCGAAGCACAATCTATTTATATGGCTCAACTGCAGCTTCCCACATGCGAAGGTCTAGAGCTTCCCACATGCGAAGGACTAGAGCTTCCCACATGCGAAGGTCTAGAGCTTCCCACATGCGAAGGTCCGTAGCTTCCCACATGCGAGGCTGTAGCTTCACATATCCGCGAAGGTCTAAAATCCCAAACATTTTAAAAAAAGCTTCGCACACCGATGATCACAAGTGTGCTAAGCAAAACCTATTTATGTAGTTTCTCCCACATAAAAATTTTATTTAACAAATCAAGATATGTTTACACTAATGTTTTAATAAAGGGCATATGCAAATAGTTTAGCGTAATCTCCTTTCCTCTATATTAAATTGTGACAAGTATCAAATATTTAAACACACAACTTCATACCTTATAATCAAAAGTCAGCCCTTCTCATTTTTATTATGAAAAATTGGGTTGAAAACCCAAACACAAAGCAGATGGCCACTGCAATATTTCCCATTGACAAGAGCAATTTTACTCTACATTACTGTGTGTAATTCCTGTGACAACCGTCATCGCTAAAAGAACTCACAATCTTCAAATCTTTCAAACACAAACTAACTCCACAATTAGACAAATCACAAAGTACCACTCAGTAATCCGTATTTTTGGCAGCTCCAAAATTCGTCAAACCACGTACAAAGCACTTCCGACGTTAAGGATAGTTTCGATGTTTTGCCATAGGCCCCAAGTCTCGATATTTGTAAAATTCCTTCATCACTGTGATCGGATCATGACCATGATGATGATTACCGCTGAGATTACCCGAGCAAACACTGCTTTCCTACCACCGTTGATCATCATCTCGCCGTTCGAAAGCATTGCAAGGAAGGTTGCCCTCGTCTATGCCTGCCACCGCTACAACCATTGCGGCACCCAAATTGCAATCTAAATTGCAGACCCAAAATTGCGCACTAAATTGGGTGGTGAATTCAAAATCGCGTACCCAAACCGCCGCCCTCGGCTTAAGGGATCAAGGTGAAACTAAACAAATAGCCCCACGGCTACTCGACCTCGACCCACCTCGCCGCAGATCCGCCCCGCGCTCCCGACCTCTCAGAAGACCACCTTCGCCTCACTTGTAATTCAATGACTGCACCACCTTCGGGCCACCCACCGGTGCGCCCCGAGCAAGGCAAAGAATCGCATTCGTGGACTCCCTCGGCCGTGTTCTAGTGAGCAGAACCTCGCTTGATTACTTCCAGCAGCCACTCGCAAACAACTTTGGCTCCAAGTCCCCCCCAAAACCTGGGCAAATTTGCTACTAAAAAAAAAAAAAAAAAAAAAAAAAAAAAAAAAAAAAGAGGCCGGGCTTTGCCTAAAATTGGTGATGGGCTCAACCCTTGGGCTTAGTTGCTCTCAACAAAAATCAAGGAGTTGGACTTCTTAGAATCTGGGTTATTATCAGACATGGGACGGAGAAGACAGAAAATTTTCAAATCTGATTCTTCAACACCCGACAAAAAAAGTCAAGACCCTTCACTCGACAACCTCCTCGGTTGAAGACTTGGGGGACTCCCATATATGCTACTACACTTCGGTACTTGAAAGTTTCGTGGATTACTTAGTCACTTGAATGTTACAAGTCCCCAACCGAGAAGTTTTTCCTCATTCCTGGGAACTTGGGAGCACTGCTTGTACCATACTTCACCAATCCCGAAACTACCAAGCACCTACCCACCCCCGTACCTTCGTGAGACCCATCAAGTGGTTCAAGCCGAGGCGCTTCCCCGCCAAGGCACATGAGTTTCTCCAACCAAGAGGCCGATCACGACATGACACGTGTCAACACCCAGAGAAAGCTCCTAAAGTCCCACATCGACCGCGGACGAAAACATGGGACTCTTTCAACTATAAAAGGAGATCATTCTCCCACAATTAAGGTCTCATGATCTTAGACCCTCTAATCCCTTATTAGAACTCACTAATGATGATTATGCCTAAACCTAATGTATTATGTAAACTCTACATTATTAATGAGAACTCTACCTTCGTGGACGTAGCCCAACTTAGGGTGAACCACGCACATCTCGTGTTTGCTTCCCATCTCTATCACATCATACATTATCTTCACTTGATGACCTGAACAATCTAGCGAAGGTCATTCTACCTTGACACTTTACGTTCCAAAGTCCACTCGATTTTGTGCATCAACAACCTGTTTTTACTCATTTATTGCTTTTATTACTTACCGTCTTACTTTCGTGAATGACTCGAAGTGGAGTGTTTATTTATAATCAAAACCCCATCTCGCAGTTTTTGGTATAACATCGTTAAACAATTAGCCCCAATACGCAAAGCACACTCAAAAAGAACCTAACAAATGCCAATCAATGGCACAATCCTTTAAAAGGAAATCAATTAACTTGTATGCTAAAGTATTTTATTTATAACTAACACATTCTAAATACAACTTAACTTTCTATTGGTAGAGTTAATAGTGACACGCTTAAATTACATATCAAACACCAAAGGATTCACCAAGAGCCTTCAAAGGTAAAGAGTGAAACCCGCTGATCAACGAGATAAGCCCTCGTTACCTATAAAGCCAATCCAGGTTCCAAATAATCCTAAGTGAACAATAATAATTTTGTTCTTTGTTTTTCATCTTTCAATTTTTGCTATAGAGATAGAGGGCAAATGTGAAGGGTGGAAAATGGATGAAGGATGAAGGGAGGGTGGGTGGGAGAAATGTAAGAAACAACATTTCTGAAAGTGAAAACAACTAAATATTGTTTCCGGTTTTGGGTTTTCGCTTTGTGTACCATTCTATGTGGATTTCTTCCGCATCTCACATCATCCTTCCTCCACCCTTATTCATCTTTCATTTCTCTCATGCATTTTGTTTTCTACAAAACTAAACTAAAAGCTAAAGCATTACCAAATACCACTAATTCTTTGAACGCACTCAATTTTTAGCGTGCCGTAAACATGTTGGATATAAACTGTATGGCTTGTTATAGAAGGTTGTGCAAATATAATTGTTGCTCAAACTTTATGAATTTGGGTTCATGAGTTTCCAAAGTGTTGGTGTACGCATTGATGCTGAGTTTGTTACTAGCCTAGCTGGTTACTTGGTTTTCTACTAATTTTCAGGGTGGATTGTAGGTTACAAAATTGTTTCCAAATCACTCTGCGACGTTAAAGAGTCCGACAAACAAAAAGTGGATTTGAAGGCATTACAGGCTGATCTACAAGGATTGAAGAAGGAGTTTTGTGAATACAGGAACTTACACGAGCAAGAAACAGACAGATGAGAGCTTCTGCAGGCAGATTTGGAGTCAGAAAACAAAAGCTGATAAGACCATTCGAAGATGTGATCAGAATCTTTATGATGAAGGAGTTTATGAGCAGGCATTTTTGGATGATCTAATCGTTTTTCATGAGGCACCTAGGAAGAACCTAAGAAGTAGAAGACAATGCCAGGTACTGGAGTGAAGATAGGTGGAGCAATGATCACTATTAGTCATGAATTTGTACTGTGTAATTGTTCTCTCTGTGCTTTGCCAATTCCATGTGTTTTGTTGAGGGGCCTAAACTTGAGATTTCGCCAACTGCTTTTTATACGGTTGATTAGTGTAGTTGGAAATACTTTGGGATGTGAGTTTTCCACAACAATCTGTATGTATGCTCATCCTAACAAAACTTATGTGGGGATGTTTGTGTCATATTGCAGTGTCGAAAGGCTGTACTGTCCAGTTAAAAAATTCAGCTTGTAATACAAGGTTCACAGCGATCATATTTGTTCTTGCCCTTGCCCTGTTTCAAGAAAAGGTTTAGCATCAGAAAGTAATTTTTAAAAGCACTTGAACCTCAGAAAGTGCTTATCCAAGATTGCAGTGCCTTTTCTCTGCTTGAAAACACTTTTGCTTCCTTAAGCACCAAAACCAGCAGATACTTTGCTTCAGTAACTCCCTGCTTTTCAATTTTCAGTTCTCTTATAAAGGGCTTAGCCTTTCAAGGCAAATCCTTGACACAATATAAGTTGCTTTAGTTGGCACTGGTTTTCGGTTTCTTCTCACAGAGGACATGCATTTACCGGAAGAAAGATTTTGGTGTTCTAGCAGTCAGTGGAACCAGGTACACTCTCTTTCTGAAAGGTATCTACTGCTAGTTTCTTATATGTACAAATTTCAGAGAATTTAGTTAATTAATCAGATAACAATTATAACATTAATTTTCAAGCATACTTGAGAGGAAGAGGATAATTTCGACAAAAATCTCGATAAATGTCTGGAAAATCATGTGAAAATGAGAAAATATAAAGGCTGATGCTAGTGAAGTTAACAGTAGTTTCACTGATGGTAGAAAATACTAATGATCCTCTATTCATCGAATTGCTTGTCGAAAAATATGGATCGAGATACTGTATATTCAGAGTAAAATTATCTTGCATTGTTCTGGTGATGTGTAGGAAGTAGGAAGTCAGCTATGGGATTTCTGACGCCGATTTGTGAACGAATAATGTTCATCTGGGCTCTGATTACGCGATGGTTAAAGTATCAACGAAACTGGGAAGTTAATAATATGAACACTCTAAGAAAAATGTTGGAAGAGCTAATTAGCCAAACTGAAGATATAGTCGAAAAACTAGAGGCCGAGCCTCTTCTTCCAATTAAACCACAACGAGATGGAGTCTACGAGTGGTTAGAGAATGTGGAAAGGATCAAAACTCAAATACTAACTATTGAAAAACTCGGCGAAAGGAAATTTCTCTCGCGTGCACATCTTGCAAAGCTTGTTGATGAAAAAATTGAAGAAGTTGAGGAGTTGCTCGAAAAGGGTAGTCTCTATAGTGAGATTTCCACTAAGAAATCGTTTAAGTACGTGATCATCGGTGGTGGAGTTGCAGCTGGATACGCAGCAAGGGAGTTTGTCAAGCAAGGGCTTGAACCAGGTGAGTTAGCGATCATATCCAAAGAAGCCGTGTCACCTTATGAACGTCCGACACTTAGTAAGGCCTATCTGCTTCCTGAGGGAGCTGCAAGGCTTCCGGGGTTCCATGTCTGTGTCGGAAGTGGAGGAGAGAAGCTGCTTCCGGAGTGGTATGCGGAGAAAGGTATTGAGTTACTTCTTAGCACGGAAATAGTCGAAGCAGATCTTCCTTCAAAGATTCTCACTAGTGCAACTGGGAGAATGTTTGATTTCGAAACTTTGATCATTGCAACTGGTTCCAGAGTTATAAGGTTGACAGAATTCGGCGTGCAAGGAGCTGATGCGAAAAACATTTTCTACTTGAGGGAAATCAGTGACGCCGATAAACTTGTAGAGGCAATTAGAGCCAAGAAAAACGGAAAGGTAGTGATTGTTGGAGGAGGATACATCGGTCTTGAAGTCGGAGCAGCTATGAAGATCAACAAATTCGATGTCACCATGGTTTTTCCGGATCCGTGGTGCATGCCTCGGCTTTTCACTAAAGAGATAGCCGCTTTCTACGAGGGTTACTACGCCAATAAAGGAGTTAAAATTATCAAGGGCACCGCTGCAGTAGGGTTCGATGCTGACACAAACGGAGAGGTTAAGGCAGTGAAACTCAAGGATGGCAGGGTGCTGCAAGCTGACATTGTTGTTGTTGGTGTCGGTGCAAAGCCTCTGACTGATTTATTCACAGGCCAAGTTGACGAAGAGAAAGGCGGAATCCGAACTGATGGAATGTTCGAAACAGACGTCCCTGATGTATACGCTGTAGGCGACGTAGCTACTTTCCCTATGAAATTGTACAATGACATTGACATGAGAAGAGTTGAGCATGTCGACCATGCCAGAAAATCAGCTGAGCATGCCGTGAGGGCTATCAGGGCAAGTGAGGAAGGGAAGTGCATTGACGAGTATGACTATGTTCCGTACTTCTACTCGAGCGCCTTCGATCTTTCGTGGAAGTTTTATGGAGACAATGCGGGTGATCCGTTGCTGTTTGGAGACCGCAATCCGGCGTCAAGAAAACCGAAGTTTGGAGCAGCATGGATCAAGGATGGGAAGATTGTGGGAACGTTTTTGGAGGGAGGGACGGATGAAGAAAACAAGGCTATTGCCAGAGTTGCAAGGGCACGACCTTCAGCCGAGTATTTGGATATACTGAATAGGGAGAGTTTTTCCCTTCATATTTCCATGTTAACAAATCCCCACATATGATTTGGGAAGTGAGTTTAACACCCTGTACAAAATTGGACAGATTGATAATGTGTGTCCTGGATTTTATTTTTTTCAATTTCTTCACATTTCATTCTCTGTATACATTCGTTGGATTGGGGAAAAAAAAAGTGCTTTCATAATTTCATTGCTCTTTCCTTCTCTTTTTGTTGTTATTTGGTACAAATATGTGGCTTAATCCTAATACTTTATTTTATTACAATCGATATTACTACTCTTTGACAAAAAAAAAAATTACGAGCGTGTCAATACGCGATCGAAAGCGTATATTTTGATTGTGTGCAGTATTGCCCGACCTTAAGAAGAAAATTGGTTGGAATTAAAATTAAGAAAGTAAAAATAATAAATATGGTTTTAATTTTATCGGATGTCTCCAAAGGATGTATAAATAATAAATGAGTTAGAATCCGGGGACACATTTTGGACACATATTTTTGTAGAGTCCACTCTAAGGTATTTCAACGATGAACCGTCTATGTTTTATATCTTACTTCAAAAATCATGTCTACCAAAAATTACCTAAATTCAAAATCATATGACTATTGAATTAAATTTAGTGTTTCTTTGTAGAACCGTATTTGTTCATTTTCTTCACTACAAATGAATGTATTAATAGTTTTGTATTTGTCTAATTTTTGGTAAGAATGTTCTATGAATGACGGTTCGGATCGAAATACATTACAAAGTGAACCCTGCAAAATGAGTGTAAAAATGTGTGTTCTCGGATCCTAACCCATAATAAATATCAAATAACATTTACCAACCGGGACTATTTTGGACAAAAAGTTTGTTGAAATGTTGGTAAACTTGACGGGTGAATTTAACTACTTGTAATAGTTTGAGGGGCCCTGGGAAAAATAAAAGGAAAATTCTGATATGGGTACAAATTTCAAGGGCTAATCAGCAAAATACTAAAAATAAATTTCAAGGGCTAATCTGATATGGTACAAATTTCTTCCTACACCATTATTCTCGGGAAATTTGGAAAAATAACCAAAATTTGAACTCAATATAGAATTATAGCCATTTTTTTTAAGTTTATGATAATTATAACCAAAAGTTAATATAAAAGTACTAATATACCCTTAAAATGAGGTTTTCTCAATAAAGCCAAAAAGCAAAATTTAAATGAGAATCTAGTGTTTTTGCATTTTATAAATCACCCACAAGGTTTGGGAGTGATTTGCAAAATGAGCCATTTCAATTTTTGCATTTTACACTACGTGATTTTTGAATTGCACAAATTTAACATCTCCGTCAATTTCACTTTCTAATTAGATGTTAAGTGGTGATATGGCATAGACTTGGCCCGCATTTTAAGCACTTGTTGACCGTCAATTTCAATATTTAGTACTTTACTTTTTTAATCATTTTAAGAAATTGATGGTCAATGTGTGGTTAAAATGTGTGGGCCAAGTCTATGTCACGTCACCACTTAATATCTAATTAGAACGTGAAATTGACGGAGACGTTAAATTGGTGCAATTCGGAAACTATATAGTGTAAAATGCAAAAATTGAAACTTTGTGGCTCATTTTTGCAAATCACCTCCAAACCTTGTTGTGTAAGTAGCAGTTTATCCAAGTTTTTAATCATTAAGGGTATTTCAGTACTTTTATATCAATTTTTGGTTATAATTATCATAAACTTAAAAAAATGGTTATAATTCGATATGAGGTTAAAATTTTGGTTATTTTTCCAAATTTCCCATTATTCTCAGCTGACAATACCGGAACAGAGGTTTTCCGAGAGCTCCATCAAACCGAAACGCAACCGATGTTTCCTCCATCACAGACGCGTATCGGGAACCAAAACGACACGCCGCTCGCTGCCGAAATGGCCGCCGTTAGAACTGAGAAACCCTCTTCCAAGCTGAAAGAGCCCAACCCCAACCCCAACCGCCGAGGAAAGATTGGCGGCGGGCTTCTGAGCAACATCGCCAAATTCGCCATCGACTCCACCATCAACTACTCCCTCAAAGCCCTCCCTGGTTAACTTCTTATCTGTCTCATAAATTGGGGTTTTATTGCTTGATTGTAATTTGCAATCTGGGTTAATTAATTTTGTTAATTATTTCAAAAGTACTGAGATTTTGCAAGAACACATGGTTCTTGGTAAACCCTTTTCATGATTTTGCAATCTGGAATCGGCCGATTCAATTTCTTGTGTGAAATGAATGAATCCCGTGTAGTTAAATTTTAACTGTACTTGCTGAAATGCACAAATTTTGAATCTTTGTTAATTTTAATCTGTGGGTTTGAAGAAATATCAATGAAAGTTTAGAAAATGCGGAGAGGATTGGATTGTTGTTTGGGTATCGAATGCTGCCTGCAGTAATTTGAGCTATGGAAACAACAATCTTAGAGAACATGAGTTGATGTGGGTAAAATTGAGGAAGCTTTTAAATGGTTATTGTTTAAACTATATTCTTATAGACTTGTTGAGTAGTAAAACAAGGCAGTAACAGATCCTTCGGAACTTTTCGGAAGCGAAATGTTAATAGAGTGTGTCCTTTGGTTCCTTTAGGTAGTGATTGGAGAATTGATGTTGAAACAATAAGCGTGAATTATGGAAAATTGGAAAGGCAAGAAAAGCTAGTATGTTCGTAAAACGGTTAGTAATGTTATTAGCGATTAGATTCGGAGGGGGATGTGGCGGAAAACATTGAGAATTTGAGATATTTTCAGTTCGGTTCTTCAGTCTTGGAGGTAGAGCTCGAAGACGATTTCAGCTTGCTAGGCTCTGCTTGTAATGAATTTCATTTCATGCCTGCAAGAATGCACTCACTATCATATTTGTGTTTTTTTAATTCTTTCCGAGCCTTTGTAATGTAATGAATAATGATGACTTTAAATAACATTTGTCTACTCTTGAATCCGCTTGACATCTTTGTTGATCGGAACTGTCTGTATTTATTTTTTTGACAGCTCAGAGAACTGATTATTTCTGTTAACTGCTTCTATGTCTTCAACTTGGTTAACGTTGTGGGCGCATTCACCATTGTTTCTCCTTCTCCATCTTTTCATTTTGTTTTCTGCCGTTTTGATTACTGTAGGCAGGAAGCAAGTGCATCAGGTTGTGCAGGAAAAATTAAAGGATCAACCCCTTTCAGCATATCATGATGACAAGAAGAAACCGGAAGATCTTAAGTTGGTGATGGAGGAAATGCACGCGAAAATGGAGCAGATGCAGGAAAACACGAGTATTGTAAAGCAACAACGTGATGCATCAGTAGAACATGTCGTGGGATCAGGGAATCCAAAGAAGATGCCAGATGAAGGTGTTCGGGGTTCAGATCATCTGCAGAACAATAAGAAAAAGATCTTCATTCGTTCGCGTCTTTAGGATCGTAAGAGAGTTAAAATAAGTAAGAACTGTATGGTATAAGGGATAAATAATATTTTACCAAGCATCCATTACTTAGTACTTTGTAAAATTACTATTTCATTTCTGTGTTGAGATTTGTTCTGTACGATATGAATGTATATGAACTTGAGCTGTGTTAGTATTTCTGGAGCAAACTATTCACTCCTTTAACAACTTAATCCATTATTTCCCACATTTGTTGTGTTCTATACATTTGCTTATCTGAAATATAAGTTTACTTACATATTAACAATAATATTATACCAAACTTATTCGCTAATTTTGTTCATCAAATGATACATCTGCTCAAATATTAGTACTAGTATAGTTCCGTTTGGTATTGTTTTTTTTCACCAAAATCTGCTGCACTTTAAAGTTAAGCAATAAAAAAGTGTTTGGTAAAAATAAAATATACTGCTTATTTTAAAAGCAATGATTTTTAGACAGCAGCTTTTAAAAGTTGTTTTTATAAAAAGTGGAGTTGAGCTTTTAATGAATATTTTTAATTTCTGTAATACCCTAATTAGTTTTTAAAAATGACATTATTTATCATTTTACTCACATTTTATCCCTTGAAAAACAAAGTGACCGCCACCACCTGCCACTACAAACATCAACTTTACACCATCACCGCCATTACCACTACCATTATGGCCGCCACCACCACCACCACAACCACCACCACCATAACCACAATCGCCACCACAACCACAACCACTGCTGCCGCTGCCCCTACCACCATTTCTACCTCTGCACCCCAACCAGTTTTGTATTATTAAAGACATAAAAAGCCAAAAAAAAAAAAAGGGGGCTTTAGCGTCTTGGTTTGGATAGAAGAAAGAATGATTATCTCATATATTGATTTTTTAGGTATAGCACACCAAAATCAATGTGTGATCTACCTATTTATTTTATTTTTTAGGTCTTAGTGAACGTATGAATAAGGACGATACTCATTTCTTACGATTTGCATGAATGTGAATGGCACACATTCTTTGTAGGTAGAAACATAGCTTTTCTAAATCAAATTTTGGAGATTTTGAGGTTGGGATGAGATTGATTTATGACAAGGGTCTTGCACCTACCTGCTGAAATGAATTCGTATACTTTTGAAAATATACCTTGATTATGAAAAATGAAAATGCAATCCACTATTGGCACCACCATCATACTCCGGCACCACCACCATACTCCACCACCACCGCCATCATCACCACCATCGCTGCCACCACCACCGATACCGTCGTTGTCAACACCCCCATTACCATATCTATTTTTGTCATTATATACAATTATATCACTTTTACATTAAAATTTACTAAACGCTTTTACACTGCTTTCATACTAACACTTTGTTTATCAAATGCTCAACTGTTTTATTTTATAGTTGATTATTCTTAAATCACATCATAAGCAATTTAAAAAAAACACATTAATTTCAAATTAGCTCTATGCATCGCAAATAAATGAGGTCCAGAGCGAACTCAAATTTGAATAAATGAAAAACTATCATGTGATTTGGGAAATTTTTGCCAAAAAAAACATTGGAAAATTTTAGTAAGTTCCCATAAATTATAGACCTTGTTCCGCTCTACCCTTTGAACTTTGAATTTGATTTTGAGCCTCCTCTAAATTTTCAATTTGGGACGCTACGGTGACGGTGTGGAAGTCCTTGTACAAAAGAGGAAATATGAAACGAAGAAGGGCATTTCTGGGAATTCCAAAACAATTTTTCCTTCCACGTTGTTCCTCCCCTCACTCTCGTCTCGTGTAGCCTCTCTGGACTTCCACATAATAGTCTCTCACACTCACAGCTGACAAGTAGAGAGATCAGAGCACCGAAACAATGGCGGCATGGACAGCGGCGGCTCGCCGAGCCGCGAGTATGGCGCGGCTTTCCTCTCCCAAGTGGGCTTCTACCGCTCAACCCAGTTCCCTCACCCATCGGCGCGGTCTTGCCGGCGGCGGTGGTAATTCATTCATCTTTGATTAACCTCTTTTCATTTCATCAATACATCTCACCAGTTGAATCTTGTTCCTTCACTCCGTTTGGTTGCTCAGAAAGTGTGAGGAAATATTTTCTGAATTTCTGTGTTTGTATACAAGTTTGCGTTTTTTCTTTTCGGATTGCGGTCGATATATTTCGTTTCGTTTTTTTGTTTAGAATATTCATTTTATACATAAAGTACGGGGAAGAGATTCGAACTTAGGTCGCACTTGAAATTTAGATTTGACAATTGCACTGATATGATATCAACTTTAAGGCAGTGAATTGTTTACTTGCTTTGACTGTGTTGCAGATCATCATGGACCTGCGAAGGTGAACTTTTGGGAGGATCCAATGCACCCATCTAAATGGAAGGAAGAACATGTGAGTTTTATATCATGATATTTTTACCGGGATGTATTCTGTATGTTCTGTGTAGTCCTTAACGATTTTGCTTGTTCGCTGTTGAGACAATCGATTACTTGTTTACGTGAAAAATGTCTTGTTTTCGCATGATCGTTCTTGTGGTCATGCTACGCGCATTCTCTAGCCTCTTAGTTGTGTTTATGATGTTCCGAGGAAGATCTATGCAAAGTCAAAATTCCATGTTTTGTCAAAGTTTATAATCTATGGATAGGTCGCGGTTATATGTTTTCTATTGTCAATCAAAAAGTTGCACCTCCAGGGTGAAATAGAAATCTGGAACGGACAGCTCTCAGTCTCCCATTGTGATGTTGAGGAACGAATTACCGGTGCTGTGCACTATGCAGTGGTCTCATATTCCACTCGAGGTGGCATGTATGTGTGATACGTTGGGGGATGTCGTTAAGTTGTCTGTTAAACTACCCGGTAAAAAGAGACAAAATGATCTGATTAAGTCATCATACGAAAATAACTTTGTATTGCTCACAATAGCTTTGCATGCGATTGCAAACTTATTGTTCATGATAGTCAAGACTCTAACATCTTATGGCTTGGCTTCACTCGGCTTTTTTTCCCCCTTATAGTTTGTGCTCGTCTCTTTAGCTGGATTGGGGACAGTTATATATGGGGGTTACAAGTTCTTCACAAAAGGCAAAGAGGACAAGAAGGAAGAGGTACTATGTCTATTTCGCGTTCATCTCATGATCCCATGAAACTAAATAATCAATGTGTTAAATGCTTTCTCATACACTATTACATGGATGTATCTAGTATTTAGTGTCTTGGGGCCACATCTGAGCCGTCAATTCTTAACTCTTGCATTATAGGTTATAGTATAAATGCAATGTGGGAAGCTCTATTCGGTGTTGAGAACTTGGCCACACAAATGATTTAAGTTGTATTGGTTGGGCGGATTGCTTATGTATGCTATCTATGCGGTGTCTTGATGTACTTTTCACCTGCTACTGCTAGAGATGTTTTCTTTTATTCGTCTTCATGGAACAAAGCATTTGATTAGTTCTAGCTCTTGTTGAATGACCTGCATATTTTTTAAATAAGTTTGCATTAGTTGAAGTGTTTCCTCATCTGCTTCCTTTGCTTGCAGAAAGTTGAACAGCAGCCACGCTAGCTTTCGGGGCACCTGAATATATGTGCAAATAAATAAACCGGCGTCTTGGCTTTGGATTATTGTACAATGAGGTTGCTCTTTTAGTTGTTACAAGACACCGTAGTTTTTTCAACAGTTTCTGTTGTACATGACTCTTTAAATGTTGGTTTTGTTTAATTTGGATCTATTTGAATTCCCCTCGCTACGCAGTTTAGATTAGTTTAGTTTAGTTTAAATAGAATATCGCTTGTATTTATGGCTTATGCATTTTAGCGAACCGTTCTCTATTTATCGTTTTACTATTAAATTGGTGGACCTTGATGCTTGTAAAGTTCAATGCTGGGAAGCCTGGATAGGTGAAAATAGTTAAAAAGATATCTGTTGCCTCAAATTCGGGGTAAAAAGTAATTTGAATTTTGTTAATCTCACACCTCCTCATCACAATGAATTGGTAAAAATTTATCTCATAGTCATAGCCTTATATGACAGAAAGTTAACCGAGTAATTTGCGAAAACTTACAACAAACTCAACTGGTTCCATATGCTTCATCAAGCACAAGGCCAATGCAAAAGAATACATGAAACAATTTGCGTCCCTAAATAATATACAACGTACGACGCAATATGTTCTTTCGAAGCTTTCTAAGAACAACTATTCTGTTGTCTATTCTATATCTACTATTTTCAATTATCTAAAAGAGTAGTACCAATTACCAAATCATATTTCGAAGAATAGGTAGTTTTTCTTCCAAGCAACCTCAGTCTGCATCTTTTACTTCTGCTTCGATATCAACGACTGTCGTAGAAGAATCCTTCCCTGTAACCAGTGTCAACGCTCAGAAAACATATCGATTTGACGCAGACACTACTACAGAAGAAACCCTACGATTTCTGGATTCATCAACGATTATGAGTCTACTGTACCTTTCGCCCTTAATGCAAGATAAAAATGGAAGGCAATGGTGACAAGAAAATTGCAGACGTTAACAATCATCAAATGCAGGCTCTCAACATATGATCATGAAACGAAAATGACAACAGGGTTTTCAGGGATAACCTCTTGTGGAACGGGTGTAGTCGTTGAAGGCCTGTCCAAATGTTGTAGGTTGTTTGGAGAATGTTATAGGATCCATTACAAACTTGTCGTCCACCACTGAAATTAAAGCACGTCTTAGAACATGAGGCGACATCAACACTACTTTTCCATCAAATACTATAACAAACTTAGTACTAATATTGTAAATAAAGCATGCCAAGAATAGCTCCTACAAAAATATTTACTACGAAAGGGGAAAAAACGGCCTATATATATTTTATAATCACCAAGTTACTCAGATTTTAGATACAAGAATCAGCAACACGATGTACACGGGTCTACCAACGTAAAAAGACTCGTTAAATATAGCTACTAGTGGCGCCGTACTGAAATGGCATTGGTCTACTAACAGGATAAAGCAGCATGAGGAATTTTTGGAACTAAGAAAAACACATAAACCCAAAAAGTTTGACAACTACACAGAAAACAGGGGTTCATCAACATGAGAAAACTCAGGTAATATAGTCAGTAATGGTGACAAGTATAAGGTCTGCATAGCGCAGACAGCTAAGAGGAAAAGAGCCGCAAGTATAATTTGGAACTCAGAAAAGCAAGAAACCAAAATATGAGAATATACCGGAGAAAGGTTGACTACAGTAGGGGCAGAGCTGCAAATCATCATTTAAAGTAGACCTGCAAAAGGTCACATCATTGCCCAAATTAGGCCAACTTTCATCCATAACAATCCTTAGAAACTAGAGCATAACAATCGAATATAGGTGTCCATAATTTAGCTTGACATTATAACAGATTTCAACTGGTCTTACTTGAAAATCTGGAAATCGTTTCCACAGTTTGGGCACTGCAAGTACGTAAAGAAAAACAATCATTCAAGGCAGAAGACTGCAGAGTAAGAATCTAAACGTCACATTTGAAAAAAATCACCCTCAGGATGTTACTCGAAAAATACTTGATTAAGAGTTGATAACATTGGAGTGGAGAGTTCACTAATTTTTATATGAACAAGTATCATTCAAGTACTCAAATTTTTTCAATTATTCTACATGTAACATGCATTTCTCTGATACTTCTCCCACAGGGAAAAATTAACCGATTATGATTTATGAATTATGACACACTAGACTTTTACATTCGAATCCTTCAAAACCATGTATCCAAATTATTTGCTTACAAAACACCTGCGATACAGTTAATTGAAATTAAGAAATCTAATTACTGCATATATTATTCAACTCCTAATTAACGAAAATCACAGAGCCTTTCGGTAAACCATCCATTCTGCATATATTACCCAAATTAAAAGATCTGTAGATTGAGAAATCAACTCCCAACACATGCCAAAACATTATGTAAGAGTAAGACAGACATATCTATCGATAAAAAATAATTGAAGCAGACAAAACTAATATAAATAAAAGGTATTAGCTCCTATCCTCAATTACTAGCCAATGTTTGCAAATGCATAGAGGGAAATGATCAAGTTGAGAACATGGAAATTAAAGCAACAAATTTGAATTGCGATTTTCCTGCGAAACCCAACAACAGAAATTCGATACACAGTCGAAAAAAAGTAGAAGATTGAAGTGGCCTTACACTGTCTTGAACCATATCCCGCCCTGCCCACCACAGAAAAGCACCCACACCAACAATTGGTACAAGCACTGCAATCAGCTGCATATCAAAAACCCATCAGTTTCATTAGAGATACACAAAACAATATTAACATACACAGAAATCTTCAGAAATGTTAGGGAGAGAGAGAGAGAGAGAGTACCCAAATGGAAACAATTGCATCCAAAAGCCAGCCAAGCTGACCAGTAAACGAAAGATAAGTCAATCCAATAGCTACAGCCACATTACCCAGAAGTCTAGCAGTGGCTCCGTCATCTTTCCCACCACCACCGCCACCGCCACCGCCACCGCCGCCATTAAACCCACCAAACCCCTGATTCAACCTCACCACGACCTCCCTTTTCTTCTTCTTCTTCCTCTTCCACCCCTCATCTTCCACCAAAATCCCATCCCTGTCCCAATAAGCCTGCAACCTGAACCTGCTCTGCTTCAAAAACCCAATCTTTGCCCTCGACAGAGGAAAATATTTGATGGGTTTTTTGCATATCTTATTGTGCAAACTGCTCAGCCTGAAAGCTAACGAATTTATGGAGATTTGAACGACGGTTGCCATAAAAATGATTGGAAGCTTTTAAGAACAACCCAATAACTAAAACTCTCGTTTTGTACTTTTCATGGAGGATTTCATGGTGGGATTTGGCTTTAGTGAGAGGGAAAGATAATTTCTCTTTGGATTTGGCTTTTCTACTTTCTCGTGTGTCGATTTGGTTTTTCAACTTTGAGCACTGCACTGACTTATTTGACGATTTTAGTTTTTTTTTTTTCCGGATATGTGACTAAAACAATCATGCTGTTTCTTACTGGATAATGCGACTCATGTGGCAAGCAGTAGTAGACTGTTTTGGGAAATGATTTTTATACACTTTTTTTAGTAACATATAGGTGTTCACCGTCTAATAGAATGTACGAAAATTATTTTTCTACTACATTATTATTAAAGATAATGCTAGTATGATTAAATTTTTTAAATTAAATCTGTAAATCAAATGATGTGACAGTAATAAATTTGTGATTAATCTTTAGTGACACATCCCGATCCCGGACGAGCCAGGTGTCGGAAGTGCTGGCCGACACGCGTTAGCGTGACGAAAGCCAAAAAGAAAAACATAGAATAAAGGATAGAATATTGAATTAAAACAATAAGGTCAGAGTGCACGGAGTGTGCGGGCGGAAGAAATAATAGAATACACAGTAAGAGTAGGGTAAGGGATACAAAGATACACAAACGTATAAAATCCCTACATCGTCATACCACCGCGCCATCGACGTCGCAAGGCTCCCAGCCAACTAACCTAGAGGGGCGCAAAACATAAAACGGTGAGTGGGTCGAAAAGCAAAGTTTGGTAAAACCGTTGTTTTCAAAAGTCTAGTAACCCCTCGTTTGAAAACAAGTATAGTTTGAGAAAATACGTCATGCCCGTAGGCATGAACCTCAAAATACTATCACGAAAACATGCGGGTACTCCCCGCTAATACTTTACTGACATTTGCTCACCCATATGTAAACACACATGCCCAAGGGGCTAAATCCCACAAGGAACAAGCTAGGTATACAAGTAATACGCTGAGTACTACAATGACGCGAGTCTAGCGCTAAGCGCTGGTGCACAAAGTGCAGTCACACAGGCTCGAGTTGCCTAATGCAACCTAGAACAGGCTAGTACCTACAATGGATCCAAAGCTGCGTAACGGTACTGGTAGTGACTACTCCAAACGTCAAGGCTAGTCCTGGCCACAAGACTGAGTACTAATACCTGGGGTGTATACATCTACTGATGAGCAACAGTATGAAAACATGCATGGCAATATAATACGAATGTTCTACCTCCAACAAACGTATATGATATGCAACTACGCTAACAGTTAAAGAAAGCGTTGAAAAACCATACGTATATATATACATTTATCAAACAAAGACCCACTCACTCACCTGTAGGTAGCCGGGTCGATGTACCCCGTCCTGTGTAGCCCCGGTAGTCCTCTGGATAGGCTCCACCTATATGAGATATCACCGGTACAATGATTAAACTCATAAAGGTCACTAATTAACGAATTAATTAAACCTATCCCTTGCTTTTGCAAATTGGAGGTCCAAAACACCTCAAAAATTAAAATGCATACTACCCCGAGGTAGTACACGTCGTCACGAGTTGACCCGTGAAAACAGAATTCAAATTGGACCTTCCACGCGCCCTCACGCGCGGCTTGAAGATCGGAGCCTATGGCTCCACGCGCAGCTCCACGCGCGGCTCACGCGCGAGCTGGTCAACTGAGCCGGTCAGCCGGTCAACACGGCTCGGCTCAAGCCGTCAACGCGGCTCGACTCAAGCCGGTTTAAGCTGCTGACGTCACTGCTGACGTCATCAAGGGAGGTCTGAACCGGTCTGCTGACGTCAGCACCGGTCATCCCTGCCAGGATTCCGGTCGCCGGCGCCGCCGGAATCTGGAAAAAGTGGCCAGAATTTCTGGGAATTTTCAAAGCTTCATAACTTCTTCGTTTTAAGTCCAAATTGGACGATTCAAGTACCAAAATGAAGCTAGAGATGAGGAGAACAAGATTGTACCATTTTGGGGACCAAAAACTGGCCAGAAGTGGCCTGAAAATGAGGAAGAACCCACGGGTGCAAAACGCCGATCTGGTTTCTTCGATTCTTGGCCAAACGTGATCAACCAAAGCTTGAACAAGGTACTTGGGACATCCAGGAGTCCAATGGTGATCAGTTTGATGAGTTTTGGGCTCGGTAAAGGTTAGGGGAAAGGCCACGGGGTGGATTGAGGAAATTCACCCATTTATGGGTTCCTGGGTTTGTCCAGGTTTCTGGACTGAAGTCACACTCACAGGGAGTTTGTAGTTGGTTGGCCATCAAAGATGGCTCAAGGTGAGCTCGGGGAGGAAGGGAGGATGGCCACGGGTGCCATTAGCAATTTTTGTGAGGTTTTTGGTTTGTGTTGCAGAGAAGAAGAAGAAGAAGATGAGGACTGGGAGACAAGGATCCAGAAAATCTGGATTGGCCACATGGCCTGCAGACATTTGGGCCCCAGCCCAAACAAGACAAAATTGCCCAAATTTGAATTACGGAAAACGTCGAAATTCAATGCCCGTAAAATATTCGTTCGGGGTCCGAACGACGTACGGCTCGGGTCTATGCATTCGTATCGACGAGCATGTCAAGAAAATACAAGTGGATACGTCGTACGAGTTACGACGCAAAAGTCAACTAAAAGTCAACCCAGGGGCAAAAACGTCATTTCCCACTTCGGGGAATAAAATAAAATAAAATTTTGAACGAGATGTTACATTTAGACATATGTGATTAATTTTAGGGTTAGTGTTAGGGTTCATTTGAATCAAGTGTAAAAGCATAAAAAGGGCAGAAAAACTTAGAAATTTGTAACACCCATTAATGGGTTCTCTGTTGGAATGCGATTTTACTTTGAAGCTTTGATATTTGTGATTTAGTTGATGTTTAGATGATGTTTTGGAGTTGTAAGCACTACTGGATATGATGTTAAACTTTGTTTGTTTGTTTTAAAAAGGCCTCAGCTACTGAAAAATATGTAGAGCCAAATGTGTTTTTGTGTATAATTTTGAGAATCAAAATAAAATAGAATATTGATGTAAGTGTTGATAATTATTAATTAGTATGAAAAGCTTGCAATTTTATTTGTGCAGATGATGTTCCACTTCATACTTCCATGACGTTGATGCATCTAAAAAAAATATTAGAACTTTGTTTCAATTGAGTTTGAAACCGAAACTAAAACAATTTCAAACCGAACTGAACCAAAACTTAATAGTTTGGTTCCATTTCAATTCTACTGTCAAAACGTACCGAATCAAAACCTAAATAAATTTTAATTTTAATTTTATCCCAAAATTGCACCGAACCAAACCTTGCCAACCATACAAACGACCGCAAAGACACTGAACTCAGTCGCAGTGGGCTTCTCCTTCAAACTACTCGACGATGTGGGCCTTATCCTGCGCCACGTCTGCTTATCCTGCGCTCACTCTTAGAGCTTCTCTACCCATGGCTACTACACGCTCAAGCTCTCCACTCTCAGTCCCTTCCAATCACCATTTTCATCCGAAAGACTCTCCTTTTGTTCCTGAGGTAAATTTCTTCAAGTTCAAGTTTGATGGGTAGTTTTCTGCATTGCAGGAATTTATTAGAAATCAAAATTCTAAGTATTTAGCTATTATTGCTGCTCGATTTCTCTCGAAATTCAGTTACTTTGGCTGTCACTTTTCTGTTTGGTTGCTCAGAAAATTTGGGAATGGTAGAGAAAGATAACATTTTTTTAATGATTTTTCCAGATAAAATAATGAGGTGGGTTACCCTTTGTTTTATGTTTCCTTGAATTTCAGAGCAACCAAACTGACCCATCTTCCATTTATTAATATAGTCCTTAATTTTTGTAGCAAATACATATTACCCTTAATTGTTCTTTTAACATATGTATTTCAATTACTAAGCATTGGAATTAAAGCTTCATTGTGATAAGACCCCGAGTGCTTTCATTTCCGTACAATGCAGGTTTCGCAAGCAGTGGACTCCTTGTATTCAGAGTTCAGAGCGGTGGATAATTTGGTTGCGCGCAATACCACCCGTGTTCTTAAAGCTTTCCAGAATGCTCGAGTTGGATCTCATGTAGGTAAATTTTTGTTTTAATATGGATCTAATGTCTGAGATGGTTCTTGTATAGATACTTGGGTGCCAATATTTTGTTTGTGATACCGTGACCGCCCTGGTTTTAATGCTTTTCATGTAATCCTTGAGAAGGAAGAATGTATAGATTGCCTCAACATTTTATTAGAAGCAGCTATCTATGCATCTCATTCTATTGTATATTTATGTGTGCCTATGTTTGTTAGTAGAAGCATGTATAGATTTGTTCTTTGTTCAAAAACCTTTTTTCAGTTATAGTAATTGTTATAATACAGGAATTGAAACAATAATGCCTAACTGTTTTCTTTCCATATGTAACCAATGCGCTGATTCTGTAAAAAAAAAAAAAGGTCGATAATTCTCTATTTGGGTCTCTTGAAGTCATCAAAGTCTTACCTTTCACTGATACTTATGGGACCTTAACTCTATAGTTTATGGTTTTCATCATGGCCCTTGTCATCTGTCTATAATCAGCACTTTGCCGGATGCACTGGCTATGGTCATGATGAAGCTGGGGGACGTGAAGCGCTTGACCAAGCTTTTGCTGAAATTGTTGGGGCTGAATCTGCTATAGTTCGCTCACAGGTTTGCCATATATATTGTGGTGTGTTTGCTTTATAGGATTATATACAATGCTTTGTTAATCCTCTTCTCCAATACATTCAGTTTTTTTCAGGAACTCATGCTATAACATGTGCTTTGTTTGCTTTTCTAAGGCCAGGGGATGAGGTGAGCTATTAATTTAATGCAGATGCACTTTGTGTTGAAGATTTATGTGCAGCTATATAATTGTTCTTTGTCCACCTTTTTCCTTGGAATATGTTTAGACTTTTGACTAATCTAAATGTCAGCTTTTGGCAGTTGCTGGTCCTCCCTACGACACCTTGGAGGAAGTTATTGGAAAGAGAGACTCTCATGGGATGGGGTCCTTGACAGATTTTGGAGTGAAATACCGAGAAGTTCCAGTATGTAACTAGTTACACTGAAAGATTTCTTAATGTGCTTTTTGAACTATCCCATATCTGATGTCATTTTAGCTTGCTGAAGATGGTGGCCTTAACTGGGATGAGCTTATGCATGCTTTGAGACCTGAAACAAAATGTGCACTCATACAGAGGTCATGTGGTTATTCATGGCGTCGGAGTTTAAGTGTAGATGAGATAGGGCGAGCAATTAAGATAATTAAGGTAAGTTTCTCTGACTATCCATTTTGAATTTCTTGGAACTGGCTTTCTAACCAGAGTGTGTCATGGAAGTGAATATCTTCATTAATCATGATCTGAGTGACAATCGGTATCTTTATCAGATTAAAAGTGGTGTCATTCTATATATTAGATAGCATGGCATTTTTACAAGTGGTGTCATTTTTCACCTTGAGTAGCCAGAATACTGGGGTGTATCTTGGAAGATTTTCGACACTTCCACTGTTGTTAATATATATGAGTCCAATTTATTATTCTGGAGTAGCCTGAAACTGATATATATCAAACGTATTATTGTTAACCCTTGGCAATCATTTTTCCCTTTGTCTTGGAAAGTTTACTGCTGTTCCTTTTGTATTTATTCAGATGCAGAATCCTAACTGCTTGGTTATGGTGGATAACTGTTATGGTGAATTTGTGGAAAGCATTGAACCTCCAATGGTGGTACGTTACATATTTTATATACCCTTCTCTATTCCTTATGATGAAAGGCAGTAAAATGTCATTATTGGTGTTCAGGGTGCAGATTTGATTGCGGGCAGTTTGATAAAAAACCCTGGTGGGACTATAGCACCATGTGGTGGATATGTTGCAGGGAGAGAAAAATGGGTAAAAGCAGCAGCAGCTCGTCTGTCTGCACCTGGCCTTGGAGTTGATTGTGGCGCAACTCCTGGTGACATTATGCGAGCATTTTTCCAAGGTTTGTTCCTTTCGCCTCAAATGGTAGGCGAGGCTATCAAGGTATTGGAATCTGCATTTCCTAGTTTACATTTTATTTGTCATTACTTCAACTTGGAACTGAAATTCTTTTCCCTGGTTTCCTATACCATAGGGCACTTTCCTGGTAGCTGAAGTTATGGCATCCAGAGGGTATAAGGTGCAGCCACTCCCTCGTATTCCTCGTCATGACACAGTTCAGGTAATTAGAGCTTATTTTACCTTCTTTATAAATGTCAAGCGAACCTTCAAAACATTATATTCCTGGTTAAGAGATTTAGGTCTGCCTGAACAGTCACATGGTCTGGGGTCAACAAAGTTCTGCATCAGCAAGCTGCTGTTTATTTCATTTTCTAATTTCTAGAATTTGTATAATTGAACCTTGTAAACAGATAGCATCTCTGTTGATGCATGTAAGATGATAATGTTATTCTGGTTGTACAGTTTTGATTAGCGGATTGACAATGTTAGTTGAGAAATATGCCCTGCTACAAGCAAGAGAATCTCAGATGCTGTTGTAATTCTTTTCAGGCCGTACAGCTTGGAAGCCGTGAGTGCCTTCTTGCTTTCTGTGAGGCTGTACAGAGAAACTCCCCAGTAGGTTCATTTACCAAACCAGTGGCTGGTGCGACTCCTGGATATGCATCAGAGGTCTGGCCACATTTACTCCTACATTTCATTTACATAACTTCTCAGAATTTGTTTTGCATCTCTTACATTACAACACTGGAAGCAGGCAGCAGAAGCAACTGCTATAAATATACACTGCTCCTAAACCAAATCTATGAGTCTGGTTTTCATGAAGTGAAAATTGTGTGGATTAGAAGCCTCATTAATCTTAAGTGAAAATGAGGATAGTCGAGAATACAAAAGTCTTGGGACATGATCCATTGTTAATTGGTTTTGGGTTTTTTCTTTCTATTTTCGTTTTCAGGTCTGAATTGGTTTTTTATTAGATGCTCCACTTAAACATGGTATTAGAGCAGAAGATTCAAGGCCTAGTTTGGCCGCGCATTAGTGGAGGTTTTGAGAACATTAAATTCCAAGTCGGAATTCTGAGCCTCGCGTCTCAGTATAAATTTTTTAACCTTCTTCACTCATTATCAATTGATTTTGGGTTGGATGCAAGCTTAACAATGATAATTATATGCATATTCATTACCTACTGCCTCATTCAAGCTTGCACTAACTTCAAATGCCTGTGATTTCAATTCATATAAAGGAAAAATTATAGTGTTCTTGGAGAGGGAAATCCATGTTTGTGGTGGTTTCGAAGGACATGTGCTAGTGGCATTCATCTGGAAAGTAGGTCCTATATGTTAGTTTCCACTTGATAATTTTCCTATGTGGAAAGTTGAGAAGGCAATGCTAGTTCTTTCTAGTTTCATTATATATAGAAAGCTAAGCATACATAAGAGCATTATTGAAATTTTTATTGACTGTGACATTGTCTCATTCTGTGCACTTATGTCGAGAGTGGTTTCAAATCTTGCATTAACAAGTTGCAACTGTTCAATTTAACTTGGATTTGAAAGGTTACTTGAAAATTCGCAGTTAGGCTTTCGTTTTCAATCACCTTTAGTTGTCGTGCATCAGGTGATCTTTGCTGATGGAACCTTCATTGATGGGAGTACAAGTGAGCTTTCATGCGATGGACCATTAAGAGAGCCATTTGCTGTGTTTTGCCAGGTATGTGCTTGTTTTATATCGTCTCTTTTCCTTGTTGAGACTTGACCTCCTATTCTGCGATTTTGAAGGGTAAGTTTGAGGCGTTAGAAATGCAGACTCTGGTATATGTAATCAAGACAGTTATTGCTCCTTGAATATTCGTTTTGTTGGATTTTTAATGCAGGGTGGCTCCCATTGGACTCAGTGGGGACTAGTTCTTGGAGAGGTTTTAAAAGCCATATAATGTAGATACCAAACGTTGAAATGATGGTAGCAGAGTTGTAAAGTGGAATGTTTCCAGGGACACCAAGAATTTCTGTTTGGCATGCAAGAAATTACATTATACTATACAGTTATGGCAGTCTCAAGAAATATCCTCACCGCAATTGTTCAAAAACACATAAAAGGAGCGGCATCAGACCCACCTCAATTTTTGATATAAGGTATGTCGGACTCTTCTGCTGCTACCTTTTTTCCGTGTTCTACGCGAGAGTTTCTTGCATCTAATGACCGTAATATAATTTTTCCTCCAAATTCAAAAGTAAATCAAAGTATCCGATTCATAATTGTGCGACTAAATTTTGCGTATGTCTGTTACTGTTGTGATCAGCTTGGCTTACTGGAATCGAGCTACTACGCGGCATCTTGGAAATTAGTTTCTTCTCCATATGGTTTCTTTGATTTGGATTGACGCAAGAAAATCTGTCACTTTTAGCTTGAAGAAAGGGTACCTTGGAAGTTAGTTAAATATAACAATTTACATCTGGAAGACAACATACCTATGTTGATTATGGTAGTATTCCTGTTCTAGTTACGGACTTGATTCGATTTATTTTGAAGAACATGTTGAAAACATAGCATTGAATTTCTAAAAGGAGCTTTAGATTTGGGTTGGATTTCGAAATGGTTTCCCAATATTTGGCCGGCCGTTGATAGGAATGTGTTTAGAAAGAAAAGGGTTTCCAAGTGAAAAACTTTATTTTGGTCGGCTTATTGAGTTTATCTAATATACCCATAAAAGTATAGGTTTCTTCTGCTTTTTTTTTTTTGGTTAAAAAAAGTTTAGAGGGAGGGGAAGCTATCTTATTTCAGGGTCAAGGTATACTATAAGCTTCTTTGAGGACTTAAAAAGGGGGTCTTAGCTTTTTTATTTTTGTTTTTACATATCGCTCACCAAAAAGGATTGCCAGCAACAGAACTCGAATCTAAGCTGGTCTAACGAAGAGAACGAACCTAGGCCTTGACCTAATATCCCCATAAAATTATAGGTTTTTTGGGGTCAAACTTCAATGGTATCTATCGCCTGTTAAATGGTTTAAAATTCATTTGAGGTCCACCGCAAATTAATCTGGGATCATTCAATGACTGGACCATTGAATCGTACATACCACCAAGATTTTTCCGGTTTCTTGCCTTTGCCAAGCAACCAAAAAATAAAAAGAAAAAGACAAAACAAGCCTAAAATGCGGTGAAGGTGGATCGAACACCTGACCTTCAGATCTTCAGTCTGACGCTCTCCCAACTGAGCTATCCCCGCTGTTGATGTATAAAGGGATATTGTATGTTTATAAATAGTTAATCAAGCGTGACATCTCGTTCCTTGAGCTCCATTTCTGCAATCATTGAAGTTCAAAGAGCTTCAATCGCTTCCATCTCTCAGCGCCCAATAATCTCAATCCGACCAACCAACAAACCCGTCGCGTATTTTCTCATAGCTCTCCAGAAACGCAAGAAAATTTGGCAGCGGAGGAAGCAAGCGTTTTTCTCTGCAACCAAACAGCCAGTTAGTCCATTCATTCTTCTACCTTTAGCATTACTTCACAGTTGACTTAGCTTGACTTTTTAAATATGCTTTGTGCTATGTGTTCGACTGTCTCTTGGTCGCCTGATTAAATTTGGGATTCTGAAATTTTTGAAGATTTTCTCACTTGGGTGGTCACAAATTTATGATTTTCGAATTGGGTTTTGTGATTTTTTAATTGGGTTTTCTGCTTTTCTCGAATCCGTTTGCAGGTGCTTCTTGAATCAGCACTTTTGTGGTTAAAGACCCAATAAACAGAGAAAAATGGCAAATCCTGCACAACTTCTTCTTTTGGGTTCCACTTTCTGTATGATGGTTTCAACGCATTTCTCACTACAGCTTCTCTCAGAGCATTTTCTCTGCTGGAATAAGCCAAAGGAGCAAAAGGCCATCATAATCATCATACTTATGGCCCCCTTATATGCCATTGATTCCTTTGTGGGCTTGTTGGATTACCAGGGAAGCAAAGTTTCGTTCACGGTCTTGGATTCGATCAAGGAATGCTACGAGGCTTTGGTAAGATGTCGACATTGGGAAATCATGTAGTTGTTCATTTGTATAGTGTTAGTGCTGAGTTTCTTGGGTTCATCATATATGTGCAGGTGATAGCTAAGTTTTTGGCCTTGCTGTACAGCTACTTGAACATATCTATAAGTAAAAACATTGTGCCGGATGAAATCAAAGGACGGGAGATTCACCATTCATTTCCCATGACTCTTTTTATGGTAAATGAATTTTCTTCTTGGATTCTCGTTGTTTTAGTTAATTTAACTAATGATAAATGAGAGTGTTTTCTGATATCACGACTTCAATTTTATGCTTAACGAACTCATATTCTCTTTGGGATGGGAACAATAGAAAGATCTTTAGCAATATATCCAAATTCTTAGTCTTTCCACCATCTTCCAGTTGTAGTATGTGCAAATGTACGTGTATAGCTAATTTTCGTTGGATTTATTTGGACTAAATAGTTTTGTTAACCTTCACTAATTGAGGTATATGTTGATTTGTATCTATCGAAAAATGCAGCCTCGCACTGTTCGTCTGAACCATCATACTTTGAAGCTTCTCAAGTACTGGACATGGCAATTTGTTGTGATTCGCCCTGTGTGCTCCATCTTGATGATAACTCTTCAACTTCTTGGTGTATATCCCAGCTGGGTTAGCTGGACATTCACAATAATTCTGAACATTTCAGTGTCACTGGCTTTGTATTCTCTTGTCGTCTTCTACCATGTGTTTGCTAAAGAGCTGGCACCACACAAACCGCTCACTAAGTTTTTGTGCATCAAAGGGATTGTCTTCTTCTGCTTTTGGCAGGTAATTATCATTTCCCCTGCCCTTTCATGTCAAATGGGGATTGTTAAGTTAGAGAATGCCGTTGTGGATGTAGGGTTTTGTATATATTATGAACTCTGACTAGGAATTTAAACTACTGTAGCCGTTAGGCATGAAGTTACCGCTGGATTGGTCTTAATGATTGTTATTCATGACTCATGAGTCATGAGCATATGCATTCTTCCTACTAGATCATCTAGCAGAAAGATATAGCAGATCGGTGGTGTTATAGGCTTGTGGTGTCAGACCCCATGTAAAATCGTCTTTAATTTATTCAGATATAGTTCGTTATGATTTAAGGAGAATATATGCTTTCTTTTCCATGCTGATTGTTGGGATTCTCGTGCCGGTTGTAACACCGGTATCCATGTATAAGGCTGTGTTTCATCGTTGTTTCCTGAGATGTCCAACACCATGTTCTATACCTTTGTATCTGCATTGAATTTTGAGACACATCCATTCGTTTTCTCTGCTAGCCTTACTATAACATGCGCATAACTAAGTTTTTTTGCTCAATTACCAAAACTGATATTCCTGTGATTGGTTGCTTTTTAAAAATCATCCATAACGTGTATTTTCGAGAACATTTCAATCTCGTTGATGTGTACTTGATTCAGTTAGGGGCAGGGCTATTTCTTAGTTCAATATACGAGTTATTTAAAAATGAAAGTTCTTGTATGATTTGACAAAGCAATTCACTTGATTTTGCAGGGGATTGTCCTTGATATTCTCGCAGCGCTGAAAATAATTCGATCTCATCATATCTGGCTAGACGTGGAGCATATTGAGGAAGCTCTTCAAAACATACTAGTGTGCGTGGAGATGGTTTTCTTTTCGGTTGTTCAGAGGTATGCATACAGTGCTGAACCATACAGAGATGCTGAAATATCGACCAAGGCGTATGATAGGAAGAAAGACTGATCTCGGAGATGATGAGCATGAGATCTAGAGTGTTTGTACCGTTACAAGATACTTCTATAGATGAAGCTCAATATGCAATGTCGAAACTAATGAAATTCATATGGGGTGCTTATTTGAGGTTTTTCACTGTTTGTTCGGAATATGTTAAACCCTTGTACTTATCGAAAATTAGTTGAGATGGGGACACGACATTTTGCTTCACTGTCTTGTATCTTTTAGACTAATTGCTTCACCGCTAAGAAATAAAGTATCATGACTAAGGCAGTTCACATCCCCAGACTCGGAGCTCATCCTAAGATACAGAGACTTCTTTCTCTTCTCCGTGATAGGTGATGTTAGCAATCCATCTTCATCCCTGTTTTCCCCGTCGATTGTCGACATGCGTCAAGGCACCTGTAACATTCAAAGAGTTGAGAGTTCTTACAACCACAACTAATTTGGGGTGTTATTATTCCCAGCCCTCAAACAAAGATGAGTTACAGCTTTGCTCACCAGTGGGAGGTACACTCTTCTCGAAATAGACAAACATAGGCTTATTTCTTCCAATGTGCCCGATACGTATCCGAATGTATTCAACAAATTCTCTGACAGGCATATCGCCATGGATATATGAGCTTCCAGTTCTGCCTGAGGCAGTGAAATTCTTACTGGAATTTGATCCGGACGCTTCTCCCTCAGTTTCGAAGCATCCATAGTACGTTACAAAAATTGTTGCGAGATCAATCCGCGACTTGAATGAGACCGATATGTGATGCTGCTGTACTGGTAAGAAAGTAGCCTTTTGCATTGTCAAATCCATTGGCCTTGTCTTGTTTGTAAATTGAGGGCACAATTAATGGAGCTGTCAAGTAAGTTCATAAATTGAAGCTAACTAGTTCCAGATCGCTGATTAACGGTTCTGGTAAACTCCTAACCCAATAGATGTTTAAAAACCCTACTTGACTAGGACCCCCGGGGCTAGCCAAGTGCTCCATTTCACAATATTTTTGTTGATGAAAATAAACTTTTTTAAATGCTTCAATACATCTTTCTCCTCACTTCAGAAATAAAAAGCTTTCTCCTCCCCTCAATCTTATTTTTAAAATTTAGTTTCAAACTTGTTTGATATTTGTCAAGGTATCTCGGATACTCGGACTAATAACATAAAGCCACGTGTTTGAAATTTTTCAGTCACCTGTAATTAGTTCGGGACAGTCACCTTGACGTCCTTATTTCATACAAGTCATTCTCGTGATTTTGGGCTAACATTTTGTGTGACATTCTATTTTGAGTCAGATTGATGGCGGGACTTTTTTGACTCGCGACTGTGGCAATATATCTTGTAAACCTAGATGTCCCTATGATCCCGAAACCTGGTCCATGCACAAAGCAAGCCTCTCTTCCAAATGACAAGTTCTTCGGGGGAGGGGTTAATAATCGATGTAGAAATAGTCATGTGCAACATTAGTACAAGAAATCGATATCTCCTTTGATATTCATATACAAGGTATCCTCATCATTTGAACAAACCCTCTTGCGTTTCAAGCACAATTTGGCAGCGACCATCCGAAGGCATCGTCGCGGCAACACACCGTAGCAGCCAACTGACTCAAGTCAAATGGGTCTACATCTTCTTGCTTACTGCCATGGGACTCTACCAATCCTCCATCCTTCATTTTCCCTACCGACTTACGGAGTTCGAGTTCAAATTATACCACATGGCTTTATCCTTCACACAGCTTCTGAATCTGAAGGTTCATTTTTCGTCCTTCTACGAAATGGGGGAGGAGGAGGGGGAGGGGGAGGGGGAGGGGGCATGCATGAAGAATATTGTTATTTTGTTTCTTATTTTCTTTGCATTTCCCTTTCTTTCTCCCTTCTACGTAATGGGTTCCCATCACCATGTCTGTCATATTGAAGTATTGAACAGGATACAAATGGTATATGACGGTGAACTATGCTCATGTCGAGTTCGAGCAGTAGTTCTAAAAAATTAGTTGAGATTGTTGGAGAATGGAATCACACGTCCGTCATATGACAAAATAATATACAATTAATATATGGAAGTTTGAGTTTCCGCTCCTAATATCACCAAGGCCTTTTGTGATAAAACTCAAAACCTAGAAATATGTGGTTAAGTTGAGACAATATTGGTGATGTTGGTGGTGGACCATGTTGGACCTATAAAGTTTGTCAGAGATGTGAGTTGAGTTGGGGATATGACATTTTGATTGACTAAATGACCTTGTTTTAAATTGATTTTTTGAAGAGATGATCTTTTACATAGTGATTTATAAAATAAATGATTCCGATCATGAGCACAAAGTTTCATGAATCAGTCAGTTCCTCCTCAATTTTAAGGAACCAAGCTTTACTCATTATAAAATGCATGACAACTACGCATGTCAATATTATTCTTAGTTTAATTTGTACTTAAATTGTTAAGAAGCTGTTATGAACACTCTAAAATTGTTATTATGCATGCATTTTATTTACAATTTTTTAATTACTTTTAAAATAAAATTTGAGTGCAAGATGACAATTTAAACAGAAGAAAAAGTTCAAATCTCCTCTCTCGTGGAAGATTCTTGACTGCCCTGTGATGTGTTATATTTGAATGCCAGAATATTTCCCAAAACAAGAATCTCCTTAGAATAGAAGATAATAATAAGGGTGATACAAGGGATACCAAACTTTTTAAATCAAATTTGTAAATCAAATGATGTGGCACTTGACGGTAGATCTTCTTTTTTAAAGTTATTAAATTATGAAGTCTTCTCTCAGAGTTCTTACCATATTGCACGCCAAAGCTGGAAAGAAGTGGAAGAATTGAGACTTTGATCGCGATTTGTTGTGAAATAGAGGAGTCAAAAGACGGGAGGAGTTTGATTTTTTTCAAACTGGGCTGATAACTTGACGGAGAGGAAAGATTAATCGAAGATTTGTCTAGATTGGTCGCGATTTTTAGTTTGAGAGAACAGAAGAGACGACTGGGAGGTGGGAGTCCAGGACGTGAGAGAGCTCAGCAAGGAGGCGATGTCTGTGAGTGTCAGTGTGTGTCGAATGGTATTAACTATTAAGTCGAGTTTAGGTCTGAGCATGTTACAATGTGGTTGAGTCTATACTAAATGTATGGACTCTACCAAATAACCAATTACACCCAACCACCTAATATGTTAATTAAATTAAATATTTTCTTTATATTTTGAGGTTTTTGCGGTTCGGTTCGGTTCGGTTCGGTTCCGGATATTAGGAACTGTAACCAAACATTTACTTTAGCTTGTGGTTCGGTTTCAAAACTGCAAAAACCAAACCGTTCAGTGCGGTCCGGTTTGATTCATGTTTCGGTTTTAATTTTCGGTTCCAAATGCCCACCCCTAATCGTTTGGACTTTGAGTGCATGTGGATTAAGCATCGAATAAAACATTTTTTGTCATAGCAGGTAGGTGATTTTTTTTGTTTAATATATTCGATATTATCTATACTAAAGGTTAGATGAGTGAATTGAACCTCGCAATGGACTAACCATAATAATTTAGTCCGACTCCACCTTTGACAAGAATCGAATCTATAGCATTGTTGAGTGGAAACAGTCTAGTTAAAGAATGACATATGATTAAATTTGATCATTAATTTTGCTTCTTAAACACTCACTACCAAAAAAAAAACCTTCACTAGCTACACATCAGTAGGGACAATGCAGCTCCAAATAGCATATTTGTTTGTTAGGTTGGTGTAGCTATTGCTCTTAGAGACGTTATCCAGATATCTTCCTTATAAATTTCTGAAAATTTAGAAATAGTAGCGTTCAACAATTTTTTAAGGGTTGTTTTATTCAAACCCCACGTATTGTTGACTATACCCTACAACTACTTTTTTTTGTTACAATTTATCTTAATAAACCCTACATATTTTCTAATGCTATACTCACACCCCACATTTTTAATTTTTATGCCAATTTTAGGGTTTAGATTTCTATCAATTAGGGTTTTTAGTATTGATGAATGAACATAACAGCGTCACTTTAGAGCACAGTCATAATACAATATAGTGGTTTAAGAACATTGGATCAAGCTCATTTCAATTCAACTAGTTCTGCCTAGCTTATCAAATTGGTTGGCTATCAAATGCAGATTTGGCTATTGCATTTTCCAATGGGGTCAGCATTGACTAGAAAACTATGTAATAAGAAGCAGAGGAATATATACGAAAGTAAAATTTCCTCCCATTTTCTACTAAATTTTTTTATTAATAATTTGGTAGTCTAAATAGTTCTTCAACTTTTTGCACATCTAGGTTTCTGTCACTTGAATGTAATTGTTAGGGTTTTGTTTTACAATGAATAATGAAAGTGGACTTTCAGAGTTTGAGAAAAAATAGAATACACATTTGAACATGATTTGAGTTATTTAATGATAAATTTTCTTTTTAAAAATCTTATGGAGCTTAAATAGTCATTTCATATTAAAATATATAAGGTATTTAATGATAAATTTTTTATGGGGTGTATTCAACAAATACATGGAGTGCTAAAAAAAAAAAAAAACTCATTTTTAACGGTGACCGTCCCTTTCCACCTTTCTAATTTGGAATTGTGCTGTCCCCAATATGAATATTTTTCAAAAATTGAGCTTCTAGGAAATGCAAATATAAATAAGAAAATACAATCCATAAGCTTCAAGCAAATCTATAAACATACATATCCTTTTATTTTGATACGATAACTATACATATATTACTGAATACAAAATATAACTTACAAGCTTCATATGGAAATGTCAAATATAAATCCTTAACAATGAAGATTACTCAAAAATCATAAATGACAAGTACAAAACCACATTTTCTTTCATCAATCTATCCGCTTTCCCCTCAATACAAGCATAATCCTTGTGATGTTGAACTGCCAATAAAAGATTATTTTTCTTTCTATTTTAATTTTTAATTATGTATTTTTTAATTAAACCACCCACTATGCGTGGGGGCTTTGAGAGTTGAAACATGTTATAAATTACCATTTATTTTGTCCATATTAATTTTATTGTTTTTTTTTTGGTCAAAATTTTTATTGTTTTTTTTTCATTCACGCATTTGAAGTCGTAAGGAACTCGTCGTATATCCACCTTCCCTAATTTTGTCTGTATCAAGGAAAAAAAAAATCGTGAAATTAACTCGTTTGTGCAAATTATAATATTTAAATGCTGTGAAATCAAGGCACCTTCTGTCTTTTACGATAAATAGTAGGCAGACAGCTGGAAGTGTCGAATACAAACTCACATATCTCCAGTATTTCCAAAAATTAGAAATGTTGTCAGAACAAACCGCAGCTTCCAGTATGTCCGATCCCGCCGTCGATAATTCCGACCCCTACGATTACCTCCAGATTGCAACCAACCCGGACGGCACAATCACACGCTTGACCAAATTTCCCGACAGCCCAGCCACCTGGGATCCCAACCTTCCCATCCCAGTTCTCTCCAAAGACATCCCCATCAACCAATCAAACAACACCTGGGTCCGAATATTTCTCCCCCGCCACGTACTTGACCACTCCTCCGCAACCCCTCGCACCAAGCTACCGCTCATGATGCACTACCACGGCGGCGGGTTCGTAATGCTCAGCCCAGCCTCAACCATGATTCACGACTTCTGCGTCAAGTTCGCCACCAACGTCCCTGTGATCATGGCATCGGTGGAGTACAGGCTGGCTCCGGAGCACCGGCTGCCGGCTGCGTACGAGGACGCGGTGGAAGCTCTGCACTTTATCAAAACCGCCCCGGACAACTGGCTGAGGGACTATGCTGACTTGTCGAATTGTTACATCCATGGTGGTAGCGCCGGTGCCAACATAGCCTACCATGCAGGACTTCGTGCGGCTGCGGAAGTTGACGATTTTCTCCCGTTAAAGATCCGAGGGCTGATACTGCAGCAGCCTTACTTCGGTGGGGTCCGGAGAACTAGATCAGAGTTAAGGTTGGCGATCAACCCCACGTTGCCGCTGAATGGTAGCGATCTGATTTGGGAGCTGTCGTTGCCTGTTGGGGTTGACCGTGACCACGAGTATTGCAATCCAACGATGGGGGATGGTTTGAGTAAGAAGTTGGATCAACTGAAGGCGGTTGGATTTAGGGTTTTAGTGACTGGATGCGATGGAGATTTACTGATTGACCGTCAGATGGAGGTGGCGAATATGTTGGAGGAAAATGGTGTCGAAGTGGTGCGGCATTTTGTTGAAGGAGGCTGTCATGGGGGTGATGGCATCGACGAATCTATCGCTAAGAATCTATTTGCGGCTGTTAATAGTTACATATTTTCTTCATCAACTGCGGATTCTTAGAAAAATTGGCGGCCGTTTGGACTTTGAGCGCTTGTGGAATCAAATAAAACGTTTTCTCTCATAGCAAGTTGGTGATTTTTTTTAAAATTTATTTTTATTTTTATTATTTTAAGTTTAGGTGTACCATAGGATAAGTTTAATTTAATAGCTTTTTTTATACAACAATAGATTTGGGATGTGAGAATAAATTAGTTGCGAAGGCAATCCCAATTCAAACCTAAGGTCTCTTCAACATAAATATCACTAGAGTATAATACTAAGAGGCACGGGCGGATCTAGAGATACAACAATATATTTGCATAGTAGGGGGTGTGGGAATAAATTAGTTGTGAAGACAATCGCTATTAAAACCTAAGGTCTCTTACTTGAACATAAATACCACTATAACATAATACTAAGTGGCACGAGCGGATCCAGAAATTTGGGCAAGGGTGGGCAAAAATTTGAAAGCTTATAAGTGATTGTAGAGAACAAAGACACTTTAAAATAAAATGATACTAATATCATTCATAAAAGAAACAACATTACAACTTACAAATTACAATTGTCCACGACGTTTTTTCATATCATGAAAACGTTGCATTATGGTGTCATTATCAATAGAAGAAAAAACATATTTCTCAATGTAAACAAGCAAGCTATCACTCAACCATTGATCTTCCATTTTGTTATGAAGTGGACTTTTGATGATTTATGTGGCAGAAAAAGCTCTCTATACTAAAGCAGCTGCAACTGGTAACACCAAACCAATGTAATAAGCAAATACATGAGACTATATGTGTTATGTTTCCCACCCTCCACCAATTTTTTTGCAAGATTACCAAGTCCTTGCAAGATTACCAAGTCCTTGCAATTGAGAAAACTCACTACTCATACGTACATCTTCAATATAAATTCGAAGTTGATATTCAAGTTCCAAAAGTTGAATGGTGGAGAATTCTTTTGGATAAAATTTGGCAAATTGAACAATCTTTTGTTTGCTACAAGCTCGGAATGAATTAAGGGACTCAAGCATGACATACAAAGAAGCAACTCCGTATTTACATAATTGAAGCGATGATTCAACTCCAATAGCACTTTGTCAATGACGGCCATAAAATAGTCTATACGATAATGATGGAGGTTTGTTATGCCTTGAATTTTACATCGTGATCTCCCTCCAAGCACATATGCTTCATCCATCATAGGCGCCTCAATATCATGTTCCTCACAAAAATAAGACACTTGAAGAAGCAAATAATCAAATTCATTATCCCTCATGTGTAACATCCCGTAAAAAGTTTGTTATAAAATAATTTCTGGGGAATATTTTCTACATGTGCGGGTTTATTTCGTACACGTGAGCGTGTAAGTTTATTGTTTTGGTGGGTGCAAAATATCCCCAAAACCCCACTTTTCCTTTTCTTTCCTTCCCCTTCCTTCTCCCCGTCACTTTCTAATTATTTTCTCAAATTTTGACTTTTCTCCCTTTTTCTCTCTGTGCGTGTACAGTGCACACCGGCGAAAACCCGTCGAATCGAGGCAAACGAAAATCACCACCTTCTTCGTCTCGACGCCGTGGACTGAACGGTGCAAGTTCTCATTCCCGGCCGCTTTCAGTTAGTGTTCATTGCTGAGCGTTCGTCCAAACTCCCAACCGTTTGACGGGAAACGCAACCGGAAGCCCACGCAGAGGGATCTGAACTTGAGACAACGAAGAAGGTGGTGATTTTCGTTCGCCTCGATTCGACGGGTTTTCGCCGGTGTGCACTGTGCACGCACGGAGAGAAAAAGGGAGAAAAGTCAAAAATTGAGAAAATAATTAGAAAGTGATGGGGAGAAGGAAGGGGAAGGAAAGAAAAGGAAAAGTGGGGTTTTGGGGGTATTTTGCACCCACAAAAACAATAAACTTACACGCTCACGTGTACGAAATAAACCCGCACGTGTAGAAAATATTCCCCAGAAATTATTTTATAACAAACTTTTTACGGGATGTTACATCATGCGTAGTATTTGTTGCTTACAAGCTTGGACTAAGTGCATTGCATGGACAAGATCTTGATCTTTTATTTGTAATGCTTAAAATTTGTGATTCCCAATATAGATCTCATAAAAAATTGGGAAAGTATGATCCGTTGGTTGGCAAGGTTTCCTTTGTATATATACTCTTCGAATTTCATCTCGAAAATTGGGATCATACTCTGACATTGGAAGTCCAAGTCTTGGATCCGCAGGAAGACTAACCAAGATTTCATCTAATTTCATTCTCTTGGAAGTTTCACTACTTGGTGCTAGTGGTGGTGGTGGTTATGATGGTCTCTTACCCTTAGTTATAGTAACCCACATCTCCAGATCAATTAACCAATCACAATTCAAATTTCCTATCAATTAATCAACAAATTTAAATTAATAATCTATCTTAAACATAAAAAAATCACAAGTAACATACTATCCAATTTGCAAATCTATAATTATATTTCACTAAATTACAATTCAAAAATACATAAAACTCAAATACCCAATTCAAAATAATCACCAATTCACCATCCAAAACTTAATAAACTAAAAGTAACAATGGAAATTTTTAAAATTGGAACTATGAAATAAAGGATTTAGGTTAAAAATACATATTTGTTCTTGTTTATATTTCCTTGTTAGCTAGTGGACGGATCTTAGCTATAGTGGCGCCGGAGAGATTAAAAAAATGAAGTGAAGATGGATAATTTTGAGTGTGGATGAGTGAATGAAGTGAAATAGGGTTTGAATGTAGGAACTAGAGAAAAAATAGCTGTTGTCATCGGGTAGGGAAGAAGGGATATGAAATCCCAGTGAAAACGACACATCGTTTTTCCCTTTATAAATGCATATGTCGTTTTTTTCCAGGGTTTTTAAACAAAAAAAAATCTTTTTTTTTCTCCCCTTTCTTCTTCCTCGAGCTGCTAGGTTTGGGCAGCCATAATGTGTATATAATTAGAGCAATTGATATGTAATACACTGAAAAGATTAATAATCCTTCAAGTGTATATTTGGTTGAAAGAATACTTAAGTACAAACAACATTATGCATCTCGCCTTAGATTATATAGGAAACTGAATTTGAGACTAAATTTATAGGTGATCCGGAATGTAAAATATGAGAAATAGTCATAAAAAATATAAATTAAAGTAGTGTAAACAATATCGAGGAGTTTCTCTTTTACACCTCCATTGTGATAAGATCCTACCTCCGCCATTGCCCGTGCATATCATATCAGAAAAACCCTAATGAATTTTACAAGTTTTTCTCGTCTAAAATCTTTTTATTTCCCTTGTCGTGTTAAAATCAACAGCAAGGAAGCACATTATCCCTAGAAAATTGAAGAATTCAATTGGCAATCTATCTGGTATCATTCTCTTCTTCTATTATTCTCCTTTCCCCTTATGCTTGTGATCTTTGAAAAATTGAAAGTTGGTTTCATTGCTGAACGTGCTCTTATTCTTTAGTTTCTCGTAGCCTTTAGCGAATGAGGAGTCAATCCAATAATAAAATTTTGTATCAGAAAGTTCTTGTTATAATTTTCATGTCATTGTATATAGGGGTTTTGTGATGATTTATTTAGTTGTGTCAAAGATTGTCATGTAGTGTTTTAATTATGGTGCAAGAAACCCAATTTTATTGTGTAGAATTTGCCATGAAATTCATCTCTCCTTCCGTTATGTGATTTAATTGCACATTCTCTGTTGTCCTAATATGTTAATATAAATTATGGTTTTAATGCCATAAGCATAACTTGAAGTAGATTAAGGAACTATTACAGGGTGGAATCGAAGCACTGCTAATATTATTATTTTGTTATTGTTTAATTTCTTATGTTGAAAAAACAGTTTCATTTCTGGTCTCTGACATTGTATTTATTTTATAGTGACATCATTTTGACGATATGGTAATGTTTGACATTGAGCTTCGCTTTCAAGGCAACCCTACTTGAAAAATTGTTAACGCTAACAGAGACAAGTATTCCCTTATTGATTTGTATGATCATGTTGTTTCATTGTGCATTGAGAGGGAGGATGTGAGGCAATCTATGAAATTTTTGGTTGAGTTTAGACACCCAAGTACTAGTGTGCTGCAATCTATAAATTAAATAATGATATTAAAAGCATGTTTCAATTATTTGAATTGCACGGGAAGCTTGTGCATGCATGGTTGATTTGTATTTTGACATAGCTTCTAATGTGACACCGTTGATGGTTGATAAGCCATATGGTGTTGAGAATGAAGAGATTGCATATGTTGAAAATGTTGAAGCTAATGAACGAGGGAGAAGAAGATGATAGTAGTGGTGACGAGGGTTGGGCACCTGGAGATGTTGGTGAAGGAGAAAACGAGGTGTTCCCATTTACTGATGATGAGGATGGCAATTTGGAATCCAATATACGCCATGAAGGTGTGGTTAATAGTGATTAATACGAGAATTACACATCTAAGGCTACTAATGATTATAGTATTGATTTTTATGGGCATGATTTGGACATTGTTGACGGGCTATCTGATTATAATTCGGACTCTGATCAAGACAGCTAATTAGTTCTGCGGAAGAGGAAGAGGTTGACTATATGAGGGGGTTTGAGTAAAAGGCTATACAAGGATTGCTTGTCAGGAAAGGTGGAGCTGAAGGATGGTAGCTCGGACTGGACTGACTATTTCAGTCAGATAGGATAATTAGCCACCGGATACTACTGACTAAATTAGTCGGGCGTTTGGTGTAGTATCGGACTAATGACCGTATTATTTACACTGTGTTTGGTACTGTACCGGATAAGAGAACTTCGGACTATTAATATTTTTAAGAGAAAAATTGATGATTAATGAAAAAGAAAAAGGGAAAGAAAATAAATAAATTTTTGACAAGTCCTTGTTTGGTTGTTGAATTTTTCTCATATTTTATACCTATTCAAAATCACACAAATGCATAATGATAGAAAAAATAGTAAACCCTATACATCAAATTTAAAATATTTTCCAATAACATAAAAAAGGTTCACAAAAAACAACTACAACCATTCGCTATATAGATTAATCCAACTACATATCCAAGTTCACAAAATATATCATTACAAGCTGCTTTTAACAAGAAATATTCTTGGTTACTTCATCCAAGTCAAGCTTCTTGGCTCTCTCTTCTTTCTCAGCAGCCTCTTTGCGCTTATCCTTCTCTGAACCCTGACAAACAATAGCAAAGTAAATGTCAATAGCCATATCGAATGTAGGAGTAGTATATCTAAAGTATCCAGAACTTACCAGCTTGATAAAGATTTCATCACTTTCCTTCTTGTTTGATAGCAGTTGCATGGCCTTCAAGTCTTTGTCCACATCAACCTTTCTTTCCTCAGTCTTCAATGCAAGCAGAGCCTTCCTCTTCTCTTCAAGCAGCTTCTCATACTCTTCCAAAGTCATTTCCTATAACAATGCGAAACAATTTAATAGTTTAATACAAGGATATGACCAGAAAAATTAATTGCAGCCGTTATATCTACGGTATCCAGAAAAGTAACATCAACAATGTGAAAAAAAATATAATTTACCTTGTCCTCCTCAGGCTCCTTCTCTTCCGTCTCATTCACAGTACCCTCCTTGTTGGCATCTGCAACCTCATTCTCTCCAGACTGATTCTCAGCACCAACATTCTTCTCAGTTTCAGTGCCAGGCTCCTCAGTCTCCCTTAATATAGCAAGAATGTGTATGCACGTAAGGAATATACCAGAAAACAATGAAACAATTTGTTTCCTCAATATCTAGTTTGAAACTCATCTAGGAATCAGAACATAAATACTTACGGAGCAATGTCATCGGAGGGAGTTCCCCAATTCCCCCGACCAGACCCTTCACGTTTAATATCACTCTTGAGATTACAAATATAATCAATAACAAAAAGAAGAAAGCAGAAAGATACACATGTACAAAGTTCTATGTACCAGAAGTCTATACTGGCATTTCAATAGGTCAAGCAAGTCTGCTAGCAACCCTGTAAGCTATCGGCTTCTTCCTATATCCCTGTTTGGGCAAGCTATTGATTCCATTATCGGCTTCTTCCAAAACACCCCCGCTAATCCGGTCGCTTCCCGGGGGAGGAAGCAGGTTCGTCTAATCGGTATCGAGCTGGTTTCCAGCTCTTCCAAAGACCCGCAGCCCTCCTGCACGACGACCCCCTCCATGGCAGTCAGGCCAGAGCTCAACCTAAACCCAACAACCTACATCCCCAAACCTCAGTCCGACTCCACCTCCATCATCAGGCAAGCCGTCTTCTTGCTCCTCGCTGGACAAGGATCCGAGCAAGGGAAGAATCCAATTCCAATCCCTAATCTGAATTCCTAATTTCAATCCCTAATGTGAAAAAAAAAATCTCAATTTCAATCCCTAACCTGAATTCCTAATTTCAATTGGGAGGGAGGAGCATAGACAGAGAAAAAGCAGAAGGAGGAGAAGGAGAAGAAGAAAACTTGTGAGCCAGATAGAGAAATTGCACCAGCACACCAAACGGAGAATGAGAGAGAAGGAGTAAGAGACCGACTAATTATACGGACCATTTTGAGAGGATAATTAGTCGGGTCTCCACCGTATAAAATGGGGGGCCCATGGTTAATTAGTCGCCTGACTATTTTTCTACGGAGTGCACCAAACACCCGAGACTAGACTATTTATCCTATCCTGTTCCTTATACGGTGTGCCAAACACGCCCTAAGTGTTTAATAATATTAAGCAACACTCCAAGATAGGCCTCAACATTTGGCCTGTGGGCCGTGAGTGGGTCCCAGAGGGCTACCTGACTCTATTAAGCCTGTTATGTTTTGTTTTGCTTCTAGATAAGCTACATTCCCTATTATGTTTTGTTTTGCTTCTATTATGGACCCTAGATATAGACTACTGCAATTGTTGAGTGGATGAAAGCAAAGGGTATGAATGATTCTTCAATTAATACAACAATAACAAATATAAAAGTGGAATTGTTTGCATTATATAAACACTATGGCAGCAAAAATTCGTCACTTGTAGAATTGACAAACTTGGACCTACAAAATAATTAAACACCTTTGATCAAGGCCAAAGACCACCCGCCCAAGGAGTTGGGAAGGGGGGGGGGGTGATTTGGTCAATGGATCTCTTATGCCTAAGTCAGTTTTCTGAAAAAAGTGAGTGTTTAGGGCTTCATTGTGTAGCAAAAGCTTACTATAATTTGGTGTTGAATGGGGTATTTATAGAGGAGGTGGCCGGCCATAAGGTGTGGGATCACAAGCCATGTGTCGGCTTCCAGTTGGCCAGAGTGTGTCATCCGTTGGATGGAGTATGAAATAATCCTAGAGATATTATTAAATAATTAATAATATCTTAGAATCTCGTAGAACCCGTGATAGGATTTAATTAGGATTCCTTGCTTGAAGGAATAGGCATTTAATAAGGAAAGCTTAAAGATAGGAATTAGTTATTAATTCTACCTTTAATTCCCTTATGTGACGACCGGTCACTAATTTTATTGTATTTTATTTCTGGAATGTGTAAATTGACCAAAATGCCCCTTAACGGGCTAAGTGGAAGTCCTACGTGGACGTTTGAACTCTTTTTAAATTTGGACTTCTTACTTGTCGTATTCTTGTAGTACCCGTCAATACGAATGCGTGAGCCTGAATGAGACGTAATTCTGACGTGTAACGGAAACGTTACTTATGTTTAATGATTTCTTTGTTGTTTTGGAGGTGTTGTGTTGCGTGCCACAAGGGACCTCATTTTCTCTGCTAATTTTAGAAACCAAATCTCTCTTCTCTCTCTTTCCATCAGATCTCTCTCTCTCATTTTTTTTTCTTCTCTTTCCTATGAAAAAATTTCACTCAGACAAACAGTGGCCATGCCACTTCCTGCGAACCGAGCCAAACCACCATTACCACCACCTTGTTCGTCACAACTCACTGTGTTTAACCGTACAAACCGATTGCCCAAACTCCCCGCCGATCGATGGAAATCGCACACGGAAGAACTGAGCTTTTCCAGTTAGTTTCTCCCTAATTCTGACCAAGGTGAAACTTCTAACCACCACAATTAGCTTTCTCTTGTTGAGTAGATGAATTTTCATATTAAACTCATGTATTTTGGTCGTGTTTTGGAGTGGATTTGACCTTGATTTTAGATTGAGACCTTCCACCCAATTTCAAGCCATTTCCGACCACTTTTCAAACTCCAAATAGATACAATCTTGTTCTCCTTTTCTCTAGCTTCAATTTGACATGTATATTGTGTAAAATGGTTGAGAAATGAACAAGTTACGAAGCTTTGAAAATTTTCCAAAAACCTGCGAGTTCAGAAGGCAGCAGACAGCAGCATTGACGACCGGTTTGAGTTGCAGAGGTGATCGGTTCAGATCAGCCTGCACCCGGTCCAAACCTAATCGTGACGTCAGCAAACTCGATTCAGAATCGGTCCAGACCTGGAATATCCTCAGGTATATTCCTTTAATGCCGTTAGGAATATTCTATTAAATTCTAGCATATTCCGTTAACTTTAACGGTAACCGTTAAGTATTCTGTTAATTCTAAAGGCATTAACTAATGCCGTTAGCTCTGTCAGCAGCCATGTGTGCCAGGACGTGTGGGTGGGTGGCGGCGCGTGTGACATTTTTTAGCCATGTTTTGAGCAAACAAAGAGAATTTCAATTCACTACAAAACAGAATGCTATTAGCAAGGGCCGAATTTGGTCGCAAACACCCATTTCCCGTTGGAAATAAGCTTTTTCGACAGCATCATGCCGTCGCTAGTCGTCGGTAATTGTGTTGTCGTAAATACTTTTTTTCCGACCAACTGTCGGAAATAGTACTATTTTCGATGAGTAAGGGCCGTCAGTATTGCTTATTTGTTTGTCGGAATTTGATTTTCAAAACGACCATCTCAATTTTGTTCCGACCCATAACTATGGTCGCAAATATTTAGGAGTTTGTCGGAAATATTGTTCGATCAAAATTTTTTGCTTTTGCGATGACATATTTTCGACCAAAAAATGTTGTCGGAAAATGTTTTTGCAACAACGAAACAGTATTTACGAGGGCGCTGCATCGTCGTAATTAGTATTACCGACAACACGTTTTTGTGGGCAATATATAATATTTTCTCGGAAATAAGTGAATAAAAATATTTCCGATGAAAAAGTATTGGTTAAAAATATATATTACCGAGAGGGAAACGCAGTCGAAAAAAGTTATTATTTTATAAAAAAAATATTAATAATATATTCCAATTGTAATATTTATTAGAAATATGTTTCTAATCATGCGCAATTATTTGGTAGCCACATAAGAATAATGATACCATTTTACTGCAATTCATTAAAATGAAGTTATTCATAAATATAAAAGATAAAATAAACAAAACATCCAAACATTGAATTTAAAAATAGTTATATGGTAACAAAATAAAATTGGTGTTGCACTACACATCTTCGAGGTGAGCATCTGAACAGCTATTAACATTGTCCTGTCCAAAAACATAATGAAAAGATAAGAATTTATCAATTTGAGAATAAAAATAACAAATACAATATTCAAAAGCGAAAAAAATATCAAACAGGCAAGAAAAGAATTTAGAGCGTCCATTGTTAATCCCACGCGAACCCATGGAGAACATCACAGTCGACGGATACTACATACCTAGGAAATCGATAATCCTAATAAACACTTGGGCTATTGGGAGAGATCCTAATGCTTCTGCCTTTCGGGTCCGGCCGAAGAGGGTGCCCCGGTATGCAATTAGGGCTAACCACAGTTCGGCTGGCTCTGGCGAACTTTGTCCACCGCTTTAACTGGAACCTCCCGAGCGGCCTCCTACCTGAAGATTTGGACACGGCTGAGCCTCCTACTGCCTTGGGACTAAATAGACCTTCATCCCCTTGCTACGGATACGCTAAATTCCCCCCAAAATTTATGAGTTCCTAGGGGTGGCTTGTGGAGTGATGACGGTGAGAATAAAATTGAATGATTTCTATAGTAACTAAAAGCAACAACTTTTGTCTTCGACAATTCAAAAGCTCTCTAGCTATTCTAAACTACTCCAATCTACCGGAAGGGGGTTTCAAACTTGACTACAAGAGGCGGGCACACTACCCTGGCCACCCACATCAGTGTCGAACAATAATCTTTCAAATACGACTATATCATAAGAACAAACTGTAATCCTGGACATTTAAAAGTTACTATATTACATAACCATTTCAACAAAAAAAATTACCTCAAAAACTAAGATTCAAAAGTTCACTAGGAGTAAATACCCATTCCAAAAACAGGACATCCTCCCCCTTCCCTAGCTCGTCATCGTCTACAAAAAACAGAATGCACATAATTAAGTGTACGTTGTAAACTTTGAAGAAAGAGCAGTCTCGTTTAGTATTATGGAATGATTGAAAGTGAAAATTAATGTCGAAACAAAATGGTTTTGCAAGAAAGCAATGTCAAGAGAGAAATTGCACACCCCACACAGAACACCTAGTGCAAAATAAGTAGGCCGACTGCATAAAATACAGAAGTAACACGAAAACCCTCAGTAGTGCAGAAAAAGACTGCACTCCACTACATCTACCTTAAAATTAATATCCGAAAAATCCACAAGAAACTGCAAAACAGAACAGAACAGAACTAAAACATCACAGTACTTATTACAACACAACAGGATATAACATCCAAACAGTTTAATATGTTCTTAAGTACATCAATCCATAGTCGGTGAAATTGTGGTTGATTTTCCATGAGGCATAAGCTGATTCATATATCATGCATGGTCCTAATTCTTCTTTTTCTTATTCTTTACTGTTTCGCTGGGATAATAGAAAATACCTGACTCAATATGGGTATGGCCGGTCCAGGAAGCATCGCTGTCGAGGATAAATAAAATTCATAAAAATAAACACCAAAATCATCACTACTAAAATACACTTCCTGATTCATTTCTCATCACAATCAATCGGTATTTCTTCGTCTCATTCAAAAACCAAGAAATCTAGCTTAAATTCTAACACCATTCCCAATTTTGTTTTCGGGTTGGAATCACTCAACCAATTGAACAGGATAAAATAACTCACAACAATGTACAAACAAAACAAAAATTTTAACATTAACAAAACCGAAGAGAGAGAAAGATAGAGAAAAAGGAGACATCACAAACAATCCATTTGAAAGTTAAAACTCTTTGTAATATTTCTTACCAATTAACTGGCAGATATCAATCAACTGACATGACCACTTCTGCTGCCAAAAGGATGAATCCTCTTAGTAGTAAGGTTGATTATCGAACCTGAGAAGGAGAACATAGCAACCCAGAAGCATCTGCCCCAACCACTGCAAGATCACAAACAGTACAGAGCTGCCCAAATTCTTTTAGGGGAAAACGCGTTCAGTAAAGTTAAATTTAGGGGAAAACGCAAATAACCATTGTTGCAGATATTAAAGCAAGAAAAGCTTCAATTTTTGGAAACGGAGGAGGATCAGAGATTAGGGTTTCAAACCTGATTGAGACGAAGAGCAGTATGGTGCTTGGGAGTCGAGGGAGAGGCACAGATAGAACTAGGGTTTTAAGTGAGGGAATATATATGGAAAGCTGTAATCTGCTGCATCGGTACCGCATCGTAAGATTATTATTGTGTTTTGGGCTGGAATAAAAGGTTAGGCCCAATCAATTTATTAGTGGTGGAGTTGGAAAAAATATTCCCTCCTGCATTTGATTGTTTTGTGTTTTGGGCTGCATCGGTACTGCACCGTAAGATTATTAACAGGACATGGAACTTCTTGAAAAGCAAATTGTCATTACTCTATGCAAGTTGGAAAAAATATTCCCTCCTGCATTTTTCACTATCATGATTCACCTAACTTACCACTTAGCTTGGGAGGCAAAAGTGGCTGGTCCAGTACAATTCAGGTGGATGTATCCTGTGGAAAGGTAATTTCAATGTTTAGATATTAATTTTATTTATAGTGTGTTTGATTTATAGTGTAATTTTCAGAATGGTTTTTGGAAAGGGTATGAATAATATTTTACTGTAAAAATTATTAACTTCCAGTTATGTTAAATTAAAATTTTTTTTCCTACTATACAGATCACAAAACTATACCACGACGGTGAAGTTAATAAGGAGATGCTTTCTTTGGCTCGAGGTCCTGAAAGGCGTGCAACTTATTATCCAGGTTATTATACCAGCGGGTTTAGGTTCCATACATTGCAGCGGGATGAAAATAAAAGAACACAGAATAATGGAGTTATGGTTAAGGGGGAGAATCAGACTGATGATGTGCTGTGGTATGGAACCTTACTAGACATTGTTGAGCTCCGTTACATAGAAGGGAATAGAGTTGTATTGTTCAATTGTGATTGGTATGATACAGCTAGAAAAGGAACAGGTTATAAGAGAGACCGTTTGTTCTAGCAACCCAAGCAACCCAAGCTTTTTATGTCAGAGGGATTAAAAATAAGACTTGGAGTTTTGTGGTGGAAACAAATCCCAGGAACGTATATGAGATGGCTAATGATGAGAGTGAGCCGTACCAAGAAGAAGAGACTCATAGCCGACGCATGGATGCCAACCAATATGAGGTTGAAGATAATGAAACTGATTGAAGTAAGGATGCGATTTAACTGAGTTCACATGTATTGTCATTGTGTTATTCTCTTCTTCTTTTTATTATATTTGATTGTGAAATTTGCGCTCATGTGATTGCGATTATTTAAATTTTATTGCTACTTTGAGATACATGTTTTGGAGTTAATGAATAAAAAAAATATTGCATTGCTCCTTAAAAAAAAAACTACATTGCTCCTCAAAAAGAAAAAAGATTGCATTGCTCCCTTAAACATAGTAATTCCAACGATGGCTACAAGCCATCACAAATAGATACCCTTTTGCGAGAGCTATAGATTGCTCTTGGAATTAAATACTCATTTTCAACAGCCTCTAATTCCCCTCGTAAATGCACAATTACTTCCGACAGCGAATAATTGTCCTCGGAAATATAAAACTACTACCGACAACCACTTTTTGCCCTCGGAAATAGCCTACCATTTTCGACAGAATGAACTTACTGTCAGAAAAAGAGTAACTACTATCGACGACCGTGAGGTTCGTTGAAAATAAGTTTAGCGCCACAGTTCCCGCCAAAAAAAATGATATTTCCTACGAAAAATGAATTTTCTTCCGAGGGCATTTTGTGTGTCGAAAATAGTAAGCAGCTTGTTGACTCAGTTCCGACGGACGTTGATTTTTCGTCGGAAGTAGTACCTTTTCCGACGGTTTTTGAAAGCCCTCGAAAAAGTTTGGTCGGAAATGACTGTTTTTTTTGTAGTGATTGTTCTACTTCGTGTTTATGAACTTTGAGTAGTTAATGATTGGTATAATTATTTTCCATATAGGAGAATCTTACGACGAGGAGTACAGGGGTCAAGCAAGGTAAGGCGGCTACGACCCAACTATATATCAGTGAGTGGGTTTTGTTTTGAGAAACTTATATTATTTATATTAGTTTCCACTATGGTTTTGTGAACTATTTTCTATCACGCCGTGCTTTTACTTACGAGTTTAAGTATAAAGAATATTATGTTGAGATTTGTGAAATTGTGATGGCATGATCCTAGGTATTTTTATTTGCTCATCATACATGCATTCACCTAGTGTCTAGTACTTGTCCGGGCAAGGACCAGCCTTCACATGTATGTTCACATCTGCACCATTATGCTCACCCCCTTGGATTCATTGTAGGTACCAGCATGTACTAGTTTGCATTAGGTAGCTAGGACTCGTATGTGACGCGATTAACACCAGCTTCTCGTGATCGTAATACTGAGCATATATCTATTACACCCAGCTTGTTCCATGTAACTACTTTTTGCATGGGCTTGTGTGTTTGCATATGTTGATGAGCATACTATATTATGTTGAGATAATTGTGTTTACCCATATCTTTGGCAGTTGTGCCTTTATATTGTTTGACAGTTTTCATACAATACGTAGTATGCTTTTAGGAAACTATACAGGTTTTTCAGATAGGGGTTACTTATGTTACGAAAAATAAAAGTTTTAGAAATGGATATTTTTGCCCACTCACACTTTCTGCTTTGCGCCCCTCCAAGACTTAGTAGCTGGACTTATGGCTAGTGAAACGGTTTTGATGTTTACGACTTCAGTACCAGATAAATGTAGGATTTCCTTCTTCCGCTAATATGTTTCATCCATCCTACTTATGATGGGAATAATTCGTATTTTCTTTACTGCACTTTAATTGTGCTCTGAACATTGCATGTTGTGTATTAAGGGTTCTACCCATACTTCTGCGCACTCTTACTCTTGGTGTCACTAGTTCTAGACTTTGGTTTTATTTTAATCGGAATTTTTCACATCATCTGCATGACATGGCTTTTGTCACCCTCTGGGATGTCGCCCAGCATGCCTCGATTTCGGTACCCTTCGGGATATCCAAGTCAGGGTGTATCACCTTATTTATCTCCTTGCCATGGGCAGCGGAACTTGGAGAAATTGTAGTCGGCAGCGGAACTTGGAGAAATTGTAGTCGGCAGCTCAGGTCTTCTTTGATGGTTGAATTAGGAGTGAAGAAATATGTGAGCCTCACCATTTAATAAGGGCATTCTTGTCAATCTTGGATAAAAATCCACATATCATCTCCACAATATTCCGAATTATTTTTTACTCCACAAACACTACAAGAAGATTGTAATGTCTATTGTAGCATCACCAACTATAACTACAACTACACCCACTTTAGAAGGGTAAACACAACAAGTCCTTTCTTCATACCCTGAACAAGAAAAAGAAATACATTGAAACCAAAAAGAGACCACTTTTTGTTTTCTTTTTTATAAACACATTTAAATATATAAAATAAGGCCCGGCCCAATTCGGCCTGCAAAGCCCAAACAAGTCAAAGCCATGGGCTAGGCATAGGCCTCTTGATTGAAACCGGGGCCCGGCCCGACCCTAACATTTAAAAGTCCGCTTAGCCCGGCCCAACCTAATGATGAGCCCTACTCCAAGACTATGTTATACAAGTGGGATTCAAAATTAATCGAATCAAGAATGATGGAACTTGAGTTACTGCTATTTGTAAGGTATAATTTATTTTCATAGTGTAGTAAATAGTTATATTTTTCTTTATCATAGTGTTTTTTCGCTCATCATAAATTATCATCTCAAGCTCCTGATCTAAAAGAGTCCCAAACTAGTGATGAAATGTGCATAATTTGGTGTGACTATATACATTTGTACACCAAGAGTTATAAGCTTAATATAAAAAGAAGTCTTTCACTCTTAGTTCTCTCGTATAAATTATAAGTTTAGAGAAATTGCAAAAAGTGGATGCTACCAAAGAACTTGTGGATGCCAAGATGGCAAAGCCTTGTTAATTCATGTTGTCTTAAAATCTTATAGGCCTATAAGTTTGACATCAGTTTTATCTATTTGTAGAAACCATAAGTTGTATGGATGAATCATTCGAAAGATAGAGCACCGAACGAAGGAGAACAGAGGAGATGTAGTCTTTTACTTAAGAGATGGGTGAATTGGGGGTGTTTGGTTACAAGTGGGAGATCTTATTTCTAATTGGGATAACTATACAAGGTTTATTTTGTCATTTCAAAATTATTTTATGCTAATGTCAGCATAAAACTAACGGAATCTTAACAGAAGAGGGTTTGTGAAATGATTTTGAAATGTCAGGGGGTGTTTGTGTTACTTTTAAAATCTGAGTGAATTTTGTGAAAACCTTAAAAACCTTAGGGGGTGTATGTGTAATTACCCCTTTTTATAGCACTTGTGGTTTTATTTAAGAGTTGTTCTTACACCATTTGTATCCTAGTTCATCCATTAATCTAAGTTTAGTCTATATATCAATTAAAATTTTCATATTTTCTAAGAACACTCATTTTCCCCCCAAATACCCATACTCCAATATCATCGATCCCACTCAAACTCACACCTATGACATATCACCACTCTGAGGAATTTGGATCCAATTAAATTCTCATCTTTGATTAAATCATGTAGTAGTCTAATAGGATTTGGCGATCAAATGATCAAATTTCAGTAAACCGAGCTGAGTAGGTTTACACAACCCCTTCTTATGGTTTTCCAAATTTGGGGTACCTTACAAAAACTATCAAATTGCTTTTCAACTTCAAATGCTCATAACCTTTCATTAAACACGGATCCGTATGTCATTCATGCGTACACGATTGCTAAAGAAGTTAAAGTTTTACTATAAAACCAATTCGCTATATGTATTTTTTTTATTTTTTACAATTAACCACTAAAACTTCAAATTGTGTTACAATTTGAGGCACATGTCCACTTCTATCTACCTTTCTATCAAATAATTTCGCGTAAAAAGAACCCATTGCCCTTATTTCAAGGTCAGTCTTGTCATTTCACTCTACTATGGTCCAATTTGATGGGTTCTAGAGAGAATTGAAGAAAGGTTTTGAGCTTTTGAGGGAAAAAAAGCCGCTTAAACACCTATTTTGGAGGTTGAAGGGTATGTGTTGATGGAAAAATAATTTTGGGTACCCTAGTCGCGATAAATGACGAAAATTCCCTATAAATAGTTCCTCATGATGTTTGGGTGCAAAAATGCAACACAACCTAAAGATTAGGCGGTTAATGGTAAAACAAATAGCTTAGGTGGTAATTGCACAAAATTGAAAAACGCCATACATTTTTGTTCAATTCGATATATTTCTACTTTAGAAAAAATGTCTTTGTAATACTAAAAAGGGTGTATTAACATCCATGTGAACGCATGCTAAGAGACTAGTTATGAAAATAAGTCTCAGCAACCTTATTTTTATGTTGAGGAAATCTATGAGCGTTATTTTCTTCCCTTATAGTCAATTTGTGTAACTGACAATATTACTCAATAACAAAATTGTTATTGAATAACAGAGGCAATCTTAAATCTGAGTTCTTGTAACTAGTTTCTTTCTTGGACTTGCATGTATAAATTTTCACATGCTAACTCATGTGTTTTTTGGAAGTTACTAAGTAGTAGCTATAATGCTTGTTATTAAATCATAGTTATAACTGAGCTTAGTAGCGTGGACTTGTAATTAAGTGGAGTATTAAAGTGATGATTGTATGAGGAAGTTGAGCTTGACCCTAAATCCACAGGGCACTCCCTAACCATGAGTAGGTAGCAAGTAATAGTTATAGTACTTGTTACTAAGTAATAGTAACAATAATAGTTAGTGAGTGACATCAATGAAATGAAAATTATGGAACACATAGGAAACAATTCTTTTACATATATAGAATAGTGTAACCTGTGCCATATTTCAACACTTGGCGCTCATGCTAAAATCTAATAAGGTAACGCTTCTTTATCTCACTTTAGACGGCCAACCGTAATAGCATATTTTCTTCGCATTTTCTAAGTTGGTCAATGACTATTTTCTTTTCTTTCAAATTCTTTGCTGGCATTGATTACCATGTTATTTCTTACCTTCTATTCCATGTTTGCAATTAAATTTAAATTTTAATCAGAAGTACTCAATCACATAGTACTACTAAGTAAAAGTCACGCGTGATGAGAAATGATTGGGAGGTTTTCAATCTTTATTTCTTCATCACATTTCTCATTTTCTTTAGATTTATTTAACATGTATAACTTAGCCACGTAGCGGGTGTATCGTTCGGTGCAAAATAGACGAGTGAATCCTTTTTTCATTTGTCCATTAATGCACATTTTGAAAAATGTGTAAATTTGTTGTACTATTCTGGCTGTGAGAGCAGATATTGGCCAGTCTTGCATGTTGCAGTTTATTCCTAGATTTGAATTTAATTATAATTCTATATATGTGAAAGGGGCTTTAGTTCTTCTCCCCATTCATGTATTTAGACTCTTGAGAATCAACCAGTAGGGGAGATTTGGAGTGACGAAAGACAAAAAATTTATATAGGCTTTTATACCCAAACAACCTTGAAGAGAAGCTTAGATATCAGATATATCTGCTCAAAATGGCCCGAGGTAACTCTGATCTATTCAAGATTTTCTTTACATTGTTAGAATCTTTCATGAAGATCAAATGTCATGCAAGTCTAATGATATATGTAATCTGCTATGATATTATTTCGAATCTCTCCTCTTCTGAACACTCTTGTTTATATATGTTTATTAATTTTTTTTATTCTTCCAACTCAATAGTAAAAATTTAATTGAGGTGTGTAAGATGAGAAAATAGATGTGAAAAATCGCATCTCTATTGATCCATGACCGTCTTTTGATGCACATGCCTTTGAACAGACCAATTATTTTTTTTCTTTTCCAATTTTTATAAGATTTGGATCAGATCTAATAAGAGTCTTATTCAGGTTTATGAATTTATATCAACTTTTGTTAAGAACAGACTTTAATTGATCGATTTTCCTAACCACTATTGTATTTCGTTTAGTTGTGTTTTTTTTTTGTCTATATTTTAATGGTAACTTTCCCAAAACCTTGTACCTTTTTCGTACCGGACCCAAATAATTCAAACCTAGTACATATTAATTGAATAATCATTTGATTTTTTTTTATTTAACTGTCGTCCAACGAGATTAGAACTTACGATAAATCAAATGGATTTTACCAATCAAAATTTACAATGCTCCTTTCAATAATAAAGGGTTTGTTTTGGAGTGTTTTTTACAGTGTAAAAGCACTTAAATATAGTAAAAAGCACGTTATACTTTGCTCTGTGTGGATGGACTAATTAAAAGTGCTTTTTTGGGTGAGCTTCTCCTGATAGATTTTTTTCCCTACTAGTATTTTTGAGTAGATCCGCAGAAATACTCAAGTTTTATGTGTACTTCAAAACATGTCTTTATTTGGCTATATATATATATATATATATATGCTCATATAAGTTTTGCTTTATTTATAAGTACACTTCTCATATACACCATCTATTGGTAGAAAAGAAAAGACATGTCCATAGTATAATTTGAAGTACATATATAAAATTGTCCTAATCCTAATCAATCGTCCTTAATTTTCTTTTATTTCATATTTATTAGTAATTAGTTTTCTCAAACTGCTTTTGTTTAGACTTCACAGTTCATGATTATGATAATTGATAGGCACAATCATTCATCAAAAAATACACAAGTGACATTGAGGAAACATGCATATTGTTTAGACGACCTTTCAAATGGAACTAAAAATGCATTGAACCTCATATATTTTCTGTGGGAGTAATTAATTTCAAATTCTGCCCAAAAAATTTAATTTCAAATGGTTATTCATATTGCTATATAGTATACTTAAGTACTCAAATGGTTCTCCTTCTTCTTCTTCTTCTTTTTTCTGTTGGTTTTGGTAACTTTGAGTAGAAAAATATGTGCATATCAACAAAAAGTATATGTGCACATATATATACCAGAAAGTTGGGTAATAAATTATATTCAGGTAATTAGTTGTACCAATCAAGTACGATCAAAGGCTAGCTGATGAAGAAAGCAAATGTGCAAGGAAAGAGTGGGTTTCTTATGGGGCCACATGCAATGCAAACTGCATGTCTAAACAAAAGCGTCCCATTTTTACAAAAAACCTCGTACTTCTGATGTAGAAAATAATTTTTACACACCCAATTTTTCCTTCTGCACACATCTGTTAGTTTATGATCTTTAATTTTCTTTAATTTTATTCAATTTTACGGTCAAAAAATACAGAGAGTGTGTATGGAGAGAAAATAGTGTGAAATTCTCCCTCTCTCTCATTTCCATGTTTTTCTACCTTTGCATGGTTGTTTAGGTGTCATTGATGAGTGCATTTCGGCTTCATTGAAACATAATAAGGATTCAAGCACATAAAACCCTGCGAAAAAAATTCTCACTTCATGTCTTTGTGCTATTTCTAACGAGTTTTCGTTGATGAAGTTGATTAATTTTCGATACATATTGATCCAGATCATCTTTTCTAATTATTTTCATCGGACTGGTGCTATTATTTTTTGAGTCACAGGTGCAACGAGATCTAGAAATTCATCTGCAGCTGGAAAAAGAGCTATCGAGATCAGAAATGAAAATAGAGAGACCATGTTCACGGACGAAGATATTAAACCAGTCGATAACTTATATGGACTTGAGCGAGGTCCAGATTACATTGAAGTCGTTTGTGGCTGTACGAGCAAGAAGTACGGCGATTCTGTTGGAAAGCTGAGAATTTCGTCCACAGGGCAATTTTCGATTACTTGCCAATGCCTGCCACCTTGCAACGAAGGTACTCATTCTAATTTATCTAATTCCCTGATATGGTATTGGAGATGTACTTGTTTGAAACCTCGAATCAGCATTTCCCACTTCACGATGAAGCTGCATGTCATGAGGCTAACTTTGATACACAATACACTGTTGGCTTATTTCTTGATAACTAAGTAATCTTTTACGTGCAATTAACGCAGTGGGGGTCTTACAAGAGAGGGGGAGATTGACACCGGATGAATTCGAGAAGCATTCCAAAGAAGGGGGACCCAGAAAATGGAAGAGCAACATCTGGGTTATGATGGATGAAGATGGTCAGAAAGTACCACTGTGGAAAACTGAGCTGATGAAGTTTTACAGGCACGCCTCAAACGAAGGCCAGTTAGGTTCTACCATTCGGCGGCGATGGAACCTTCACAGGGATGAACTGCTGCGCTGCTTCAAGTGCAAGAAAGAACGCAGGTTTCGCCTGCGGACTAAAGAAGAGTGCAGAGCCTTCCATAATGCCTCAAGGAATAGAAGGTGGAAATGTGCTGACCATCCCTATGACAAGTGAGTTCCTATCCTCATTTTCCATTTAATTATTTGCACTTCTTCTTTATTATTTTCATGTTTACTATCTAGAAAAACTTGGTGATTCATTATACTAGGAAATGTTATCTTTTGCGAGTCTGAACTATTGATCATGTGCGGAGAGATTATAGTTTTACATACACTCGGAGCATTATGAATTCATTAACGACTCCAAAACTATTTTGAAATGTTTAAGGTGCCCTTTGTTAACAATTCCTTGGTCCGCCCCTTCTATTGATTAAGTGAATTTTCAATCAAATGTATTGTGGATGTTATGCATTGATACTCTGATAGCATAACATGCTTAATTGGTTGTCGTGAAACCATTAGTGATTGTTATGTTTGTATAAACAAGCTTGAATTATCTAAGTTGCCCTTTCAGTAATTCCATGATTCGCCTCTTGGTTTGCCTCTATTGTTGAACGCTCAGTTTAATGTATTGTGTATTTTGCAGATTAAAAATCTAACAACATAGCATGTTTGATTGTCGGTCATTATTATATCACTTTCTGAAAACTCTAGTCTTACTACTAATCAAATTAGGGTTTGCATTATCACTTAATAAACTTTATTTATTTATTTTGCATGATAAAGAATAAAGTGCAGTGATGAGGAAGAGCGTGAAAGTCGGAAGAGCTGCAGGGGTTGCTCTCGAGCTTCAAAATGCCAGGGTTGCACTTCGTGCGTGTGTTTAGGGTGTCTCAATTGCCGCTACTCAGATTGCAATTGCCGCACGTGCGTTGATTTCATGCACAACGCCAAACCCTGATTAAACTCATCCCTCCTTGTATTAGCTTTAATTAGCTCCTTTTGCTTCGATTTCAGAACAAGGTTATGGTTTTTTTCTTCCTTCCTCTAATGCCCATGTTCATTTTGATGAGTTTATTTTTACATTATTGTGTTTTAAACTATATTATTGCATGTTTATGTTTACTTGAAATTGGAGAAGCCGTGAATTAGTGAATGGAATGAATGAATAGATTTTGAGATCAACTAGCCCCCTCTATTGATATGATTTCGTGTATTAGATTAGACATTTAGGGGTGGTGCTATATGCACACCTTGCTTTTTACCTTTCACACACCTTTCTCAATTTATGGTTGTCGGATCGAATAAATTAAAGAGAATCAAAGGACAGAATTAACAGGGAGTGTGTGAAAGATAAAAAAAGGTATGTGGATAGCACCACCCGACGAGATTTAATTGTGTAAAAATGTTTGCATAAACACATGAAAGTCAAGAATTAGAATAATTTCGATACTTATTTTATGTAGGTAATATTGTGGATGAAGAGAAAATACTTTTTAGTTTGAAGGGTACCACAAGGGAGGCTTGTACTAGTCGCCATGTTTAGAATTAGAAAATAGACAAGGGATTCAACTTTGGAAATTAAACTAGGGTTTTGTTTAGTTTAGTTGCTCACAGGCTCAAAAATCATTTGATGAAATTACAAGAAAACTTAAGAAACTAGACACAAATTCCTTCAAAATTTGGCACCAATAACAAATTTGCGCCATCGCACTTTTCAAGTAGAACGCACAATGGTTTAGTGAACATCTCAAACACCCGACGAAATAAGAACAAGCTCATCAATGCATCAACACACATGCTATATAGAAAAGAGGAAGATATATAAGAGAGAGTGCATATTCAGGATGAAATATGAACAGAGAAAGAGAGCTTGACATTCAAAAAAATTCAATTTAACTTTCAATGTCTATTGATATTCTGTTCCCTATTAACATGGGACGGTGTACAAGATCTTCGACCTAATCAAAATTGCATACCCACATGAATGGTTGATGACTCTTCAGTCAACCCGCTACCTGAATCAAGGCCAGACTAAAACATGTTCTACAGAAATGCATAAAATGGGTTTTCACAGTTCGACTCCAAGAGATCAATTTCTCTCTTAAACCTAATGAATTGCCTAAATGGCTCAGTGATATACACAAGTGCGCACCTGAACATGAAACTCCACACGATGCACAAAATAACACATTTAGTCTTTGAAACTGCAAGCAGCCTACTGTCGTCCAGCAGACATGCGATTCCTTCCCCTTCCTCTTCGAGCATTGACAATTCTAACTGCCAAGGAGTTACCTACAGTGCCTATGGCACTAGGTCCCATCAGCTTCAAGCCGAAAACTTTCACCAAGTATGATAGCCTGCTTTCATCTCCTCCTGTCACTAGTTCTAACCCATATGCTTGCTCACGAGATATAAACGTGTAAAGCTGCAAGGGTATGGTTAAGTCCTGTTGGGAGCTGCTGGTTAACTCTTGTTTATAACTGTCTTCACTACTCCCAACACCAACTCTCATAAGCCCTATTGATTTTGGGTCTTCTGTTGAAGGATCAAATACACATGAAAAGTTCCCAAATTCCAAATCGGGCTTCTCGAATAAATCTTCCAGCATATCATTGTTTAGTCCAACATTCTTTTGCATGACTTTCCTTGGATAGTTTTGACTACGCCTTGTGGCACGATATATGCACGAAGCCTCTCTTAGGCCACTCAGAAAGGCCCCATGCATGGTAGCTGGATGTTGCCTAGTTGTGGCCTCACCTGCAAAGAACAGCCGGTTTCCCACGCTTTCTGCAAGTAAATCATAGTCGCTGCCAGATGACTGTACTCTAACATGAGAATATGAACCGTAGGAAAGGGGATCACTGCCCCATCTTGTGCATATGGTTTGTATTGGATTAGGTACATCAATGCCCTTAGGGGTATATATACCTGAAGGGGGGAAATGAAAATTGAAAACAGAAATCTATAAGACATGAAGGAATACTAGATCTAGATGGAAGCTTTGCAAATTCACCCAAAAGATGATGACACGGAAATATGAGAAGAAGGGAACCACAAATCAATCATTTATTGATAAATACATACCTCTGAGGACACTTAAAACTCGATGGAGCAATATTGATGGCTCCGTGCACTCAAATGTTTGTGCAGCTTCTCCAGCCACCAGTGCAATGAGAACTGGACCTCCAGATACAGTATGGTATCCATAGAACAAAAAGAACTCTCCACGTTGATGGCTATGTTCATTGAGACATCCAAAAGTATCCAGTTCTTCACCCCAGAAAACATGAGGAAAAACCATAGCTACTTTGTTCAGCAGCCCAAATCCCAACCTTTCAATTGCTGCGAGCTTTCTCTGGGGCAACTCGGGTTCAAATCTGATAGAACCCTTTTTCAGAACTCCAAGAGGAACAGTGCATAGGACCATATCCCCTTGAAACACTTGGTCCCCTGTAATAATTTCAACCCCTTCATCTCCATACCGAATAGTATTGACAGTCTTTCCGTAGAATATGGGAACTCTTTCACACAATGATCTTATCAATCTCCCATTACCTCCAGCAAGAAAACAGTGGTCCCCACCCATTTCATAAGGATCATCCTGATCCCAATAGGCAGCTGAAAGATTTGATAGACATCCAGCATTTGCATATTCCAAATTTGCAAGATGCCAATCAAGAAGTTGCCTCTCCTCAGTACTTCTAGCAACGGAATACAACTGCCTCAGTGTCTCCAAAACTGAACCCAGAGAAATATCATTCCCAAACCCACCCATTGTTTGTCGGAGTTCCATGACTTTGTCAAGCAACTTATTAAAGATGACTTCAATGTTAGAATCAATGTTCTTATCAACAGGTGTCCCATCAGGTTTGTACAAAGGACACTTATCTCTGACCTTATGAAGCGGAATAGAAAGTTGCCTCGCCAGAACTCCAAGAGGGTTAGCATGGATGCCAGTAATGACACTGCCGCCAAGATCCACAGCAGAAAAATTTCCATCCTTCCCCATCTTTTGGGTATAAACTCTTCCACCTGGTCGATTCCTACCTTCTAAAACAGCCACCTTGAAACCCAATTGCATAAGCTGCCTTGCAGCCGCTAGTCCAGCAAGTCCCGCACCAACAATGATGACAGACCCTTCAGTTACCTCCTCTGGCATATTAGCCATAAATGCTGGTGCAACCCCAAAATTGATGTATCCATTATACAAAAGAAAATCATAAGCTGAAGATATCAAATGCTCATAATCACCACTCACAGTTTCTTTAATCTGCCCTTTTGAAAGCCACACTCGTACATTACTCCGCCATCTTACTAAAATATGATTCCTCACGACAATATAATCATTCTGCTGCTTCCCACCCAACTCGCTGACCACCCCAGCTTGTTTTTCCTCCTCAAGCAGCTCATCAATGGGGAACCCAAGGGACAACGCTATCATGGCCTCTGTTTCAGTCTCTTTCTCCAAATCCACCTTTGTTCCCTTCCTTTTCTTAAAAGTACCACCTAAATGCTTCTCTATTATATCATCCATCAAATTTTCGTCATAATTTCGCAAACTTGCCTTCTTCCTCAGAGACCGCTTAGAAACAGAAGCATCTGAACCTGGTGTCTCCATTACCCTAGACTGCCTAGACCGTTTAGAAACAGAACCATCTGAACCCGGTGTCTCCATTACCCAAGACCGCACTCTCTCCACAACAACTTCTTAACCCAAATCAAGTAATCATCTTAAAAACATATCAAAAACACAACACCCCATTTCTGGAATACCACCACTATGTCATATGAAGCAAATATCACCAATTGGGTATTTCATTTCACGCAATTCCCTCACAACCCATTAACAATATGTTTTCGGATTCTCGTATTGAGACATTGATCATTTTTATACACAAATTGAACAGCAAATTCACACATATCAATCCATATCCTCAAATCCCATGTTGTTTCAAACTCCAACTAGAGATTTCAACCAAGAAACTCACTGTTAATATCACTCAGAGTGACAGTACGAGCTACAATTAATCTAAATTCGAGTCCTAATTCCCAATTTTGTACTCAAAATTCAATTCACAAGTAGGTGCAAAATACAGTAGAAGTTTGTGCAAATGTTTTCGGAAATTGAAGTGAAGGGCGACTCACCTGGTTGGACCGAGTTGAATCGGAAACGGGAAAATTTGGCAGGGTTTGGTTTGTCCAGTAGGAGTTAGGGTTTTTTTTATGCGAGCATACGAAATGGAAACGATGAGTTAACCGAATTGGGGATTGGAGGGAAATGAAGGGACGGTGGGCTTTGACATTGATTATCAATGCCGGACATGCAAACGAGTACGTCCACTAACTCGATTGGGCCTGAAGTAGTGAAGTGGCCTTACTTCATATTTTCTTTCAATAAAAGCGATATGAAAGGGAGGAATCAATCTTGGTACCTCAGATGCAGAGGTGAATATTCTTAATAAATTGAAATACAAGACACTTCGGTGTTACAAGCACACCAAAATTTGATTTCCCACAAGTACTCGCCTGTAAATTCATTCCATCACAAAAAAAAACCCTAACTCCTATTAAGGGTGGGAGAATAAAATCGCAATGAACTCGTTATCCACCTGATTCGAACATAACTAGTGAAGAGAAATAAATTATAATTTTTTGGGTAGGAGAATAAAATCGCAATAAACTCGTTATCCACTTGATTCGAACATAAACCTCTCACTTACCAGTGAAGAAAAAAAAATTATAATGTTGAGTATATTGCTAAAATTAATGAATTTGGAACTGCCATTCTTATCCTTATTTTGGGAATGCATATTCAAATATGGTGAAAGATTGACCCAATTAGGATGATCACTAAATAATCTAAGACAAACAGATGCCTAGTTGAAACTCAGTCAAGTTATCAGCCTTCACTTTTGCATCCGAGATCCCGTGTTTAAATCTCTCTTTCCGTAGTTTAATATAGATATCTTATCGTTTGTCAAAAAAAAAGAAGCTCATAATCTCTTTCTCCTTAAATATATTTCATTTCGATAAAAAATGAGAAAGGAATTGTAAGGTAAAGCCTTCATCCTTTTCTCCTTTTCAATTATTTGATTGTTTTCTTCATGATAACTCAAAGACCCTCTCTCTTTGTCAGCTGGACATCTTCGTCTCAGAACCAGTTTAATTAATTTTAAGTACACCTTAATTCCCAAAGAAAACAAGGTACAGCGCCCGCAAGAAAGGGGGGAGTCCATGCCTTAAGCTACAATTGACCATTAAATCAAAATGTAATATACGATGAACTTCTAACCATTTTAGCACTAAAATGCTACACTTATTACATTTTGTTACCCGAGAGCAGAGCCAATAAAAGCTCAGGGTGGTCGACTGACCCTTCTCAAGTTAACAAATTTTATTTTTATTATAGCAATATTACAATACATTCTTATGACACGACCTTTTTCACTGACTAAACCTTTAATATAAGTAGTATGGTACTTCAAAACGTCTATGAAGGGAAATCAACTTGGCAAATCTACGGATTTTGTGCTATTAGATGAATTTATTTTGTTTTGCCTTAATCTTTGTTATTTTCGGTTGATCCCAATCAGTGTGTATACCACATTTGTACCACTTTTCTAATAGAGGTGGGACCTACTTGTATTAAAAATATCGTGCAATTGTAGTATACAAAATGTGGTAAATGTAGGTAATTAGGAACATTTACTCCACTCTAAAATCCTGTGTTTGAATCCTCCTCCGCAGTATAGCTCATATAAAAAACAACCCTCTACAAATGTAGCCCGATCCTGAATCATCAGCAAGCAAACCAGATGGTGATATAATTTGCCATGTAGATAATTATGGATAATTTTAAAATCGAAAGTCAAATCCCTGAATCAAATGCAAGCAAATTAACCTGGCGGTGATGAAATTTGTATTTGAAGACATTCATCTTCTACAATACGTGAACAAGTTGCATGTATGCCCATGTTCACACTTCTAATTTCAGCTATGGATTTGATTCAGTCACAAGCTTTACAAATATAAGCATATCTGAGATGTAAAGCAAAATTAAATGAATTAAGTGTTTGATATTTCTGGACCGTAAATCAAACTGCAATAGCCCCGGATCAGCATGCCATGATCCCTGTTTCGTCGGTGGCGATGCATGGCATTGTTTTCTATTTCCATGGAAAGAGCAACCAGCAGTTTAGCTTGGTCTCAGACAACAACCTCCAGATCAATGGTCGCTTCATCGATCATAGGCCAGTGTATGGAACCCGCGACTACACTTGGATTCAAGCCCTAGGAATGCTTTTTAACACTCACTGCAGCTTCTCTGTTGAAGCCACCAAAGCAGCTGCATGGGACATGCAAATTGACTACCAAAATTCACCCACAACGGAAACGACGCAGTTCTAGAAGAAGGCTATCTCTCCACTTGGTATTCTCCAGAAAAAGATACTAAAGTTGAGAGAATATCAAGCAAGAACAGTGTTATTGTGTCCCTAAAGGATGTTGCTGAGATTATGATCAATGTGGTGCCCGCGACATAAGAAGATAATAGAATCCACAACTATCTGATGACTGCTTTGCTCATTTGGAAGTCCAGATTAAGAACCCGGCAAAGCCTGGAGTGGCAATGCCAGTGGTGGGAGGCGAAGACAAGTATCGAACCACATCGCTTCTATCGGCAGCTTGTGTTTCTTGTAGGTTCTCATCACAGGAAAGTGTGACAGAGGAAGATAGATCAGCGGTTGTGGAGTATGGCACACTTGACTGCACCAGAAGATCCTCAGGAGGATAGGGAATTGTTTGCAAAAGATGAGTGATTTATTGAGGATAACAAATAATATGGACAGGATAACAAATAATATGGACGCTTAACAATTAGCTTCTAAGGGAATTTATCAATAATTAATTATGAACATGATTACGAAATATCAAGGTAAATAAAAGAAGATAAGGCTCGTTTGGATCCTAAGATTTAGATTTGAGTTTGATGCGAGAATGAATATTTGGTCCGTTGGAACTCAGTCTCTACTTTTTTGGAAGAGGTTGCGGGTTCAAATCTTATGAATAAGGATTGTTGATTAATAAAATAAAGTTGTTATGATAAACTTACAATTGAAATTAAGACCACAATGGGTTTTTCCAGTTCAAGAAAACTGTGCGAATTACCATATAAAATTGAAACAGTCCAGCCCTTGTTGAAATGACAACAAAGTTCCAGACAGCAGCATTAATTATTCAACAAATATTGCTCCAAGTTTTTTATCAAAGCTAAAGCAGACATTGTTGTCTTTGATGGCATGGCATTGTCTTCCACTTGAGACTCATAGGTGATCTCAATGCTCACCAGGGTCTCCTGCTCCTGAATTGGAGTAAGTTGGAATGTTGTTTTGTATGAAGAAAACCCAAAGGTCAGGTGTCCCCCTTCTATGACTTGCAGCCCAAATTTGTGCACTGACTCATCAAGCTCCACAATCTTTTCCTTCTGGTGACTCATCTTTGGTACATCTGACATTTTTCCACCGAAAAAAAAAAACAAAATATAAAATTCATTATTAACATTTGATATCATCTAATTTGAAAGATTTTTCATTCATAAAAATGTCATCTGGTGGCAGATGTGGATTAGGTCAATTGGTTAGAACGGCAATGACCTTTTTGTATGCCCAGGTTCGAATTTTCTCTCTGCAAATTAGAATGAGAAATGATTTTTGTACATCATTTTTCTCATGTGTGCACATGCCTATTTATTCCATCTTTTATCGGCGTGCATGGGAGAACTACATAGGGTGTGCATGAAAATACAAAAAGAGGCGTGGAAATCATTTCCCAACATAATAGTTTAGATTATCGGTTTGTGAAAAATAATGTCATATGGTGGAGGGAATTCAAAGAAGCTGTTCATACTCAAACATTGAAGTCCAAATACTTACCAGAGCCAAAACTGAAGAGAAGGACTGTCCCAATGCCACCATCTCCTTCTATCACTTCCACACTCTTGACCAAATTTGGGATGATTTTTGGAATCAAAAATCTCAAATCTTTTGCCAGAGCTTTCCACAAGGATTCAATCCCTACACCTACTGTTGTTTCAGTTTTAATTTCCTTGGCCATGGCTAGCTCTCAGATGCAATTTTTTAGTGAGAGATATAAGGGCCGGGACTGATATAACCGAGGCCATAAATATTGACAAGTAATTTTGAAGTGGCAAGACACAGCATCTTTTGAATACATGAAATTTCTGACATTGCTAGATGCTGTGTTCTTTCACAACTGGCTGGTTTCTGTATGGACAAAAAAAGTCATTTACATGTGGCATGCCCGATATGAATTTCTCAAGTTTGGTAATATATCTCTTTCATAGGACAACACATTTGGTAATATACCCCAGAGAAATATTATGGACTATTTATAATACATGTTGTGCTAATTTCCATTTATTTTATAGGTCAATTTGGATACGAAATTTTAAAAGCATGAATCCAGACTATAAGCTTGAATTGGTAGGAATAAACATGAAAAATACTACATACAATGTATTAATTTTGAAATGGTTAAACACAATAAAATTATATGAATTTGAATTTGAATTTGTATTAATTCCTCTCAATATTTATCGTAGTAGTCAAGAATTCAACTTTTCATAAATCGCACTTGACTATCCGTTTAACATGCATTGTGACACGTGATTTGTGTTGTCCACCTGCTAGCTAGGCTTGAAAATTCGCCACATGTGAGTGGGCATGTTGAGACTATGAATCTCATGTCGGAAAAAGAATGGGTCTTACATGTGCTTATAAGTAATTAGAGTACTTCCCATATTAACAATTGGTTTTATGGTGAACCTCAACTTTCTTCAGATTTAATGTTGGCACCATAAACCAGTCACTACTATAAATCTGAGTATAGGACACGGTCTAATCCGTGTCTAATATCCATCAAGGGATTGGTAAATTAAAAATTAATCAAGAGGAATTATTACTCATACAAAAATCAAGGTGATGAAAATAAGTTTCATTCGATAAACAGAAGCAGCGAGGCTGCTGCACAACACAATAATTCAAGAAACTTCCATCCACTGTCTTAAACTTTGCATCGTCCAAAATCAAAACCTTATTGGTAGCACAATTAATTGGCTTTAATTTGACTAAACACAATAATGAAGACATTAATTCTACTTAAGATTCTAACACATATTTCTCCAGAAGTTGAATGTAAGAAGTTACAGGCTGCATTGCAATCTCGCCCGTATTAGCTTCTTCTTTTTCAGTCTCGTATACCACTTTCATATCAACCAAGGTCTCCTGCTCTCCGATTTTACTCAGTTGGAAATATGTTGTTAATGCCGAAAAATTGCGCAGGGTTAGCGCCGGGCCTTTTACGACTTGTAAAGCATATCGATACTGAGACTCATCAAGTTCCACAATCTTTTCCGTCTGTACTCGATTGGATTCTACATGATCTGACATTTTGTTTCGAATTAACATCACGGTGTTGATTTAAAAACATATGCCAAGTTTTCTTTAGCCACAAAGCTAAAAAGAGTCGGAAAATCTATATATATGGATGTTTATTTTAATTAAGGTAGATGTTATTCGTCAATTGACATTCCCAAATTAATGCTTTATTGTTTCGAAACACCTACGGAAGGAGTATTAAACTACAAACTGAGAGTGTGAATAACTTTTCCCGTTCATTACCAAATAAAAGGAATGAATAGAAGCATCAATAAGAAATTCTATGGGATCATGTTGAAACATCTGTCCCATATCAAAAATCTCATAAAGTTAAATACCTCTTATATAGAATGGTTCCACTATTAATTGTATAGAGACTTTTTGAGATAAAACCCAGCACCTAGCAATAGGTGATTAAGTTGTGACAATATCGGTGTGATTAGTAGCGGGTCATTGGTCTCTGAAACTTTAATTTGGTATCAGAGCGGGCCGATCTTGTGGGCCCTATTGAACTTGAATTGGGACCATAAACCGAAACTCCGAAGTCCCGAGTTAGGACACCCTAAACCCCGAATTTTGAAGTCCTATGGTTAAACACCCGAATCGAATAAGGGTTACCGATGTGGTGTTGTCTCCACGTGTGGCCCACTCAAAAGTGGTCCCACGTGAGGGGAAGTGTTGAAATTTCTGTCCCACATCGGAAATCTCATGAAGTTAAATACCCCTTATATAGAATGGTTCCACTACTAATTAAGTTGGAACAATATTGATGTGATTAGTAGTGGATCACCAGACCGTCTCTGAAACTTTAACTGATCATATATAATTGTAGTTTTTGCACTCAATTATATAAAAAGGAAAGTGATTAAACTGGAGTACTCACAAGTGGCAAGGTTGAAGAGCAGAACGGAACCAAGGCCACCATCTCCTTCAATCACTTCAATACTGCGGACTATACTAGACATTATCTTTGGTATAACAGTAACTGCATCCTTAGCCATAGCTTTCCACAGGACTTCAACTCCAACGCCAATTGTTTTCTGATCTTGTTTCTCTTTGACAACCATGGTTAAGCTCTCCGATCGAACCTGAAAATCTTTTCAGATATGGAGCGATTTGAAAAATAATGTGATTGACGTACATGAATGAGATTACTTATTTATACAAGTTGAGAGGCATCTTTTATTCAGTAAGCCCAAACAATTCAGGAGCTGAGGAGCATTTTTTATTCTTTTTTTTTATCTGACATAATGGATATGCCACAATAATTTGGTATCAACTCGTCGTCCATGAAAGTTGAATCTAAGATCTTCAACTTATAAGTAAAGAGAAATATCACTAAACTGTAGTGTTGAGTGACATTTAGTTCAGTCTAAACTACAGATATTGTAACATAAATTAGAGGTGGGTATTTTAGTGGGTCTACCGACCAATCCGACCAACCCACCCGACATGGGTTGGGTTGGGTTCCAAACATTAAAACTTTATTTTTGGATAAAAACCCGACCACTTGTTCAATAGGTGGGTTGGGTTGGGTTGAAGTTTTATTAACCCGATTGAAACCGACATACCCGAATGACAATAAGTCTTAAACATACATGTATATTGAATAGATTTATACATGAAATTCAGTCAATTTTAAATGCACTTGTTTATTAATGCTTGATTTGAATAGTAAAATTTATGTATTAGTAACATGTAGTGATGTAACAACATTAAATTCACATGACTTAGGTATGGTTTGATGTAAGTATTGATTATTTGTCTTTCATACTTACATTATAAATAAGAATGAAACCAATTAAGCTCACCCCACCTAAGAATGGTTTGAGTGGGTTGGGTTGCTAATTTTCTTTAGTGACAATGGGTTTGAACAATATCAACCCGAGCCTATTAAGTTGGCCAACAGGTTGAAGTCTAACCCGACCAACCCACCCGACGTCCACCCCTAACAAAAATGGTCCAACTGCTCAGTGAATCCTTTTGGTTTCACTAATATTAAACGGAAACATTCCGATCGAGGGTTAGATTATGATATTGCAATTATTGTACCATACAAATGTTATGATATTGTAATGAATGAACCATTTAAATGTTATGATATTGTAATTATTGTACCAAGTTGATATATATACTCATATTTAAGTTATTTGAATTCTTTGATGTCCTTAATTATGATCGTAAGCATTTGGCAGCATATGGGTGCAGTTAGGATTTACATCATTTTTATCTTTTTGCGTTTCTGGTAGCATGATTTCTCTGATAATAATATGTTCATGCTTGGTTAATATTGGAGAGAATGGAAAGACTGGAAAAGAAAAAAGAAAAAAAAGCAGTTAACATAAAACAATGATGGGTGAGAAAATATATACTGTGGGCTTCACAAGTAAATTGAAGCTCTAATGTAATCACTAAAATAATTAGTCAATGCTAACAGCAAAGCACCTAAATTACAGTTCCCTTTCCTTGTGAGTGTGTACTACTGCGTACGACACACAAATCATCACATAACCCTCCTCCATTTGATTGTCGTCAAGGAACAATCATACAATTTGTAACAATCATTTGGAGCTTCAAATAACAGCAGCGGGTAATTCAGCCGATTCGTTTCTGAGGGACGGCAGCATGTCGTGGTGGTCAAACTCGGATCTGGGTTCAATATTTAATTGACATGCCGGTTATTTGATTTTGATCATTTTCAACATTTGAAATTTGTAAATTTCTCATTTCTACTAATTTCCCTAAGTTTTTTTTTTCCCCGCTGCGAAATTCATGAACAAAACTTTGAAACCCTATGTTAATATGCAAATAATAATGTTGGAACAGTAATGATTCATGGCCTATATCTTCTTGCAATCGTAGCATTTGGCAATGAGCTTTCAAAACCTTGCGTCTAAGCTGCATGAAAGTCTTTCTGTCCTTTAATTCCAGCTACTAGCATCATCATATATCATCACTATCGTACAGCATTGCAAGAACTTCAACAGTATATGATCAAGAAAGAGTCTTCACCGAATCATCGTCTATCATGATTTCATTATAAAGAAGTCGGATAAATTTGTTTAAGTCGAATAAATTTGTAGAACTTGCTCTTACAAAACTGGTTTTCAATGTGAGACATAGGAATTGTAATATTCCGCCACGCTTTCATATCCAATACAATACCGTTGTCAGCACATGCACGCTATTGACACTGGCTCGATAGCCCTCCCTAGGGAAGGTTTTCCTTCCTTTGATTTCGGTTATAATGAAAGGAAATCAAACTCTTGACCTAAGCTTAATGCTAAATTTTCTTATACGCACCATTATCACTTGAACTAACCCAGAGGCTTGAAGACAGATGTCTCTTGATCATTGGTTACTATGTAATCATTGGCTACTACCCAGATTGCCAATTTCTGATAAGTATTTTGCTAGCTTATAGTTCATCCTGCTCTTTGTTTCTCTTATTGCAACTGGAATCCTTGAACTACGAGCTGGAATCTAAATTTGCAAAGGATGAATTGGTTCTGCCAGTGCTTCAAGATGAATATGGTTCTCTTTCCAAGGGAGTTCATAAGGATGATATTAATTGAATAGGTTTTTGGAGGTCATGATCAGAGGTTGCAGACATTCGAACACTTGGTTATAAGAGTATCCATCTAAGACATTGCTCAGTTTGTTGCTGGAAATGATTGGCAGATGTTGTTATGGACTATGTGGTTAGAAGGGATTAGATTGGTTTTGAAAATCTTCAAGCTCATCATCTACTCTATGTGACAATTTATCTGCACTTCCTGAGGCATGAACTTATGCTCGCTCTACCGGGGCGTTTGTAGCTGCTTCTATCTCTAATTTGAGCCTCTATTTCCTTTACAGAGGTTGTTTCAAAGGTCTTGTCTTGGAGAATTGGTTCATGCATCTGTTTTAAAGGTTTTGATTTGCAGTAAGGCAATGGAACAAATTTGGAGTAAACGAACATCTAGCTATTGTTTCATCTTCAACATTTTGTGGCACCAGAATCTATAGAAAGAAAATTGAACAACAACTCATTAACGAATATTTAAACTCTGTTGTTGCTGCTCCATTATTCGGATGTATGTTTGCTTCATTCAACCTTGTAATTGGTTGTAGTGGGACTAGACCCAATATAGTTTGGTTGATTCCATCCATTGATTGAGGCTCCACCAGCTAATTATTCTCAAAGTCCCGCAAATCTTGGGAACTAAACAAAATACTTACCGACTTCACCAGTTATACTTCTTTCCATCGTAAAAAGCAAGTTTAAGGGTGCGAAATATTACTATATATTTTGGATGTCATTTCGATTTTCAACTTTCTAACGCCAATTTGTTGGAATAGAGTATAAATAAAAATAGCACTAAACTCACACAAAGTGGTGTTGTTGCATACACAAGAGTTTAAAACTCTCTAAGACTTTTGTTCACTAATGAAACGACTGGTTGACAATCACTACAAGGGCTTGTAGCTCAAGCGGTTAACATTGTTTTCTCTTGCACCTGAGATTCTATATTTGAATTACTCTCCCCCTCGCTTATATAAAAAAATGGTATGAACTAGTCTGATATTGGTTTCTGGCCTAATACCTTAAGCTTTTGACCTATATAAAGTACAAAACAAATATGTAGATTTGATTCCAGGAACTGATTTACTCCCAGGTTCAATTTATGCCTAATTGTCCCTTGATTAAATTTTAAACCCATAGAAAGTAGTATTCAATTGAATGCATGTCGTGTGGTTGACTTCACGAACAAAACATATTCCAGTGTGAAATTGACCAATGGGGCAAGTTGCAAGAATATACAACTCCATTGATGGTTGTAAACAAAAAGCACTACCAATTAACAAATAAATAAATAAGATTAAGGCAGACAATGCAGTTTCCACGGCCATTTTAGTGCAAATATGTACATTAATTTACATCACATGAATGAACCAAACCTTGTCATTATCATCAGAGACCTTTTCCAGTTGACTTTTGGCTTGAAGGGCTTACTGCTTAGGCACTTCTCACGACCCATTTAATTCGTTGCTTAGTTTACATTGAATCACTAAAAAAACTTATTGCGTGACGGGTTCTGCAAGTGTCCACTATTACATTCAATTCATAAATCGATATTGTACCAATTAACTTAGGTCCCATACCCTAGTGAATCACCGACTTTTCAATTGTAAGTTATTGTCGTACTCTTTCGACGTGAGATTCTTTGCATCGTTCTTGTATCAAGCCAAACTTCCCTAAAATTCATATATAACCAGATCCGAAAACAAAAGGGAAAAGAATAAAAAATTCGTAATGTCAATAGCTATTTCTCTAATTCACAATCACCAACCCCAAAGCATTGACCAAGATTAACAATTCCGCAAAGCATTGAAGGGAACCACGTTATATACTTAAATTGTATACTACTAAAAGATAATACTAAACTCCCACTTGATAGATTCTGTATTTATTTAACAAGATCAGCCAGAAAAGGAGAAGTTAAGCTGGCTATATATATCAACATTTCATTGGTGAGTTGAAGGAAAAAGAAAAGAAGCAATGGAGTTCTTAGGCAGCAAAAGTGTTTTGATCGTTCTGGTAATCCTTGTATCCGCTGCTGTTCTGGTACAATGTAAGAATGATCTTAAGGTTTGCTACGGCAAGAAAAGCCCGTGCTTTCTCAAGCAGGTATACTGCCCGGCGGAATGTCCATCCTCTTCGCCGACAGACAAAAAGGCTAAAATTTGTTATCTGAACTGTGACTCACCTATTTGCAAAGCTGAGTGCAAAGGTAAGGCTACTTCTTTTATGTGTTTATAATGTTATCTCTCATGTCATGCACTATTCGTTTTCTTTATCGCTTTGAACTTACATACCTAGGTTAAAATCGTTGCTGCTGACAAGGGTTTTTCTTTGTTGCTGCTGGTAATCATAGGTCGCAAGCCTAATTGTGAAGGTCCCGGATCAGCATGCATGGACCCTCGCTTCATCGGTGGAGATGGCATTGTCTTTTACTTCCACGGCAAGAAAAATGAGTACTTCAGCTTAGTTTCTGACCCCAACCTTCAAATCAACGCCCGGTTTATTGGTCTCCGCCCTGCAGGCCGAACCAGGGACTACACATGGATTCAGGCCCTCGGACTCCTCTTTGACTCTAACAGCTTCTCCCTTGAGGCCAGCCAAGCATCGGCATGGGATGATGAAATCAACCACTTGAAATTCACTTACAATGGTGAGGAGCTAGTCATCCCAGAATTCCAACTCTCCACGTGGCAATCTCCGGAAAATGCCATTAGAGTGGAGAGAACATCAAGCAAGAACAGTGTCCTGGTCACTCTGCCGGAAGTTGCTGAAATTTCAGTAAATGTGGTGCCTGTGACAAAAGAAGATGATAGGATCCACAATTATCAGATACCATCAGATGACTGTTTTGCACATCTGGAAGTACAGTTCAGATTCTACGGCTTATCCTCAAATGTTGAGGGAGTGCTCGGAAGGACTTACCAGCCAGATTTCAAGAACCCGGCAAAGCCAGGAGTAGCTATGCCAGTTGTGGGAGGGGAACACAAGTACAGAACAACATCACTTGTCTCCGCAGATTGCGCTGCTTGTGTTTTCACTAAATCCGGGAAGATGGATCAAACAGATTTAAGGGTGATGGATTACGGAAATCTTGACTGCACTGGTAATTCCTTCAGTGGGAATGGAATAGTTTGCAGGAAGTAATTGATATTGTTACAAGCTCAGTGAATAAGTGAAGATTTTAACTTCTCAGATGATAATTTAAAGTTGTGTAATCAAGAGGTTTCAAAACCTTCTTGCACTCATATGTTAATTAATACACATAATGCTGAAATGATCAGTAATGCCAATCTTCTTGCACTCGTAACATTTGACAATGCGCTTTCAAAACCTTGCATCCGTTTCCTCCAGCTACCAGCATCGTCATCATGTAGCATTACAATAATTTTAACGTAAGATATTGGAATTGTAACATATATATGCACTCTATTGAGTATTGACACTTGCTCGATAGCCCGAGGGAAGGCTTTCCTCCTTTGAGGCAGCTTTCATTTGCTGCTCTCAAGCTCTCTTGTTTTTCGGTTGTAATGAAAGGGAATCGAACCCTTAGATCAACCCAAAGGCTCAAGCTCTCTTCTTTGATGATGTTTCAAAGAGCTCATATACTAGCCTAACTTTTTCTGGTTTTCTAGTGCTCCTAATTTTTCTTTTTCCATCAAGTACGACTTGTTCTTCATTTACTCACAATTATTAGCAACTACAAGGAGCTGCTAAATTGCTAATAAACATCTACATCTACTTTCTATTAAACAAACTTCATACTAGTAAACCCAATTTTACTGTCTACTTTTTTTTTTTTAAATAACATCTACTTGTATCTTTCTTGTTCATTCCACTCATTGTTTTGTTATTAAGAATTAAAGACATACTTAATTGAGACTCCACGAGCTAAACAAATGTTAGGAACTAAATAAACTATTAACCGACTTCACCAGCTGTAGTTCTTTCCATCAAAACATGGAAATTTGAGCTAGGGTGCAGAATGTTACTATTATGAATGGCATTCCAATTTTCAACTCTCTTATGCCAATTTGTTGGAATAGAAAATAGCTCTCAAACTCACAGAAGAGGTGATGTTGCTTACACAGAAGGAGTTTTAAAACTCTCTAGAATATTGTTCACTAGTGAAACGGTCGGTGAGCAACCTAGCTATGCAATGGACTTGTAGCTCAAGTGATTAACTGTGCTTACTCTTGCATTTGAGGCTTTGTGTTCGAATCCATCTTTGAGTAGCATGCCTTCCGCTGTGGGTTATCAACCCACCCTTAGTACTGAAATGGGTACTTTACAAGAAATAATTACTTCTACCAAAAAGAGGGGTCTATAACTTCTATTCAAGTACTTATGTACCTGCCCGATTTGACCGATCCTGCTCCATTCACGACATTTGCATGTTTAGATGGCTACTACCGTACAATCAAGAGGATTAGCTGCCAAAGGTATCTATCCAGCAGTAATAGATCCTTTGGATTCAACATATATGAAAAAATGGTGAGCAAACCTATATGAATGTTAAGATCTGGTCTCGTATTGGTTTCTGGCCTAATACCTCAGGCTTTTGACCTATAAATTACAAAAAAAAAAAAAAAAAAAAAAAGTATGTTAGATTTGAATGCATGTCCTTTGCTTGACTTCTAGAAAGCAACTGGCCAATTAGGCAAGTTTGAAGAATAAGTATAACTCCATATCCATTGGTTGTACACAGACAATGCAGTTTCCATGGCCATTTTATCGGGTGCAAAATATATAGATAGATTACTTCACATGAATGAACCAAACCATGTTATTGTCATGAGACCTATTAATTCATTGCTTAGATCACATTCAATCACTAGAAAACTTATCGTGTCATGGATTTCTCAAGTACTCAATACTAAGTTTAAACCACGCACTCAGAACCGGCTTTGAGGGTATGCAAGTGGTGTTACCACACAGAACCCTGGAAATTAGTTTGGTGCATATATATATTGTAGAAGTATATTACTTATACGTACAATTAGCGAGCAGAATATAAAAACTTGATAGTTGTTATTTTTCCCTCTCAGAAACTTATTTTGTTGTCAGTCGAATACTATGCACTAATGGAAGAGAATTTTGTATGATAAGCAACTAGTTTGATTGGTTTAGCTGTTTTAAGTTGACCAATTTGGGCCCTTTTCTTTTGCACCATATCCATATTGTATGCTTTTTTTTTCGTTATTTATTTTGCAAAGCATCAAAAATTTGGAATGTAAAGATCATAAACTTCAAATATGTGAACGTATAAGATTTGGTTTCTATGTTTGTATTTCCTTGGTGTTTATATGTAGTAAGGTTCACTTTTTATCTTCACACATGGCCCTTTAAAACTCAGAATTGGTCTTGCACGGATCGATATTGTTCTCAACTTAACCTTAAATCTCATGTGTGAAGTTTTATCTTAAAACGCTTATAAAAAATAGTGAATAACATGCGTTTAAATTGTGAATTATGGCACTTTGAATTTTGGATCTTCGCATTATTCCTTTTGGGTTGCATTGAGCCAAACTTCACCAACAAAACTTGTATCAAGTTCAAAACAGATCCGAAAACAAAAGGGAAAAAAAGAATCAAAAAACTCATATTGTCATTCGCTATTGCTTTAATCACAATCATATCACCAAACTTATCCAAAGCATTGAAGAGAATCGCGTTTATATCAGCAAACTTAGGATGTATACTTGAAAAAGATAATACCAAAACTCCCACTTGATAGCATCTGTAATTATATAACAAGATCAACCAGAAAACGTGACGTTAATTGGGCTATATATATATCACCTTTCGTTGCTGAGGCATTGAAGGGGAAAGAAAAGAAGCCATGGATTTCTTAGGTAGCAAAAGGGTTTTGATCGTTCTGGTAATCCTTGTATCTGCTGCTGTTCTGGTACAGAGTATGCAACCTCCAAACGGTAAGCAACCTCCGAAGCCTCCAAACGGTAAGCAACCTCCGAAACCTCCAAATAATAAGCAGCCTCCGAAACCTCCAAACAATAAGCAACCTCCAACGCCTCCAAATCATAAAGTTTGCTACGGCAAGAAAAGCCCGTGCTTTGGGAAGCCAGTACAGTGCCCGCGGGAATGTCCATCCGCTTCACCGACAGACAAAATGGCTAAAATGTGCTATCTCAACTGTGACTCTCCTATATGCAAAGCTGAGTGCAAAAGTAAGGCTACTATTGTTGTGTTTATAATGTTTTCACTCTTCGTTTTCTTTTTGTTTCGAATGTACCTAGGTAACTTAAAATCATTGCTGACAATGTTCTTTTGTTGTTGCTGGAAATCGTAGGTCCCAAGCCTAATTGTAAAGGCCCCGGATCAGCATGCCTGGACCCTCGCTTCATTGGTGGAGACGGCATTGTCTTTTACTTCCACGGCAAGAAAAATGAGTACTTCAGCTTAGTTTCTGATCCCAACCTCCAAATCAATGCCCGTTTCATTGGTGTCCGCCCTGAAGGCCGAACCAGGGACAACACTTGGATTCAGGCCCTCGGACTCCTCTTTGACTCTAACAGCTTCTCCCTTGAGGCCAGCAAAGCATCAGCATGGGATGATGAAATCGACCACTTGAAATTCACTTACAATGGAGAGGAGCTAGTCATCCCAGAATGCCATCTCTCCGTGTGGGAATCTCCGGACAATGCCATTATAGTGGAGAGAACATCGAGCAAGAACAGTGTCTTGGTCACTCTCCAGGAAGTGGCTGAAATTTCAGTAAATGTGGTGCCTGTGACAAAGGAAGATGATAGGATCCACAATTACCAGATACCGTCAGACGACTGTTTTGCTCACCTGGAAGTACAGTTCAGATTCCACGACTTATCCTCAAACGTTGAAGGAGTGCTCGGAAGGACTTACCAACCAGATTTCAAGAACCCGGCAAAGCCAGGAGTAGCTATGCCAGTGGTGGGAGGTGAACACAAGCACAGAACAACATCACTCTTCTCTGCAGATTGCGCTGCTTGTGTGTTCACTCAATCCGGTAAGCTGGATCAGACAGATTCAAGAGTGATGGATTACGGAATGCTTGACTGCAGTGGTAATTCCTTCGGTGGGAATGCAATAGTTTGCAGGAAATAATTGATATTGCCACAAGCTCGGGGAATAAGTGAAGGTTTAAACTTCTCAGATGATAATTTAAAGTTGTGTGGTCAAAGAGGTTTGGAATAGAATCCACCTCTTAGTGTTGATTTCGTATTTCGTTTGTGTGAACTGTGAATTTCCAGAATTTCTTTCTTCAGAGAATTTGGCTAAATGTAGCCGTGTAATTTAAATTTTGTACTCACGTATAAATGAAAGTGTGCAGTTTATCGAAGAAGTTTAGTCTCACAAGAACTACCTTCAGAAAGTGAAAACTCACTTGCAATCTCATATCATGTATGCTAACTCAGATGCAGCAATGCAGAGATATATGACATGTAAATTTTGAAATGGTGGAGAAGGAAAACGTGGTTTCAGGAGATCTGATCTGTATAACTCGAGTTTTGAGATGATAATGCATAAAATGTTGATGGATTTGTAGGAGCATCAGTTCATACGAGATAAGGTTGGTGTTTTTAATACAAGCCTAGTTAAGCGAGTGAATGGCGTTCATAGTTCCTAATGTGGTATCACTAACTTGCAACACAAGGCTGCTCTTGCAGCTCTCTAATTGTCTTTTCCCAGAACTCAAATCTTAAAGGAAAATGTACCTGAACGATTTAGAAGGTATTCTACTGGTGCAGAACTAGCCAGAGGTCTCGAGCAAAGAGACATTCAAAAATGTCAAGGAATGAACTCAGGCAGAACTAAATATATGCTGATATAGCCAGAGGCATTTTAACATTTGTTTCCTAACATAAAATCGCACCTGTAATACCACTATGTATACAAAATTCTTTGAATTGTTTTCTTCCCCTTAGATCTGCTCAGCTAACCCAACAGAGAAACCTTACATAACTAGAAGACTTATTTCCCAACGGTTATTCCAAATCTTTTTGTAGCCATTTCATAGATAATCTTTCAGGAAGGATTCGGTGTTTTCTCCAGAAACAAGATTCCGATAACAATGTGGAAATAATTTAACAGACTATCAGAAATGCTAATTGAAGGAAAGGAAATATTCAAGAGGGTTGTAACTTGCAAGTGAGAAATTGGCTACAGAGCTCACAAACTCTGCTTATTTTCTGTATCTTATGAACAATGAGAATATATGTGAATACAATGACTTCAATTATACTTTAGAAGCATGGGAAGCTCTGAAACGCAGATGCATTTATATATCAAGACAACAACAAAATCCTTTGGCAGGTAAGGACCTGCAATTTCTGATGGATTCTGATTGGCACCCACCATAACTATATGGCAATAAATAGTGATACAAAAAATTGAGGTAATAAACTAGAATAATGAACTACGAAAGAACCTTTTCCCTCGCTGCAGCCAGAATGGCCGATATATTTTAAGAGGATATTAAAGAACAAGATTCAGATAGGCAAAGAATCTGTCACCTCATCTCCCGCGAGGATTAACAAGCTGAGAAAACACAGCACTTGTGGCAGCATCTTCTGCATCATTATCTGTGCCAGAGTGTCCCCCGTCAATCATGCTCACACTGTTATCAAATGGCTCTCCTTGGGTTAATTGGATACCAGGAATGTGGTTTGTGCTGTTATCGTCAGGTTCCATGAGTGCAGATGACGTCTCCTCGAGCTGAAGAGCGTATTCAAGATTCCACAAGACATCTCCCATTGATGGCCTGTCAACACCATACTCAGCAAGGCACTTCTCAGCTGTCTCCCCGAACTTCTTAAGAGAAGCTGGATTTACCTTCCCCGCCAGATTTGGGTCCATGATTTGGTCTAGCATGCCCTTCTTCTGCCATGTCATCGCCCATTCTGCTATGTTGACCTGCTCCCTTGGAAGAACAGGATTTAAAGCTGGTCTTGTGCACAGAACTTCCATTAGAACTACCCCAAACGAATACACATCAGATTTCTCCGTGAGCTGTTGCCTTCTGAAGTATTCAGGATCAAGGTAACCAAAACTACCCTTAACAGCTGTACTCACATGGGTCTGATCTAGAGCTGGACCTGCTTTTGAGAGGCCAAAATCAGCAACTTTGGCTACGAAGTTCTCATCCAAGAGAATGTTGGTTGTCTTCACATCTCGGTGAATTATGCTTTGAGCTGCACCAGTGTGGAGATAATGGAGCCCTCTTGCAGCCCCAATGCAAATTTCAAGGCGTAGCTTCCATGAGAGCGTTGGCAGATCCGTTCCATACAAATGGCTCCTGAGGGGTCCATTGGCCATGTATTCATAGACAAGAATCATTTCTGACCTTTCATCACAGTAACCAATAAGAGACACAAGGTGGCGATGGCGGAGCTTGGACAACATTTCAATCTCAGTTCGGAATTCAGCAAGACCTTGTTCGGATCTGGGGTTTCCCCTTTTGACAGCTACTTTAGTCCCATCTTCAAGTGTTCCCTTGTAAACCCTGCCAAAACCACCAACCCCAAGAAGTAGGCTCTCATCGAACTTGTTGGTTGCATCCAGGATTTCCTGGAACATGAAGAATTTTCCAAGATTGGAGGAAGCTAATGAAATGCAGCTAGCTGTTCCACTCTTTTGTGAAGTTGTAGACATTTTTGTCATGGTCTGAGAATTTCCATACAAGGGCAAGGGCAGCCATGTCGCTTGGTTAGTTGTCTTCGACTTGCGGGATGCCAAGCAGCAATAAAGGAAACCAAAAATTGCCACAACAGCAACAGATCCCACAACAGAGCCAACTATGATTCCTATATTATTCTTCTTTGAGGATGAACTAGGAAGGAGATTCCTCACGGATAGAGGCCCATCTAAGCTCCCCAACTCATTGCTGATCCTCATAATCTCCAACCCGTTCAGAATTGCATTGGTGATATCAGCCATTGAATCTGGACCAACACTGACAGTCAACGTATTTGCACCTTCGGTGGAGTTGGAAACAAAGTCTTTGTAATAAGGCACGCCCAAGTCACCAGTAATGGAAGAGAGGTCGAGACTCCCGAGCACATTGTCAGAATTTATGAAAACATTGAAAACAAGATTATTCAGAGCTTTGCTGACAATATCACAGAAATGTACCCGAACAAGATACATGAAATTTGGATCTACCGTAAAGACCCAAGTTATGTTGAAGTTCACATTGGGCACATTTGCATTTCCCATGGCTTCAGCAGTGGCATAGACCCAATTTGGAGCAATTTCGGGTGTGACAGCCTGTGGATATTTTATGCTTGCAGGGTTCACCGATACATTCACTGCAGAACTGTCCACATGGAGGTACTTCACATCATTCTCCCAAGTTCTTCCAAGGGTATCATTTTGAGATGTGAGCAAAGGACCCCCCATGTTTAACCGGTAAACTGTTTGAAGGGCAAGCTCAGAAAGTCCGCTAAAAGGGGCAGATGGATTTACAGCATATGCCTGGTCGGGGAGCAGTGCATCCGGAATAGAAACTACTTCAATTGCATTAACAAAAGCAACTGAATTGTTTGAAGGAATGAAGTTAAGAGTCAAGGTATCCGAAGTTACATTAATTGCATACTCCTTGAACATATAAGAACCGTTATAGTTCTTGAAAGTGAAGTTGTTCAAGAGTACAAAATTATCAGTAACTACAGTTATTTGAGCAGACTCCAAGTTTTGGCCAGGGCTTGTAAGAGGGAAAAAATAAAGGCGGACCCAATGCCGGCCTTCTTGCTGGATTTTGAATTTGTAAGAAGCTGTTGCCTTGAAAACTCGAGCAGATTGGTAAATTGGAGAAGGGGCATTAGCACTGGGGCTAGCAACTAAAGAATTTGCAGATTTTAGTACAAGGGAAGATTGTTGTGTATCGGGAACAAAGGTTCGGCCTTGGAATGTGACGTTTTTCGAAGAACCGCAGGCAATTAAGTAGTTATCGGCAGGAGTGAACGAAGCAGATGATCTATAACTCATGAACACAACAACAGCAAGAATCAAAGCTACCCACTTTACTAGTTCCATCTTCACCATATCCAAAAAACCAAGATCTTCAATGGAAAATGAGACCAAATCAATCAACTCAAGATCTAAAAACTCCAATCCTACAAAACCCAATTCACCAAAAACAAGTTCTTACAATCCCAAACGTCAAAACCCAAAACCCCAATTCTCCAATGAATCAAAACCCAAAACCCAAAATTTCAACTACCCCAGATCTATCCAGCTCAATACACAAAAACCCAATTGAAAACCAAGTGGTACAATCCCAGCATTATCAAATTAGACAAAAACATAAGCATTGCTCATATGCAGAGCATAGTACAACTTGCCTCACTAACTTCTCCAACACAAAAATACACAAAGATTTGAGCTTTTACCTCAATGGAAGTGAAAAATTGGAACAATCTGCAGCAGAGTGAATTGGGCCAGCGCCACAGAGAAATTCCAGTCGTGAGAGACTACGTGCACCCCACCATGAAAACCCATCAAGCTTCTGCCTTTTTAGTCCGGCTGTAACCATTAACCACCCTTTCCAGGCTGTTGATTAGGCTGTCATATGCAGTGCCCAAATATAAAGAGGACCCCACAAAGAAGAAAAAGAAAATCGATATGAAACTTAGAAAATTTTAAAATTTTATGTCCTTCCCATGAAACCAGCTGTTTTAATAGATATTGTGGTTTGATTTGGATGCTCAGAATCTTTGGAAAGATTGGAATATAATATAACAGAAAAAGCCATGAAAGTTGTGTAACTGAGGGTTATTGTTCTTTTTTGTTTTTGTTGTTTTTGTTTTTGTAGGGTTCATAAATATGGAAATGGAAGGGATTTCACAACTATTTTCTTTTTTGTTTTTTATTAACATAAGATTGAATAAAGATTTGAACAGAATGGTTCATGTGCTGGGACCAACAGGGCCACAGGCCTTGGGACCCCCATTTTACGCGGCTTAGAGATGAAGAGGTGGCGGTGTGTAGTGTTGATAGAAGTTTTGCTGAGCCTGCTTTTAAGGTTTTTTCACTGCGATTTGAGTTTCAATTTAGTAGAGATATTGGTAGCTTCGATTTAGTTGAGCTATGGATAGTTCAAATTTAGAGAAATATTTGTGAAAGCTTGAGTGAAAAGTATAAAATGACTCTAGTAACTAATTTTTTTCACTTGTTGTATGGCCACACATGGATTAAGGTTAAGAGAATACTCTTTTAACAGCAATTTCTATGAATCTCTGCATGAAAGATACGCATGATCTAATCCACATGAGAGAGGTAATGGCCTCGATGTACAGGATGGAAGCCTCCTTTACCAAGCTATCATATTATACACGCCAAACATTGCTCAAGAGTCAAAACCTACTAAGCCATGTTTGAGATTTCTTCAAATGGCTAAAGGTGTTTTCTGATTACATTTGACAAATATTTAGAAATGTGTTTTACTCATAAAAGAGTTTTATGGTAAAGCACTTATCAAATGTTTCTTCAAGAAGCATTTTCAAGTACTTTCTAAGAAACACTTAGATCTCAAAGAAGTGAAAAGTCCAACCAGGCCGAATAAGATTAAATCCCGCAGGATTAGCTAAACAATCCCATGATTCATAGCCCATGACTTGACCATGATACACAATCTAGTTAGGGACCCAGAACAATGTTTTTTTATTTTTCAAAGTCAAACGACTAATTGACTTGATCAGTCGAATTATGTACGGTTAATATTTGAACCCTAACTTTTGAATTATCATTGATAACGGTTAATTAACACCTCAATAAGCTATCATCGGCTCATTGCTACCATGATAAAAGGAGATTACCTTCTACCATGGGAAGTAATTCTTCCTCTACCAGAAAACTTTAGTTATTAAATTCTCATTTATTCAGTAAGTGTAACTTGGGTATAGGAGAGCCCTACTCGCACCACATTGGTATGATAAAGTCTTACTTGTCTTTTTTCTTGATTGCAGATATACAACAGACATTCTAAAGATTATGTGAAATTCATTCCCCACAATGAATTAAATTATACTTTAACAGTTTTGGGTGATTTTAATTACCACAAATACTTCAACAGTTCAACTCAATGCCCCATTGTCCTTCAACAAAAGCTCTCGACCGGCTTTTGCTCCTTTTCGACAAGTTTTGGACTTCAAAATTTATGTGTACTTTCTAATCCAGTTATGTCACATTTTTCATATAGTCATGTCACAGTTGTGGATTCAATGTCAGTTGTGTTTAATATCATGGTTATTGTTCTTAAACTTTGCTATGTCAGTTAAATTTAAACTTTGTTTAAATACAAGTTTTTTGTTCTCTTTTTATTCTTTTTTTCTGTCAAGTATTTAGATTAGCGGCCTAGACAAGTGGATGTTATTTGCTTGTCATACAATTGTCTATTATTCCATAGGGAAATATAAAAGTGGCCAAATGAAAAATATAAACATGGCGTCGTTGGCAAACCGTGTCATAGAAGATTTTCAATCTTTTATGTGACTATGGTTTTGTGTCTTGTTTGTGTCTTATACAACTGCATCACATGCATAATGGGCCTCACCATGAATCATAGTGACAATAAAATAATTCATTTAGTCCTTTTAATCATAGAATCTTGACTTTTGTAAGATTCCACCAAAAACTTGGGAAAAATTATGGTTCTAAAATATAGTTTATAATTTTTTTTTGGTGAAAAGTATAGTTTATAATATAGTAGCTATCTTAATAACCATATCCCTTTGTAATTTGAGTGGCAAGTGAGTATGGTCTTGTTTGTTAATTTTTTGTTTTAAATAAAATGATCTTTCCATAAATACACCACCAAATATGTGTCAAATTTTGTATCTAATACTCAATTAGAAGTTCTCCAATTAACTAAAGAGTAATATCATTAGGCTAAATCATTCTTCGTTTTTCTCTAGTTCATTTGGTATGCAAAGAATGACCACAAGACATGCATCAAGATCCCATGTCTATATTTTGGTGTGGCCAAGATTTTCAAGTCTCAATGGATATGATAGAATAGAAATGCACTACATGAGCATTATAAGAGTATGTAAAAGTAAGAATTTACAAAATATTCTCACATACTTTTGTAGTGCACATGTGATCTAATTCCTGAGTAACTTGGCATACCTTGAGACTTAGAAGACCCTTACCCATAAAGGGTTGCCAACAAAATTTTAAAAGTTGGTGATATTTTTTTTTTTTTTTACCAATGATATTTTTACACTAAAAGATGTGGAAAATTAATTGGTTTCGAACTTGCAATCTACGAGATTCGAACATAAAACCTCTCACTTACTAATGAACATAAATATCAATATGTCGTAGTACTAAGTGACAAAAGTTAGAGATTTTTTAGTATGTGCGTGTATTATTAGTGAATTCCTAATACTTGTCTTGTAAATCTTTATTATTATTTTTAAATTGAAATAATATTAAAAAAGGGAACCTCGACAGATTCTACAACCATACTGATCAAACTTTAACCTAGACATGATTAGACGTGAAAATTATTAAACCGAATACAAGAGTTCTTAGTTATAACCTAAAGAAACAAATTCATCTACCGTCATATTAGCTTCTCAAGAAATATGATTAAGAGTATAATTTAAAATTTGTTAAAAAACTGCCAAATATCTAGTAAAACAACAGCGATGTAAATCTCAGATTCAAAATATCTAATATATGATTAAGATTTAAAGCAAGGGAAGGAAACAAGGGCACCTTAGATCGAATCCATTTTTAAATATTGTGGACGACATCATCTGAGTGTCATGTGTGTGATGGTCATATTTCATACAGTGGTGGTAAACGACATCTCTAGTAAGTGACCAGTGATCACCAACGTCCCTATCTCTTTTATCTTTAATAGCAACTTTTTTAATGGACTTTTGTAGCAACTTTACCATTTTTTATCTGGTAATTGGATATATAGTTAGGTTATGTTTGATATTATTTTTTTTACTAAAAATTGTTTAATTTTAAAGTTAAACAGATAAAAAGTGTTTGGTAAAAATAAAATATGATGCTTATTTTAAAAGTTATAGCATTAAAACAGCAACTTTTAAAAACAATATGGAGGTTGTTTTTTAAAGCTGTTTTTATAAGCAATTTTTTTTTAAAATACAACAACCCAAACTGGCCCATAATACATATTATTAAACTCTTTTAGAATAGATGAAGGGATTAGCAGTGTAGCACGAATTATATAAGCTAGATCTCTCTAGGCCCTCACTCAAGAAAATAACATATAGTCATGGCATAAACTTTTTGAATCTTTTTCTTACCTGTGGGAAAATTAAAAAAGAAAAAGAAAAACTGTCACAAATATTTTATCAAATGTAAGTTTTAAAGTTTAAAGATCTAATGAAATTTATGTGAGAATTTTTTTTTAAATTTAAAAATTATTATATTTGAGTCTTATATATTGGTAATGTGGAAGAGTTTGATACCAAATGTGTAGGTAATGTGGATGCGTTTGATACCGAATGTGTAGGTAATGTGTATATAGGTTTGGATACCTATCGTAGAGGTGATATACATAAATTTGAGTTTTTTTTAAGAGATATTTTATTTTACCTCAAGACTAGGTTTTATGAAGGACAAACTGTTTCCTATGAATTTTTTATTTTTTTCCCTTATTTATTTAACAGGGTATATTCGTCACTAACAAAACATTCTACCCTAAAATAATAAATTCAATAGACATTAAATTACTAAAACATCTAATTTGTATTTTCTCTAAAATATGGTAGGTTTTATCTAAAATATGATGAGTTGACTACGTCTAAATTAAAAGACCCAAGAAATGATTTAAACTTAAAACACAGTGAATTAAATAATGTTCTTAGCAGTAAGACAATCCCCGAGCAAATCTTCTAGAGAGCGTACCCCTTCTCTCTTCTAATAAAAACAAAAAATCTAAATATAATATATTCCCAGAAGGTAAGCCAATCAGCTCTCACGACCTTGAAGTCGTTTTTACCACTTGACATATGTACTTAGCTTTAAAACACCACATCTCCAACACCATTGACCACCCACCCACGTCTTTTTTGGGTTGCAATTTTCTTTTTCTTGTCTTTTAAATTTAGGGTTTAAGATTTAGGAAGATAAAACTCCAATTATGAATGTAGAGGTAAAGCTCGATCCTACAAATATTTTCATATTATATTTGATATAAAGTGTTTGACCAATCAAAAATTAACAGGAAGAGTGCTTGCAAGTTGTGATCACTAAGCTAAATCTCAAAAGTACGTACTTGAAGTGTAATTTTCGTGCATGTATTGTTTAAAGTCAAAACTTGGTTTTGTAACTTAGTGGGAGTTTAAGACGACTTGATGATTAATAAACAGTAGTCTTAAACGTGTTTTCAATTGAAAAGACACGAACACATTTAGATACCGGCAGTCACGTTACAGAGGGTCCGTGAATAGAGGCGAACGGTGCGTATCGTCCACTTTCTTTTTAAATTCATTGAAAAGACATTGATCAATTATCAGACAAACAAACGCCACTCTGTCTGCCTTCTAAATTTGTCAATGTCAATGTCAAGCCAACAACTTAGACCACGTTTAATGGTTAGGATAAGTAGTAATATGAAATTTAGGAGAACAATTTATATAGAACGAGTTTACTTCGAGAGGGTGTCCCGATCCATTTATACATTGTCATGTGGAGAAAAACTTATATATAGCAATGTATCATTGGATAAGAGACCCTACGTAGAGTTGAACCCGTTCTATGTAAATCATTCTCAAGATTTAGAGGAGATGATTTGTAGGATTACTTATAATGAAAACTGAACAACTGCTTTCATTGATTCACAATTCAATGCTTAAGTTGAATTGAGATTGGGCTGGCAATCTCAATTCAATGCTTTCATTGATGTAGATTGGGATGGCAATGTCACTAACAGGTGTGTTCTACATCTAGAGATTTTACTTTTGTGGGAAGTAACTTAGTTATGCGGCGTAGCAAAAACAGAAAGTTCTGTCTAGATCTTCTGCTAAAGGTGAGTATAGAGGTATGACGCAAGGGATATGTGAGCTTCTTTGGTTACATAAACTCTTGAGATGTCTTGGTTTTGAACCAAAGGAAGCAATGAAATTGCATTGTGATAATAAGTACGCAATAGAAATAGCTAGTAATCCTGCATGATAGAATAAAACACGTGGAAGTTGACAGACATTTTGTTAAAGAGAATCTTGAAAGGAAGATTGTATCTATACCGTTTGTAAGTTTAGAGGAGTAGCTTGCCGATATTCTTACTCATGCGGTATGTAGTAGGGTATTTAGTGACTCACTTATCAAGTTTGGCATGTTTGATTTCTATGCACCAACTTGAGGGAGAGTGTTGGCCTGAGTCTTAAAATTGTAAATATTCTAGAAAGACCTTATTTTGGTAGGAATAAAATTTATTTATTATTTCCTTGTAAGACATGGTTTGTGTTTCTATATAAGTGTAAACCTTGTGAAATAATAAAAACATTGTAATATTTTAATGGGTAAATTACATTTTGCACCTTCAAGTTTGGATATCATTACAAATTCATATCTCATCTTTAAAACATTGCAATGTTATACACAAATTTACGATTTGATTGCAATCTCATGCATCTGTTAGTTGCTATATATGTCACACACCTTGCGTCGTTTTGTTACTATGTTGCATCTACATGCATGATGGCATGATGCACCCTCAAACAAAATGTTCAAGAAGAAAATCATTATGAGAATTGAAATAATGATTTTCTTCTCCAATCTCCAGTGCCATGCAAAAGCCACGTGGTTGACGTCACTTTTCATCTTTCTCATCCACATCCCTTTTGGTAAAATGTCAACATTTCCGATTAGGAGAGCACTTAATATGAAACATGTTCATTGTCACGTGACGTTCCGATTTAATAATACATTATTATATAGTGAAAAATTTATACATAATAATACATTATTAAACAAAAAATATCATATAACTGTGAATCTGTTTTATATAAATATTTCTTCCCAATTAGGGTTTATGTTCTGTGGGCTCCTCCCCTCGTAAATTTCTCTCCCGCTGATGTGACGCACACAACTGCTGCCAAGTGGAAAGTGGGCTGATTTACAAGCTTGTTTTCTCTTCAAGTTGGGTTTAGGGTCTCCTTTCCTCGCTCGACTTGAACACTTTACTTTAAGCCAAGCCCACCTTAGTACTCCAGCCCCAGCGGAAATTGAAGAGTGAGATTGAGTTGGACAATCGATACTAGAAGTTAGTTTGTAACATAGTGTTATCAGTTTTAGTAGTTGATGCTTTTATATAGCTGGTAATTGTGCATATGCAGTACCATTCTATTAATAACACTGTGTGGATCTGTTTGGTCCGACCACTGTAACCCCATTTCCATAGTCTCATTTGTTACATAAATGGTAACGATTGCACATAGTCTCATTGTGCCAAATGGTATAAAACAATTGATTATAAGAGAATTACAATGCTCAAGCAATACAACATGAAAAAGCATGGAATACTTCGTCCCAATTATTGCAAGTGTTTAATAACAAAATTTGTGGTACTTTAAGGAAACTTGCTTAGTTGGAGCCTAGTTAATGAGTTTTTCTTATAGAAAATAAATATGATGGGTTGGAGGTGAGAGAAAATGAATTTCAAGGAGGAAAGTCAAATTTTCATTAATAATTATAACATTAACTATGGTACTTGATTTAGTAGTTATTCCCACAATAATACTTGAGGTTTTGGCGTATAATTACTGCACATAAGTTTCGTACTAAATGGTAGTCTGGGTTTAAATAGCTCTGACACTATTTTAAGACAAAGCCGCACCAAACACCCTTTGACCGGATTATTAGTACTATCCAAAGGTGCTACACTACGTACCAAACGGTACTCCTATTTAAACTCTGGGCACACCTACCACTCTTATTTACAAAGTTGAACATAACTGATATTTTATTTGTGTTTAAAAATTATATGGTCTTTTCCACTGCATTCATATCTGAATTTTTGATTTTGTTACATTGAAGTTGAAATTGAAGCTCAGATCTGTTTGATTGCCCATGTTCTCCGTCGCATTCGTCATTTTGATTTTTGTTCAGCTTCTTGGAGCCCTGTATTTACAGAAGAGGAAGGGGGCTTGATGTGGACTGTGGAGGTAGAAGCAAGGGGACAGAGGTAGGGGGAGTAGCGAGTGGCGGAAGAGTGATTTTATAATTCTATTATCAAAATTCTCTGCCCAGGTGGGTGTCTCCAGACGAGTGATTCTACCATTCTGTTATAAAACACTAAAAATTAATAATAATAATAATAATAATAAACAAACCCAGCAGCCACTGTGCGAAGCTTCCCCAGAATCTCGTCGGCGGCAACCCCATCCCTCATCTGTATTTGTTTTGTAAAGTGATAGGCAAACACACGTTGGTTATTTTCGGTAGAAGAGGAGCCCGGCGTGGTCGTGGGCCTCAAATCTGACTTATAAATCTCGGATTTGAAGGTCAACGACCTAGAAGGCCTCACATGCCGACAACGCGAGGAGGAGAATATATAAGAGAGAGAAAGAGGAAGAGAGAGGGATAATTTTTGGCAGTGGAGACGAGATGAGGAGAGCCGCTGAAAATTCGGACGGTGGCGGAGGGTGGAGAGGGATAGGGTTTGGCTGGGGAAGATGGGTTTTGGGAAGGTCAGAATTTGGGTTTTTTTTCTCTTCATTATAAGTTTTTTTATAAATATTTTTTGGTACGTAAATTTGACATCATTACAGTCAATTTGTGTATGACATTAGCATATTTTAAAATAAAATATGAATTTTTTGCAATAATATTTAAATTTAAAAGTGGAAATGTAATTTATGTTATTTCACTCTCATAACGATTTCCTTCTCGAAAATTTTGTTTGAGGGTGCATCATGCCATCGTGCATGCAGATGCAGCAGAGTAACAAAACGACGCAAGGTGTGTGGGCTGCATGACTCTCCTCTCCAATCTCCAGTCTCCAGTGCCATGCAAAAGCCACGTGGTTGAACGTCACTTTCATCTTTCTCATCCACATCCCTTTTGGTAAAATGTCAACATTTCCGATTATAGAGCACTTAATATTTAAACTGCGCTCATCATTACGCGACGTTCGATCTAATAATACATTATTTATATGCTGGAAAAATTTATACATAATAATACATTATTAAACAAAATATCACATTTACATGTAACTGCTTTTTTATATAAATATTTCTTCCCAATTAGGGTTTATGTTCTGTGGGCTCCTCCTCGTAAATTTCTCTCCCGCTGAGGGACGCACACAACTGCTGCCAAGTGGAAAGTGGGCTGATTTACAAGCTTGTTTTCTCTTCAAGTTGGGCTTAGGGTCTCCTTCCTCGCTCGACTTGAACACTTTACTTTGCCAAGCCCACCTTTAGTACTCCAGCCCCAGCGGAAATTGAAGAGTGAGATTGAGTTGGACAATCGATACTAGAAGTTAGTTTGTAACATAGTGTTATCAGTTTTTAGTAGTTGATGCTTTTATATAGCTGGTAATTGTGCATATGTAGTACCATTCTATTACTAACACTGTGTGGATCTGTTTTGGTCCGACCACTGTAACCCCATTTCATAGTCTCATTTGTTACATAAATGGCAACGATTGCACATAGTCTCATTGTGCCAAATGGTATAAAACAATTGATTATAAGAGAATTACAATATCAAGCAATACAACATGAAAAAGCATGGAATACTTCATTCCAATTATTGCAAGTGTTTAATAACAAAATTTGTGGTACTTTAAGGAAACTTGCTTAGCTGGAGCCTAGTTAATGAGTTTTTAATAGAAAATAAATATGATGGGTTGAGGTGAGAGAAAATGAATTTCAATGATAGTACTAAATTTTCATTAATAATTATAACATTAACTATGGTACTTGATTTTAGTAGTTATTCCCACAATAAAATGTTTAGTTCAATATGTGTTACATTTTGATTTAAGCTACTATGTTGTTAAACCAAAATTTCTCATTTGCATATCACGTTACCAAACACACTTTTTAGCATTTGCTCTCTGAACCTGTTTTAAACTAAGCCACCATACACACTCTCAAAATCTTAGATATACAATTTGTTGGAATTAAACTCTAAACTCAACCCTAGTTGGTTTACATAGTTGTATTTGAGATAAATAAGAGAGTTAGGAGTTGTTTGGTACACCCTTGCCTAGTCTTATTTCAGATTGTCTTAAATAAGAATTTTAACTCATATTTATTGTAACGAGACTATTTAAATGGGACTAAATACCCTGTGTTTTTAAAAAGAGCTTGCTAAGTGGTGAGTGAGGTGCATGAGCACGTAGCAAAAATAAGAACGTCGCGAGACTCAGAGACTGGGGAGACTGATTTAAAGGTGAAAAGAACTTCATCGGGGAGTGAAATAGAACATGAAACCGTAAGCTCCCAAGCAGTGGGAGTTGACCGCGTGCCTTCCTCCCGCCCAACCTCTCCTTGGGTCAATTTCCCACCATGTCAATTTTCGTTCTGAGCAAAATAGGCAACCTCCCTGACTAGACCTCGCACCCCACTACTCCCGATGAATCTGCCCCTTTCCCCTCCCACCTGCAACCCCAACTTCGACCACTCCTCCCCGACCTTGCCAACTAATAGCTAGTGCAAATCAAGGACAAATATCGCAAGATATGAATATTGAAGAACAAAATCACAACTTAAAGAGAATGACTAAAACACCAAAACAATTGCAGCAGAGGAATCGAATTGTAGAAACTGGAAATTGCTGATAAATTAAATGAGAGGAATCAGTACAGAATTGCAGTGGCCATGGAAGGATCGAAGATGCTGTTGTGATATTGGATAAAATAAAGATAATAAACAATTGGGTAAGTGTATCTAGATGGTCTCGCATACTTCACCTGTTGTCGGTGGCCGCCATCGGATGATTGTATAACTCATCGGGTTGGTTCCTCTCACCATTGGGCTAATGCTTTTGTTCCTTCTGCGCCGACTTTCCGTCGTGTGCAAATGTGTTCTGCATCAGATCACCATCTTCCTTGATTAAAGGAAGATGATTGATTAGTGTCGTACGTTATTAGTGTAATCTCCTTAGATTTAAGGATTTGATTAAAAGCGTAGGTTTATCCGGTCACTAGAAATCACTGCAACCGGCTGCGCTCTTTCTTTCTATATGTAAGCATACTTGTGTACATTACATCAAGAAATACAAAACATTCATAATGAAGATTTTCTTCATGGTATTAGAAAGGTGTTCAATCTTAACTCCGACTCTAATTTTTCCGCCGTAAAATTATTTTCTTCAAAATGGCCGAGGAAGGATTTGTAAATTTGAGTAGGGAAAACTCAAATGCTCCCCCCTCAAATGTTACCTACTCGTAATTGAGGTAAACACCAACCAACGACATTGTGTTCAATTCTTGAACGAGTTTAATTATTTACCGTGGTCCCGAGTCGCTTCACTAGCCCTTGGAGGTAAGGAAAGTTCGAGCCGTAAATGGAGGCATACTGGAAGTTCCGCACGTCTCCTTGCCTTGTACAAGGATGGCTATGCAAGGATCAACTCGGGGTTATGTCTCTCTTACTTAACACCATGGAGTAAGCATATAGTCGAGATTTTCAAATTTCATTTCTAACTCCTCTCAAGAATTATGGAAAAGCTTGAAGGAAATGTATGGAAATCAAAACAATTATGCGCGAGTGTTCTAAGTTAAAGAAAGACACCACAAACCCTTCAAAGAAGAAGGCAAATCATTTGTTCAACATCTCGGGAAGCTCAAAACATTGTGAAATGAGCTAGGATGTGTATCTTCCACATACTACCGATCCCGCAGAATGTTACTCAAAAGAGCAGAGGAATACATAATTTATCAATTGCTGGGAAGTTTGAGCCCTGATTATGAAGACTTGAGAAGCCACATCCCGACAGAGTCAAGAGCCGCCTACCTTCAACAATGTCTGTGCTATCATTCAAAGAGAAGAAGCGCGAAGGAAGGTAATGAGCGTTGAGCAAAGCCCGAGGATGACTCGAAGTCTCGTGCGTATGTGTCCCACGCCAAGCATACCGATGCTAAGGTGTACAAGGGAAGGTTCCCACCCAAAAGTGCAAATATTGCAATGTTGTCAAGTATATCAAGATAAGTGGCTGGAACTCCATCCGCAGCTTAAACTCAAGTTCACCAAAGAAGGAAAAATCATACCGAGGTCTTCACAGCAGTCACTTCAAGGCTCAACTTGCTGCGCCCAACCTTCATCCTCCACATCCCATGGTCAATTGACTTTATGAACAATCGCTTACTTCATCAATGAGTTCACTAACTACTTACAAGAGGAAGTGGACGCAGGTACTTCCTGCCTGCCTATCATGAAGAAGACCAAATATACAAACATGTTGGGTAATTTTGGCCTGATTCCTTTCTAAAATCGTAGGGTACCAAGTAAGGAAGCACTGCATTTTACAAGCTTTCTCTACCGCTTTATTAACTAGTATTGAAACAAACATTGTTGGATAATTGATTCTGCACACTGATCATATGACAAACAAAAATAAAAAAAATTTAAATGGATTTTAAATCTTTTCAAAACCGTCACATGTGTCTCTGCTAAAATGGAAAACCGGTTCGGGTTTAGGCACATGAGAAATCAACCTTTTTCAACCAATATATCCTCCACGCTCTATATGTATCATCTTTTCCTTTCCAATTGTTGTCCATTGGGAAAATCACAAAAAATTTAAACTCGTCATGCAATTTTTTCATCCAATAATGTAATGTTTCAGGATGTTCTCACCAAGAAGACGACAGGAAGGGGGTCTTCATAAATGGACTTTATTATCTCGTGGCATAAACAACACAAAAATCAAGCCTGCAAGCCAAGTTAAAGTCCATAGATGAAAACCAACAGGCATAGAAGATTAGCTCACCCTTCCGAGTTTGTACCGTAAAATTTTTTTCCAAACATCTCGTGAGTCGCCACTGGGCTGTAGAAACGTGTAAAATTATCTAAATCCACTAGTTGCCATTTGGCAAATCCAAACTGGTGGACATGTAAACCATTTGAACTCATACACGCGGATGTGCTAGGGTCCAACTATTGAATCAATGGAAGGTTTTAGATATTTGGTTCCATTTGTTGATGATTTTACAAGAATTAGTTTCTGCCTATCTCGATGAAGTCAAAAAAGTGAAGTTTTCAATATTTTCAAGGATTTTCACTCACATTAAAACCCACAATCAAATGTCAAAATTTTCCGATCGATAATGGCACCGAGTTCATGTCAAACAATATGTTTCAATATCTAAGTGAACATGGCATCATCCATCAAACAAGTCAGGTAGGCACTCCTCAAACAATGGTGTTGCGTAAAGAAAGAACTCGGGATTTCTTGGAAAACCTGACCTCATGATACATATGAATATTCAAAGAGGTTCTAGTCATCCGCTTCCTTACGGCAACATACCTCATCGTACTCCAAGTTCGTTGTTAGGTTTAAATCACCCTATGAAGTGCTAAAAGGCAGAAAATTGAATTGACACACCTCAAGGTGTTTGGTCGTGTTTGCTACGTATCATTATTCAAGCCAAAAATCGAGATAAGCTTGATGCCGTAGCTTAATTAAATGTATATTCACTGGGTATTCCTCCACCAAAAGGGATACAAATGCTTTGATCTTGTCACCAAGAAATGCATTGTGTCTAAGGGATGCTTAAGACCTGAAGAACACAATCCTTACTTTGAGCAAACACTACAACCTGGGGAGGAAGTATTCAATGTGTTACTCTCGGCTCAAACCTTGCAGATCCAAGAAGCAAAGAAAACTCTACAACTAATCTACAAGAGTGGAGAACCCCAAGATGAATCAATCACTTCGAAAACTGGCTAACAGTTGTAGAAAATGGGAGACAAAACTCCAATCGTTAGCTCACGCATCAAGAAACCCTCCCGCAGCAAGAAAGCCTTTAGCAAAATTACAAGATTATGTGACTTATGCTTGAGGTATCCAATCACATGTAATTTTAATGCAATGTCCTCTTCACATGTTGCCTTTATAAGTGCTCTAGATGAGCATTGTGAACCAACGACTTATCGTGTAGCGCCTCTCCTTCCCCCAATGGAAACAAGCAATGAGAGAAGAGCTTAAGACTTTGGAAGATAATTGCACATGGAGCCTTGTTTAGCCTTCCTCAAGGGAAAGTTAAGGTCAGTTGGAAGCCGATGGATTTATAAATCAAGTTCAAAGTCGATGGTTCTATAGAAAGATACAAGGCTTGACTTGTGGCTCAGGTTTCACCTGCATTTTGGGTCGATTATAAAGAAACATTTGCTCCTTTGCCAAGATGAACACCGTGAGGGTTCTTCTCTCTCGGGCGATAAATAATGGATGGTCCCTCTATATCAAATGGATGTAAAAATGCGTTCCTTCATGGAGAACTTCAAGAAGTCTACATGCAACCTCCTCCAGTTATGGTCCACTAAAGGATAACTCGGTTTGTAAATTGCATAAGGCAATATAGCGGTATGCCAAACTCGGGCCTGCGGTCGACAAAGATAGGCTTCAAACACGTAATGCTAATTCTTCCCCGTTTGTTCGCATTTAATGAGAAAGGGAAACTCGCGGGTTTTCATCTATGTTGATGATTTGATCATCACTAGATAATGTTGACGAAATTCGTACACCTAAAGCATACACTACATCAAACTTTTGCAATCAAGGACTTTGGGAAAATCAAGTACTTAGGAATAGAAATGGCAAATATCCTCCAAATGACCTGCTTATTCATCAACAAAGTATGGTGATGGATCAGGAAGAAAAAATGCTTGACTGCTCCACCATACCCGTTGATTGCAAACCGAAGCTCAACATTGATGGAGAGTCATGACCGGATGTGAAACACTATCGAGACTCAGTGGGAAAGACCATCTACCTTACAATCACTGACCGCATATCACCTATAGCCGCATGGTTAGTCAGCTTCATGCATGCACCCACTGCGGCATCATATGCATATTGTTAAAAGAATCTTGCGCTATCTCAAAGGTTCCACTCTGGCCGAGGAATTATTATGATGAATAATCGGGCTTCATCATATTTTGCCATACCGATGCACAAGGTGAAAGAAATGGATAGAAAACTACAACTCGGCTACCGTACATTTGTTGGTGGAAATCTCACAACTGAAGAGCAAACAACAAGTTGTTGCTCGCTCAAGTGCGTAGGTCAACACGGCAATGAAGGCCACAAATGCGAATTAATATGGCTTAAAGGTTTGCTTTCGGGACCTAGGCTTCCTAGCTCGCACTCCGATAGGAGCATATTTATACGACTTAGTTAGCTTGTTTTCTTGCATTTACGTAGTTAGTTATTGTTTATTATAGGGATTTAAGCTATTTTCTGTGTGTTTGTAGGTTCAAATGGCAAGTGAAGCAAGAAAGTGCATTTCTTGGGTGCATTTGAGAGCAAAATGGAGCTTAAATGGAGTGCATGTATATGGAGCCTGTGGAATGGACGAATTGGGAGCTAATGAGGCTAGGAATCTGTTTTGAAGATGAAGAAATAAGTTTAAGACAAAGAAGATAAGGGAAGAGCAAGTAAAACATGGAACATTATCTCGAACATTATCCTTATCTTATCCTTATCTTATCTTATCCTAACCCACACCATCAGCTTTCTACCTAATTCCAACAAGAAGGGGGAGCATTTGATAATTTGACTGCTTGAGGACTTCAATTTATCATAAAAGAGTGGAGATAGAAGCTTGCAGAAGACAAGTACATTGAAAAGGTAGAATCCGAGTGGAATTCTGGACAAAGTCATGCATAATCGCCAACTTTTGGATGTAGCACCCAGAATTCCTCAGAACGAATTACGTGTCGGCCATATGGTTGGAAATATCTGGATGTCTAGTTTCCATAGGGATTTTATAGGATTGGCATTATGATACTTATTACATTTTATCATTGTTTTAGTGACTCGAAGGTTGAAACAAAGAAAAGAGTCCTACTCGATTTACTTAAGCAAAGATAATGTGCTGGTCTGCTTGTGCGTGTTTTTGACCTTAATTCAGATGGATGTAGAAGTTTGACGAGGTCTAAAATTCTCTAGAAAAACTGTGCTTGATGATGTAATTAGTGGGGACGCACGTAATAAAAGAGAATATAATCTGGGAGAGCACGTAGGGAAGGCTATAGTCGTAACCCAGGATTGTGCCGAGCTTTCTGAGTGGTTTAGGTGTATTCTATCTATGTTTAGTTTTTGTTTTTGTTTCATTGTAATTATGAGTAACTAATTTCTTTTTAGCTGAGGCTAATCTAAAGCCATGAACATATATGTGATATGAATTGATTACATCCAAATATTGTTTCATAAATCGTGAATCCAATTTGCTTAACCGAGTTATCAAAACTTATTCTTGTATGTGGGTTTGGTGGGTGCAAATTTAATTTGCTTGTGAATGAATTTGATGCTAGAGTATAAGGGACTTCACCTAATAGTTAGAAGCTTATATTCACAAGTAAAGGGAGGTTACCGGTCACGATCGTGTTAAGTGAATTCCTCGGGTAGGAGTGTCATGCTATCATAGTCACAATACCCTGTCAACGCTTATGGTTTTCATAGAACTTAATGATCTTTGACATGTATCTCTAGTATGTCATTATATAGGGAACTTGATAAGAATAATTTTGGTTGTGGCGCTACGTCCATCTAATGAATCTAGGAAAATCAAGGTTGGGTTTAAGCGCCCCAATTAATCCTTCGGGTGTCAGATTCATGGTTTATTGAAAGAATAATCCTGGAGATTGATTTATGTTGCATATATGTCATGTGTGGAGAAGGACCTCTTAGCTATCCATTCACCCATTCAATTCACTCAATTTTGTGCATAATTGAGTCTAGTTTACAATTCCGTTTGTTAAGTTTAATTTCGTTCAAACCAATCCCCTTGCTTTTAAATTGAGTTAGTTTAGTCTTAAATTGGCCAAAACTTGTGTTTTTAGTCTGAGTCAATTTGAGTCTTAAATCTGTCCAAATCAATCTTGTGTGTTAGTATAGAGTCTAGTTTAGTGTTTTTGAGTCTTATTTTAGTTGATTAGCATCCCTAGTTAACTCTCGGGTCCGTAACGATCCCTACTTCTGCATATTTACAACAATTGTCAACAATAGGTTTAATTCCAAAGTGTCAAGTTAATTTTCACATCAAATTTTGGCGTTGTTGTCGGGATTAGCAAATTTGCTAACCTTTGTTTCGTTGTTTTTGTTTACCTTGATTTCGAATTTCTTTTGTTTTCTTTGTGTTAGGTACTAGTTTATGACTAGAAGTTCAACCTGGGCTCGAAAGCATATTTTAGAGTTTGACGACGATTTCGAACGAAAGCCGAGAAGAAAAAGGAGGCATCCAGACCAAGTTCACCTGGGCTTCTAGCTCTCGAGTCCGAATTTGAAGAAGCAGGAGGGAGGAATTAACTAGACATGGCCGTAGATAATCGCACAATTAAAGAGCTTGCTTCAGTCAATCAAGTCAAGTTTGTTGCATCACATTCCAAAATACCATGTAATGCCTATGGAAGATCCAAACAAGCATCTTAAGGAGTTCGAAATGGTGTGTTCAAGATGACACCCATCAATGTTGATGGGAACATTTGATGATGAAGGCCTTTCCATTCTCTTTGGAAAAAGGCTAAAGATTGGCTAATATGAATTGGCACTGAACCGTTACATCTTGGGAAAGCATGAAAGAGCGTTTTAGAGAAATTCTTCCCAACGCTGGGCAGAGTCATTCTTTGAGGAAGAAAAATCGCGGGGTATTTAACAAAATCATGGGGAGTCGTTTCTGAAACCTCTACTATGAGCATTTTAAGGCGTTAGTTGCATCTTGTCCACAACATCAAATGAAAGTAAGAACTTCTTACTTCAATATTTCTACGAAGGACTTCTTCCAATAGAGAGGCAAATGCTTGATGCTCAGCGGAGGCGCTGGGTTTGATAAAACAACGTGGTCGCCATAAGATTCAATTAAACCGGAGTCTTGAATGCACAACAATATGAAGGTGTTGGACAAAGGGACACCCCACGGCAAGAAGTGAACGAGGGGTAAGTTCTGGGCTTCCGATTTGCAATCTCAAATAGCAAACCTCACTATGGTGTCACGTATGGCTGAAGGAATGAAGGTGCAAGTGACCAAGTATATGTGGCGTGTGCTTCATGCAAGGTCATCCTTCCGATCAATGTCCTCAACTGATAGAGAATGGGGATGGGAAATTGCCAATGCCATTGGATATCAAGGCCAAAATTAGCCAAGGAATGATCCATACTCAAACACTTACAATCCGGCCGGAGAGATCACCCAAATTTCAAGTGGGAGGGAGCCCCAATGTACCCCAACAACAAGGGGAGGCTTTAGGTAGCAACCCAAGGCTTCTACACCATGCCATATGTTCCAAATCAAGTCCAACAACAACCTGCCCAAAATACTAGGGTACGTCTCTTGAATAATGCTACACTTCTTAAGTTACTAACCAATTTGTCTCAAGGGCAAGAAACTCAAGCTAAAGAGGTGGGCGACTTAAAGAAACAAATCGCGATTTGAGTTCCCGGGTCGGGCGCAGAGAACAAGGCAAACCGCCTAGTTCACCGCCAGAATCCAAATGGAGGATTTGAAACCGCCAAGGCCATTACATTAAGAAGTGGAAAGGAGTTTGAATGACCCTACATCATCCAAACAAGGCCTCGAATGAGGATGAGAAGATGCCGCAAGAAGAGGAACAGAGCAAAACCCACCTTACAAAGAACACCAATCAATGCCGCACCCCTAATGCTCCAAAACATCCCAAACCACTAAGGTGAGTCCAAATTGAATTTGTCCAATTCCATTCCACTAAATGTGCCTTCCCTCACAGGTTTATGCAATCAAAGAAGGAGGAGGCAGAAGGATATTCTTGAGACATTCGTCAAAGTGCAAGTCAATATACCTCTTCTGATGCAATTAAGCAAGTCCTACAGTATGCCAAGTTTTTTAAAAGAACTTTGTACAACAAAGCAGGGAGAATGTCGAACAAGGAGGTCCGTGCAAGTGAAAATGTCTCTCGCTCGCTTGCTGAAATACCTCTAAAATGCAAAGATCCGGGTAGTTTTACCATTCCTGTTATTGGCAATACAAAATTCGAGCACAGCTGTTAGATTTGTGTGGGCTTCAATTAATATCATGCCATACTCAATTTATGCATCTATGAACTTAGAGAGCTTAAAACGATGGTGTTATCATTCAATTAGCCGATCGTTCTAACGCATATCCAAAAGGAGTTTTGAAGATGTTTTGGTGTGTAGAGATCATTCGTATTCCCGTCGATTAAGTGTGTTGAGATGGGAGGACTACCCCATGCTACACCATTGCCAATTTTACTTGGGCGACCCTTCATGAAAACAGCTCTAACGAAGATTGATGTATTCAAAGGGACATTGTCAATGGAATTTGATGGGGAAGTTATTGATTTTAATATTTCTGAAGCTATGAAATACCCTATTGATGATCATTCTTGCTTCTCTATTGATATTGTGGATTCTTTGGCGCAGGAATTTCTTAACACTTTAGACCGAGATCCCCTTGAAATAACCATTGCAGAGGGATTGGGCTTAAAACCTAACCTGGCCATGCATGATGAAGATGTAGCCGAGATGGTGGCTGCCCTAGGGGCATTGCCACAACAGCATGAAGTTAAATCATTGCCGGATCATTTCAAATATCACATTCCATTCAAAGATCCAATACCGAAATTTCGAAGAGCATAATGTGGAGGAAATACCCCTCCAGGCCGTGGGCTCCAATGAAGCTTAATTGAAGGTATCGTCCGGCTGGAAGACGTTAAAGCAAGCGCTTCTCGGGAGGCAACCCATGCAAATAAAGAAGACCTAGGACCCTCCGGCTTCAAAAACCAGATTTGCGTTCCTAAACCCTACTCTTTATTGCTTTTACTTTGCCATGTTTGTCATGTTTGTTAGTTGTGTCTTTTGCTTGCTGTTTATGAGTCTATGTTTTAAACATTGAGGACAATGTTTGATTTAAGTGTGGGGGGTAAACAGATTGTTTTTCACTGTTTTTCATACCCTATTTTCGGATTTTTACCACCTATCACTTATAAAAGTTGTTACTCACTGTTTTTAAGTGTTTTTAGTGTGTTTTGAAGTGTTTTTGTGTCATATAACAGAAAAAGAAGAAAATTTTCAAAATTTTTTGAAAAATACCAAAAAGAGTTGTTTTTAGAGTCGTTTTTATGTGTTTGTGTCTTAGGGTACCTTCCAACACAATGATGAGGATTTGGTTTTTAAGTGCATGACTGTTAAAGAAAGTTACAAACATGGATGGAAGTTCGTTATGCTCTTTGGTTTATGCTTAGTTGTAGTTCTCATTTACGAATTCACATGTAATCATAAAAGGAAAAAAATCAGCTTTTGTAACATGCTTGAAGGAAGAAACTCAAATTAACACTACAACCTTGTGAGACTTGAGCCTAATCATTGTTTGGAGAGTTATTAATCTGTGATTCTTGTTTTCTTAAGTTGTTGCATGATCTCATTATTCTTTGCTTGGTTGCTACTTAGACTACTTCATCATTATTAGTTCCAAATGCTAGAACTCATGTCATTTTCGTTCAAAGCGTTAAAATTGGTTGCATAACAATATAACAAGATGAAGGTGTCTAGATAACCACCATAGCCAAATGGCCTTTTCCCCTTATATCTATATTGTAGGTTTAACCCCTTTGAGCCTTATAGCCTATTTTCTTTGTTAACCCACATTATCCCTACCTAGCCTAGTATAGGAAAATCCATACCCTTTTCTTAAAGAATAGTGGAGCATAACTTATTGGGAATTTCGTTTGACCTATGGTTAGTAAAGTTCAAGTGTGGGGGAGAGGTTGTTAGTTTTATTTTTCCATGTATCCAGTTTTGCCCATTCGAAAAAAAAAAAACAAAAAAGAATCGAAAAAAAAAAGAAAAAGAAAAGAAAAGAGGTGATTTAGTTTGTTTTTGTTGATATGGAGTGTTGAAGAAGGGTCCATAATGTGAAACTTGGCCCTATATAGTGTTTATCTCTCCTCTACGTTTCATCAGTTGGGTTTTGAGGTCATATGTTGGATTCAAGGTCTTAACATCATCATATCGCTCTACTATCTCTTTAAGAATTTTGTTTATCCTTATCCTTTCTTTGTTAGCCCCTACCTTTAGCCCAGTTACAACCCTTGACCTTTGTCTTGATTGTTATGTATTTCAATCAACGGAGTCTGAATTTGGTATGAGCATATGGAATCCCTGGTTCTTGCATCTAAGTAGTGGCATTCCGTTCATGAGATCATATTCATATACATATTAATAATTCCAGAAAGTGCCTTCTTTGTTATACTTATGTGAGTGTTAGTCTACATGTTTACATCAATCTTCTCATATATACCTAGTATAGGGAGTGTAGTCAGAAAATCTGTGTGAAAATTGAGTGCATATCCAGTGAGGAATTGAGGGATTCTCTAAGGCATGTTACTACATTCAAAATGTTGTTTTAATTGATTAAATGCGAGCTAGTGAGTGGTTGCTGTGATTAAGTATGTGCTCAAAGGTAAGGATGGCTAAAATCTGTGTAAGTAGTGATTTTTAACATGTCATGTTTCGTTGGAAATCCCTGAGGCAATTGTTGCAAGGTTTAGGTTATGTTTTGTTTCTTTGTTTTGCTCGAGGACTAGCAAAAGCTAAGTGTGGGGGAATTTGATAGGAGCATATTTATACGACTTAGTTAGCTTGTTTTCTTGCATTTACGTAGTTAGTTATTGTTTATTATAGTGATTTAAGCTATTTTCGTGTGTTTGTAGGTTCAAATGGCAAGTGAAGCAAGAAAGTGCATTTTGGTGCATTTTAGAGCAAAATGGAGCTTAAATGGAGTGCATGTATATGGAGCCTAGGGAATGGACGAATTGGGAGCTTAAATGAGGCTAGGAATCTGTTTTGAAGATGAAGAAATAAGTTTAAGACAAAGAAGATAAGGGAAGAGCAGAAAACATGGAACATTATCTGGAACATTATCCTTATCTTATCCTTATCTTATCTTATCTTATCCTAACCTTATCACCATCAGTTTCTACTTAATTCCAGCTGCAAGGGAGACATTTGATAATCTGACTGTTTGAGGACTTCAATTTATCCTAAAAGAGTGGAGATAGAAGCTTGGAAGACAAGTACATTGAAAAGGTAGAATCCGAGTGGAATTTGGACAGTGCTGTGCATAACTGCCAACTTCGACAGAGCACCCAGAATTCCTCAGAACGAACTACGTGTCTTGCCATATATGGTTGGAAAGCTCTGGATGTCTAGTTTCCATATAATTTTACAGATTGGCATTCTGATACTTATTGCAGATTGTATCACTGTTTTAGTGACTGAAGGTCGAAACAGGAAAAAGAGTCCTACTCGGATTTGGTTTCAAGGAAGATAATGTGCTATCTGTTTGTGCGTGTTTTTGGACTTAATTCAGATGGATGTAGGAGTTCTAATGAGGTATAAATTCTCTAGAAAACCGTGCTTGATGATGTAATTACTGGGGACGCACAGAATAAAAGAGAAGATAACGGGAGAGCACAGAGGAGGGCGAGAAGTCAGAAACTGAGGATTGTGCCGTAGCTTTGGAGGGTTTAGGTGTATTCTATCTATGTTTAGTTTTTGTTTTTGTTTCATTGTAATTATGAGTAACTAATTTCTTTTTAGCTAGAGGCGAATTCAAAGCCATGAACATATATGTGATATGAATTGATTACATCCAGTTATTGTTTCATAAATCGTGAATGCAATTTTCTTAACTGAGTTATCAAAACTTATTCTTGTATGTGGGTTGAGGGTGCACACTTAATTTGCTTGCATGAATTTGATGCTAGAGTATAAGGGACTTTCACCTAATAGAAACTTATATTCACAAGTAGTGGAGGTTGCTGGTCACGATCGAGTTAAGTGAATTCCTGGTAGGAGTGTCATGCTATCATAGTCACAAATACCTTGTCAACGCTTATGGTTTTCATAGAACTTAATGATCTTTGAGATGTATCTCTAGTATGCTGTCATATATGGAACTTGATAAGAATAATTTGGTTGTGGCGCTACGTCCAATTCAATGAATCTAGGAAAATCTGAAGGTTAGTTTAAGCGTACCTAATTAACTTGGGGTGTTGAGATTCATGGTTTATTGAAAGAGTAACTGGAGATTGATTTATGTTGCATATGTGTCATGTGTGGAGAAGGACCTTCTAGCTATCCATTCACCCATTCAATTCACCAATTTCGTGCATAATTGAGTCTAGTTTACAATTCTGTTTTGTTAAGTTTAATTTCGTTCAAAACCAATCCCTTGCTTTTAAATTGAGTTAGGTTAGTCTAAATTCGTCAAAACTTGTGTTTTCTAGTCTTTTGAGTCAATTTGAGTCTTAAATTTGTCCAAATCAATCTTAGGTGTTAGTATAGAGTCTAGTTTAGTGTTTTTGAGTCTTATTTTAGTTGATTAGCATTCCTAGTTAATCCCCGGTACAGAACGATCCCTACTTGCATATTTACTACAATTGTCAACAATAGGGTTTAATTTGTGTGTCAAGTTAATTTTCACATCATGCACCCATGTCTCTTATGTACGACAATCAGGGAGCTATTCACATTGCTGCAAATCCTGTGTTCCACGAGAAAACTAAGCATATTGAAGTGGATTGCCATTTCATTCGAAATCAAGTTCAATCTCAAGTTATCAGCACCGTGTTTACGAGAAGTCGTGATCAACTCGCAGATCTTTTCACCGAACCATTGTCATCTGTTCATCTTCATCATTTTTTAAGCAAGCTTGGATCTACTAACTTACTAGATCCAGCTTGAGGGGGAGTGTTGAAATAAAGATAATAAACAGTTGCAAGTGTATCGGGATGGTCTGCATACTTCATCGGGTTGCTGTGCTGCCATCAGGATGATTGTATAACTCTCATCGGGTTGGTCCTTCTCTCGTCGGGTTGGTTCCTCTGACCACTGGGCTACTGCTTGTTCTCTGCTGCGCTGACTTTCTGTGTGCAAATGTGTTCTGCAGTCTGTATCAATCATCTTCCCTTGATTAAAGGAAGATGACTGATTAGTGTCGTGTATCGTTATTAGTGTAATCTCCTTGATTTAAGGATTTGATTAAAAGCGTAGGTTTATCCGGTCACTAGAAATCACTCTGGTAACTGGGTTGCGTCTTTCTTTTCTATATGTAAAGCATACTTGTGTACATTACAGATCAAGAAATACAAAACATTCATACAACTCTCATGGCAGCCCACAACGACTCCTTTCGCCCACTCATTTCTCTCCCTGTTTCGTTAAAGTTGCTGCAACTCTCCATTTTTTTTTTCCTTCAATTTTTTGTTAATTTTCTTGTTAATTCTTAGAATTGTAATTTTATTAATGTTATATATATTAAAATAATGCTAAAATAAATAGCCAATCACTATTTTTATAGTCCAGTTTCTTAGTTCGACGCATCACCAAACATAGGTCAGTACTTCGAGCTTAAGCCAATTCAAGAGAATCCAGTCCAGTCCATGACAGTCCGACGTGCCAAATGAGGCATTAGGGTTGGTTGTATTTAGTTAGCTATTCTTTATGCCTCAAGTAATAGTGATACTCGGTTTTAATTACTAAGGCAATAAATGATTCTTGTAAAGGAAGTAATCTTATGGACTTTAGTATTCTAGTTATAGGCTCATTAGGATTTCTTGAATCCGTTAGTGGGTAGGATTCTAGAAGTATTGAGCACTATATGAGGTAGAGGCGAATTCCCACCGTGGACCCGTAGGACCCGGCCTTTTTCAAACGGTCCGGGTTAGGGCTGGTTCCACTTCTAAGAATCTGACAACCCGTCCCGCCCCGTTTAAAAAACAAATGGGTCTAGTCCGGTCCCTCCATTTTTGGGTCCGGCCCGGCCCGTGCCCACCCCTATAATTAATTGTTTCTTATAAGAAATAATCCTAGATTTAATAAAAGGAGAATAAAAGCAGAGACAGAGAGGGGAACTAATTAAGGAATTAATTCTGAAAGGAGTGGGTTGTGTTTATAATTAGGGAATAAATTATATACGCCTTTTTCAAAAGAAACCTCTCCTTTAAAACTCTGTTATTTCATTAAATAAAGTTAAAACGTTGTCGTTTGTTTCAGCTCTTCACGAGAAAATAGGTTTTCTTCCACGAGACTTCTCCGCCGCTTCTTTGCAAGTTTGGCGCCACCACAAGTAGCATGAGCCAGTCACTGATTCGCCGTATCTCAAGTCATTCCATGATGATCCAAGCTGTTTCGAACCTTCCTCAAACGAATTGAGGCTTTTTAAAGCGAATCAAGGCTCTCCCACCCAATTCGAAGCCGCACCAAGTTGCTTACTTAGCCGATCTCAGCTCCTCCATGCCATACCCAAGCCAAATTCTGGTGAATTCTGATGAATTTCGGGGACCCCGCTCCTAGAGCGGAATTCAACACCAGTTTGCCTAACCAGTGCTTCATAGATATTATATCAGTCAGAGCATAATGAAAGAAGCTCCCAAATGTTGTTGGTTCTCCACACTTCTCTAAGGCAAATATCACATATTTTTACTGATACACATTTACATTGTTCTAATGCACATTACAATACATGCAGGGCCGGCCCTGAGATTTTAAGGGCCCTGTACAAAATCAAAATTGAGGCCCTCAAGATCAAATATGACAATTTTAAAGGAAAAAGTCTACTGTGTCATAGATCAAATTTTTTTTGCCAAATTCACGACAAATGTTACAAATAAAATAAATTGAAATGCAAAAGAAATCATAAATTAGAATCACAAAGTTTAAACATTTTTAGAAAAACTAAATATCGGTATCTCTAGAAGAAAAATAAGCTCCTTGTGTGCTCCATAAACTCCATCGCTATTGTATCAATTACCCATCTGCATGATGTAAAAAAAAAAAGTGAATGACCAATTGAATAATAGCTCCACGGGTATCTAACAACTAGATTATATCGCACTAAATGGAAATTAGTAAAAAAAACGTACCTGAAAGTCAAAATCTTTTCCATCACGAGTCCACAATTGTTGTATTTATTCAAAGAGTTAAAACTATTATAAGAACATTTTTCAAAATAAAATACATCCAATGCAAATACTATTTTATGAAAATTGATCTTCTTGAATTGTTAGATGCAAAATCATCGATTAAACTTTCATAATCAAGATTATCTAGAAGTTTGCTTTCAATGCAATCAAACCTAGTCCATTTAATCTATCTTGCGACATAGTTGATCGCAAGTATGATTTTAACAACTTTAATTTTGAAAAACTTCTTTCTGCAGATGCAACAGTAACCGGAATAGTCAATAGTATTCTATATGCAATGAATGCATTTGGAAAACAATTCATTCTTTTCAATAAGTTTAATATTGCACTAGATGTGTTTTTTTTTTTGGTAAAATCTCTCGTAAAAGTTTTAACTCAACAAATAAATCATACCTGTCAACATCAGAAGTCTGGCCATTCCTTAGAGTGCTTTCAAGATGATTGCAACAATTCATCAAATCATCATCATCCAATAAATTTAACTTCTCGGAGCTAAATAAAAATCCAAAAACACCCTCATACTTTTGATATTGTTCAAACCTTCTTTGCAATGAACCAATTGCTTGATCCACTAAATACAAGAAATAATGAATTCTGAACGATTCTTCAAGTGATTCAGGAGTTGATTGGGATGACTCACCATCATTCTCATCAAACCGTCTCTTTCTACGAATTTTTCGCTTATCATGAAACACTGGCTCAATTCCCATTTCAGTAGCAATCCCTTTAGCAATACTCATGGCTTTTGCAAACCCATTTTCTCTATATTTTTCAAACGACGTAATCAACCCTTTTACTAGGTCAATAGCAACATCAATGAGCATGTCTTTAGATTGTAAAGTTTTGCTAACTACATTAACAAAACCTAATATATCATGCCAGATAACCATGCCCAATAAAAACTCAAAATTTTCAAGTTCATATGTTGCCAAGGAATTAGCTTCGCTTCTGATTTTGGTGTCATTGTCAGTTTCAGCAAGCTGCAATAGAGCTTCTCTTAAATCTGAAGTTTGGGATGCTATTGCTTTCACACTTTCAATACGGCTTTCCCAACGTGTAACCGACAATGATTTGAGAGTCAAGCCTTTAACATTATCTTTCAATATCTTCCATCGCTTTGCAGAATTAGCAAACAATGTATAGATACGTTGTATGACACCCAAAAAATCTTTTGCTTTTCCACAAGAGTTGGCCACATCACAAAGTGTTAAATTAAGGGTATGACAACCACATGGAGTGTAAAATGCTCTTCGATTTATATCTAAAAGCTTTTTTTGTACACCTTGATGTCTTCCTTTCATATCCAATCCATTGTCATATCCTTGTCCTCTCACATTATCTTTATCAAGATCAAGCCTTTTCATATTCAAAAAGTCCTTGTCATGTTGTCTTATTCACATTCAAAAACTCCAAGAAGAACTCTTATACTTTTATTGGATTTGTAAAGACATCTACACATCTTAATACCAAACTCATTTGTTCTTGGTTGCTGGCATCAGGAGTACAGTCAAGAATCACTGAAAAATATTTAGCTTCTTTGATCATCTTAATGATTGCACGTTTGACTTCGGAAGCTACTAAAAGTATCAACTCATTTTGAATCTTATGGCTAAGATAGTGATAATGAGTTTTTTTCTCGTTCGTACGTCGAACATGCTTTTTCATCACTGCATCCCACTCTGCAATCATTCCAACTTGGCCCATAAAGTTTCCATTACAAATATCACGGAGCTTCTCATTAGTTCCACGAAATGCCAAACAATATTTTCCAAGATGTTTCACAATTGAAATTAATCTTCTTAATACATTCCTCCAATGTTCTTTTTCTTTCTTGATTTGGTCTTGAATAACTCCGTCAATGGTTTTATTCTTTTCCAATCTCATACGAAATTCAATCCATGTGCGCATATGATTAATATGGTCATGACCCGTTTCATGTTCTTTGATCCTTGTACTGAGATGTATCCAATCCTTAAATCCCTCATCAGCTAATTGACTTTGTTGTATTGTCCTTTTTTTAAACAACTTGCAGCAAAAGCATAATACTCTGTCAAGATCCTTTGAGTACACTAGCCAATCCCTTTCATGTTTCTCTCCATTTGATAAATAGCGAGTGTAAAATTTTGAAGAAAACCTTCTATGCATATGATCTTTTGGACCTTTTCCTGTTAATAGATCCCTTACAGAACCTTTCTCCACTAAAAGATCTTTGAATTTGGGATCAAGGTTATCCCAATTTCTTGGGTCAAAAATCTCCAATGGAATGGATTGACTTGGTTCTTCATTGCATATATCATTCACATTCTCGCCGTTGTCATTCTCTGGGACTACATCTTCAATATTTTCATCCTGATCACTCTCAAGGTTTGCAATATCAACATCTTCAATATTTTCATTGTGATCACTTTCAAGGCCTATATCTTCATTATCATTCAATTGTTCTGTTGCATTTCCTCCAACATGTTCAACATCACCTTGTTGTTCACTGACCAAATTTTCAGCAATTGAAGGTTGTGGTTCTTTAACAATGAATCTATCAAGAGCCCATCTTTGAAATTGAGTCAGTAGCTCAAAATTGTTTTTTTTTCAGACGTTTTTCATGTCCAGAAGAATATTTCCTAGTAGGTGGCATCTCTAGATAACAAATAAAAATTCCAAAAACTGAAACTTGGAATAAAAACCTAGTAAAAATCATATACAATACATTAAGTCATATAATGAAGTAATCAAGCAACCAAGTCATATTTACCTCATGAATTTTTTTAGTCGGCAATCAAATAATATAGTTTGAATTGAAATTTCAATACATACCTCAACTTGAATTGACTATTTGATTTTGAGTGGTTTTAATGGATTTAGGATTACAAATTAGGGCATTTTGCTCTTTGGTGTTGGAATCCCTGAAATTGAATTTAATAGAAAAAAAAAGGTAAAGAACAATTTAGAAAGACACCCAAAGATGGAGATTAGATGATTGAATTGCTACTTACTGTAGTTCTTCAAGATGAAACAGAGAAGAGAAGATGTGAGATTTTTTTTTTTTTTAAGAGATTGGCAGTAATATCATTTTTTTTAGAGAGAATGTTTTTTTGTAGAGAGATTGGCATGACGGCAATCCTAGGGTTTAGTAAAAAAAGTAAAGGAATTTTTAACAAAAAGAAACATCACATGTAAGGGGGATCAAACTTGGTTCACAAGAAAGTATACATTTACACCAAACCACTTGCGCTAGTCATGGATTTAACAAATACTGTGCACAGTTTGATATATATACTATATATACATAGCATATAAAAAAAATTCGGAGGCCCTTCAAAATTGGGGGCCATGTGCGGTGGCACCACTTGCACACCCCCAGGGCTGGCCTTGAATACATGATGCAAGCCCATAGTTACTTGCAAAAAGATATCAATGAACATGATCAATATTAACTAATAATCATTGGGAGAAATTTGTCTTTACTGGTCTTAATTGATCCACCTCCTCTTATTTGGGGGTAATTTATAACATTTGTTTTTCATATTAAGTGAAGGGGAGTGCTAGCAATCTTCTTAGTTACCTTCTCATTTCAACCACCTTTTCACTTCTACTCATGTCACGTGTATTCCACTAGCACGCAAAACTAAAGATTTAATTAATTTTTGGTTGACAAACTAAAATTTTAATTATATTAAAAAAGGAATAAAAATAGTGGGATTTTAATATAGTAAAATTTTAGTTTTGAGTGCTAATAAAGTATACGTGGCATGAGAAGAAATGAGAAGGTTGAAATGAGTTTATTGTCTGGCCTCTCTACTTCAGCTAGTTCCACTTGAAAAAGTTTGAGATAATTCTTGATACTTTCACGTTTAGATTATGGCTCCATGCTGAACACAATTCCGTGGCGCTTCCTAACATTGCAGTACACATAAAATTTTATAATGAAAACCTTGGTGACTGCATCGAACGTGAAAGCAGTTCCGACTACAACCTCATGGCTGGTCCTTCCAAAGTGGATAGGAACATCTTGCACATCTATGCATCATTATTGCTATACAAAGCCATAACATTCATATAATACATTATGTCATAGTCTGGATCTGAATCTCCGCGAAAATACCTGAATCGAGGCAAAGTAAACTTTTCTAAAGGAGGTGCATACTCTATCGCAGAAGAAAGAGGGCCTCTGACCTTTGTGACAACTTTGCTTGGGATCTGGCTCCGAGCATCTTTCGAATTATCCCTAGAGTTATCACGGTTTAACAGCCTGCGTCGTTCCTGATCTTTAAGTGACTCCAGATCATTGAAATTGAGGTACATAGGTTTTACGCGAGAGGCCCTCGCAGTTTTCGGAGGTCCAAGGTTGTGCTAAATTCAGACTCCGCCTCTGGTGTTGTGACTAACGATCCGATCTTCACATCATTCCTCGCGCTGGTTTGGATTAGGAGTTTCTATTGAAACTGATAAGGGAGTTTCAATTGGACATCCATCCGTAGTTGAAGTGCCCAGACTTCCGAATTCGGAAACTGGTGCCGAGTGGTTCGGCGAGCATTTTTCAGGGCCTTCATTTGTCTCTCCATATCAACATAATTCAAACAGTTCTCCCCTTGATAAGCCTTTGAAGTTTTCTGAAGATCATCAACAGCTGTGCCAATCTTTTTCAGAGCCTCCCAAATATGATCCATTGTGAGAGCCGTGCTTTTGGCAGAAATTGGGTTGTTTCCCAAAATGACAGAGGTCTCTAGAAGTTGGTTGCTTCCGTCTTGGGCATCAGCGTTGACGTAGTTGTCGTCGTTGTTTGGGACATGGTGAGCACTCGGTTACAATGAGAATAATGATTCTTATCTTAATGAAAGCACCAATTGTTGAAACTAAATTTCTGCATCACCGTAAACGGAGGAAGGTGCGAGAACGACCATCTAGAAGAAAGACTATAAAATTCCTAAGTTACCGATGTGATACCGGGTAAAGGGTCTCCGAAAGTCAAGTTAGTGTAAAGAATATTAGAACTAGACAGCAAAGTATGTGTTACCATGTTGAATACTAGAGGGTGTATTTATACTATTCGAGAGATAATCTTTTTAGGATATTAAATTTGTATTAAACCGGGAGAATCCTAGAGGATATCTAGCATAAGACATTGCTTCCTTTTATGATTGTGATTACTTAAGGCACAAGATAATCCGTAGATTGTAGGAATCTTCAAGAATATAAGAAACCAGTCTGATCCTCAATCAGATCAGGTTTTCGTGTCTTGCGAAGCAAGTAAGGTCATTCTTAGCAAGGCATGCGGCCCTTGCCTACCATTCTGAATTCCAACAAGGTGTGGTGGCACCGTTGGTCCGTTTTGTCGGCTTAGTCTGATAGGAGTCGTGTAGTCCATGACCGGACAACGGAGGCAATTGTATTTCGATCCGCCTTACTCCAGCCCAGGAAAATTCATGGTCCCATAATGCTTCTCCTTCCTCCTTCTGCTATGATGACTTTTGCTCTTGGTTCTCTCTAAAGGCTAGGGTTTTCAAATAATAGAAAAGGTTCTTCATATTTTACTTTTAGGGAATTGTTATTGGCACTCCAAAATTCTCATTTTGCACTCCAAACTTTCTATATTTAGAAAGAAAAATATACTTGTGAGGAGTGCAAAATGAGATTTTTGAAGTGCCAATAACAATTCTCATTTTGCACTCCAAACTTTCTGTATTAATGTTTAATTACCTAAAAAAACACACAAGCCTGACTAATAAAAAACAACTCGTAGCCCTTGGGTTTATTCTAAGTGGTGAGGGTAAAGTACTATTAAGTTAGGTTTAGAATAAGTACATATGTAACAAAAAATAAAACAATCCATAGGCAGAAGGAGTTAAACATGTTTTGCTTTTATAGAAATCTACATAATTATTTGGGTGATAATTAAGTGACAACATAATAATTCCCCAGGACTAGTCACTGTTGGCAAACCTTAATAACTGGGTGGCTAAGCAGCTTGTTTTGTCAAGACAGTACAAGGCGTTTGCCATGTTGTGTTGTTGACAGTATCTTGATTTCCTAAAAATAGTTTGGTAAACGCGGCCATCGACATTTAATTATCAATGCCCATCTAAATTCTACGTAGAAAAATGTTACCGATGTTGATAGAATGATGCCATATACTGGTGTGAAGAGTCAACATTCAGAAAATTTTAAGATTTTAACAATTAATGCAGGATGGGCAGGATAATATAGATGCCTATAGCTCCTTGCTGAATTCCTTAGCCTGATTTATTTGGTGATATCATAGCATGACCATCTACAACGCGGTGGAGTCACGGTTTCACATTTGGAGGGTCTTTAGGAAAGGAAAAGAACCCTTACAAACTCAAGTACCGGCCAATTTAGAGAGATAATTAAGAGAGAGAGATTGAAAATTAAGGGTACGTTTTTGTTTTTAATCTTTAGTTTTCATTTTTAGTGATCTTGTAATAGGGTTGGGTTGGTTGACGGAGATTTTGGATGCCAACCCGCCCTGCAGACTGCTGATCGGGTGTCACTATAGTTAAAACCGGTCACGTAAATGTAGACTCTCATAAGAGGCAGAATGCAAACTCCCACCAATAGTCAGCATAAAATTTAGGATTAAGTACCTAAAACCCCTAAACCTTTTGGTGTGATTCCAAATTAGTCTCAACATTTTCAAACATTCCAAAAGAGTATCCAATGTATAGGAAATATCACTTCTGTTAAGTCCCAGTTAGGAGAACCGTTAAGTGCCTACCAAAGGAAGGATGTGACCACGTTACAGTAAGTATCAACTTTATCTCACTTCTTGGGTATGGGTGGTTTGTGATATATACCGTTGTTGTTCTCGCCATATATGGCGTCTGCCAATGCTGCTCATCAGTATGTGCATGCTCTAGAGAATGACTCATAATCCTACTCTAGAGTATTCTTTGCAATTAACTTCTATTGTATAACTGACACACCCCGACCCGGATATCCACATGTCAATATAGGATCGAGATATGTTGGCCAACATCCCCCAAGGGATGACGAAAGCCAAAGTGTAAGTGTTGTGTAAAAGTGCAAATAAATTAAAACTAAAGTCTATTTTGATAGCTGCTCGTGAGTTCCTAGAAACAAAACCGTGAGGGCGTAGCCCAAAGCGGACAATATTGTGCTACGGCGGAGTCGGTCCAGGATGTAACAATAACCTAAGTCCTATATGAATTAATATTGTATATTTAGGCAATATTGGTTTTGTTTCAATTTGTTAGTTCGTACTGAGTATGGTTGACAATTTCTAATAAATAAAAGGCAATCATGGAGTTTGGGGAAATGAATGTTGTCAATGGTGTATGTGTGGTTGTGGAATCGATTAGTTAAATACCAAAGTGCACCAAATTTTATTTGGGTTGAGATACAAATTCATGATTTTCATGATAATAACTGATGAATAAAAAGCCCATATTAAGAGAAACAAAAAAAAAGAAGAAAAATTTAGCACAAGAAAGAGCGAGGGTTTCAGTCTTGAGGTTGTTGCGAATTGTTGTGAAACATTCAGATTCGCTTATTGTACCAATTGCGGGCATGTTTGATTCTGCGATCTCTGTGTATTTTGAATTTGGTTTTTTTCTGCAGAGGAGGATAAAGAAGGAGGATTTTCAGTTCACCATACTTACAAATTTAAGATTTGGGAGAGAGGGGAAGGATGAGAGACTGCGAGAAGGAGAAAAAGGAATTTCAGAAGGTTGGGATTAATTTGACCATGAATGTCATGCCATTAACGGGTGCTTCATGGGAAATGTCCACGTCATTTTAAAAAAGTCTGACCATGAATGCCACATAGGCACTTAACGGCTCTCCTAACTGGAACTTAACACAAATGATATTTCTTATATGTTGAATACTTTTTTGAAATGTTTGAAAATGTTGAGACTAATTTGGAATCACACCAAAAGGTTGTGGAGTTTTGGGTAGTTAATCGGGTTTAACTTCAGTGGTACGTACCATTCAATGGTACGTACTGTTGAATGGTTTAAGATTCATTTGGGACCCACTGCAAATTAATCTTGACCATTCAATGGCCGTACCATTGAATGGTACGTACCACTGAAGAATTTTCCTAGTTAATCCTAAAATTTAGCTAGTGCTTTTATAGTCCAAAATTTTTGCCGAATCAGAGATTTCTTTTGGTGATCACCAAAAAAAAAGTTTGTAGCTCTAAAAGTACTTCCAAACAATCTTGGAGATGAGGACGATAAATGAGACAACTCTAAGATCGGTCTAAACTGAAAAAAAAAAAAGAAGAGATCAGATTGGTAATATTTTCATCTATTTTCTTTTGTTTCCTTCTAATTAGAAAAGGAGAATTGGAGAAGGTGTGTAAGCAGGGCAAGGGAGAGAGGAGGAAGAAAGAAAATATTAAAATGATAATTGTTAAAATTACAAACTAAAACTTAACAAGTAGTTTTTAGTAATTAGCATTAATGTTAATTATTCACTTCTTCACAATACTTCTCAACAGAGTAACATTTATACACTTTGTTAGAGTAAAATCCTCGTCTCAGGATTCCACTCCAAGATTAACCAACAGCAAGCCGCCTATATATGTACAGCGGTAATCTCTGCATTTAGTTTTTACGCATTTATTCGCATTTCGGTAAATCTCTATTATTATAATAATCCAACAATTTAAGACATGACACGTCACCTTTAATTAATTTTAGTCACAATTGCACTTAAGTTTTAGTTTTTATAAAAAAGAAAATTAGTTTCGTGCCGTTTATTAACTCTCTTTGCCGTCGTCGGTTAACGAGTCCTTCTTTCTTTTCCCGTTCACGTCTTCTTTCTGCTCTCTTGCGTAGGTGGCTGCCTCCCTCTGCCTCCAATCTGGTTTTGTAATATTTTCCTCAATAAATGGCATTACAAGTGGAACAACATCGTCTCTGTTTGTGCGACCAAGCCCAAGCAAGTTCCACCAGCCATTGCAACATTCAAGGCCACTTCATCCTGATCCTGCATCCTGATACTCTTATTGCTTAAGAAGAGTCTCCAATAACAAAGGGATTAATTAGGGCAGGAAGTGCTACTTGATAAAAACAAAAAAACAATAAAAAAAGCGTGCTAAATATATCTTCGATGTCTCCAATAATACAGGGATTAGAGAAGTAAGCGCTAAATATATCTTCTTCCAGCCATGGGCTGTCTTCCATTGAACCAGAACCAAGAAAAAATGCTCTATAGAGAGATACACAAGAATGAGAGTCGTGCAAAAAGATGAGGAATCTTATACCCCAACGCCAAAGAGAGTTAATAGCCGCCAAGAAACTTATTTTCTTTTTATGAAAACTAAAACTTAATAGTAAGTATAACTAAAACTAACCAAAGGTGATGTGTTATGTCCTAAATCGTTGGATTAACTATAGTGGTAGAGATTTAGCAAAATGTGGATGAATGTACAAAGACTAAATGTAGAGACTCAAGATCCATTTACAACTCCATACACTTTTTCTCACACCAAAATATTCTGCAAAATTTAAATAATAAAAAACAGTCGAGAGCTCAACCTAATCCAGAAAGGCCAGAGAATTAAACAAAGATACAGAAGCAAGAGCCAATCTGTGGAGCTAACTACACACGCGCGCGCGCACACACACACACATATCTGCACAAATTTTATCTATAAGATTTGAGAATGGCTCCACAAAAAGTACACATGATTGCCTTCCAAGATTTCCAGTAAAATGGAATATAGCAAAACCTAGTCGAAGTCTTTATGTCAGCGACGCTTGCTCCACACCCACATCTTGAACATGTCCCAGCCACCGGCTTGCTCCGCCATACCTTCGTCCTCTGGTCTACGAGAAAACAAAAGCAAACCATTTCAGAGACTTGAGACTTTCATTTCAGAATATTTAACCCTAGGTTGTATATATTGTACCAATAAATAAGAGAGCATATCATGGTATTTATATGAATGAAAATTAGGTGAAAGACCAAAGGGTCGGGAAATGTGATGAGCTGTATGTGTACACACTAGTATTAGTACTGAAAATCAACGACGGAGATTTGTTTGATAAGTTACGACAGTCCCGATCAAGTGACGTTATTAACTTATTTATTATAATATGCATGGATAGATACTATTTTGATATTTTGATATGTTTATAAATTTAAAATATAGTATTAATCGATAAATACACGTATGTTAATTAACGTAAGTTAGCATTATGACGTTATTAATACAGGTGGTTGTAGTTGAAAGCTTACTTAGTACTTAGTAGCTAAGAAATCATGTAATAATCGTGTGGATGACCGATGACTGCCACGTGATGAAGGGCAGTTGGGGTGTTTAATTGTGATACTTATGGTTCCTTGGTGGTGGAGTAAAAATTTTCAACTGTAAAATTGTACATTTCGTTTGTCCATTCAGTTGCATAATTAATGGTCATCTTGATGTCCCAACTCTTTTTTTTAAGTATTCTTTTTAATCATAAACTAGGGCGGCCCACATTTGATAGCTAAGGGAAAATATTTGGGTATTGTTTTAGTACTACATAGTATTTAATTCTACGAGTTATGGGCGGCTGAGATTACAAGTTAGGATTCTCACTTGTCTCAACTTATTACAATCTCAGTCGTCCATAACTTATAGTGTTAAACACTACGTACGTAGGATTGAAGTTTTTTTGAAAATACTTTTGAACTCTTTCTCTGCAACTTCATTTATATTGTCATCCAAATGTTATCATCCCATAAATATGGTTATCCAATTTATGGCTAGCCATTTAACCGATCAATCTAGGGCTGCCACTTTCTTTTGTAAAAACCGAACTAATAATCGTGAATTTTATAGGTTTTGGTAACCGACTTTTACAATCCGGAAAGAAAAATATAAAGGAGACCACGTCTAAATTATATCTGTAATATTAAAGGTAGGAATTACTTATATCATGGATTGTACTTTTATTAGAGAAACTGTTTGGATGTGATCTACAAAATGTGGCCTCTCTAACATCACCCATCTGAAAATCAAAAGATTCCAAAAAAATTATCAAAACAAAATGATTTAGTCTTGGTATACACCTGGAATTTTACCAAATCGATTATTATTTCTAAAAAGATCAAAATATTACCGAATTACATTCTTACAGAAAATGTTGGTACTTAATCATACTATATAGATGGTTGAATTGAAATAGATACTTTCTAAATTTAAGGCATGTTGAAAGTAGAATACGAAGGAAACTTTTTTCCTCTAATCCTATTATATATTTTGGAGAAGATTGTAATGCATAAGTTTTTTTTTATTAGTCTAGCTATATCTTACTTTCTAGTTGATTATAATTTTTTCATTTCTTCCACCACGTACCTTGAAAATAATGGCTTATTCATTCAAATTCAATCCTTTATACCAAACAAAACTCATAGGAGAATTAAATACACTAGATCTGCAAATGGCATGATTTTCTTATTGTAAATACAAGTTTTTTTCAAAACAAAATATTGTAAATATAATCTTAAACATAAAATTAGGTATAAGCATAAGATCCGAAGTATGTTTGTTGTGCCTCCTTTTTTGTTGAACTGACGGTATTCATAAGTCGGTGACCCGCGCACATGCATGCACGCCATCAGCAATTGACTTCTGACAACTACTGTCCGATATATGGATGATAAAAAAAAAAAATTACATGAGACAAATTTTTAATTTTATAACTAAAATAAGACTTTTGGGTTATACACACTTTATGCACATCATGCAGCAAAGTAAAATTATAAAAATACCCATATATAAATTCACATCCATCACCTCATTTTCATTTACACCGATTTTTTGGGTCAAAGTCTAGTCTCTCTCAACATGTGCATAAATTATGCATGAGTTGTGCCTAATATGTGCATGAGCTGTGTATAATATATGCATGAGCCCAATATATTTTCCTTGGAAGGGCCTGAATCTCATCAGAAAACACCCTTTAGAAGCATTATGCACATTAGAACTCAAACAATTTATCGATTTGGAACAAAACCCAAAAATTATAAATAAAAATTCAAGCAAAACAAGTCCAATTCATTGACATTTGATTTGGTACATGATCGAGAAAGCTGTGAAGAGGAAGCAAAGATTTCCCGATCCAAATCCCAAATCTCTTCAATCAACCATGGAAATGGCAACCACCGACTCAGCTCCCATCACTCCAACCATCTTCGAGTCTGAGAAAACCTAACACCTCTTCGCCCTCCTCTTACAACTCAACCGCCCAACTCACCTCTCCGAGGTCGCCTTCCGATGCAAGTCCGATACCTTTGCTCCATTCGCGGCTCGCCTTTCTGCTTATCGAACTGGCCCTTTGTCTCACCGTCTCTGACTTTTGTAGCAGCTTTCATCAAGAAAGTGTTTCGACTGGATCTAAAACCAGATTCCGGGCTCTGACCTGGGTTTGATGCCCCTGGTTCCTCATATTCGAGTTCTTCATGCTATAGGTCGGGTTGACTATTTGGATATGGCTGCAATTTGCGGCTTCGACAAGATTTCTGGGTGCTGGTTGGCGGTTGTGAGACTACAGCATGTGGTGCAACTGGTAGGGGTTGCAGAGGTCTGGGAGGAGAGAGAGAGAATCTCTTTACAATAACTCCATTTATATGGAGATTTTAACAAAATTCTATTTTAGTTATATTGTTGTGTATGTGGTGTGAATAGGGTGTGCGAGGCTCAAAAGTCCTATTTTGGTTACAAAATTAAAAATTTGTTTTAATTTTATAATTTTTCCTAAAAAAATTTGACTTGTATGTACATTACTATGGTAGTGTTGTGTGCCAATTATACAAAGACATATGCTAATTTTTTTCACATATCATTGTATTATTAACATGAGACACCACTGTAATTTTATATTCATGTCATACAAGTTCCTCTAATGCTGTCAACGTAGAGAGCTAGTGGGTACGCACGCTTGTACTAATCGCACCTTCTGTGCCATTCAATGAGAGGCTGAATTGTGTGAAGGCAAATTTAATGTGCTCGACCGCGTATGTTGACAAGTTCTACTTGAACACTCTTCCTCGAATGGAAATTAAGTAGTCAGCAGTTCCAGCTGGCTGCTGTACATCTCTCTAATTTTTCTTCTTTTCCTTTTTTTTATGAAAAAATCTTGAGTGGTACATATCATTTAATAATATAATTATTGAATAATTCAGATTAATTTGCAGTGCGTCTCAAATGAATCTTAAACCATTCAACAATATGTATCATTCAATAGTACGTACCATTGAAATTTGACTCTTCTTTTATGCTGAAGTTTTTTTTCTCTTTCTTTTGTTACCATACATGTCAAACTTTAATATGAATAGACCAGTTGGTATCATACACGTCAAATTTTAATCTAAATACAACTGAACTAGAAAAAACTATTCAATCAAATACAAAATTGATCATAAGAATAGGCAATATTAACTAATTCATTAGCTGTTATACTTGCTTCTCGAGTATTTCGAGCTTTGATCTTAAGTGTGTGAAACATTTTTCAACTACTACAAATCCGTATGAACTGTATGAGTTGATATATAATATATAAATCATCTAAATACAAGATTTTCCATAAACTTATTACATTTAGATATACAAATTAATTAAGAAAGGAAAATAGACTGATCGATGTCTGATACCGATACGAGAGCAAATATGGAATAATTGAACTTTCAAAGTGTATCCGGACCAAAAGAACTTCCAGAGTGTCTGGGAATAAATAGAATATTAATTAGGTGGCAGCACAAATGCATGCACATGCAGTAGGATTACATTTGTTTCGAGGCCAAATTAATTAGGCAATGAGTATATATTGTCTTTTTGCCGATTGCCATAAAAGTTGGCGGTCCTAGTTGTTTCATATTTATAACTTCAAAAAATTTAACCATCTGTCATATGTTGTTGTTGGGAGTATTAGTTATGTACATAAATATGGTCACTGTGTAGAGAGACAGACAACTTGTACGTTGCAACAACAGATGAAAAATAGAAGAAAAAAAGCATGGGATACATGTAAAACATGTAAGCACGCAATCTTGCTTCCCCGAGTGATCCGGATAAATTAACGGATAAATTAACAATTATATCTTGCATATTGGAATTAGTGAATTTTTGCAACGACTAAATCTTACATAAAACACATATCACTTGTAGCCGAACTTGGTAATTTATAAGTTATAGGTGAGATATATTTGAAACATGGAAGCATAAGATGAAAAAAAAGAAAAGGAAGAATAAGAAGAAAAACATGAGATATATTTAAAACGTGGAAGCATGACCTATAAATGCAATTGGTTTTTAAGTGGCATCATCGTACGTAAATGTTGATTGAGATAGATTTGATATATAGCGAGGAAATGGTAGTATTCGGAGGGTAAACCAGATTTAGGGTAATAGTATTTCACTAGTAAATTAGTAAATGTTATGCACGAGGATTGTTACATCATGTCCCTAAAAGTATTGTATTTTATTCCCCAACATTGTAAATTGACGAAAATACCCTTAGTGGCCACATATGTCCTACGTGGACAATTATTTCTTATTGACTTAATTTTGTACTTTTTGAGTAGTACATTTCACCACGAACCCGTAGGCGCGAACGGGATAATTTTCGGACTTGTAACGGACATGTTACGATTATTTGGGCAAATTTACCTGTGCGGTATTTTTGTTTTCTGTGGGCTGTACGCCCGTGGTTTTCATCCAACCCGGGTGTTCTGCACCTTTACTATTTTCTGATTGCACGCCTGCATGCGTTTTGACTGCATGTTCATCAGTTGAACTTTTCTGTGTTAAAATGGAGCAGCTTCGTTGTGATTTTCCATCACACTTCAGCTACCACTAGCTATCTCTCTGCCTGATTTTTGTCCCCAACATATCCCGTGATTTCTGCAATTGCTTTGCAGAAAATCACACACACACACACACACTCAAGTGCTTAAGCCACCCCGTGGCTTCTCCCATTCACTCTCGCCCTTCCCCTCACCAAACAAACTCAAACTCAATATCATCCTCACCAACCTGTGGCAGAAACACATCCTTGGTGCCCAGAAACTGAGCAACACAAACCCAGGTAATTTCTTAGGCCACCTGTGGCCACCTCACACTTACTCTCTCGGTTTTCTTCTTACAAACTGCACTCATTAGCCATTCTCGTTAATCCCAGGCCACTGGGAGCAAAGGCCAGCAACTCAGAGCCCAAAAAAGCTCAAACTCTGAAAATCTAGAAATTTTCCGTCGGTTTTCGAATTTTGTCCCAACGAAGAACACGTTGATTTGGACCTCGAATCAACTCAAACTCATCACCAAACATCTTCTGGGAACCTTGGGAACCCAACCCAAGGCCTGCAAGTGGAGAAAATGGCGAGATCGACGATGTCGACTTTTGGCAGTTCTTTCGAGCCATTTTCTGGCCACTTCCGACCACCTTTTGAGGTGTTGGTAAGCATTTTTGAACTCTACTCGTCTCTAGCTTCATTTTGATATATAGATCGTAAAATTTGGCTTAGAAACGAAGTAGTTAGGAAGCTTTGAAAAATTCCAAAAATTCCGGCCAAAATACCCAGTTTCCGGCGACAGGCGCGGCGGCCCCAGCGGCGACGGGAAAAAGGTCAGGGATGACCAACGTTGACATCAGCAAACCCGGTTCAGATCGGCCTGCTGACGTCAGCAAACCGGTTCAGACCGGCCTTGCTGACGTCAGTGTTGACTTTGACCGTTGACCGTTGACTTTGACCGCACGTGAGCCGCGCGTGGGCCGCGGCTCAGCCACCTTCAAGCCCCTCGTGGGGGTGCGTGAGCCATCCTTTTTCAATTCCGTCTTCGCGAGGCGACTCGTGACGACCCGTACTACCTAGAGGTGGTACGTATGGTAATTTTCGAGGTGTTTTAGACCTCCAATTCGAGCAAACAGAGGAGATTTCGAGTCGTTTCCTTATTTATATTTGGATAGACTTGTATAATGATTAGTTTAGTGACTTCCCATATAGGTGAGACCTATCCCGAGGAACTCCGTGGTCAGGCTAGGTACGGCGGCTACGACCCGACGACATACCAGTGAGTGGGCCCTTTCTTTATTAAAATATTATTATTTCTAGTATGTGTTCAAATGTGATTTTATGAACTTGTATAGCATGCCATATCTTGTTAAACTCGATAAATGTTTTACTTAGCATATTATGATGTGTTCATCATGCTTTTTAGCGTATTTGAATAAATGTTGGCATGTCTATACGTTTTAGAGATTTATTACTTATCACGCATATTGCACGGTGTTAGCACTGTTTGAGAGTAAACCAGCTTCACGTGTATGTTCACACGCACCGACACGCTCACTTTGGATCCATCGTAGGTGCCAGCTTGTTCTAGGTTGCCTTGGCAACTCGAACTCGTTGTGATGCGCTTAGCGCGCAGCTTCACGTGCATGTAGTGCTAGAGCGTAAATTTGTAAACACCCAACCTGTCATGTAGCTACTTTCTGCATGACTTGTGTGCTATGATTATGCGATAAGTAATGTGTTGTTTTATACTGCTGTTGATTATATCTTACCCGTATCCTTGTGGGCGCAGTCCCAATTATTGTTAATTGAGGTTTATTGTTATTAAACTTATATTTTGGCAAACTACGGGTTTTACAGCGAGGGGTTATGACTCACACTTTTGAAAAGGTTTTACAAAACAGTACTTGGCTCACTCACCTTTGTTTTTCGCCCCTCCAAGACCTAGATATTAGTTGGCAGATGAGTTCGGTGGTTGTTGCTGATATTACCATTTTACCCTCCTTGGAAGTATGTATTTGCACTTAAGTTGTGTTTACATCCATCCTACATGATGGGGATATTCTTTTAATTTCACTGCATCCTAACTCTGATATTATGTGTAATAATGGGTCTCATCCCACACTACGCACTTCCGCACTGTTTTACTCAAATTATCTCAAATTCATTTTATTCCACTATTTAAACTCTCAATTATTTCTTCATGACTTCGTCACTCCTCCGGAATGACGGTCAGCACGCCTCGATATTTGGTGTCCACCTGGATATTCGGGTCGGGGTGTGTCAAGGATGCAGTTATTGTTGGAGAATAGAGGAAAATGTAGTGAAAGAAAACATTGGTAAATTTATTTAATGTAGGGCATGTTTGCTTATCATGTACAAAAATGAAATGAAATTGGTACGATTCACAATCACGCGTCTATTAACACCTAAGGAATGCGTTAATTATGTGGTCTCATCAATTTTGGGAATCTGTTCCAATCACGACCAAAACCGCCACTAGAATCGCAAATCCACATGGGTTCCAAACAACACAAAAGCATGCGTTGCTACAACCAACCCCAAAAATTTCTCTAAAAACCCTAGCGTTCATGATCAAGGCCACAAATCTATTTCAAGAGCCGCCACCGAAGGGCTGCCAGGATGAAACTCTAACGCCAAAGATTCCAACACCAACGGAACAATTGCGGTGGTACAAAGATCTGAACCGAGGTTTTGTGCATAAGCAAAAAAAATTCTATGAAAAATTTATTTTGAAATGGGTGACGGGTTCACGGACTAGATTTGGTCTCCAACATGAAAGAGAGGATATAGGAGAGAGCCTGGCATGTTGGAGCAGAGGATGTGGGGAAAGATGATATGGAGGACGAGAATAAGAGAAGAAGGTGAGAAACAAGGGCCTATTGGAAGAACACATTGAGAGAAAAGGAAAAAAGAAGGCATAAAATCAAATCTGAGACATATGGCTCAGAACAAAAACCACCCAAGGGGATAGGAAACAGCCTGAAGAAAGAAGATGGAGGAGGGGAAGGGGCTGCCACCGATCTCGGGCCACAGCTAGGGCCGGCGGCTAGGGTTGGGATTCTGGTTGTCTTCTAAGAAACAGGAAAGGGAAAACGCGTAACATAGGGGGGTTGTTTATGCCCTATCCTTCACATTCTCATTCCTTCAAATCCCCATACCATGTAAGTAATTTAACCCTAAAAGATGAAGGGTTTTTCATTTAATGTAAGTGTTAATCAAATAGGGAAATAATTACTTCAATAGAAAAACAGAATAGGGACATAATTAGAACGTTGCAAAAGTGCATGCTCCTTAATCTTCTTCTCTTACATAATAAATAAACAAAGGACTTATAGCCCAGTTGTTAAGCATATTCACTTTTGCACTTAGAAGTATCAAATTTGATTTCATTTTTGTATATAAAAAAAAATAATAATAATAATAATAGGCATATGCAAAAAAAAAGTTACAAAACCCGAGAAAAATTCGGTTTGATGGAAAAATAGGTGAATTGCAAAATTATTATTTCACCGTTAATTGGATATGCAAAATTTTGATCGACATTGAGGATTTTATTAATATTAGTAGCATGAAAATGTGGTAGTTTTGTCATCTGTAAGTAATCTTTTCATCTTCACATTTTTTAGGTCCCCATTGTAGTAGCAGCAGCATAATCCTTCATATGAGATTATGTGATATGATGACAATTTCTCCAATCATTTTTCACATTACTAAACACCTTAAACAAAATTACCAAAACTGTGGTCAATGATGTAAAACATCTTAAACCATATACAAGCTCATGCATCTACACGTACATGTATATAACATCAATTACAAAATTGTAGCAGATTCTTTGATATGTGCACCTGCAAGAAATCATCTGACCCTTTCTTTCCGTGAGCGGGAAGTGTGAGCCTCTTCGATATATCGAGTGAGAAGTGAAATCCCGTAATGTGAGGCACTTGAGGTAGCATAATAGGATGTCACGGTGAGTTGAGCAAACTTTGGAAGTGCATAACCTGCAAAATCCCATATTAACAGGGAATTGAAAAACATGTATCCAAAACTTTAAAAAAAAGCTTAATTGCAAAATCCCTTTTTCTGCATGCTCGTTTTTTCTCGCTCTTAACTTCCCTCAAATTACACATGCATCGCTTGCCTGTATTCAATATAGGTAGAAAATGTGACACACTGATTTTTACAATATCATAAGAACCCCAAATGCAACTGAAATTAGAACATGGGGAAAGCTTCAGCTCAGAGTCTTCGATATTGAGGGAAAACGTATTTTACACATAGAAGGAACTTGGCTTGGTCTACGTAGTACAACCAAATAAGTTAAGAATCACATCTACATTTAAAGTAAACTTTAGTTATTCCATGGCTGCTAAACAAGTGATTCCGTTTAATAAAAATAAAAAACAGAAGAGTAGCAACAAAGAGAAATGTAAAGCATTTATCATGTTTTAAAATAGACTTCTTTAACCAAGTGGAGAAAAGAAGGATATTTACCTCCAAATGCAGCACTGGCACCCGAAAACAGTAGCAGTGGAGGAAGCTACAATTAAAAAAATACAAAAGTGAGCCAAATTGAGGCGCATACAAATATAACTTTCTCATGATATATGCCGAAATAACTGGAAGTGCATTGCAGGCTAAAAGAGTTGGAAAGCAAGCAGCAAGCATAAGAGATGTACCCCAACTAAGAAAGGAAGCCACTTTGGTCCCTTCAACCGATTCTGAAGGTACGGGATCCCTGCAATCAAGTAGTAACACTAAGCAATCTCCATATGAAAGCATATACTTTGTAAAGACAAAGGGAAAAGTATATACCTGTATTGAAGCTATAAATTGCACTAAGCATTCCTCCAATACCTGAGCCAGCCTATTCATATGAAAAAATAATGGAGAGGTTTAATCACTTGCATAACAAGCCGCATCCATATCACTAAGTTGCTGTAGACTGTCACAGCACATAAACAGACACTCAAACATGATCTTTGTACATACACCTAGACCAATGACCCTAACAACGCAACTGATATCGGGTTCTACTTCTATCATATGAATCAACAATTAACAGGAGATTTATGCCCAATTCTTCAAGATTGACAACATTTTGCAATGCAGATTATATTATACAAATTCAGAGCTAACAACAACCAATTACATAATAACTAACAAAGGATCATAGTTAAGATCTAAGAGTTCAATACATAAATGACGTACACATACACTGAATTATGATCCTCATACATACACCTAGACCAATGACCCTAACAATACAACTGATGTTGGGTTCTACTTCTACCAGATGAACCGACTATTAGCAGGGGATGTACGCCCAATTCTTCAAGAATTTGGCCCCTAACATTGGCCACAGAGAGATTAAGTCGATATCAACAACATTTTGTAATGCATATTTTTATACGATTTCTGAGCTAAACAACAACCAAGTACACATTAACTAACAAAGGATCATACTTAAGATCTAAGAGTTCAATACATAAATGATGCAAATCTTAAACATTCAAAATTCATCGCCGCGAAGAAACACGTTATGAAAAGCATTCCATTCCAAATTCCCATATCAAAACCAATAAAATTTCACAACTAAAATCCAATTAATACACAAAGAAACAAAATTTTGCTCAAATGGGTAGCTGAAAAAAAAGAGAGAAACTTACAACAGCAGTGGCGTCGTGAAGAACAGGAGTGATGGTCCATTCACCTTTTTCCTGAACAACAAACAAAACAGAATTCAAATCAGTTTCCGACTGTTAAATCCATGAAAAATCAAATCATCAAAAAAGTTGGGTTGAGTGTTGGTACGGAATCGTGGTCGAGGAGAGAGAGGCAGCGAGGGCAGCGAGGGGTGCCGAGGCCAGGATTCATGGTGGGATCATGGTGAAGATTTCCGCTCCTCAGCTTCTGTTCGTACACCTCTCGAGTCCCCATCGTTGGATACTGGTATAAATGCTACCAATTCAGAGAAATCAGTTGACGGTGGCGATGGTAACTCAATTGGCGGAGACGACGGCAGCCATGGAGGAGATGGAATCGCCGGAGGAAGGGGGTGGGAAGATCAGGTGGGAGCGATGGGGAAGAAGAAGATGATGATGATGCGTGTGCCCTAACCTTTCTTTTGAAAAAATTTAGGTGAAACGACAGCGTTTTAGTCTATGGGCTTTGATTGTCATCGTGGAGTGGGCAACATCGCGAGGGTTGGGCTCTGTTATTATTCATCGTTAAATTTGATATTAAACGGTTAGATTAAATGGATGTATTTTTAATTTTTTAATTTTAATTTTTGATACAAAATATATTTATAGTTGACACTGTGTCATTGGTTATCAATGGAAAAGACTATATGGAATAGGTTCATCGTCATGTGGTGTCCCTTATCCAATGATGTATTGTCATGTGTAAGTTTTTCTTCACATGACAATATATTATTGGATCTAATCGCGTGACAGTGAACTCGTTCCATATAAGTTGCTCTCGTTATCAAGTGACCAAGAAAACATGACTCATGCAGAAAACACAAGCTCATAATGCAAGGGGCTTCAACTTCTAATACTATTTCATAACTTTGTATTATAACAATGAAAAGCTCAAAAGACTTACACCTCGTTTTACATCTTCACTTCTAAATGTATTTGTTTTACAGAAGTGATATTTTATTTTTAAACTACAATGTGGTAGATTTGAATTTAGATCTACAAGTTCATTGCGTAAACCAACTAACTTAACTCACATTTATTTTAATTATTTTTTGTTGGGATAAATCGAACTTTTCCTTAAAACTTGGTGAGCTTACTTTAAAATATTATAAACCAACTAACTTAACTCACATCTATTTTAATTATTTTCTGTTGGGGATAAATCAAACTATTCCTTAAAACTTGGTGGGCTTATTCTAAAATATTATAGCCCAACACCTTTTTCTTTTTTTGTCTTCAAGGCAAGAAGCCCAACACTTCCTCTGAAGGAAAATCTGAGATTTCTAAAAATAAAGCTTTAATGGACCACAATTACGGAGTAGGTTACAATGCTCGCAAGCATTGAATGCTTACACCGATCTCACCATTAAAATGAGGGAGGAGAGAGGAGAGAGGGGGGAAAGGAGAGTGAGATTGATGTGAGCATTCAATGCTTGCGAGCACTGTAGTCAGTCCCCACAATCACAATACCTGAGTCAAGTCTAAAAAGGTTAGGACTTTCTTGGATACTTCAGAATATTCGTTATTTTAGGCATTTTAACAGTTATATTTCTCTTAGTATCTGGTAATCCGTAGCACTCAATAATTTTTTAAGAAAGATTACATGAGAAACCAACTACGTGGCAAATTCTGAGTGGTTGGGAGATGAGCCCAAGTAGGCTCAAAGTTGCTCTCAACCTGAAAAGGATTTATAAGTAATGAATTCACTGTCATTTTATTGTTCTTGTCCAAATATAATGTCATATGTAATTAATATTCATATTATAGACGTTAGAATATCAGTAAACTCGCTTATATGTAGGTTAATATTCATATTATAAACGTTAGAATATAAGTGAACTCGCTTCTTATACGTTGCTCGTCTAGCCCCAAACACAATTCTCCACATACACACAAAAAAAGAAAGAAAAAGAAGTAAAGCTTGTGAAAGAGACACCTGTGGTCATATTAAAAGCCTCCAAAATGGACGCTAAAAACCGAACTTTTTGACAACACTATCATTTTCCATGCGCTTTTTTCCGACTTTCCTTCCAGCCAAACACAAATCCCACAAAACACAAATGCCACCAAAGAAAATTCCACAACCCGAACAAGCCCCAATTTTCTGAGTCGCACAAAAAGCTACTGCATCACTGAATGTCATTGCAATTGCAAAGCACTGCAAAAAAAACCTCAAAAATCAGCAGCCCAATAATGTAGGAACCTTAATCTGCACCAATCCCCAGGTGGGTGTCTCAAGATTGATGCTGTCTCCTCGTTTTTGAATTTTCTCCATCCGGGTGTTGTCGGAAGCTGTTGGAATTGAGGTATGGAGGGCGAGAAATACGGTGAGGAGCTGGATGTGGCGGTGAGAGTGGTTCACATGGCGTGTGCTCTGTGTCAGAGGCTGCAGGAGGGGTTGGTGTCAGGTGGCAGTGGCCTCGTTAAGTCCAAAGACGATGATTCTCCTGTGACCGTCGCAGGTACTATGAATTGAAACATTGCTCTTTGGTTGTGCTTTCTTTAATATCGGAGGTTTTTGATTTGAGAAATGTTCTGCTGTTTGGGTGATGACAAAGTAGTGACACAAATGTTCTTCTGCTGTTTAGCTGTTTGTGTTTTCCTTAATTTTGGCAAACTTGTGCAATGTAGTACCTTTGCTAGGTAGTATTAAGAATGCATACATCGCTGCGGGTTCCGCGATACAGGGTCATGTGTTTAGTAATTCTTGAATTGGTTTGCCTATTAGTTGAGGTGATACTCTATCTGTGTTAATAAGTTATGGACAGTGTAAGTTCAATTTTCAAGGAAGACAACAAATGTAGGCCCTTTATGAATTTAGGCTTGATATTAGGTGCATTGTCAAAAGAATGGTTGCATTTTTCAAGTAGATGATCGTCCTAGTATGCGTCCAAGATAAACTTTTAGCTGCTACCACACAATCGAGAAAATTGAGGTCTACTACTGATTTTGTTGGTTGGCCAAAATTTGCTTTGTTTTTGAGAAGCTTTATTCCACATTAGCTACACGTTTGAGGCGCAGAAGTTTATGTTCGTACATGATCTTAGTTAGAGAATGTGTAAGCTGCAGACAAGAAGGGATTTAGTTTTATCTCACCCGTTTTTTATAAGGGATTTTTGTTTTTGTTTTCGATAGTTGGTTTAATATCCTTACAAGAACTGTCATGCGCCGGAAATTGATTGGCGCTCTTCAATACCGATAAATTTTCAGAAAATGAAAGCAGTTGGAGCTGGAGAGAACATAACCAGTCTCTGGAGAATCCAGTTTCTAACTTTAATAACGTCCAATGAGTTTATGTTTTGAAAAGAAGAGGCTTTCCAACTTAAATTGACATCCTCATTGTATTTCATTTAAGGTTTCGCTAATTTGATTGATATTGTGCATGAACAGATTGGAGTGTGCAAGCAACCGTTAGCTGGATACTGTCTGAATTCTTTGGGAGTCAAAATGTATCCATTATTGCTGAAGAAGATGTACAAACTCTCTCTCAGGCTGACTCAGTGGGTTTGCTGGAAGCTGTTGTGAACACTGTTAATGAATGCTTAGCTGGAGCACCCAAGTATGGTCTTAAAAGTCCACTAAAATCCCTCAGCACCTCTCAAGTTCTTGAGGCTATCAGCCGATGCAACTCAGTGGGAGGCCCCAAAGGAAGACATTGGGTTCTTGATCCTATTGACGGAACATTAGGGTTTGTGCGCGGGGATCAATATGCTGTAGCTTTAGCTTTGATTGTGGATGGAAAAGTTGTTATTGGAGTACTTGGGTGCCCTAATTACCCAATGAAGAAGGAATTGCTCAGTTACCATTATCAATACCATGAAACCATGTCAAGGTTGTCTCCACCTTCTGAGGATATGTGGGAAAGAGGTTGTGTGATGTATGCGAAGAGGGGCAGTGGTGAGGCATGGATGCAGCCACCAATCCGTGGGGATAAGAAGTTTGTGTGGCCAAATTCTGCAAGACTTGTTCAGGTTTCTTCCATCGATGACCCCACACTGGCCACTTGTTGTGAACCTGTTGAGAAAGCAAATTCAGACCACTCCTTCACGGCAGGACTTGCTCACAGCGTAGGGCTTAGGTACATTTATTTACTTATTTATTTCTATGCACCCACTTGGATGGTCGTCGGTCTAACAAATGAAACCAGGACTTAATGAAAAAGGTGAAGGGTGATGGGGGGAGGAAACTGAAAAGGATAGAAGAGTGAAACGAGTTCTTAAGTAGAGGAGCACTTCCCTTTTCTAGTTTCTTCTTTATTACATATAAGAGGTATAATAAAAAGATATTTCCAGTTTGACAACATTTCTTTACAAAAACCTGGCATACTGTTTAATGATATGAATGATTTTAAATCACATGTATCGCCTAGTATGTTGTCGGTTGTCCTGCTGTTGTTTGTGTCTTCTGTTTCATGGTCCTATTTTTCAAGTTCTGAGAGAGGAATAAGAGATTATCATAACAGCAAGTGTGTATTGCCTGTTATTTGGAATTTCTTAATAATTACCTTGCTTTTCTTCAAGGCAATTGCTTGATGATATGTTTCTTGAAGTACAAGGCAATGTGATCGATAGTCAATTGAGGTTAAAAATGAGTTTACTGGAAAGTACCCTAATTTTACTTCCTTTTCGTTGTTATCAATTGTTCCTTTTCCGTTGAGTTTCTTTTCTTTCTCTGGCTGGCAAATGATATGTATCTCAAAGCCACCTTGCCACCTTGCATGTCTTTTTTTACTGGGGTAGGAAGATATTGGCAACTATATAGTTTTACTTGTGCTCTAATTTGATATTTTCCTTTCGTATGATATGGTAGAAATCAGCCCCTGCGTGTCTATAGCATGGTGAAATATGCAGCCATAGCTCGAGGAGATGCTGAGCTATTCATGAAGTTTGCAAGGACTGGATACAAGGAGAAGATATGGGATCATGCTGCTGGTGTTGTCATTGTAGAAGAGGCTGGAGGTGTCGTAACTGATGCGGGAGGGCGTCCCCTGGATTTCTCAAAGGGACCGTACTTAGAAGGACTTGACAGGGGCATAGTTGTTTGTTCTGGGGCCACACTGCATGAGAAAATCATTAATGCCGTGTATGCCAGCTGGGACTCTTCTAACTTATGAGGCTTTCTGTTCCATGGCAATTGGGCTGCAGTGGCAGTAAATTTTGCAATTTTGGTGGGTAAGGTCATCTAGTAGTATTTGTTTGACATTGCAAAATAACTTCATCACAGTTTTATCCGCCTTCCATTATAACTTACAATGGCTTATGAGTGAGCTAGTTGTCCTAAATGACTCGGTGTTTTTTGGGATCGTCTGTTGAAGTTTTTCTACCCTGTTTGCTTCATGGATGGAAACAGAAAGGGAAGTGCATAATTCCAGACCTCCTTTCAACAAAAGTAGTGGGAGTTTTTCAAAACTTATGAAAGCAAGAACTCCTCTTTGTTTCTACTTATGCATCACATAAGAGAATCTTGCGAAATTAGGTTCATTGTACATCTCATTTCCATCTCTCACGTATTTCAACACCCTCAGATTTTCCAATATATCTCTTTTCATAATAAACTGGAGACTCAAATCTCCTGCTGCCTATTTCATCTATCATTCTCGCCCCAGTTGGACTGTTGTTTGACAGGGCTGACTTCAATAAATAGTTATTCGTAAATGCTGGAACTCAAAAGTCCCAACAGTTTGGATACAGAGGAGAATTCCTAGTAATTTGGAAAAGGCTCAGCATGGTAAACTTGATTGCATTGCACACTCTCACTAACCTGGTTGCTCATTTGTATCCTTTACTGAGCTTTGTGCAAAGAAATATTTACGCCTCTTTGAATTATTTCAGGGCAAGCGATTTGCTGAGAAGGATTCCCGATGACATTCATATGCTAACACCAAGGTTAAGTTTATAGAAGGAAGTATTTTGTCTGGTGACGTGTTCAACTGAGTTCAGGAAATTGGCACTGTTATACTGCTGCTCAATAGTCAATATTTATCAGTAAGATCTTCAAAGTAAAAATTTTGCAACTGCAGTTGCATTTCAAGTTACTGCTGTGCTGATTGATCACTATTCACTCGATAGCTGCATCCGGTTAATGGCTGCTAGGGGTGGCGCGACAGCAATTTTGGTTCACAGTTTTGTCTAGCAATCAGTCCACAGAAATCAGGTGATGACCATTTGGTTGAGCCAAAAGAGAAATAGAAGCAGTTTTAACCCAAGTCTCGAGATACATTCCCTTATCTTATGGCATTACTTGTACCGATGTTTAAGCTACAATTTTGCTTATCCGGCGAAGCCATGAGATCGTAGTTCATGTTTAGTCAACTTAGTTGTTCGGATTACCTAAACTATTGTATCTGCGAGCGGATTCACATAAACTAGTAATTTAAGCGGAATATTATGGGCTCGTTTCTTGATCTTAATTTTTGCTACGGAAAAGAATATGAGTTAGCTCGAAGTGTTATATTGATTTAGCTTCTGTTGTTTCCTTGGTAGAACAAGAATTAGATGACAAGTACCCTCTTATTTTCAGTGGCTATCTATCATTTACCCTTTTCCTCCAAAAGCAGGGAGTGCTGGGTGATTCATTAAAATCTGCAGCTGGATGGTCTTGCTAATGAGCCTCGCCATAGTCCTCTGGAGGCCTTCCTAGTTTTATTTGTTGGGCCGTTGCCAAATAAGAACTAATACAGGGTGGGTTATCCACTTTTTTTTACTTCTCACGTACTTTTTGTTAATTTATGGCATTAGATCTTCTTCAATTCATTCTATCCGACGACCGAAATTGAAAAATATGTGTGGAAAATAAATTTTTTTTTTTATACAATGCTAGTGTATACTAAGGGGTAAAGGTTTTGAGCTAAATTACATAATGGGTCAGTCACAATAATTAGGTATCAAACTCGTCATTAATAGAAGTTGATTGGAAAAAGACGCAGGGGGTGAGTTATTTAAGTTGGATTGGAAAGATGAGGTTTTAGATACAGTGCTCAAAGAACTAACTTAAATACGGTGTTAATTATTTGTTTATGGGAAGTTTTTATAATTTAATCTCGTATGTGAACAGTCTTCATTCAAAGATTAACTTTACAAAAATTCACCCAAATTAAAAAGTCGATTGGTCATTTGATTATTGTCATGAATATTTTATTGTTTATCGACAACATTGTGCATGTCAATTAGATACACTTTTTCAATTGGAGTGAATTTTTGTAAAAATATATTTCAATGATGACCTAAAAGAATGACCGATGGTTTTCATGCGAACTATTGTTGTGTGAAACCAAACGAGTGAGTGTCATATTAACTGACTAATTGATTAGCTTTTGAAAACCACTAATATATCATGTATACACATTTGGACTTTGTTTTTTAGAGAAAATTGACTCGAATATGATTATATTAAGGATGGACAACAGTGTTGATATGTTCCACTTCTAGGGTGTTTAATATAAAACAAATGTAGATTTTATAGTTTCAGATAAATAGTAACGTCACGTGATCATGTTCCGCGTACACAGACTAATACTCGTAAGTTTGAATTTCCATGAATCCAAAAAAGAAAAACACTTTGAATTAACACGCCACATATAATTTTTAATTGATTGTATTCAAATATCTGAAACTAAAGAACATACAATTACGTGAGGACTTGAACAGGAGAAAACTTCCAACTCGAACCACAGAAAGAAGGAACCAATCGGGAAAAATCAATATGAAAACCGTTTATATGACGAGTGGGCTGCGGGCTATGAGTGCAGTTGGCACCCAAACTCCATGGGATGCAGCTGTTTGCCGGAATTGACTTTAACTTCCATTCCAAATCCACGAACTGAGAGATACTTGTAATTCAATCAAAGGTTGGCTGGACACCATATATATGTTTTCATTAATTTTTTTATTTTTTTATTCTTTGCGCGCCTTCATATATGTTCACGAAAAAATATGGTTTGGCGAATTCGTTCACTGATTAAATTAATCCAAAACTTAAAAATTGAAATATGAAAACCTTGGATAAAAAATTATAAAGAAATTAGCTAACACAAGTCAATGTCAGGTCTGATCTCATGAGTCTAAATATGTTAGGTAGCTGTAGCTCTTAAAAAAAAAAAACAAGCACATGACAGTCGCAGTCTTATTTTTCCTAATTAATTTGAAGTTTTTGACCATTGGCTGTGGACAAAAAAATCACACTAAGACCCTCATCATCGTCTTCATCTTGTTAAGGTCGAGCTGAATAAGTACAATTTGGTATTCGTCCATTGTGACTCTAAATATAATAAAATAATTAAAAAGGAAAATAAACATATGTCGATAGTAGTCTAAGTTTGTCCTTTTACAATGATATCACTACTTTGAATTAGACTAAGGAGAGAAGGGAAGGTTTGAACCTGATAAATATTGAGTTAAAAAAAAATGAATGTCTTATTCACAAAGACAATCTAATTTGGTCCTTTTAGTTTTCAGTATTTGACTTTTTACTTTCAAATATGATACAAAGAAGATTAGCATGACTTATGCGCTAGGATATATGACACACACAAATTGATAAATTATTCTACTTTATGGGAAAATTCTTTAGTGGTACGTACCATTCAATGGTACGGCCATTGAATGGTCCAGATTAATTTGCAGCGGATCCCAAATGAATCTTAAATCATTCAACAGTACGTACCATTGAATGGTACGTACCACTGAAGTTAAACCCTAGTTTATGATTAGAGTTTACTTAAATTTGATAGTAAAAAGGTGAAAATACTATCTAGCCAACTAGCTTAACTCACCCACATCTCTATAAGAGTATTTGACTTGTGGTTGTGGGTAACTATCACACTAAGGATGGGTCGAAGTACAATTTGGTTGGAAAAAGAAAAAAAAGTACAGATTGGTATTCTTCCATTGTGATTCATCTAGTTATTGCGGCCCGTGCATGGACAATATTCGGGGCGGGGGGCGGGAACATAATGTTGTTCCCCTCTCTACTTTATAATTGATGAAAATGATAGAGACCTGCAATTAAAAGAACAGGATGCCAATTTATTTTTCCACGTTTTAGAGACCTGCAATCCAAAGAACAGGATGCCAATTTATTTTTTCACGTTTTAGTGTAAATACATTATTGTATATAAAAAAACAAGATTATTCGAGCAATAGCTAACGTAGACTTAGCTGATACAGTTGCAAATATAAACTGGAAACTAACAAAGAAAGATTTCAAAGTCATAGAAAAAATAACAAATACTGTTCACCAAAATTAGATTTGGCAATTTCATGCACGAAACGACAATAAAAAAAAAGCTTTGGGTCGAGACTTAATGGGTCGGGTCTCTTATCGGGTCAACCCGTTAACATAACTGGTTGATTTAAGTCTATCAATGGATAACCCATTTCAACCCAGTTAAAGTTTAAACTAAAAGTCTAATTTTCTCAATCTCTCTCACATTCCCGAATTGTTGAATCAAAAGGAACCTACAAATTTAGATGTCAATATTTAGTAATTTTGTATGAAGTTTTTTATTTCATTATTTATTAAAGTAATATATTGTTCTTTCTTTTTGTTCAAAATTAGATTGTTTTTAATGGGTGCATACGGGTCGGGTCGAGTAACTTGTTAATTTTAACGGATCAGGTTGGGGTTTAAATTTTTAAACCAATTAAGATAATTTGGGCGACACAACACGACCCGTTATAATAAAAAGTTTTCCAGATCTTCTTCGCCTCCTCGAGAACCATCTGAATGGGGGAGGAGCCCTGCCCGTTGGCGATGGCAAGCATAATCTTCTTCACCTCCTCCTTGAACTTTTCCAGATCCACCATCCCACTCTGCTTTCTAACAATATTTTCTATAACATCAAGAAACAACAAAGGAAAGATGAAGTGGGCAGAGAAAAATAATAAGGAAAAACAGTGATGGAAAGACGGCAGTGAGAGAGAGAGAGAGAGCTCATCTGTACACCTTTTACCAAGACATCTTGATTAATTAGATGCAAAACAGTCAATAAAATTAATTTGTATGTGTTTATTTTTTAGTCTTAGTAGGTATGGTTACTAATTCTTACACAAGATCATGTTTACTTTCAGAATTAAGAAAAATGAAAGAATGAGAGAACGTAGAAACAAAGAAAGTAAGGGAATCTGATCAATTAGTCCTCCTATTTGATTTGATTCTTGATTTTTCGATACTTGATTATGGATTTTAAGGAGAAGTTAGCACTTTTTCGATTCCTTATGTGTAGTAAACACATGAAAATGTTGAAGTACAATGATTCTTAAACCTATATTTTAATAAACGCTTAGAACTCAAGAATTAATAAAAAAATAATTTCAGTTTTCATTCCTTACACGTTAACATGCTCTAACTTTAAAGTAAATAACTAATTAATTAGCAATTCATAATTTATATTGTATTTTGTATATGTATGTCAAATATATTGTAATAAAACAATGTTGTTTATGCACCTTGGTGTAGGTTCAATCTCCACCGATTCCTTTTTCTTCTAACAATTAACTATTTAACACACTACCGCTATCGTTTTACTAAAAAACAATCCTAAAAACGCGTAAAGAGAATTGTATTCTATTTAGTGATTCACGCTTGATATAATAAAAAGAGAGAAATACACTACTCTAACCAACTTAGCTAAGCTCGCGTCAACATTTTCTAACAATTTACTTAACACCCAGTACAGATTAATTTATAGGCTGATTTACTAAATAAATTAAACAGAGGTGGCAGCAAAGAAACTCATCCGTGTAAGAGAAAAAACAATATGGATTATATTGCACATGATTTGCAATGAACGTCCCATGTTACTTCGCTGAACATAATTTAGCCACCTGGATATGTTATGTTAAATTATGAGATCCCTTAAATTATTATTTGTTAAAGAGGACCTCTCCAACTTCTCTCATTTTTAAGGGATAGTGTCCCATTTCAGTTAAGCATGGGATTGGGCAGTTGAGCTATATAATTCTATGGCCGAAGAGAGTTGCTTCTCTGGATGTAAGCAACATCCTTCATTTCATCAACTGAAATTGCTTTTTAAAGATTATATGGCCCAAAAGTCATGCTCAATCAAAGAAGAAACTTTTATCAGTATCCCACAGAATCCACAAACATACTTACATGTTTTTGAAAATTATAACGTCTATAGTTACATAACAAAATGGGGTAGATTTTAATATATAACAAGTTTGATGAGAAGCTATTGGACACTTATCTATTTGTGTTTTGGTAAGAGGGTTTTCTCCAGCGCGGAATCCAAGTAGCCAATATCATTTGGTTAAATAGCTCAAAACAGCGTGAGCTCGATATCAAACTTGAATGATTTTAAGCTTGCTCTAGTTCGACTCATATAATAAGAAAGTCAAGCCTAACTCGAGCTCGAACAAAATTCAACAAACCAAACTTGAACATAGTGATATTTTTACAACCCTATCTAAGTTGTTGACTGAAAATCGAATGATTTAATGCAAGACAAATTTCATTGACTGAAAATCGAATATTGATAAATGTCTTCCTCTTATTTCAACCTTGATTTTTCTAATAAGATTCCTACTTAGTAAACCAAAATATGATTAATCAAAGTAATAGAATAACTAAATCAATGGATAAGATGAAGTGGCTAGCTATACAATATACATAAACCAAATCAAGATCAACCTAATAAGACCATTTTTAATTTTTAATTTTTTGCTTAATTTAGAATAAAATTTGTGGCACTTTGAGTCGGTGCCCAAATTTGCCTAATGCCATACCCTATTTAGTCCCCAAAAGTCGTTAGCCGGTGTGACCGAGTGAGTTCGTGCCTACATTACATGCTTTGCTAACGCAGTCGCTTTCTGTGATTCCCGCGTTCTCAGCGTTTTGAGGGGCCGAGTGCTTACTTTTCTCAAACTATTTAATTTGCAATGACTTTCTTCTTTTTTTTGTATTGTTTTTTCAACTAACTGCAATGACTTTAATAAGTATGTCTTCAAGCTCTTTCTTTAGGACTGCCTTTGAATCTTTGGAGGAAAATGACAATAGTAGGAGTAGACTAGTGTCATCTTTTGACAATTGTGCCATTTACCCAATGTATAGATGTATCCATTAACGAGTGTATAGATGTATCCATTTTTCTTATAAAGCGAGATTTTAAACTATTATTATTTACATACGGAAGAGAGATTGAAATTTGAGTGTCAAAGAGGCGAGCAAATTGTCTTACCCAACTAGTCTAACTTACATTTATGAGTGTAATTGTATACAAGGAATAAACAATACTCTCTACTTCAAAGGACAAAAGTTCACAAATTTTAAATTGGAATAACAAATAGAAATACAAGTGAGGGCTCACCTTTAATCGAAAATTCTTCCATACTACGTAGTATGGAATATTACGAGCATTGAATGACATGGATTGTTTTGGATGATATGGGTCCCGTGGGTCCCCGTGAATCCAAACCATCCAATGCTCGTAATATTTGATACTACGTAGTATGAAAGTTGGACCCCACCTTTAATCAGTTAACTGAGAAATGTTATTGGTGACACTTCCAAAAAAATGAGTACAAGAATGCATGAGGGAGCGCCAACATTTCTCTAAAATTAAAAAGTTTTTAATATGACTGTAACTCTGTTATATCATGATAGCAATTCACTTGTTTTATAACACATTGCTTTTATTATAACTATTCTCTAATGTATAATTTTTTATAAAGATTAAATGGAAGCAAGAACTAGCTTTCATATATAACAAGTGAGGTACTATTATTATAACATCTGAGGTAATAACACAAATTTACAATGTACTAGTGTAAATTCGTAACACTTATATTGTAACATGTAGAGTAATAACACAACGTCACAGTATTGATAATGTGAAGAATTGATAAAAGAAAAAAAAAGGAAAGAAAATAATCCATATGATAAAGAAAAGGGAGGGGTCCAATGTGACAATTATGTCCTTGCAGTGACGATGGAGAAGTCAGAAAATATCCGTAAGACTTAGGGTATGGGCTGTTATCCATGGAAGGGACAGAAAGGAGAGGCAATGTGATATTGTATTGGTGGTTGCTGTGGCCCGTGGGTGGTGGCTCTCTGGCTGGTGAAGTGAGTTTTGGGTCAAATTTCAAATAAATAAAGTCTCACAAAAAGCCTTCAATTTACATCAATCTGAATGTGACCTCCATCTCAAGTGTACGGTCAAGATCATCCGTCGGTTTTCCCATGATTTGCGGATCCTTAATTAAGTAGTAATAATCAAAGTTGCCGAACCTTTCAACGGCTGAAAAATTCTTGTTTGTGTATTAGGACAAGGCACAAATTAATTTGCTTTGCCTCCTAATTGTTTTTAAATTTCAATTAGCCAAATTTTAGGCATTGGTTTTGGCTTCACGGTCCAAGGAAAGGAGTACAATGTGACAAATTCAATTGGCGGAATCCGTCATCATTTGAACTTGCACTTGCACCAAAGAGACAAATTCAATTCGATTGCCGGAGCTTGAAGAAACAAGTTGCCGGATTCAATCACCAAAGAGTATATTTCCTAGGTATGTTTTGATGCCTCATAAATACATAGAGTGTGGTGGCTCTCATCTCATCAATGATAAATGAAGCTAGTAACTAGGGTTAAAAAGTTTTAACACGGACTTAACAAACACGAAGGTAACGGTTTTAAAGATGGTAAGAGTATATTCACGTGTGTGTGGATGATGTAAGTGTGTCTCACATTGCATCAACGACTGACAATTACTCAATAAAATTTACTTGCGAGTTGAGATGAACTCTTAAATTACGTGACCTGCTAACTCAAATAATAATAATAAATATAAAATGGTTGTTCTTAGACTACTACATGCATATTGTGGTTGTAGCTCATGCATGCAAGTGTTGTAAATTACCTTGACAATAGTTTTTTTTGTTTGTTAATTTTACAATATTTTGCATATGAAATAGGGAATTCACATGCGAAGAGATATTTTGAATTTGAAGCTTTCTAAAAAGTATACGTCTTGTATTTTTATTTTTTAGTAATTTGTGTTTCCTTTTACTATAAGGAATTGGTTTTGAATCCTAGAAAATTAATTAGTATTTCCTTTTGTGAATTAAGTTTGTAATTCCTAATAGAAAAAAGGCTAGATGCTTATATAAAATGCGTACCCAATTACAATGTTGTTTTGTTTTATAAGCACAAGATAGAAACATAACTAAAAGTGAAATATCTCATTTACAAAAAAAAAAGAAAAAGAAGCTAGATTTGTTTTCCCCCTTCTTCCCCCAAGTAACCTGCTAAGCCGGTTTGCCGGCAACCAATTATCCTATATCTACTTTTTCCCACCTTCATAATCTGCCCAAATTCCTCAAATCTCTCTCTCTCTCTCTAAAAAAATCCGTACTACAAGTTCACACCAACACCCACTCAATTCTCTCCTCTGAGAGAGAGAGAGAGAACAGAGTAAGAATTTTCAGTAAAGCTTTTTCTTCTCTCTTCTTCCCTTTTCCCATTCTTTTAAAATTTGAAAAATACAGAGAGAGAGAGAGAGAGAGAGAGAGAGCAGCAGAAGCCGACGAAATCAAAAGCGCGTTACAACTTACACCCTCATCATCCTCCATTTATGATCCTCTTTGTTCTCTCTCCAACTTCCCCGACCTCACTCTCCTTGATTTCTCGCGACGAATGACGTCCTCACCCACGGCTGATTATTTGTTCACCTTCTCTACCGTTGGGATCGTCGCAAAATCTCTTTGCGCGATCAGATCCTTTTGAGAAGACATCTTACAAATAGCCATCGCCATTGTTGGTTTCTGAGATAACCGACAACAACCCACTAAAAAGAAGAAGCAAAACTTTCGATACTTCACCGTTACTCGGCTCGAAATCGAATCGGCTTTTCTGGGTTTTTTTTCCTTTTCTGTGATCTACTACTTTCTCAGTAGCCAAACGCCGGGAAAGTTGCTGAGACTTCTGGAGTGTTTGAAATTCTCAGAGATTTTATGCCTTCTGGAAACATGTTGTTCAGAGAGAGGAAGATGGGGAAATCATCAGGTGCGGCGCCAGGCAGCAGAGACTGGACTCAGATCTACGCAATCTACGGCCTCGACCAGTGGCAGACCATTCTCTTCCTTCTCTTCAACGCTGTCCTATTTACCATTATGTCCCTCCTCTACCTCACTTATTTCAACCACATCACCCTCTTCTTCCACCGCCTCCTCCCCATCGACTCCGCCCGCTTCGCCGCCGGCTTCACCGGCTCCGTCACCGCCCTCTCCGCCCTCTGCCTCTTCTTCGCATCCGGACACTTCCTATACTCCTCACTCCCCCTCCACTACGACGTAGTCCAGCGCATGGTCAGTTCGGTCAACGACTGGTCAACCGTCAAGCTCGCCCTCGACCTCGGATGCGGCCGCGGCATACTTTTGAACGCAGTGGCGACCCAGATGAAGAAGGAGGGGAGTTCGGGTCGGGTCGTGGGCCTGGACCGGTCCAAGATGACGAGCCTCTCGTCGACGCTGCGGACGGCGAAGATTGAAGGTGTGGGGGAGTACGTGACTTGCCGTGAGGGCGACCCCAGGAGATTGCCGTTCGGGGACGGGTACTTCGACGTCGTGGTCTCCGCCGTGTTCGTCCACACCGTCGGAAAGGAGTACGGCCATCGGACGGTGGAGGCGTCGGCGGAGCGGATGAGGGTGGTCGGCGAGATGGTGAGGGTCTTGAAGCCCGGTGGGGTTGCGGTAGTGTGGGACCTAGTGCACGTGCCGGAGTACGTGCGGCGGCTGCAGGAGCTGAAGATGGAGGACATTCGGGTCTCGGAGCGGGTCACGGCGTTTATGGCGAGCAGCCAGATCGTGTCGTTTCGCAAGCCCAGTCAGCACGTTATTGGGCCCGGTGAGGTCCGACTCGACTGGAGATGCTGAATAGGAGACCGACCCGACCCGGACTGGCCCGGTCCACATACACACGAAGAAAATAGTCAGCCAAAGTAGTATAAATACGTAACGACTCTGAAGACTTCTGAGTAATGATAATTAGTTAATTAAAAATCAAGAAATTAATGGGTTTCTTTCTGTGTTTGTATGGAGTTTTATGTTCTGGAGAGGCGAAGCTGACCCAGATGAAGAGATGATTATACATGTAATAATCTTAGTTTAATTGTCTATGATATTTTGTTGATCTATATATATTTTAGAGGTGACTTTATGGGATTTGAAGTATTTTTAATTTGATTGTAATGAGTTTGGTGGATAATTTTATGTATATTTTAAGGAAATTAGGATCATACTGGATCTGTATGAGTAATTCCCACTGTGTTTACATGCAGCATTGCATGTGTGTGTATTGTGTAATACCAATTTTAAATTCTAATATCATTTTAACTAGATTCTAATGTTCTGATACAACCATTTTTGAATGATTATAAATCCTTTAATCCAGAATATTTACTATGGAGAGTCTACGATGCTCTTTCTGGTTTCTATGGAGAGTCTTTGGGTGAAGCTGCCCCTGTGCGGCAGCTCGCTCACTTATAAGTTAGTAAGATCGGTGCATTTAGACCTCATTGACTCTGAGCGAGTTGCCACAACATAAGACAGCCTCATCGAAGGCTCTTAACCTTGTTGGATAGAAAACTCACTTAAGATGGGAAGCTCATGCGGCGTAATCCTTAGCAAGTTGTACTCTTTTATGTCCAATTAGCTTATGATAGGGTTTTCCTTTATTTTGTGGCAAATAAACATCTGTTAGATTTGATTTTTTTTTTTGTTGTAAAAAAACATCTGTTAGATTTGATGGGTGGTGGGGTTTAGGGGTTTTAATGGTGTTGCTATGGGTAGGAAAAAAAATCAAAAAGTTATTCAACTTCATTATTCCAACTAATTAGTGATGCTTGACTTTTGGATAACCACATGATTGGTGATACATCTAATATAATTTTATGTCTTACGATTTTTCCTAAGTTTTCAATCAGCTCAAAAAAGATAGTGATATTTTTTTTGTGGAGGGTTGTGCGAGGTTGATAGTATGTGATGGTAGGGTTTTGGTGCTGCTGTGAAGTCGCAATCATACATCTTCTGATCGTGAAAGCATGCAAATGTTGTTGAGTTGGGGAATGAGTTTGGTTTGGGAATTAAAAACCCTAATCAATTTTTCCATTACATTTCTTATAAACTATATATAAGTCCGTACGAGTCTGTCATATTTTCTTCATTCAATAAAGTCTCGTGATGACTATGAAGATTAAAAATAGCAACGACCTTTCTCCAACTTCAACTATGGTGTTGATGTTTATTAATTATGAATGTACCACAAATTTTGCTTCACATTTACTTTATAAATTGATGTCTTACCACATTATGTTCAATAAGGTGAGACATGCAATATATTGCATATTACGTGTTTGAAAATTTCACTTCTAAAAAACGTAGAATTCCGATTGAGCTATGTTGTGTTTGAATCTCTTTCGCTCTAATAATAAGTGACAATATTTGCAGCTCTCTGCAAAAATAGAAATTTACACATAAGATCACAAGAGTTTTGTAAACAAGTTATGTTCTATTTTTAAATTAAAGTGAAACAGGGGGAGAACGATTTGAAATCGGGTGCATAGGAGAAATACACTACTCAACGTCCCCATTTTTAGTAAGCTTGTGGGTTTCGTTTTTCAAATCCTCTTATTTCTTAAGTTGAAATTACAATATTTTTTTATTCAAGGGACATTCTAATCCAGTCCAAATTATAAGGACGGGAATTCATACACAAATATTGAGAACGAAGTATATTATTTTAACCAACTTAGGTACGGTCCAGTCTACTGTTGAGATCACAATTTTAATTTAGATGTACTATATCATACTCTACTCGTGGTTCTTCGGTTAAGTGAAGCGAAAACGAAATTTTGCATACAATATGATTATTGTTGCCTTTGAATTTCAGTTTGATTCTCTATATCTTTGTTTTATTAAATTCCTGTTTTGTATTGAAATACTCAATGATCCGATCATATCGCTGAATGCAAATTTTATTTTATTGTTTTAAAATTTTATTTTTTTTAATTTCTGTTAATAGATATTTAGATGAGTTCCTACTTATTGTGTCCATAGTACCTTCTTCACTTTTTATTTTATTTTTGTAATGCTAGGTAAACTATTTTTTTAAACCACATTTGTAAATCATGTGATGTGTTACTAATAGAAAATAAGTACGTTAATTAAGACTTAAGTAACAGTCCAATTATCAACAACTACATCATATGGTTTATAAAATATGGCTTAAATAGAAAGTCTCCCTAGCATTACCCTTTTCGTTTTGATAGAAGCAATACAGGGAGAAGAAAAAAACGTGCGAGCATCATCAATCATGCTATCTATTTTATAGCAAGGTTTTAGCTAAAACTATCAAAAAGTTATCTTAGCTCTCTAAACAAATTGTACTCCAACCATACTCCCTATTTTAGAAAGTTATAATGACAATGAGTCAATAATTAACTTATATGAATTAATTATCTATTTAAAATAATATAGCATCAATTATAGAGAGCCACTAGGAGCTCCTTTCTCCCTCCCTATATTTAGGAACTCTTAGATGAATCCCTATTTTAGGAGGTGAATACAGAGCATAATTGGAGTTGATTTTATTGAAATGCTCCTAAATTCTAGTTAGAAGCTCATTTAGGGAGCTCATTGGAGATGCTCTAACTCTAAACTTCAAGTGCACAAGTGAATGTCGTTAACTAACTGAGTTACAAGTCTTTGACTTAATGCGAATAATCGCAAATTCTCAAACATGTTCATTGCGACATGTGTCCATCGTGGGGCTCGTGTCCTCCCCACAAAGCATATAATGCAGCATGTGGTAATGTTCAATTATTTTTGGGCACTATTTCCTTTTCATCCAATCTTCAATGGCATGCATCATCCTTTTTGTTCGTTTGGGACCATGACTTTAATGCCCCCATCCATCCACTCAGTTTTTAGCAATTGCATGAGTTGAGCTCTTTGGACTGGTGCATGGCCACTTATTAACTTGTTTCAAGGTAAAAAGAAAACTTGACAAGATTGGAATACGAACTACATTATGATCATGTGCATGCTTGGTGGGGAATTGTAGAATGTATGATTAACGATCGTGATTTGATTTATGGTGAAGATTGTTATGGATTGTATATCAAATGTTGAGAATATTGTGTAAAATATTTTACTGGCGATTTTAACAAATAAAGTAATTAAGAGTATTTATCTATGATCTTAATGTCTTGTTCGATTACTTGCACTCTAATTTCTCTTTGTATTGGTAAAAATACAAAGAAGTCAATTAAATATCTCCTTAAATTGCCTTAGGACTTTTCTAGGATGACACCCTTTTTTCTTCGCTCTTTTTGTAGATTTGCAACGAATTTAAGCTCCAGTGGTTAAAAGCAATTATTTCTGCACCCAAAACTTTAGGTTGGATTATGCCTTCCATTGCGCTTGTATAAAAAAAAAAAAAAATACTCAACACTTGAACTTATAGTGATGGGATAGTTGGGAGTTGCTCAATATAATATTCCAACAAATTACAAAGAAACTCTCCTTATTTGGAGAATTGCTCAATATATATTACAATAAATTTTAGAGAAAAAAAAAAAGGATAGATCTGCCATTGGCATCTTCTTTATAATTTCTAGATTCCTTTTAGTTAAAAACTAATAATATCTAAGGACTCGCTTAGAAGTGTTTTTAAAATGATTGAAGTGCTTTTGGTGAAATTGGTTTTGGGCCCAATTCTTAATAAAAACACAAGTGAATCGTGGAAGAAGCACATAACTGGTGCTTTTTGCAAGAAATAGTTTAAGTGCTTTTGGAACTTAAAAACATTTTCTTTAAAAACACTTTCAGTCATTTTAAAAATACTTCCAAAAGAGCTCCAAAATAATATTGAATTATGTTAAAGAATATTGGTGTTTGTCAAGTTGATAAAGTAGATAACTACTTATGTTGTTGTCTAGTCACAATCCTAGAGCAAATGACATAGAAACAAATTACATCAACTAATTTTCTCGGGTTTGTGAGGTCTATGAAAAACAATTGTGGTGCTTTAATAGGTGAAAAGGATATCTGCATTTCGAAAGTAGTTTCTGACATTTCTATATTCGTTTTTTAGTGCACTTGGCTCTTTGATATGGTTTAAAACATGGTTTTTTGGTTGGGGAGAACGGAGATGGAAAATTTGACTTCATCCCGCTTGCAATCAATAACTTTAGGCACTAGGCAAACTTTAAGGCCTCGTTTGGCAGCTCGGACTAGACTGACTATTTCAGTCGGATAGGATAATCTGTCATCGGACAGTACTGACTAAATTAGTCTGGCATTTGGTGCAGTATCGGACTAATATCGACTATTTATACTAGGTTGGCCGGCCCTAGGTGTGTGTGTAGAACACAATTTGTTCTTTATACAAACTCACTCAAATCCTCATCAAATGCAAGAACTACAAAAAGTTTGATCTTCGTAAGAGACGAAGTACGTAGGTAACCTTCAATTTGATTCAAGGTGCAACCACAACTCCTCCAAGCAAAGGTGTTCATTCAAGATGAGATTGAAGACCCTCTTAGGTATTTAGCCTTTGCTCATGCAAAGAAGATTCTACAAAGGTATAGGATGCTACAACTTACTAATGTGATTTTGAGTTGTGTCTTGGTTCACAACATTTAGGCTTCAAAAGTCATGAGCAAAGTTTTGTTTTTGAGTACTAATATGCTAACTAAGAGCCTTTAATTTGTTAATAGCATGCTTAAGTGTTGCTCAAATGAACTTGTAATTCAAATATTTTCCTTCAAGCTAGACCAAGAGAGTGAGAGGGACGAACCCTACTAATTATACGGAGGTTTTTGGGCGTATAATTAGTCGGGTGTGAGGGGTACTAAATGGTGGGCCCAGTTTAAATAGTCGGGCGACTATTTTAGTACGAAGCGCACCAAACACCCGAGACCGGATTATTAGTACTATCCGGTGCGCTATACGGCGTACTAAACAAGGCCTTAGTATGTTTGGGTGAGTAACTAACACAAATCAAAACTAAATATTAGCGGAGTGTTAAAAAATGCAACGTAACTTGAGAGAACTTATTGTGAGAATATATATTTTCGGGTCTTTCAAAAATAATTTTTGTTTTATTTTTGAGAAGTACGCCACAATCTTCTTCCCAATAATGAAGAATGAGGGGATATTTGCAAAAAACTATGATACTCAAGTTAGTGTTTGCTAAATAAGATTATACTATGTATTCTTTGCACACTAGTATTAGGCTCAAAAGTTGAATCAACTTAGATTTGATCGTAAAATAACACAAACACAAAAATACAACGATAAATCTTGATTGCAGTTCCACTCCTAAAATTTAAACACATGAAAAACAGTTTGTTACTTGAGGCCGAGCTGAAGATGTGATCAAGTTCTTGAACCAGATGAAACAAAGATCTTGTGGAAGGTCATTTTCTTTCACTATTTGGAATTTTTATTTTTTAAATAACTTGAGTTTTCGGATGGTTCTAAAATGTGGGCTTTTTTCAAAAGAGGGCCCAAATTGAAGGCCTTGTAGGCTTACCATTGGGCCACATCAATAATATTTGTAAAAATGACTAGCCTTTTTTTAACCACAAATATCTGCACCCAAAAATCTTGTTTTGGCATCGTAATTTAATAAAATACAAAATTAAGGGTTAACACTACCCAAGCACTTGCAATGCTCAAACACGCATTGGCCCCAGAGTTTGTCTCATTTTTTGGTGATTTAGTAAGCAAAGAGCACTAAACAATTATTAAATTTGTTCACCTTCACCGAATACAGTTTGGCTCCAATTGATATGTGTGTATATGAGCTTTCAATTTCACTAATGGTACCACTACATTTTAGATTTCGTGCAAGGTGGTGTAAAAGTTAGTGTTTTCGTAAAAAATTTCTATTAGATGATCACATAGCATGTGCAAAAAGGTAATATTTAGATAGAGTGAAGTAAGAGAGTAGGTGAAGGTTTTTCTATTATTTAAAATTTTCCACTTTTTGTTTCTAAATCTTACTCAAAATAAATAGCAATGGTTTTTCTGTTTTTAATGACAGTTTTATTATAAAGTTATGGACGATGTGTATGTGTGTGGCATGTCGTAACTTAAAAGACTTTGAGACATAGACAATAACGTTAATGTTTACTTTTTTTATTTATTCAATTTGGTCTGTTATCGTAAGGGACTTGTAGCTCAAGTGATGTGTTTATCCATACGTAGAGATGTACTGATCATAATTTTACTATTTATCTTTATCTTATGTTTGTTTTTTAATTCAGTAAGTGATTGCACATCACGACTCCAGTAGTAGTAAAAAATAGTGAGTTCCATAACCTAATTTTCTTTGGTGGAGAGGTATTGAACTGTGGGGCCTTCTACGAGGCTCTTTAAAAAAAAGCGAACGCAAGGATTACACAAGTCGGTCCCATGGTCTAGTGGTTAGGACATTGGACTCTGAATCCAGTAACCCGAGTTCAAATCTCGGTGGGACCTTTTCTTTCCCCTTTTCTTTCCCCTTTTTTGTTGCTTTTTTGGTTCCTTTTCCCGAGTTCGATTCCTTGCTGGTGCAGCTGAATGCATCTATAAAATAAACTTATTGTGAGTTGTTATTAGTTTTTTGGAGTAGGCTACGGTGCTCGCAAGCATTAGATGATCACACCGATCTCACCGTTAAAAAAAAGGAGAAGGGAGGAGAGAGGGGGGAAGGAGGGTGAGATCGGTGTAAGCATTCAATGCTTGCGAGCACTGTAGTCAGTCCCTAGTTTGTTATTTAAATATTAAGCGATTAAAATATGCTATTCAAAGCTGTTGTGTACATCAAATTTCTGTCTTTATGCCAATTGATTTTGATATGCATGATTGAAATTACCATTTTGTTCCAAAAGTTCACGTCAAATTGGATGAATCTTTGAGAAATTTGATGGTTATGGGAACATTAGCTTCATTTAATAGTTTGAGTCCTTAAATTCTGAATTAAACTAAAATAGGGGGAAAATTGAAGGTGAGCTAAAAGTTGAGGAGGATTTTGGAATAATATATTAGATGTGTGCGCTAATGAGAATAGAGCGTTTGTAATGCGGATAACAAATGCACAATTTTGGCTAAAGTAGTAAAGACCAGTGTCGGTTTCTGAGCTCGAGATCGAAGAAAGAAAAATAATCAGTCGATATTATATTATATTTTATGATATTCCAAGCTTTTATGTTTGTTTTTTAGGGAATTTTGATACTTCTTTGTTTGTTTTTATCATAGGATGGATTGAATCGGCTTTGCGCATTAAATGGACAAATTGTGGAGTTTTGGAGCTAAGAAGATTATGTCAAAGTTTCAAGCCTTAATTCTATGCCGTTTGATCGTGAAGAATAATTGAAGATGGATTGCGTAATTCGGGCAGATTCACGTTTTGAGCTTATTTGGCATATAAGTGATCTAAGATGACGTTTTTGGGCCGAGGTTTCTTCTACAAAGTTGTAGAGGACGTTTTTAGCTTTCCAAAGACATTATGGGCCTAATTCGGAGCTGATTTGGTCAATCAAAAAGAAGATTTTCTGTAGCAGTCCAAGTCCTTGTTAGAAAAGGATTTTGTAATTTAATTTATTTTTATTTTTGTTTCCGGATTTTTGGGGAAGTCTATTTTAAGTAGGATTTGGTTTTTCTAGTAATATATATAGCCGAGTCTCTAGGGTTTAGAGGGGAGTACGAATTTGGAGATTAAATTGTGGAAAACTCGGCTCAACTTTTCTACAACGGTGTTTTCTAAACTTTTATTAATTTATTTTATGATTTCAATTATGATTATGTGTAACTAATTCTCTTTCTAGGGTGAGGCCTTGAGCCTTTAGCATGAATATATAGTTTCTTTTCAATTGCTTATGATATTATGCATGTTACTTTGAATTGTCAATCACCGGTTTAAACTATCTATTTATCTTAATGCTTGATCACCATTAGGATGTGTAGACAAGTAATTGGATGCAATTTATGTTGGAATATCACCCTTAAATTGGTTAGGGCTTCTTGTGATTGATAATTGTAAGTTCACTTAAGGCGAATATCACGCTCTTAAGGGTTGCATGGTTTTTCAAAAGGTTTTCACAAAACTTAATAAGTCTTGCATGTTCATATTTGATCTGAATATCACAGACGGGTTGCATGTTAGATATACGTTCTAGCTAGAATATCACTAGTAGAATATGCAATAAGAAAACCTAACATTCAAAGGGCATGTGTAATTCATAAGTAATTGGTAGAACTAGATAGGATTGTTATTGGTGATGGCTGAACTCTAGGGTTTCTTATTTTTGTTTTCTGATAATTCTTAACGAGCTTTATTTTTTAATTATTTAAATTCCTGCGAATTTTCATTTATTTTTATTTTAAGTTCATGATCACAAATTTCTATCTTTTTGTATTAAATAATTAATTAAGAATCGGTTCTAAATACAAGTTATTTATATCAGTCTCTGTGGAAACGACCTTGGTTGAGTTGTTATACTACGATAACCTTGTACTCTTCCAAATATTTTTAAGTGATTTTTGCCTAAAATTTGAGTGTGGTAAAATTGCTATCAAGAAATTGGCGCCGCTGCCGGGGATTGATATAATAATTTGTATTCATCGTATTCTTGGTTAATTATTTTGTATATAGATTTTATTTAATTTTCATTTTTTATTTTGTTTTTGCAGGTTTATGGTCAAAACTCGATCGCAGACGACACATCTTGTACAGTGTGATCCAGAACCTGAACGCACATTCAAACTATACCAAGCCAATGGCTTTAGAAAGACCAGCAGTTGGGCGTCCACTTCGAGAATCATTGGCGGCCAAGGCCAATGCTTTACCATGTTGTATTGTGTATCCAACAATGGAAGATGGCGCAACTTTTGAAATTCGACACCATATGCTTGAAATTTTGCCTTCTTTCCATGGTTTGCCGAATAGTGATCCTAATTTGCACATTACAGAATTTATGGTTGGATGCAAGAATATTTTGATCAAGGGTTTTTCAGAAGAATCAATTAAGTTGCGCTTGTTTCCTTTCACTCTAAAGGATAAAGCGAAGACTTGGTTATTTTCACTCCCAGCAAATACCATAACTACATGGGAGGAGTTGCACACAAAGTTTCTCAACAAGTTTTATCCAGCATCCAAGACTCTGGCTTTGAAGAAGGAAATTTTGGCTTTTGCTCAAAGACCGAATGAAGCTTTTCATGAAACTTGGGAACGTTACAATGAGTTATACATGAGATGTCCTCATGCGGGGTTTGATACAGATTTGCAGATGAATATTTTCTTTGATGGGCTTAATGCTACAACTAAGAGTCATGTGAATGCATCAGCAGGATGAGCTTTGATGGAAAAATCAGCTAGGGAAGCATTTGACAGAATGGCTTCAGAATCTCAACAATGGGCTGAGGAACAAATGCAGAAAAGAGGGATTTTTGAGATGTCTTTGGGTACACCTAACGTTTCAGCCCAAATGGCACAGTTGGAGAAGAAGTTTGATGCTAAATTTGATGTTTTAATGCAAACAATTTCAGCAAACAATTCGGCATCACCTAGGCAATCCCAAACTGGCTGCATTATTTGTAGCGTTTCTACACATGATATTTCTACTTGTCCCCACAAGGATGGATATCCTAAGCTTGTGCAAGAACACATTAACATGATGAATAATTTTCAGAGGCCAAGGAATGATTCGTATTCTAACTTCTATAATCCGGGGTGGAGAGATCATCCTAATTTCAAGTGGGGTGGAAATCAACAACCTAAGCCGTATCTCCAACAACCCATTCAACAAGCTAACGTACCTCCTAAGTCCTCTATTGAAAATCAGCTTTCCAAATTCATGGAAGCAACAAAATTGTTTGTCGATAAAAGCACTCAGGAATTTCAGAATATCAAAGCTTCAATTAAGAATTTGGAGCAGCAAGTTGGGCAAATTGCGGAAAGAGAACATGGGAGATTTCCTAGTCAAACTATACCCAACCCAAGAGGTTCAGAGGAGTGTAGTGCGGTTAGAACTCTACGTTGTGGAAAAAGCTATGACAACTGGAAGAATGACGAATTTGAAGGGATACCGAATGATGATTCAGCACCCGAAAAGACTGCAGAAAAACAGTCAGAGGCCGAATCTGAAACAGTCCCCAAAGGCAGCAGCATAAGACTAAGCATCAGCAACTAAAGGATTTTATGCAGACACTTGCTAAGGTTCAGATTAATTTGCCATTGTTGGATGCAATCAAGAATATCCCATCTTATGCCAAAATTTTGAAGGATGTTTGCACTAACAAGAAAAAGTTCCTGGAGTCTGAGAAAGTGGTTTTAACAGAACAATGTAGCGCAATTTTGTTACACAAACTGCCGCCAAAGAAGAAAGATCCGGGGAGTTTCACTATCTCTTGCACTATTGAAAATTCTTATTTTAAACGTGCTTTAATTGATTTAGGTGCTAGCATAAACTTAATGCCTTATTCTGTTTTTTCAGAGATTGGGAAAGGGAGAGCTAAAGCCAACATCAGTTACTCTTCAATTGGCTGATTGTTCAATTACATATCCTAGAGGTATAATTGAGGATTTGATTATCAAAGTGGATAATTTCTACCTACCAGCAAATTTTGTAATTTTGGACATGGATGAAGATTTGGAGACGCCTATCATTCTAGGGAGACCATTCATGGCTACAGCCCGTACTCTAATTGATGTGGAAGCTGGAACTTTAACTCTTCGGGATCAAGACCAGTCAGCCGTGTTCAAGTTGTTTGAAGATGCTACACACACTGCAAAGCAGCAAGACTGTATGCGCATTGACGTATTAGATGGATTAGTTCATGCCAATTTTCTGAACAAATCATCAATTGATCAGTTGCTAAATGTTTTACACGATGGTGATACGAACGAAATTGATAAGGGGATTGTGGGAAAAATTAATGCTGCACTGGACAGCATACCAGCACAGCTGCCAAAGTGGAGACATGCACAGAAGAGGAAGTTGCAGCTCAATAAGCTTGAGGAAACGTGCAATGAAGCTTACAAAAAGGCAAAGATCTCTAAGAAGAAGACTAAGGCTTTTCATGACAGCAAAATTCTCCGAAAAGAATTTCACCCAGGGAAGAAGGTTTTACTTTTCAATTCAAGGTTGAAATTATTTCCCGAAAAACTCAAGTCTCTGTGGAAACGACCTTGCTTGAGTTGCTATACTACGATAACCTTGTACTCTTGCAAGTATTTTTAAGTGATTTTTTGCCTAAAATTTGAGTGTGGTAAAATTGCTATCAAAGAACTGTCAGGTGCGAGCTCTGATACCATAAAAGCAATAATGAAAACCTCCATTGTTGATAAAAATTGAAACTCTAAGAAGTAGAAAGAACCAAGATAAGCAGAGCTTTGCTTTTGATATCTATTAATACAAGTGAACACGATATATTTATTGTTCTATATTCAGCCTATATATAGATAACAGTAAACATAATTAAATAGACTGATTAAGCTTTTAGCTAATACTAATTAACTTGCTGAGCTGGCATTGGTACTGTAATCATGTGTAGCAGTATGTATCTTAACATTGAGAAGGATGCTAGCAGTTCCGTTCTTGACATCGATATGAAGAAGTTAGTTCTGCCTTTCCCTTCTTTCTTTAATTATCTTGATCCGTATTTGCTGCTGCAGTGGAACTACTGTGGAATATGATCCGCAAGCCGTCTGGAAATCAAATACATAAAACAAATGTAAACAGAAAGAAATAAGATAATGTTTGCATTGTGAAAGTTAAAAGTGTTAATGCAACAATCTGTATGCAGCCCTGTAGGATCTACTCAACTGTGTTCACTTCCAGTCGACATATTACAGAAAAAGGTTGCCTTCTATTATCCCATCTTCCTCTGCAACATTTTTTGTTATATATATCTCTCTCTCCCTCCCCTAATTTGACATCTCTGCAAACCCTAATTTCAATTCTCCAAATTCCCTCAATTTTTCACTCAATCCCTAATTCGCCTCCCAAAATGCAACGTCTCTTATTCTCCAACGCCTTAACATCCCCAACCCCTCTCTTCCTCCACACAAAGCTCTCCCACCTAGACCTAGCAATTTTTTACACGACCTGTTAACCCGATACGAAACGTCACGAAAATAACAGATTTCGGGTCAACACGTAACTAATCGGATCGTTACCGGATTACTTGTTAAGAACTCATTAATAACAAGTTTTTAACAGGTCGACCCATGGGTAACCCGTTTCAACCCGTTAAGAAAAAGATTAACTCGGTAAATTTATAACTAATAAAAAACCTTACTAAAATAGGTCATGCCAAAGTTCCAATACTATTTTCCTTGGTGATTGATGAAAAGTTGAAGGGTTTTGCTATCAAAAAACAATGTGCAAGCTTTGAGTTTCATTGGCAAGGTTCTGACTTTTGTGAAAGGTTCCACAACCTTGAAAAAAAACTCTCTTCATTTGCATTTCCTTGTACATTTGATATTTTGTAGTAATGTACTAATATTTTTTCATTAGGTTCTTATTTTAGGGTATGTAATACTTGAAAGACAAATGTGTTTTTATGTTTTGAAGTAACATTTATGTAGATATTAATTTAGTATGACGTTTTTCATTTGATTATTTATTGAAGTAAAATATATTTTCTTTAACGGGTAACAGGTAAGGTCATATTATCAGTTAATTTTAGCGGGTCAAGTCCGAGTCAAGTCATATTACCTGTTCATTTTAACCGGTTTGACATGACACGATTTGTTAAGATATCGGGTAGGTCACGAAAACGACATGAACACGACAAACACGACACGAGCGCCAGGTCTACTCGCACCTCTCCCTCCAATGCCTAACCCCAAAACCCATGATAATCCTAATGGGCGGCGGACCCAGAACCTTTCTCGACAGCGTATCCAAGTGGCAGTGGAAGTGCATGCAGGCGAAGAAGGCTAAGCTGCTCCTCAAGGCGCAACTCTACCGAGAGCGCTAAATATACGAGATGCGAAAGAGGGCCGAGCTCAATGCCATTCAAGCTTGGGCAGCCGTGGGAGGTTGTGGAGAAAGCTCTGAACTTGTTCTATGTTAGCACCGACGAGCAAGTCAAGGTCTTGCCATCTTGGTGAATAGGTTTCAGAAGCCTGGTGGGTTTGATTTGTGAACGGAGAGGGACGATCCGTTTTTCAGGTTTTATTAAAAAAAAAAAAACCGAACCGAACCCAAATGGAACCGAAAAAAAAAAATAGAACAAAAAACAAGGCAATCGAACATTAATTTAGGTTTGATTTCTAGTTTTGGCCAAAAATCAAACCGATTGGAACCGAACCCACCCCTACTTGCAAATGCTCAATGTGCATTGGCCCCAAAGTTTGTCCCTTTTTTGGGTGATTTAGTAAGCAAACAACACTGAACAATTATTAAATTTGACCACCTTCATTGAATACAGTTTGGGTTAAATATGATCGGTAGCATGTAGTTGACTCCAATTGATGTGTGTGTGTATATGAGCTTTCAATTTCACTAATTTGGTACCACTACATTTTAGATTTTGTGCAATGTGGTGTAAAAGTTAGCGTTTTCGTAAAAAAATTCTATTAAGTAATGACGTGGCACTTGCAAAAAGGTTAGTGAAGTGAGAGAGTGGGTGAAGGTTTTTCTATTATTTAAAATTTTCCATTTTTTGTTTCTAAATCTTACTTAAAATAAATAGCGATGGTTTTTATGTTTTTATAAAGTTATGGATGATGTGTGTGCCATGTCGTAACTTAAAAGACTTTTAGATATAGACAATAACTTTGGGGACTGGCTACAGTGCTCGCAAGCTTTGAATGCTCACACCGATCTCACTCTCCTTCCCCCCTCTCTTCTCCCTCCTCCCTCCTTTTAATGATAAGATCGGTGTGAGCATTAGCCTACTCCATAACTTTGATCTTTACTCTTTTTATTTATTCAATTTGGTCTGCTATCGTAAGGAACTTGTAGCTTAAGGTCTCGTTTGGTACGTCAGATTATACTGACTATTTCAGTCGGACTGACTAATCTGTGCATCTGATAATACTGACTAATATAGTTAGTCGTTTGGTGCAGTATCAGACTAAACATCGATTGTTTAATATTATGTTTGGTACTGTACCGGATAAGAAGACTTCGTATTGTTTTTTTTTTTTTTATGACAAATAATGTTTATTTTTTAGAGAAAAAAAATAATGTTTAATCAGCGGCTTTAATTGCAGATCCCACATTCAATTGCAAATTCCACATAATCAACGGCTTCTCCCTTAGATCTCATCCCAAACCCTTCTTCACACCTCCATCGCAAACCCGACATTCAATTGTAGATCTCATCCCCTTCTCTAACCTCTCTTCTCTACCGACCCACCCCCATTCCTTCCTCCAACTTTTGCCTTTGTCGACCTCGTCCTTGTATCCTCTTCTGATCTCTCTCCTCAGTCGAACCCACCTCCGTCTCCAATTAGCGGCTTCTCCCCTAGTTCGATGCTTGAAGAAGAGGTGGTCAGGCTCCTCCCACTCGTCCACCAGCCACCGTCTTCTCCATGTGAAGAAGAAACCCATATTTATGGACATGAGATTGGGATCTTCTGAAGATTGAAATAGTTTATGTTGATGTTCCACCATAGATTTGTAAGGATTGTTGCGGATTTGACATGATAATGGAGGGGTGTCATATGTTTTTGGGTTTTGAGGAAGAAGAAAGTGCATATTTGGTTATATCCAGAACCAACAACCACCTGATTTTTTCTCCAGAACCAACAACCACGGTGACAGTGACAATGTTTGATGGTTTGATAGCGTCGTCAATGGTTTGATAGCAACCCAGACGATGGCTGCGAGAGAGATGACCGAGAAGGTGTTTTTGTTTAGCGTTGTTTCTTCGAACTAAAATTATACATAGGTTTTGGGGGGGTATTATTAAGCAGGCGTAAAGCATACTAAATAGTGGGATTGGACAAACTTAATTCGGGTCCTAAAATTATACATAAGGCGCCAAACATTGAATTCGTATTGAAATAGTGTTATCCGGTGTGTAATACGGCATGCCAAACAAGGCCTAAGTGATGTGTTTATCCATGCACTCTTGATCATGTGTTAAATTATCTCATCCTAATCTTGTTGCTATGTAGAGATGTATTGGTCATCATTTTATGTTTGTTTTTTCATTCAGTAAGTGATTGCAAATCACGACTCCAGTAGTACTGAAAAATAGTGAGTTCCATAGAGAGGTGTTGAACTGTGGGGCCTTCTCTGAGGCTCTTTAAATTAAAACGAACGCATAGATTACACAAATCGGTCCCATGGTCTAGTGGTTAGGACATTGGACTCTGAATCCAGTAACCCGAGTTCAAATCTCGGTGGGACCTTTTCTTTTTCCTTTTTTTGTTCTGCCCTGGGATCCAGAAACGTCTCATATTTCAAGCGCTAGAAAACTTGGAACCACTTCCCGGGTTCGATTCCTTGCGGTGCAGCTGAATGCATGTATAAAATAAACTTATTGTGAGCTTTTAATTTTCTTGACTTGTATTTGCTACACTGGAATAGGATTAGGATTTTAGGAATTATAGAACTGTTGTTTTTTCATCTATGGCTTTGGTATATGTTCAGGAAAGTATTGGGGGTACATCAGCAACGTAGTTTAGATGCTTGGAACTTGAGGGAGACCTATCCGCGTTATATACCAGTAAGAATTTCACTTCTCTCTCTCTCTAATATTTTTGCTTCCTCCTATCCTATGCATTCGGCTTGAGATAATACCATGTTCTAATTCAAGCCTCGTCGCAGGTGAGTGTGGAGAAGGATGCTAGCAGCCCCCTTCCTGACATCGACGAGAAGAAGTTAGTTTTGCGTTTCCCTTTCTTTCTTTAATTTTCCTGATCCGTATTTGCCGCAGTGGACTGTGGAATACAGTTCTCCCCTTTACTTTTTATCATTTTGGTACCTGATCCGCTATCCGTTTGGAAACCAATTACATAAAACAAAATATAAACAGAAAGAAATAAGAGATGCACGGGGAGAGCCCAATGCTTGCTATGTTTGCATTGTGAAAGCTAAAAGTGTTAATGCAACAATCTGTATGCACTCGTATAGGATCTACTCGAGTGTGTTCATTCACAGTCAGCATATTACATGCATAAAAAGGCTTCCTAGCAAGTAATTTTCATGCTTCACATCGTTATGTAAGATTGGCATAAAAAACAGATATATACTAGTAGTTTGTACGAGGGCAAACTCCAGGCTCATTTGTGTCCATAGCTTGTCTTAAATTGAGGAAGTTGATGGTTCAGGCTGATGAGAGGAGGCTTAGATTTATATGTTTCTTAGTTACTGGTGGAGGAGTGGCTATGTTCTTAGAACTCAGAAGTAACTTGCACAGAAGAAGAGATGTGTCGGGGGTAGAATGTGATTAGTGTTGTTGAATGCCTTTCTTGGAGATTTCTAGCTGCCAAGGAGCCAGGTTATGGGGGTTTTCGTCATTGTTCTCACACAGTTTTTTTCGCCTTTCAGATACCGTGTCCCTGGTGATCGTACTATTGGAGAATTTGTTGACTTTATTTGGATAGCTATCGACCGCTGGGGCCGTGGAAATATCTGTCTATACCAAGAACACTGAACCTCTCAGTGATGAGCAGAGCTGAGCTGCAATATATCCATTTCTGTTTTAGGCAAATATCTTTGTACATCTTGGTCCCCCAAATTTGTTGTGGATTTAATAAATCTAATTCTTCCAATGCTGCAGGTGCCTTGATGTCTTCAGTCGACAAGGAAAATAGGGATGAAGATGGATTTCTTCGCCTCGCCTACAGTGAGAAGAGAAAGGACGGGTCTGTATCTTATGAAGGAGATGAGAAGAGCTCTGAGTCAGTGATCGGACCTGGATTATGATTTACCTTTCTCAGGAGATGAATCTCGAGATGAATCGTTTAGTTTTATGACATAGCCATGGGACTGTAATGCATGGAGTTGAAATGTTCTTGTACGTAATATTTTGCTAATGGGAGCTTTAGATTTTGGCCCTTACAATTCCTAATTCCTAGATAAAAACTCATCTATCTTCAAACGTATAACAAAAGCCCAAATTTAAAATGTGCAGCCACATTGGAACATTATTGACCTATTAATACAATTTATTTACACCCATACCAATCATACTTTCACGCCCGTTTCCCATATTCGGATACTTTAATCGCATCCAATATTTCATACGTTAAAAAACTAGACGTTATAATAAAAAAACAAAAACTAATAAACCAGACGTTACAATATAACAATCTTTTTTCATCATTGGTTTCAATTGAAACCGTTTTTTGAATCGCAGAAAGATTTAAATTCAAAATATTCCATCCGTTTTTTGTTTTTGAATCGCATCATTGGTTCACCTGCAACATAGAAAATTTGAATCAACACAGCATATATTGTGTCTTCAATGAAGTTGATCATAATCTGGGCATTTAAGCAACTGATTTTGATACCTTTTTTTCATTTTTATTCTACTTAATCTCTATTTATTCCCTATTTAATAATATGGTTGTACATCGTAGGAATATTATGTTGGACGAAAGTCCTGAACGAGATTTATATTCCTTTTTGACGTGTGCATTTTTCTTAGACCAATTCTTTCTTTGTTTATTAATCATTTTGATATGTCAGCTTATTAATTGTGTACAACAAACATGCAAAAGGGTATATTAGACATCCGAAAAATGTAAAAAGTGTAAAGTAAAGTATAATTAATGAATTTGCTTATGTGGATTCTAGTCATTGGATTATTTTCAAGTAAAAAAATTATGTCGGATTTTATGTGGAGGAAAATAAATTTGAGGGGCTAAAGTCATATTTTCATAAATTTTGGTAATTAAATATTATTTTCATTTTTCATGCGAGCTTGTTCATATTTTACATGCTAATATATATACTTTTTTATTAATCACTCAGACTAAGTTCCATGTTGTTTGCAGTTGAATTATATTATGGTATTTTTTTTTTCTTTACAACTTAGTTCATGTTTATTGTAATTTTTTTGTTCTTTGTGTCAATGTTCTACTGTAAATTCTTGGTCATCAGGTGACCAAGAGAATGGTCATGTTTATTGTAACTAGATGGGTTCATTGGGTTGGAAATTAAAAGGATGATTACAAACACTAGATTGTCTGCTCTTTACTAGAGCTTTTTTATTTGCTATCTCAAAGTTTAATATGCTATGCAACTTATTTCTCGGCTGTTGAATCCTTCTTAAAACCAAATTATTATGTAATAAAAAAAAAGATTTGAAGAATTTCAGCTAAACTGGTTCTGAAACTGTCACAACAGATGAAGAAAAGGAACGGGCTTGTGTAAGGAACCTCATTACGCTTTCTGTGTCCAAGATATCTAAGGAATGTGATCAAAGATATATGGATTCTGTCAATGCATCTGACCCTTCTAAAGTTGCTGCTCAACTGGAGTCTGTGCTGTTTAAAAACTGGGATTTCAATGATCGTTCGAAACCAGTGTCTAGAAAGTATTATTCAACTCTACTTTCTTACCTCAGCAAACATGAGGTCAAAGATCTCAGCAGACAAGTTCTTCTTGGAGAGATCTCGCTACAAGAGTTGGTCCACATGTCTGTAGATAAAATGCATCGGATGTACGCGCCGTATCGTAGTCCTCTGATACGCCGTATTCTGTGATACGGATGGAAGTCTCTCGTTGGAGCTAGCTCTGGCCATTCGGTAGTTGGATCACTTGACAAGTGAAAGAATAAGAGTCTGTGTTTTTCTTTTATGGTCGATGCTCGCACTTTGGTCGCCAAATGTTTTATGTTGGAGTATATTGTCACCTCTAGTGTATTTCTCTATTATGCTTTATCAAGTGTTCTTCCCCTCTTGTGTGTAAGGATATTATGTATGAGTGAAATTCGGCAAATGGGACATGTTTTAGTGGAACTTGAGATTGAGATATTGCTTGTGCTTTTCTCTCTTCATCTGAAGCTAGTCTGGATCTAGTTTTGTGGCACAATGTTCTTTCGCCAGACATTAGTCCATTTTCGACAATCATTTAGTTTCCGCTTCCGCGACTCTACGGCAAGAAACATATTAATCTGTGACCCCTCGTCCGCGTCTTTGCCATCCGTTCCATATAGCATTTTTCAGTCATGAGAATTTGCAGGCCGCTTTCAAAGTAGGAGAAGAGGGAGAAGAGGTTGAAGGCCTTAGGGGATGCTGGGGGTTTGTGGGTTAAATAGGTTAAATGGTTAATTGTTAGAGGGGAGGGGGATCGAACTCACACCATGGTGCATAGGCATCATTACTTTTCGCCACTGCGGTAAAGTTTCATCTGCCTTCCCATTTGAAAACATAGTTAGCAACAACATTAAGATTTGATAATTGCATAGAGTAGCTTGTATGAGCTCTACAACATGTGATGATTGCAAAGGCAAATGAATGTACAACAAGGGATCTCTAGCTTTCGATAAGAGAAGATCGAATACTCAAAGACATTGATAAAGGATCCTTGGCCGAGGAATAAGGCGAGATGGAGCATGACTCGGAAGCCTTAGATGATAATCACATTAGGAGTTTGACAGATAATCCATACCTTATTAATGAGATTATAAAGATTATTTTGGTATCTCCGGATTATCCCTCTACTTTAGGCGATTCTCTCTAGTTGCACATCAACTTTCACGTTACTTTCCCACTCAAAAACAACCTGGGCCCCACCCTTTAGTCTCTTCCTATGTATGAAAATTATTTTGGGGTCTTCGAGCAATCCCTCTACTTTAGCCGAATGACTTATAGATGACACAGGTACACAGTTACGGTGACATTATGTGTCAATAAAATAATAATGTGTAATGTTCTTATTTTATTCTTATCTCATCTCAATAACTTCTAATTTTAGAGAAACGTCCAATGAAATAAATACTATACCCGTTCTGTAGTTTACTGACAATGGCAAGCCAATTTAAGAAGAATCTCTCAGTAAACAACAATGTGCAGCTCACATTGTCGGTTTCATTAATCATATCTTTATCTGGCCTAATCACTTCAAAACTCTCAAGATATTTGAACTATTGTTATTGATGTTTGTCCCTCCATGATATTTGTTTCTCTGATTGGGAGAAGCCGAGCTTTGAGAAATTGGTAGCGGATGAGAGACGAGATTGGTGTGGATTGTGCATTGCCGGCCATTTTTTAACAAGTTCGTGGCGGGAAGCAATGGTCTTTCGATGATTGAAGCAAAGTGAAGCAAAGCGTATGAATTCAAGATTGCATTATAATTTATACATGCGATATTAGAGAGCGGAAATCGAACAAACGAGTTTGCAACTCAGGAAAAAACCTTTGAAGGGAGAAAAACTCGCTCAAATTTCGTGATGACAAAAAGGTTTATCCACTCGAGCAAACGAGTTTGCAACTCAGGAATCATCAGACGACAGTACAGGCTTAAACCAAACCAACTTTATCCACTCGAACAAACGAAATATCTTTAGCACCAGCATCAGTGTAATTCCGAGTTCAATATTTTCTATCAAAACAATTAATTTTACAACAACGAACCAAAAAAATGGACGTCCTCTGTGGATCACTAAGCCGAATTGTACACAAGGCAGGATGTCATATAACATTGGACACGATGAACACTCGAAAAACCTACCTATTGTAAACTAATCTCAACTAAGCTGATTTTTGAACTATCTGATAAAAAATAAAAGGAAAAACGAGATACAGATTTACATGTTCCCGGGATATAATGTAAAACCATATAGAGTGGAAATTATAATGACCTGAGACGACTTGAATCCAGGAGAAGAAATTGAGTTGAAAGCAATCATGCCGGAATGCAAAAGGAGGAGCTCAGAATCGGAGGCAAGACGCAAACAAGATGAGGCCCAGCAGGATTGCAACTTATATTTGATTCACCAACATCTGGCAGACCAAGTTGAGGCGGACGAACGTAGCCTGCCACTAGGGGCACACATAATATTGAGATTTCTATCCTTGAACCTGCCATTGCAAGAAATTTTTTGGTTCAAATGACGTTTGCATGACAAAGGGGCAATCGCTATGAGCCAGAAGATATTTTCCTAGACAAAAACAAATACGTAGAGTTTTAAGTAGTTCACAAAACCTTGCTTTGCAGAGAGAGAAACATGCCCTCTTTTCCTCCCAGCAATCATCCAATTCTCAGTATTTGCACCGACTTCATATAACACCTCATCCTGGTGAACAAGCACTTAAAGTTTATTAATATGCTCAAGTTATAGTCACCTATAGTACTCCTCAGATTTTAACAAATGACAGTTGAAACACAACCCTCATTCCGCATTTACTAAAAGTTAGCGGAATAAAACTCAAAATTATACTCGAAGATACAGACAAGACTTCAGTTCATGCAGTGACGGCAAACTACAAGGTGCAATTCTGATGATGATCCATAAGTTTCTACAGAAGGTTTTATTATTTCCTATCAGGTGAAACAACTCAACGACATACACCATACCACCTCAGGTTTTAAGTGAAACAACTCAACAAGTACGCTGCAATTACATACAATTCTAGTAGACTTAAAAAACGGTTGACAACTGACATTAGTGCTCATACAGAAATAAAAGTGAAAACCAGAAAAGTCGTAAATTATCAGCATCCTAAGATTAGACAATTGCTATCTAACTTGTCCAACGAGATCAGGCTGTGACTTACATTGTCAGGAGAAACTTCATTTTCCTCAAAATCCTTCAATCTTTCAACCCTCCATTTCATGGTAACTAGCTGGCCAACCCTAAGGCCACCAGAAGAGAGAGGAAGAAAACCAACAGCCAGGACTGGATCAAGCACAGGCCTTTGCAAAGCAAGAGTGCTTCTGAAAATTAAGTCCCGTCTAGCACCCTCAGACTCAGAAGACTCTGCAGACACAGGTGGGTGCGCTCCACTGGTTCTATCACCAGAAATTCCATATTTAATATTTAATATACTATCCGACTGAAGAGCCTTAGCTTCATCTGCAGGAAAAACAAAATCGCATCATCAGTTCTGTCAAATGTACGAAAATGTTAAGTATGAAAAGATTCACAACTAAATCCACATTTGCAAAATGAAATTGCAGACATGGCAGTGCCTTATTAGGGCTTGATTTATGCATGCATAAACTTAAAAGGATTCCATCATAAGAAGTCTTAATCTTAACCGATTGCTGGAGATAAAGAAGTGAATTTCCTTTACCATAATCAGATAGTATGGAAGCTTAGAAACATGCAAGCAAGCAAGCATTTATAACATAAATGAACAATAATATATATATACCTTCAACATTAGTCTTCCCTAAGCGTATACTGAATAGCATTCCTGCTCTAGAATTTGGAGAAACGACTAGTGGAAAGTAGGCTGAAGTTGGTCTCCCATCACCTTGTCCAGTATTAACAAATCCATCTTGAAGATCAAGCCAAGCATCAAAGATGGTCACTGTGGCTTTCACTTCAGAGTGTAGAATGACCTGGACGTAATCAATTAATGCAGACATCAACGCGGAACTAAATACTCATTAAGGAATTGAAACTATTATGAGCACACCAAAAATATGAACCGCCAACCTCCAAGGACTCCGTAGATATTTTATACAAATAAACTCTCCTGTTTCATGGATTTATAAGCATTTATTTTGGTAATTGCAAGAACAATCTTAGTGTAACATGGTAGAATGCAATCTTAAATCATATCCAGCCAATGTACAAAAGCATCAGCCATGCTAAGATAATGGGTTACAATGACTGTTGTGAAGCAGACACAATTTCCATGTTGCAACACAGGATGAATAAGTAAAGTTACATACAGAAGTGTGGTTTTGAAAACCATATAACACATACCTGCAGAAGCAAAGTACCATCATTGCATTTATCTGCAACTCGTGTGCTCACATGGAAAGGATCTGTAAAATGCACTGCTAGGGTCCTGCACAAATTAATATCAATAAAAGACCTCTCAAATATCTGAAAGATAAGAACAAAAAGTAGAAAAAATTCAAAGAAAGATCAGCAAGGATGATGTAAAACGAGAATATCTGAAAATACCTCTCAAATATCTGATTGTGAGATGCACCAAATTCAAGTTTGAGTGCTATCATCCTCATTCCATCCACAATGCTGTGTCTCTGGGGAGCCACTGCAATAAGACATGATGCATTATGTACAGGTAAGCAGTTGGACTCAATAGAGTATTTAAACGTAGAACACATATATTCACAACCTGAAGATGATCCTACTGCAAGCTTTTCGCTGATAGCAAGAACTGGAATCCATAAAATAGACGTCAAATTGCTTGCCCAATGTGGAAACTCTACTCTATCATCACATAGAGTCAACTGTTCAAAACTTTTATCGACATCCAAAGAACCATCCTTTAGAGTACCATTACAGTCGGCCACACCAACTGAACTTTTTGATTCATCAGCATAGCTCTCCATCTCAATGAAATGTGAATTTTCAATTTTAAGACCAGGTCCAGTATCAACATACAAGATAGCACCTTTGAGAGAGTAGTTAATGGGTCTTACAATAATGCCCACCCACTGAGGTTCATTTATCAGCAAAGCAGAGGAAACAGCTGCAACAAGATCAACCAGAGGTCTTGCTTTGAATACCTGAGAAAGAAAATGTCATTTAGAAGGTACCAGACGTAATCTTAAAAATGAACTGAAAAACTTCATCGCAAAGTTATGTACTGCATTTATTTACAAGTAAAACTAAAATAACAGGGATAAACTTGTAATTTGGGATATAATGGGTAGCAACAAGCTATAAGTTCATAAGTTGCACCTTCAAGATAGGTCTAGGAGGCTTTTCATAACTCATGAAATCCTTGCTGTCTTCAGGGCCACCCTTGGAAAAGCTATGAGATCTGAATCTTAATTGCCCAATTTGCCCAGTGAGAACCCCCAAAACATATGAACCTGGTTTCTGGGGGGGTAAATCCAGGGTAATGGTATTCCGACCAGGCTTTAATACAATTGCAGTAGAGCTCGTTAATGCCTGAAATATCAGATGAAATAATCTGTCATGTCATATATAATGTTCATACAACATTAGACCTGAAACGGTGAGATGAAAATGCATTGCAAGTCCAAGAAAGCTTACCTTAGCAACCTCATCAGTATTAAATATTGCATTCAACGTGAGACTTAGTGAATCAAGAGTTATATCATCAGGAAAGCCACTCCAAAATGTTACTGATAGGGTACCAGGATCTCCATCACATAATTCTAATGGAGGCCCCGGATTGCCAGAAAATGTAATTAAAGATGACACATCTAGGGGCACCGGTTGCTCCATTTCGCCATGTGCAAGACGAACAACCTCTGACTGGAAAGCCTGGCGTTCCTTAGTCAAAAACAAGCCTTTATCCAATGAAAGCAATCTCACGCAAGATGATAGATAGCCAGCTTGATCATTGAGTATTTTCTGACACTCTGCTAAATTGGGGAGGACTTCTGCCAATAAATCCTGCCATCCTTCACCAGCGTATAGTGCGCAAACCTTTTCATATGATTTTGCTGCCAGATCAAAGTTTCCATGCTTAAAACAGACAGATGCTATTTCTCCATCAAGAACAACTCCATGTCTTTTCCACCAGGATCGATGATAATTGTCAGCAGCGCCTTTAGTTAGTTCAAGATATTTTTGCTGTCAAAAACAAGAATTTGTGAATAAGACAAAAAGATCAACAAAAAATTATACAGCATGTATAGAGGAACTATTTGAACAATCCAGCAAGTGTTCATACTTCAAACTCCTCTGTAGACGACAAAGACTTCCACAGATCAGGATTGGAAACTGTGTTGTGCAGAGCATATTCAGCAGCAACATAAATTTCAGCAAGCCTCATGGGGCGATCAATTGAGCTCTCAGAAATCCCTGGTGAAGAGTTAGTACGTGACATAACACTTGCTTGCACTTTTTGTAACGACGGCATCTTGAATGATGCATCTGAACCTGAACTGCCATCATACATTGTGACTCCATTACCACTCGAACATACCATTTTTGAAAACTTAAAAATAATAAATGAAATGAGAATATTTAGTAAGAATTAAAAAACAAAGAACTCTTAGAAACAGATAGCACTACATTTGCTACAATTCTTGAATTTCCATTACCCATCACTAAAATTTTGGCGACCATCAAACATTTCAACCATATTCCCGGCAGAAAGGGAAGCTCTCCTCCGATTAGCCTCACGTAATAGTAGAGAAGGTTCAAGAGGCAATGGTTTTCTCTGAATACCAAAGTGCTTGAATGATGGAGTTGACTGTAGAATTATCTGCAAACGATAAACCACTAAATTTTTTTGTCAACAAGAGAAAAAAGAAACGAATAACTGAAGGGGCAGAAAATGCTTGTGCATGAAACTCAATAAAAGCCAACTGAACAGTAATAACAATACTAATGGCAAGTTTAGAACATAATCATTCATCAACAATCAAAGGTCTAATTTACTATAAACCACCTTTGTTTACCCCATGTAACAAGGACGGCACTAATACCCCCTTGTAGTGGTTTGATAAAGGTGCTAAATCATGAAATCCACGTAACTAATTTAGATTAAACTCACAATTATAAACATATGATGTCTATAACAGTTCAAAATTGAAGGAAATTTAGGGATTAGAAGATCTATTGTGAAATTTTGTAGTGGTTTGATAAAGGTGCTAAATCATGAAATCCACTAACTATTTAGTTAAACTCACAATTATAAACATATATGATGTCTATAACAGTTCAAAATTGAGAAATTTGAGGGATTAGAAGATCTATTGTGAAATTTTCATAAAATGGGCCATATCTTCTGCTTTTCAAGGTTTAAGAAGATAATCATCATTTCAAAATTAATTCTGATGCTTTTTGGTTATATTAACACCTCAATCTACTGGAAAAATCTAAGAGAGTAAGAATGTCACAAACAAGGAGTGGTTGCATAATGCCTTTTAGCATAGTGAAAACTTCACACCACATGACAGGTCAAATAGGAAGAGAAAACGCATGAACACTAAACAATAAACCTTCCAAGATTGGAACTTTATGCTGATTTATACTAATGTAGGCTAGGTGGACATATATTGATGTTGTCTCAATCAATGAAATTTACACCTACATATGTTACCTGGAATTGAATTAACATATTAGCTTAATGTTAGCTAGTCCTATTCAAAAATAAAAACTTTAGCTAGTCCAATGCTACATTTACTGTATTAAGAACTTACCTTTTCTTTTGCCAGCACCTCAGATGAAGCATCGGATGGAACTGAGGGCCAAACTGCAGGCTTGGGCCAGGGAAGCATGCTGAGTGAAGAACTGTTCAATTGAGTTAAAAGTAAAGCAGAAAAATTAGTTTATAAACATCTGTAACTTTTAGGTATATTAAAGCTAATTGCAATGATTACATGTCCAAGCTTGTTCCTTGAATGCTAAAAGATGTTTTCATCTTCAAAGATTCAATTGGTACCTGTTTCCAGGACTCCTTTCTATACTCGTCCCATAGCCAATTAAATATGCAAGCCTCATGAACTACATACATTACAGCCTTTGATTAGTAAAGTGAAGGCATATTAAAAACAAATTTCTAGTCAATCTTGATTGTCACTTGAACGATGGATTTCATTTCACTTGTATCAATGCACTTCAACAAAGGTGTATCAAGGGATTAAAGAACAAAACAAAACGATATTTTAAGTTCCTCTATTGCATATGAAACACAAAGAACTTTCACCTTAACCCTGCATAGCGAATAAAGGTCGCCTTGAAGGCGGTAGAATTCCTTTTCTATATCAGGTGCTGCAAGTCCTTCCTTATAATGTGAAGCAGTTTCATTGACTAAGGACAAGCAAGCCGTTATCACCCACACTTCACGCATACAAAACGGTAGAATACTCTGAGAACAACTCCAAAAGGAGAAAACAGGAAAGGTGGGACAAGAAAAGAAGATAGAAAAGTCAGATATGATCATTCATACTGAACTTCATGACATTACAGTGAAAAACACTTCTAAACAAAACGAATACCAGATACCTCATGTACAGCCAGAGACTTTGAGAAGCTTATAATGAATGAGTATCCCCTTGATGCAACTTCAAACGGGCGATTTAGCTTGAATAAAAGCTACATTTAACCATCTATTAGAGATGCAGTTCAAATTTTGTTTCAGTAAAATAGGAAGTCAATTTCTGCGTAAACTAGATTCTGAAGGCACCACCTTTGTTTTTCTGAATGGTCAGATTATTTTTCTATATTAAGTAAATGGTCAATGAACCTTCTTTTATGTCAATGGTAAACTTGTATTCATCACTTGCACCATGTAGTTAACGTAATTGTATACTTAAGCTCTGATTCTTCATTTTTATCAATATAACAGGCACAAGTTTCAGTAGGGAGTATTTACATCTTATGTTAGAGAGAGAGAGCGCTATAATATGAAAAAGTTGAATGACATTATGAAAGCATCTATCAACACATTTGTGAAGCGTTAATCATAGAAATGCCTTTTCAATGGGAGAGAATGGAACAGTTTACTCTAATGTGCTTCTAAATGAAATTTTCACGAGTAAACTAATGGATCCCAAGCATCCAAACAAGCAGAAAATTTGGAAGTAAGCCACAGTAGTCCATGCATAATTTTAATTCTATTTTTATCTGATTTAAGGTCATAGGCTTAAATTGACCGACTGTCTCGCATACCTTTGATTGGCAGGCAAACAGGTACTGTCTAAATTCAAATTCTCTAAATGAGTCATCTTGAACAATTTGTGTCAAGGATTTGTTTCCAGAATTGAGCAATGCTGCCTGATCATCACCATGGTCAACTCCTCCAAAGTCCTTCCGTTTTCCAGTCATTTCAACTGCATCAGATGAAAATGATTCATTATTGGTCTCGTATCCAGAGCAAAAAAGAAAGAGAAAAGGTCCATTATTGATCAAAATCTTATCATTTAAAAGCACTAAGCTTATAATGGAATGAAGATTTTCCAATTTTAGTTTCCTTCAAAGTTGCGAGAACATACAAGCACACATTCATGACCTCCCACTCACCGCTGAGCAGACAATCATCCTCACCAATCATTGGATCAAAATCAAAATGCTGACACTTATTCAAGAAGAAAAAGTCTTTACTGAGATTTGTATATTAGGCGATGGATTTTAAGAAAATGATTTATGAGCATGGCTCCCAGAGAATATGGATCGAATTTGTGTGCATTTATGACGTAGATTCTTGTTTCCTTTGAGGAGATATGAACTACAGGATTGCAATAAGCAATTAACTGAATCATTTCTACCAAATTTGACAAGACAATAATTAATACATAAAGAGAAGATTAAGAAGAAACAAACTGGTTTAGTGTAAAAAAGATAAACTCATTAAGTAATTTCTTTTTACAGGAAACAAACATTTTATGAACATCCTGCAGTGATAGAATGAAAACAATGAATGGAGCTCAATATCACGAGTAAAATGATAAGTACAGCAGTCAATGGTTTCTCATATCTACAATACAAGGCACCCAATTCCTGAAGACTGCTATACCTTCATAAACTAAGTTTCAAAATAAAGTTAGTGTTTCATAAAGTAACACTAACTATACTTGCTGGTCAAGTATTATGAACTTATAAAGATGTAGACAAACAAAAGTTGAAATGATCCCCCATGCATGTACTTGAAGGTGGCATTGGCAGTTCCATGTCAAAATAGTATTTTCATTATTAAACATATGTAGAAATCATAACCTGTATCTCAACACCAAAAGTGATAAATAAGATAGATACGTACCTGTTTCCAAATAACAAATTTCTAGTTCATCATATTCACGCAAAGAATCTTCATGAAGATGAGCCATCTCAAACATAAAAGCCAAGCTTTCCTGAAAAAGAGAAGCAATTATGGTAAGACGCCAGAAGATGATTAGTAACTTGAATTATATGGATCTGAAGACACAAAGGTTTGTGGTACTTGCGCCTCATAATTGCCTAAAGTAGGATTTGAAATGTACTTTTATAAGACAAGAAAAGTATTCGGTAAGATTTTCAATACAATTGATTTATGCATGAAATCCACATTTGAATCAACAATGTTTTATATCCTCTTTCCCCAAAGCATCCTTAATCAAATTCTTCTAGTCCAAAAATTGACAAAAATGAAACTACCTTCAGAATAAAAAAATTGCAGAAGTTCCAAACTGGCATGAAGCGTTGTTCACTGAGCTTGCGTATCTCGTCCTCATAAAATTGTACACGCCTATCTAGTGTATTTCTGATGCACTCCATTATCTTGGATTCCAAGTCTTCCCAAAAGTTTGCTTCAGGTGAATATAGATCAAACTTGCAGCACCTAAGCAAAGCATATGTTGATAAAGTAACATAGATAAACTACATTTTAAACAAATACATCAAAAGATTATTAAACTTTATATTATAACCTGTTCAATTATTTTTGATAGTCGACTCATGTTTTATGGTAGACATGATACCATATGCAACTTACTGAAAAGAAATGAAGGAAAATTTTATCCATATAGGTATTTTTTAAAACCCAACCAGACCCAATTATAATTATGCTGGTGAGGTGATCAGTCTACAATACTTGATGAAAGCAAGATGCTTGCCAAGTTCATCTTAACAACCATCAAGGAAACAGATGAAATCGACATCAACATTCTTTACCCATCTCTGCCTATTGGCTAAAAAGTGTATGTATATGTTGTTATCAATTTAATAGCAACGTTGTCAAATTTGTATTGTTATAGACGAAAAACTCTCAATATCACATGTTGACTTATTTAACAACAAAGCAGATGATGTAAAGGTTAAGTGTTGTAAAAAATACCGACTAGCCTTCTTATTAGAATTTTAAAGGCAATTTGAAAATGCGCTCTCTTGAACACCTCAATAGAGGGAAAGAAACTAGGAAAAGCTCAATGCTCACCAATATTTTGGCAAGTTATGATATATAAAAATGATCATTTGAGTATAAAATAATCAAAGTACTCATTTGTCAATGCTACTCAGTCCATCAATTAAAAAAGGAAACATATTTGATTACAAAAGCAAGAAACTCACCTTTCTCTCTTCTTGGAACTGAAATCAACTTCAAGTTTGGCATATACTTTATTTGCCAATTTGGTGGCTTGATCATTATTCGGGTGAGCCTTGGATACAAAAACAATAAACCATTCCCGTTCATCATTTTGGACAATTAACTTTAGGCGTGGTTTAAGGATGGTCTTGAACTCGTCGAGATCCTAAAAACAAAGAACTGTTAGTTAACAATTAGATTCGCAGCATACAATCAAACAGATCATGGTTTGGTCTTATGATAAGCTATTACAAATCTGACTTCTAACATTTAATATCATAATAGCTGGAATCTTCGGAACACTATAGTCATGCATATATTTTATCAAAAATTGATGGCTAAATAGTTCCCCATTTGACAGATTTTTTTTGCAGAGATGATTTTTAAAGGAGATCTAAAACAATGATTTTTTTGCACAGATGATTTTCTCAGTAAGCTCCACATGTGCTCCTTGGACACACATAAACATATATCCATCCACTTAGACATACACACACAAGGACAATTCCTCAGATTTAAAATAATTCAGCAACATAGCAAGCAAAAAAAATGAGTAAACGAGCCATTCAACGTGAGGAAGCATGTGGAACAGAACTACAATTGCATTTATAAAATCAATTACTGAAATTGTTTAATGTAGTAGAAGTATAGTTGGCATTTTTCATATATATATATATATATATATATATAAATATATAATCTTTTTTTGAAAGAGACAATTTATTTACTTTTCTTTTTACTGATAACTCGAGGTATCAAGATCTTCAATACGACTGATCCCCAAAGGCACGTGTAGACCCCTACAACTAGAATGGCTGGGACAAACAATTGGAGGTTGCCCCATAGGACTGTATGCATCTGAGGGAATTGAACCAGAGACCTTTGTTTACTAAGCGCCCTTCCTAAGACTGGAGTGACTGGACTAACGCATGGTGTTTATGATACAGATATTATACATTGGTTATGAAATAATAACATCAAGATAAGTGAGGTGAAGGAAATTGTATCTTACCTCACAGGTGACGAGGACCGCAGTTGCATATGGCTCCCGAAACCAAAATAATGATTGCTCTTGTGGGAACCGGCTACGAAGCCTCGAATCTGTGGTTAGTATGAATTCAGCAGGGAAATTCTCTACAAATACGGGATTACGGGTCTTGTTATTTAAGCAAGCTCTTTTGAATGGCAAGTGCTCCTCAAACCCATTCTTGACAGTTGGCCACAAGTCGCTCACATCTTCAACTGAAAAGGAGCTCATGGTTAAACTGTTAGATGGGAACAGAACATGAAGCAAGGCCAATGATATAAACCATTACTGCACAAACACATATTCACTATCTGTTTTACTTGTTGTAAATTCAACACCGACTAAGAGTATAACTGGAATATTAGCAGTAATTGTCCAGGGATCGGTACACTAGCGCTTAGGCTGTCCATGAGTTTCCATATTAAGTGTAATCATATATTTTTGTTATAAAATAAGCATAACCATATATGGCCGAGAACATGAGAATGTACGATCAGAAACAACTAAATATAACTTGTCATTAAGCAAATGGCGGATTCCGCGTGCATTGTTCAATAGAATACAAAAGGCTAAAACGATGATTCCTTGTTCTGAAACACCGAAACAACAAATTTTGCGGCAGGAGTGGATGCCCTTTTCACTTCTCTTAGAAAGTTTTTGACACTGCTTGTTCCCGAAAACACACCGAGACTGACCCACTAAAGGCATCATTTTACAAACACTAGGACGATAAATGTGCATTTGCTGCATCACTTTAATACCTAATTAGCTATCCCCGTACCTAAATAGCCCAAATTAACACCTTTAATTACTTCCAGAGCCCCCAAATCTCAATCAAGAAGATCAGTAACTTCAAATGCGTAATTGATTAACAAAAAGCAGAACAAAAATGATTAATTTGAAGTTACAGAAGAAAAATGGAACCCAGAAATTGAATGGGAATGTCGAATTGGGAGATTTACCTGCAATCACGAGATGATCGAGGGAATTCTTGATCGTCTGGAACTGAGCAAGATAGTTCGCCATGTTCGACCTCCTCGATCTACACCAGACGTATGCAATTGTTCATGATCGATATAGAGAGAGAAAGAGATCTATACATACATATACATATACATGGAGAGAGAGAGAGAGAGAGCTCTGAGTGAGGTGGTGGTTGCAAGTGTGGGTTTGCTCTCTCACTGTGTAATGGGGGAATGGGATCGAAAATTCTGTAGTGCAAGGCGCTCCAGCGCTGCACCGGTACTTGCGTTTATTTCCAACGGTTAGATTTGGATGCTTTGATCTAATGGCTCGGAATAAACTTGACAAAAAAACCCATCTTCCTCCCCTCTCTCTGCCCCTCACTGTTTCTCTTTCAGTAACCAAAACAATCAAAACAAACAAACAGAGAGAGAGAAATCATCATGTTAAAGTTCCTATCGAGAGTGAGGATCGAGTTCAATGCCTTGGACCCCCGAACGGCGTCGTGTCTGGAGTTCCTGGCGCAGTGCAACGCCCGCAAGGCCAAGGAGTCCAACCCCTCCTGCGCCGTCCAAGTCAAGCGCCGCACCGACGACCAGCCCCCCAAGATCACCGTCACCTTCGTCAACGGCGTCGAGCAGGTCTACGACGCCACCGCCACTCCCGCCCAGGACATCCGCAGCATGATTCTCGAAAAAGGTCAGACCCTCGAGACCGAGCAGATGTTCCGCGACGCCGGCGAGTCCTGGCCCGTCATCATCCCCGCCGACGAGCTCCACCAACCTGCCCCCGGCACCAAGGTAAGCTAAGGGCTTTTTTGTGTTGGTGAATGAATCCTCCGTCTCTCTCTCAGTGGCATTTCGTCGAACACGTAGCGTGCATTGCAATGATCCCTTTTTTATTACATAGGGCAATAGACCAAAAAACAAACTAACAACAAACTAATCTTGGCCTAAGAAGGCCATTACAGTCCTCAGCTAAGGTAGAAGATAGACAATCTGTAGGAGCAGTCAACCCATGCATGCCAAGACCCATCGAATGCCCCAAATGTTACAATTCTCTGTAAACATGATATATGCTACAAGTCCAATTGCCCAGCCAGAGTCTTTTACAAGAGGATGTAAGACGTCCCATTGACTTTTAAGTAGATTAACCCTTCTATAAAACCCATCATTGGTTTGGAGATTATACATAAACCAATCCTCAAACCCCAAAGAGAAACACACTGATCCCTTTACGTGCCTCTTCTGTTGATGTTTTCTCCTCAGAATTTATCTGCTTTACCATCAATTTTGATCATAGTTTTCATATTTTACGATTGCTGTGTTATCAAATACCATTGGTGTTTACGATTACCGGAATATTAGAAAATGCATGAAATTTTGCCGAAACATATTTTCAACATGAAGCAAGAATTTGGGATTTGTTATCTAAAAAGAACCCCAATCATCACCTATTCGTTTAGAATCATAGTTGTTGCATCACCTGTTCACATCCCGATCGTTATTTGTCTGTCAAAATTGGTCAATAATTTTTTTGGATTATTCATCTTAAAGGCATTGAATGGCATTTCCTTATAGTGCCAAGGGGACTTCAAATTTATGTTTCTTGTGTTTTGTATGTGTTTGCGTGTGTGCCTTTGGCGGCTATTGAAAGACAAACCCGTAGCTTTTTGCATCTGCATCCGACCTTTGCTTTTGTATAGAAGGATTGAAGACCTCTCTTTTGGTTATTTTAAATGATCTTTCACCTTGAGGCCTAGAAGGATTTATTTGTTATACTAAATTATTTTTCTCACGGTTCCATTTGGTTGTTTCTTTCAGCCGAAGAAAGCTGAAGAGAAAAAGCAGTAACCTGTGCTTGTTTGATCAAATATATTAGTGGGGAACGACGCTCAAAATAGTCAGGTCTGCTAGACTTCTATTCAATATTTCATCAACTCCAAAGAGAGAAGTGTATTGGAGTTGGAATTTAGACAATTCAGTCTTGTTGTTTTTTGCTGCACTGCAGAGGCATTTGATATATTTAATTAGTTGATGTTGAATCCTTGCTTGGAGTATGAATTGAGGATGCTCTGAACCATTTTTCTTTTTTGACACTTTGGTTGGTTCTTATCTTGTAACATTGTTCGCAGTTTGCAGAAGCGCACACATGCATTTGCATAATTAACTCACCATCATGCTCAGTGTCAGTGTTAACAACAAAACCATTTTGCATATGTATGGTTCTGTGAAATGTTTCCATATGTGATCTCAGATTGTTTGTAGTTGTACCACCAGACTGCTTTCCATATGTGAGTAAAGCTTCAGCATGTATATACCGAAACTTCGTAAAGTTTTAGCATGAATCTAGCAAAAATGTTTATTGTTTGAGAAAGTAGCTACGGAACATGTGTTTAGTTGGTATCTACCGAAAATGTTTAAAGTTTTAGTAGCTAAGTTCCGAAACTGTGCAAATTTATGGCATTTATTCACTTACATTGTTTAAGATTCAATAGGCACCTGACCAAACTACAATCGTTGTTTCTGCAATATGTGAATATTCGTCATTTAAATTGGTGTCGATATTCGAATTTTTTTTGCTCTTCACAAAAATACTTTGCAATAACATAAAGTTAAATTAATTAAAACAAATTAATACAAACGAAAAATTAGCACCTAATCTAATTATCACATAAAGTTATAAAATCCTCATATTTATAGGCGCTCTCCCAATGGAAACTCAAAGGAGCCCCTAAATGAGTCGTTACAGATGGTGGTGGAGACCCTTGGAGCGGACGCTCTTATGTTTATTTGGATTACTTAGGATATAAACTGGGTAACTTCAGTAACATATTTGTAACTGTATCACGCGTCTTCTCCCGTCCTTTTGGAAGATTTGGTTTTGACTATTTGAATTTTGACTGCGCGGGTCTGGGAGTCTAGGAGTTGTGAGGCTTTGGGCCAAATTGCGGTTGCTCTGGCCATTATTACTTCTGCAGTAAAACTTTTATAAAGACTAAATTCTAGAATTAGTCCATAAATTTGCACATTAGTTTAAATTTTGCCCTAGAACTAAAAATTCGTTAATTTAGGTCCTTGAATTTTAAAAAAGTGCATCATTGGTCCTTGCCGTTAAAAAGTCTGCTAGTAATACCCTCTTTAATTTCTATTCTGATGGATTGAATGTCTTTCATAAGGAATCGGAGGTGTATGCAACGATTTTTTTTCATGAAATCCCCAACGAAAAATACACACTATGCCCTCTTTTATATCGAATTGATCAACTCTCCATGGTGCTCGTATTTCCAATTATGAAGCATGGCTAAGTGATCATACTCACATTGGACCTCGTGCTCAAGTAAGACCCACCCGTCGAGTAGGGACAAAAGTCAGCCTTAGTGTTCCGATGGTGCCGAGTGGAAGGGCTGTCACTCAACGGATAAAAGTTACTCTAGGTATAACAGCCTAATCTTCTCCAAAATCTCACATCAACGAGAAGGTTTGGCACCTCGATGTCGGCTCTTCGCCACCTGGGGTTGTAGAATGTTCCAAGGGTTGCGGAAACATGTGGGTCCCACATATATTATTTTATAAGAGGCGTTTTGATGTAGCCCCCTCATAATTAAGCTCCCTAGATTAAACATTTGTTTGTTTTAACAATTTGATTAAACATTCTCCTACAATTTTGCTGCCATGTGTATTTTTATTAGCCCATTTTATTGTACCTAAATTACATGACTTGCCATAGTGTTTATCAAAGCAGAATTTTGGTGTCCAGTTTCTTCACGCCAAGATAAGGAGGGTTCCTAGAGTCTTGCTAACTGATGTCTCAAAGTTTGAATCCAAGTAGAATTCTGACGGCTCAAGATAAGAAGGATTTGAATTTTAGAATATTAATCATGTTAATCTCCTCCCATAAAGTTTATTTTACAGCGGCACATTCTTCTCATCGATGAACGTACCGTAAGTTTTAGACGCCCTCTTTCTGTACCAAGATTGACGTTGCTATTGAAGTTCCAGGTATTGCTTCTTTTATTCACATTATTAGTTGGGTTTGTTGGTTTTGATCATCTTCTGAAGTCGAAGCTTATCTCTTTGTTAGTATTTGATATGGTAAGTATTGGTACGTTTTGATAAGGGTTGGTTAATAAGATAGTTGGTTTTGATCATGTTTCAGGCTGTTTACGTTTTGGTACGTTTTGATAAGAGTTGGTTAATAAGCAGTCTTCTAAACGATGAGAGTAATTGGAGCCAACAGTAGGCAAATGCTACTATATAAGTACTAGTCAAATAAGGCATTAATGTGGTAGTTGCTATCTTTTCAATTACATTCCAACAATGATGTTTGTTGGACCTTCATTATGACAATATTTTGTCTTTGTTTTGGTTTAGTAGAGAGTTTGATTGACATGTACTTGCAAGTTATTTCCTTTGCTATGTTGATTAATCTTATGTTGACACAATGATCGTTTGGTTCATGAAATAATATCACTATTAGAACGTATCAGACGTTTGGTACGTAAAGTTTATATTTTTGAACTAAGAACTGAAGTTTTGTGGATGGCCAATATTGTGTATTTGCAAGTGATGAGCATTTTGTACAAAGAGTTGATAACTTATCTATAAGTACTTGAGATTTGCAAAGTTGGAACATACCAGACGTTTGGTACTTTAATTAATGTTATGTTAACACATAATGATCGTTCGGTTTATGGAATAATATCATTTTGGAACGTACCAGACGTCTGGTACTTTAATTAATGTTATGTTAACACATAATGAATGTTCGGTTCATGAAATAATATCAATTTGGAACGTACCAAACGTCTGGTACGTTAATTAATGTTATGTTGACAGATAATGATCGTTCGGTTCATGAAATAATATCAATTTGGAACGTACTAGACGTTTGGTACGTTAAGTAATGTTATGTTGACGCATCATCGTTCGGTTCATGAAATAGTATCAGTTTAGAATGTACCAGATTGATGGTACGTAAAGTTTTTATTTTTGAACTAGTAACTAGAGTTTTGTGGATGACCAATACTATGTATTTGCAAATGATGATCATTTTGTACTAGGAGTTGATAAGTTTATCTACAAGTACTTGAGGTCTGTAAATTTGGAACGTACCAGACATTTGGTACGTTAATTAATGTTATGTTGACACATAATGATCGTTTGGTTCATGAAATAATATCAATTTTAGAACGTACTGGACGTTTGGTTCGGATCCCTCAATGTTATAACTTACCAATAAAAATGAACTATAAGCATTTGTCACAAAATTAAACACAAACTAATAAGAAAAGTTTCATGTCCGGCCAAAGATGAATTATACGATATCAAACCACCATTCCTATATACGTTACTGGTACAAGCCTAAAGCTACAAAAAATCACACAACGTACCAGTAGAAAGTAAAGGCTAAAGCGGTAGAGAATATCGATAAAAACTGCACAACGTACCAGGCTCAAGCCACCGAAAACAAAGAGTGAAGTAGGAGAATAATCAATCATATATATGCATCATTATCTCACACAATAATAGAATAAAATTGTGAAAACAACCACTAATTTAAATAGATAAGTCCATTCAAAATTCAAAAATGGAAGATCACAAAATTCAAACGTGGGAGAAGAACCAAAAACTACTTCTTACAAAAAAGGTCACGTCAAAAGAAATATCTTGCCAAAAGGATATATTAGGTATTTAATAATTAACATTTTAATTTTTAAAAATACATTAATGACATGTAATTTAAATAAATTTAAAAATACTGACGTGGTTATTATTTAAACATCGTAATCAAATCTTTAAAAACAACTAATGTTTGATCTAAAATATATTGAAACCCACTTGGACTAAAATTAAACAAAAAATTAATTATACATATTAAAACATTAAATAAGTAAATATTCAATGCCATTAAAAACAGCCACATGGATTCAAAACCCATCCATCTCTCCGAGTCTCTTCCTCTGTCTGCCATGGCTTTGCCCTCAATGACTCAATAGCCATTCCAATTTCTTGAAAGATGACCATCATCTCAGCCACAATTAGAATTAGTGATTAGCACTTAGAGGATTTGGTGGAAGTGGCTTGCTGTCGGAGGGGTTGGAAGGTAATGGGAGAGCTGGGTTGTCGGGATGGAGGTTGATCGGAGAGGGAGGAGACGAGGCTGTGACTGTGAGGGTTTCTTTTTCTGCCCTTTATGTTTTAATTTTTACTATTAATGAAGACAAAAAAAAAAAAAAAACCAAGCTGTATTTTCTCAAGTCTTAAAAGCACAATAGAAAACTGCATTTAATTTACATATTTGCCCAATATTTCAAACCCCGCTCCTAATCATTCTGTCTTATCTTGGGGGGCATTGTAGAAACTTCACACCCGCATCCATACAAAACCCATCAAAACAATTCCAGATAGGCTTTAGCGGATGAGGCGCGCCAAAACCTCTCCGCAACTCCCAACTTCCAGCTCCCATGGCATTCCCTCTATCCTCCGCCATCGTTTCTCACAAGCTTTCTCTCAATGTTTCCATTGCTCCCTCAACTCGAAGGCCAAATTTGAAGCCAATTCATTTCGTATTTTGCTTCAATCGGACAAATCCAGAAAGATCAGGCCGCTCCAGAGTTCATTGCATGCCCAATGAAAGCCATCCAAAGGTTGGTCTTGATCCTAGACGTATACTTGATTTCTTGAAATTCTGGTTTTCGGGTTTTCGAAAGCTCTGAATTGATGTGAACTTGTGTTTTTTTATGTGAATTGTGAAGCCTACATTGTTGGAATCATTGTAGTAATATAGGTCTTTTGCTGTAGTTTTACCATGATTCTGGTAGTTTTGATTGTCATTGCATTGGTTTGAATTTGGGTTTTGCGAAGGCGGGCTGGCGATATATGAAATAGTTGATGAGGAAGTCTACATTTGTACTTCTTTGGTATTAAATTGTTTTGTTCTTCTCCTCTATAGTGTTTTTATTAAAATGCAGGTTCTTTGAATTCATGCTGAGTTAATTGCAGTTACGTAAGTGCTAGAAATTAGGGGGCTTTCCAAAATTTTGAGGCAAATTTGCACTTTATACAATTGGAAATGCTTTTTAATTGGTCCTCCTCACTAGATTATGTTGTAAGATGTAGCATATGCATTCAGGCATGTAGGTTCAGTAGTGGCAGGGGCTGTAGACTTCAGCTCGACTCTGGTTTCCCTTTTTGTCCCGTGACGGCTTTTGTGAGTCATCGCAGCCACCACTTGAATTTAGGATATGGGGTTGGCTCAAGTACTAGAATGTTACCAAAACTTCGTGGCTTGTGGAACATGCCAACTCTCTCTCTTATATACTAATTTTTGTTTGAAAATTTGTGTCACTGGATCTGTTATGAAATGTTTGATATTGATGATGACTGCGTGGACCTAACTCAAGTAAGTTTTTGCTGCATCATCTTTACTTTGTTTGGATGATAGGATGGTCATAAGTTCAATAGTTATGGTAGCGAACACAATGTAGTAAACTATATTCTGAAAGAATATTCATTTATTTTTACTGGGGTATCCTTCATAGATATAAATTTAATAAGTTTTCTGTCCATTTTTTAAACTATTGTATGCTAAAAAATTAGTGTTATGCTTGTTATAGTGAGTTTTACTTGCCATGACAAGCAAGTCAAATGCTGCTCAGTGAGACACCTTTCTCAGTGGCTTAAGAGTTTTAAGTCCTTGTTTGTTAGGAATATATAAAATTATTGCCCTTTGCGAGGTCTTTCTTTCTTTGACATGGGCTTTCAGTCATGCAGGAACTCAAAGATCAGCATAGTACTCTTACCAATTCCTACACATCAACTTCTCCACTTAAAAACAAATTTGAAAGTCTAATTGCCGTGATCCTTGTGTTTGTCCAAATATCTTCTCCACTTCCTTTGGTTGGTTGGGACGTTTTGCCCGTTTCATCACCTGCAAATGCAGTTCTTTATTCACCAGACACCAAGGTTCCCAGAACAGGAGAACTGGCTTTAAGGAGGGCTATCCCTGCAAACACAAACATGAAAACCATACAGGTAGGTTCTTGTTGATTTTTTTGTTTAATACATGATCTCTTACCTTTGACATTAATTAGTTTTGGATCATCTTACTTCCATTTCTAGGACTCTCTCGAAGAGATTTTGTACTTGCTAAGAATTCCACAGAGAAAGCCTTATGGAACCATGGAGGGAAATGTCAAGAAAGCTTTAAAGGTATTTACATAATACACATATATGTATGTATTTGTGTATGTATGTATATATATATACATAATTTAAAATAAACTTTTTTATATGGAATGCATATGATGCTTTATTTACAAAGGAAAGTAAACGAAGGATTGGTTATAGTTTATTGCGATAGATTAGATTGTTACCGAAATTAGTGTTATTTAAGAGAGTGTTCCTTCTTTTCTAGCTGTCACGGCTCTTCTCTCTCACTTTATTTTAAAAGGTTGTCATATTTTGAGATGTCAGATCCACCAAGGACCTCAAGCATGGCCACCTGCCAGAAAACTATGTACAGATTACTCAATTTTTCCTCCATATTGATTGTAATTGTGAAGAGCTTTAAAATATAGAAACCAAATTCTCTTTTCAGTAATTCTATTCTGCAATTTGTAAGTTGAATTTTTACAACATGCTACATGGCAATCTCTGATGTGCCACTTTCGATCATGCATTTACCGTGGTATCTGTTCAGTTATACATTACTTATATATTACATGTATCTATGCATGTTAGCAGTTGGACTTTACAATTTCTGAATTATATTTCCGTATATCAGATAGCAACAGATGAAAAGGATACAATTCTGGCAAGTGTACCAACAGACTTGAGGGAGAAGGGTTCCACATTATATGCATCTCTTATCGATGGAAAGGTATCTGAATGTCCCTTTGAAAGAAAGAAAAAAATCATTACAAGGCTGTTATCATAATATCAACTTCTCCTATGTCTCGTGTGCACGTATGATATCTGACTCAAATAATAGAAGAAGAAAAGCATTGAAATTATTATGAGGGTTTCGTTGTTAAGTTTTACAATTTATTGTTTTGCTTTTTTGGAAATGATCAAATTTCACATGACAATTTTTTTTTTTTTGTGATACACTGTCATTTTTAAGGAATTGGCCAGATGCCAAATTCTAATTTTGTAAAGAAAAGCTTGTTTGCAATGCTCTAAATATAATGTTAGATTATTACTCTTTCTGCATTCTTGCTGCTCGTAATAAACTATGGAGAAGAAAAGAAACAGGAGAGTAGATGTATGGTTCTGCATGTTAGTTGACATAACTAGGACAACTCGGCCATTATCTGAAACTATAAGAATGTTTTTTTAATTTGCCTTAGTTTGCCAGAACGGATTGCAAGCTCTTCTTCAATGTATAAAGGATAAGGACCCAGATAAAATATCAATAGGCCTTGCATCTTCACTGGATACAATTGCAGAGCTGGAGTTATTGCAGGTACCTACAAGCAATCAATAACATTAGATTCAGTCGTTTTCCAGATTTTTTTGTTGGTCCTATTGGACCCTGGTGTTCTTTGTTCTTTTCGGTTTTGCCCTCTTTTGGTTAATAAATTCTTTTGATTACCAAAACAAAACATTAGATCCTCCTTTTTATACTAGATAACTATATATTTGAATCAACAAATGGAAGCCTAATCAGAAGCTATGGGAATAATTCCTAAAAGTTTTTTTCTCAGATCATGCTATTTGGAAACACGCAATTTTTACTATATTTTTCCTGTGTTACATTTAAGAGATAGTTATTTTATTCAGACAGTATGACATGTCTAAAATTACAACTTGATATTGTTCACAACAGGCTCCAGGCTTGTCATTTTTGCTGCCCGAGCAGTACCAGAGATACCCAAGGTCAGTCTTGTCTCAATAGTGTTTTCTTTTTTATGTATCGTTGTCTGTTTGGGGAATGATATTTTAGTCAACTGAAAAATCAAAATTAAACTTTTTAGTACTTGTCAATACATGTGGGTATATTATTTAATTTTTGATAAATTCGTTATCATAAAAATCATGTTGAAATTAGTTGATGTAGCTGATATGAGTTATTACTAAGCCAAATAAATTGATGTTAGTTTTGTTAGCTTGATATCTTGGCCCATTCTTTACTAGCTTAAGTTAGATTCCGGTTGGTTTTTAAGAATCTAACATGGTATCAGAGCTCTAATTGTAGGAGATGGAGATCCTAGGTTTGAAACTTCCAATCCCACGTTCCCCACTTCTTTGTTGAATTGTAAGGTGCAGGATGGGGCTGCACCTATGTCCACAGGAACTTTCTCGGTCTGCTTTACAAAAGTTAAAAAGTATTATTCATACGTCGCAAACCTATGTTTGAAAAGACCTCCAAATGTGTGATAATTTGGTAAATAGACTTTGCAATGACATCATCTGTGCTGTAAGTAGAATATCAATATTTTGTTTTAAGACATGTAGGCTTACAGGGAGAGGAACTGTTGAACTTACAATTGAGAAAGGTGATGGTTCAACATTTTCTCCAGAAGCTGGTGGTGAACCAAGAAAGACTGCTACAATTCAGGTATAACATATTGCATATCTTCTGATATTATTCTTTTTTATTTCTTGTCTTGCATAAGTTCTGGTTGTTGATGTTGCAGTTTCTTGGTGAATGAGACAAAATATTCTGCTAATAGTGTTATTTTGAAAACTATTTTCACTCTACCGAGACTTGATACATTTAATGTACTCGATATAATATTTAGTTGTTGATGTTGATGCCTAAAAGTTGGCCAGAATTCATTGACAACTGTTTTAAAATCTGGAAATATGAGGACTGTCATATCTGGCTTGTTGTGTCCATTAAGTTTCATGTTTATCTGTTGAATTTGATTACCATTACTTTTTAGCATTATAATTTATACAAAGGTAATATGGAACTTATTATATACATCTTATAACAAATTTTGTGAGTCAATGTATTGGAATATGAATTAATTTTTCATTTATCCTACGATTTCAAGTCAAATACATTTATGTTAAGTTACATGCTTGATAATAACGGCTTAATGGGGCTGGGATTAACAATAGGAAGCAATAAGTATTTGTGTCATCTGATCAGTTTACCTTTGTACAGGTTGTTATAGATGGATATTCAGCACCACTAACAGCTGGGAATTTCGCAAAACTGGTAAGGTATTTGAACCTCACATTGGCTAATTTTTCGTATTATGCGGATGGATGTTGCTTATTCCTGTTTTTGTGCTTCTTTTACCTTTTATATATGCATTGGCACTGCGGTTCATCCATATATTCTAAGGCCAACAAAATTTCTTCAGGTAATTGATGAGGCATACAATGGGACAAAGCTCAGCTCTACCGACCAAGCTATTCTTTCATATAACGGCCTTGACAAGAACAGTGGTACCAGTGTTCCTCTAGAGATAAAGCCATCTGGGCAATTTGAGCCCTTGTACAGAACAAAATTAGATGTGCAGGTATCTTTATGCCTTGTACTATTACACTCCGTCAATTTTGATCAACAAAATGATTTTCCTGCATGCAATTGTCTTCGTTAGTTAATTCACGTGTATTTTGTTTTGTTTGTTCTTTTCCTTCATGGAAGGATGGGGAATTGCCAATTCTTCCACTATCTGTTTACGGAGCAGTTGCAATGGCACATAGTGAAGTCTCCGATGAGTACTCATCACCATATCAGTTTTTCTTCTATCTGTATGATAAACGAAATGTAAGTGCAATGCACGCACCAATGTTTAAATTAACTAAACAATGAACTTGGGCTTTGACAAGCTTTAGAGAAACCATAAAGTGTTTTGAACGTCGAATCCATCAGTTGTTTCAAAATTCTTCCATCTGAAAGTGACTTTGTTGTTTCTTCATATCCTATAGGCTGGCTTGGGAGGATTATCATTTGATGAAGGAGAATTCTCAGTTTTCGGGTATGTATTTTGCCTACTAACTGTCCTTGTAGGTAACCAAACTCGGGTTTTTAAAAAAATGATTCCGGGTTCTTTTCTTCTTACTCACTGGTCATTAGTCATTACATACATTTTTAATAGGCCTTTTTAATATGTAGATACACAACTGTTGGGAGAGATATTCTTTCACAGATAAAAACTGGAGATGTGATCCGATCTGCAAAACTGATCGAAGGTCAAGATCGTCTCGTATTGCCAGAATGACAAGTGATTATTGTTCTCTTATCAAACCAGGAATCTCCTTCATTCTTTGTGTTTGCTGTATTTTAGAAGGCAGCAGCCTGATTTTCTTGCTGCAGGTTGTGCTGTCAAAGTTTGTGTAATATTTTTTTTCTTCCATTTGAAGTTGAAGGTTCTCTTGTTAAAATTAGAAAAACTTGCCCAAATATTTCTTTATTTATTCTCACCTGAACCTCCTATTATTTCTTCCTTTAAAATTTTTCCCCTTTTATCTAGTAAAATTTCATTTTCTTCCTTCTGTAAAGATATGGAAATTTAATTTTAGTTCTTTTTTCTTCTTTACCATTAGGGCTGTAAATCGGCTCGAAATAGTTTGAGCTCGCATCAGGTTCGGCTCGTCAAAGCTGGACTTGTGAAAGAATCAAGCCAAGCCTAGTTCGGCTCGATTAAGAAACAAGCCAAGCTTGAGCATTGGTGTGTTCGGCTTGTCAAGCTCGTGAGCAGCTCGAAATTTTTTATGAGACAACTCGAGGAAGGCTTTGAGCTCGGCTCGATTGTTCAAGCTTGAGAAATAATAATTAAAAAAATAAAGCATGTCTTCAAGACTACTCTTGATTAAATGTTTTGTAAGGATAATAATAACTCTTTTTCCGTATTTAGTGTCTCAAGCTCAATTAATTAACTAAATTAACAAAAAATAGAAAAGATAGCTTAATAGGGTTTTCTTATTTATTGTGGGATTCAATGGAAATAGGACTTCAAGTTGCTGCTCAAATAAACCCTAACCATACAAAAGCTAAACCAAAATTTAATTGTCAAATTGTTCACTATTCCAAGTGTTAAAATCTGCTTCGAAACTTTTTAGAGGTAAGATATTGCTATAAATTGTATGGTGATTTATACAATATACTATATCAAGATATTTTTTTTTACAAAACATTATAATATCATGATTATTGAATAGTGATTACTAGATAACACTATATTAAAAATATTTGATATGGTAATGAACTCTTATGCATAAACTCTATCATGGTAGTCCAAAAATTTTTACAAAATCGAACCAACTTATTATTAAAAGAAATAGTTTGAAACAGTTCGAGTTTGGGATCGGGCTCGAATTTTTTAAACTCACTCGAGGTTAGCTCGCATAAAAACCAAATCAAACCTAGCTCGAGCTTGAAAAAAAATTAAACAAGCCAAATTTGAGCATAATGATATTTGGTTTCGCTCGGCTCGTTTACAGCCCTATTTACCATCATTTACCTTATGTCTTGTTTGTTTCTAAGATTGGATTAAATTGGATAGTTCACTAGATTCATCCTATATTGAAGGAAGAAATGAAAACCAACTTTCAATTTTTGTATAAAGAGAAAACCTTTAGGTTTTGTCTAAGTTGAAGGTAGAATATGAACTAATTACAAAAGAAACTTATTTGTCCTAGTCAAATTATTAGGCAAAACTTTAATTCTTGGAAGGATTTATACTCTCAACATGCCTCGTCATATATTGGGTCATTTAAGCCGAATATGTATGTGGAAAATACATTTTGGTTGATGGGATGCTCTGATATATTATTACAATGTGAGCATTCGATATTAGATAAATTGGTAATAGATAGAGAAGCTCAAGATCATTTAAACTATTAAAATTCTAATTTCTCGATGTGTGCTTCACACTTGGCCGACAGAACAAAACTGAACAAATCATATATTATGAATTAATTAAATAAAAAAAAACTTTGAGAAACAAACAAAACAAGAACATACATTTGTGTTAAGGAGGACCATGGAAACTTGAATGGCATACAAAATTGCAGCCAAAAGAATATCTGGAATCACTGGTATCAGATTTTTAAGAGGAAGCTTTCATTTCCAGAGTGTGCATGGGCTGAGTTCATGGGTCCAAAGGGCCCACAACCATGTGGATAACCAATTTGGAAACGTTCGTTGGCATACAGGGGACCCACAAAAATGACTTTGGCAATCAGGTCGACGTTGTCTAACTTGCATAAAAATGAGCAGTACGACATCGTTCCGTTCGATGTATTTAGAAGGATCAGACTCATGTTGCCGAGCAAATTGACTATTTTATTGGATCACTCAACAACTATGCACACAGTTCGCAGACTAATTTTGGTGGGATGATTGATGCATTTGCTCGAATGAATGCAGATGATGCCAAGTGGAATGATTGTCGACCATCGAGATTTCTTTGATGTTTAGGTGACTAAGCATTGACATTCTTTGATAATACACGTAGACACAATGAGTTTGATTCTTCTTTGTTTAGTTTAATATATTAAATTTATGAGTGTGATGCTTATGCAATAAATAACAGCGGAGGAAAAAGAGATGACTAATCATAAATAGAGAAAAAAAAAGCAGATGAGTTCCACATTTAATATATAAAACTTATCTCATCAAATTCACACCACCGTGACACTAGTGTAATACAAATCAAATTCATGGTGCTTGATTCTTATATATAGACATTAAACTCATCTAAACCACTCTCGAAGGCATAAATGTGGTAAAAACTAGAGCGTAGAGTTTGAATTACTATATAGGCTAATTTGAGGGTGTAGAGTTTAAATATCACCTTTGTTGGACCAAATAGTGGCCGAAAGGGTCTGAAATCGGTCGGAGGAGTGTTGGCCAAAAACTAGAGCTTTGGATCTCTTCGCTTCCGAGGCAGATTTGAGCATGCAAAGCTTGAATTTTAGTCTAGGGAAGATGATGAGCTAAATGGTGATGACAATCTTGTCTAACTTGATGAATAGCCTTGTCGGTTTTCTATAAAACTTTCCAGAAAATGGAGCAGTTAGGGTTTGATTCAAATCTCATAAATGTGAAGCAAATCTTAAAATGCAAGTAGTTTAGGAGTTACTTGAGATGATGAAGAGTCGATTGGTATTGATCTTGTGGCTGGCCGTCGCTGGAATTGACGAGAACTCGCCCAAAAAACTTTGACCTAACTGGGTTCGTGGGTTTATATGGTTAATTAGGGTTTGAATATGAGGGTTTGGTTGGCCAAGCATCACACGAGCTAATTTTGCACTCTACCATTCCTTCACTTTTAGAGATTTTCAGTGAATCAGGAACACAAAGCGGTACATTACGTATCATAATATAAGTTAAAAAATATTTAAATTATACGCTAAAATAAAACATATCAACTATATCATCTACTTATATTATAACATGTAAATGTATTACGTTTATTTTTATTATAATACGTAAGTGTACTGCGTCTACTTTTATTATAATACGTAAGTGTATTACTTTTCTTTCACTCTATTACTGCCAACATTGTATAACTTGCGTAATGTGCCAATTTAACCTTTTGTTTTGGCGGCAATGAGGCCGACATTGTATAATTTGCATAAGAACGACTAGCAAGTAGCAACGCTATGTGAAAAAGAGTAGCACGACGTCGTTCTCTTAGGAATATTCAAGTCAGCGTCCAATTATTTGCATCTCTTAAATTTAATAATTTATCTATTTTTTCTGGTTAAACAAACAATCACCTTTTTCATGTGGACTGCATTTGATCACCATATTTTCTCTCAAAAAATCATCATCCTCAACATCGCACCTCACCATAAAAACCTACACCACATTATTTCCCCAATTAAAATCCTACACGATTACACCCCTCATAAAACATTAACCTCACACCGTTCATCTCAAAGCACCTAAAAATCCAACGGCCAGAAAAACTGAAATCATACACCCTAATGCACTTGATCATATTCCCCGGCCACAACTGCCATATGAAAACCAATCGTATTTCCCCATTCCAACGCGCCGAGATACAAATTTCAGACTCAGCTCGGTCCCTCCCGACTCAGTCCCAACGGTCAGCCATGGCCGCCATTCACTCCGTAGCTGCGCAGAGCTTCCTCTCTCTCCCAAACCCCAAACCCAGAAAAGCCATTACAGCTTACCCAAAACCCATCTCGACCTCCAATTTTCCCACCTCCAAACTCCCAAAGAACCCAACTTTCCCGAGAAACAAACAGAAAAGCAGGTGGGTTCTGAACTCGGTGGTCGAGCGAGAAGAGTGCGATGTGATTCCAGTTCAGAGCTCCGACTGTACGGACCATCAGGAAGGGGCGGCGGCGGCGAGCAGGGCGGAGAGCGACGTCGGGGATCAGGGGGAGTTGGTGAGTCAGGTGGGCGGGTTCGGAGCGAGTGAGGGAAGGCTTTCGTTTGAAGGGGCTGGTGGGTTTGGGTCTTCTGGGGTTGCAAATGAGAGGGAGAGTGAGGAATTTGAGAGACTGGTGGATAGAACTATCAATGCCACTATTGTGCTTGCAGCTGGTACTTTTGCTCTGACTAAGTTGATCACTGTCGATCAGGATTACTGGCATGTAAGTCAATCTTTTTGGTATTTAATTTCCATTTTATTTTGTTTAGAGAGATTGTTTGCCATTTTATTTATTTTCATGTGATTGTGTGAGAATTTGATGTGAATGTTAAGGAAGATGTGTCTTGGATGAAGTTTGTTCTTAGTTTAGTTTAGTTTAGTAAGATGTACGCTTTTCTAGTTCTTTAAAGTTGCTTATTTCTCTCTTTGGCCACTTTTACGGTGAGGTTTTATCAATTGCCTGTAGTGCTTTTTTACTCTGAGTCTGAAGATTTAGAATTTTCAGTTTACTTGGTGGATTAGACTTGAGCTGTATCAGCTATGTCTGTGTGGAGCAGGTTGTCTGTCGTATGATAAGTTCTCAATATGTTGGATTGATGCTGTATATTCACATTAACTGTTGTTATCTTTATATGATCATCCATGAGGAGGCGAGAGTGAGGGGATGTTCTTCTATAACTTACATGGAAATAATGAAGTGGATACTAAGGATTGTGATTATGCAAACTTGTTAATCCGAAAGGAAACATGATCTGAAAATGTTATGCCGAATCAGGGATGGTTTTTGCGCTATAGAATGACAATCATGGGGAGCAACAAGGTCATAGAATGGTAGGGATGGAACAAGCATGGTGAGATAAGTGAGTTGATTTTGAGGCTGGAGAAGAAAAATAAAACAGAATTCGATGTAAATGATTGATAGGGTACTTGGAGATTGCTGCAATTTCTGAAGTTGAATTTAGTGAAGAGGACTTGTCTTTTATGGTTAGAGTTGTATGAACTATGTAGCAATTTGTTTGGCCCTGTCTGATTAGTTCATAGTTATCTTTAGAGAATTTCGTTGTATGTTGTGATTTGTGATTGAATGTCTCAAACCATTTATTTATGTAGGGTCAAACCATTTATTTATATAGGGTCGGCTCTGATTGATTCTATAATTTTGATTGCCGTGTGTACTGCACTTTTAGCAATTTGTCCGATGGGATTTATGTGTTGGTACTCTTTTCAGGGTTGGACTCTATATGAGATACTCAGATACGCACCTCAACACAACTGGAGCGCTTATGAGGAAGCTCTCAAGACTAACCCTGTTTTAGCCAAAATGGTGATTAGTGGTGTAGTGTACTCTTTAGGGGACTGGATTGCACAGGTGTGTTGGCGTTGTGAAGTAAAATTATTTTAATTCCTACAGTTGGTGAAGTTAGTCCTTGACAGTGCATAATGCTTGTTTTATCATTTTTGTAGTGCTTTGAAGGAAAACCTCTATTTGAGTTCGACCGTACACGAATGCTAAGATCAGGTCTTGTTGGATTTACTCTCCATGGTTCCCTCTCCCACTACTATTACCAGTTTTGTGAGGTAAAGTTTTTCTGCAGTTGTTTATTTTCAGACCTTAACATTTTTTTCTTGGAAAAATTCCTAAGGTTCCTTAAATAACTTAAACTTGTTTCAGGAGCTTATTCCTTTCCAAGACTGGTGGGTGGTTCCTGCCAAAGTAGCCTTTGACCAAACTGTATGGGCAGCAGTTTGGAACAGCATTTACTTTACAGTTTTGGGATTTTTGCGTTTTGAATCTCCCATCAGTATTTTTAGTGAACTTAAAGCAACATTTTGGCCGATGCTGACGGTAAGAGAACTTTCTGCCTCTTTTTATAAGGAGTACTATCTTTTAATGCTCTCTTGAGTGTGTAGTGTCAAACAACCTACAGTTTTGTATTCTCATTTTGAAGCATGGTTCTGTCAATTGTATTTGTGTTTTCAACTATGTCTTGGCTTGTATATCTGTGTCAGCTGTTTCCTGTCCATGGTTTGTTAACCTTTTTTTTTCTCTGTGATGTAGTTTAACCTTGGATGAAGAGTTTAGTGCTATTTATCTTATTAGTAGGTCTCACCTCTAATATAATCTTTGAGCTTTCCTTGGGGGGGGGGGGGGGGTTAGAATTGACCTTCCATTCCGTCCAAAACACACAAGGAAAAGCAGGGATATTCAGAGAAATAAAAGTGCTTGTCTTTTATGGTCTGCATCATGTCTGTCGAAATTGTTGCTAATTTTAGTGGTTACATATTCCTTGATTAAAGTTAGGGTTAAAAGAACGTATATTTGTTTGACCATTGACATCGTTCTGGAACGTAATTTGTTGTGCAGGCAGGCTGGAAGCTCTGGCCCTTTGCGCATCTGGTTACCTATGGTGTGATCCCTGTCGAACAGAGGCTCTTATGGGTGGACTGTGTAGAGTTAGTCTGGGTGACTATACTCTCAACGTAAGTATTTAATTCGGATTATTTGTATTTTCACTAGTGAGAGGAAAAGTCATGATCATGACTTACTTTTCCTCTAAAAGACAGCTAAATAGTTACCCTCGTTAAAATTTTTCATGCTTTCGTGCTTATTTGGTGTATATTTGACATTTGTGTTTCTAGGAGAATAACGGTTTTGTCTGGCAGAACTAAGTTCTGAACTGTACGTTGATACGTAAATAAATAGAAGCTAAATTGTCTACCATTGTTTTTCTCTAAAGAGAGAGTCTGGTTTGGAAGGGTCGAGTCTTGCAGTTACCCTTTTTTCTCTTTGTTCGTCTCTCTTTAGAGCAGAGTGCAGTTATCAATTAGGCTATGTCCTAGCCACATTTTGTTTTGCTCTCAATTTCTATAGAAAAACATTCACCCATGTAATATTTTTGGAGTACTTAAACCTAGGATTTTGTTAGGTAATTACAAAGTTTGTTTTTGAGCACTTGTGTTCCTAACTTCGTGCTGTGGCATATTTTTTTCATTTCTTGGGTAGGTTTCATGTCTAACACGGCTTATAATTTCTGTTTGCTAGGTACTCAAATGAAAAATCAGAAGCAAGGATTTCAGAGGCGCCAGCTGAAGATATTTCCAGTTCGTCGAACACAAGTCCTCTTGAGGTATTATACAAACTCTTTTACACTGGTTTTCTTGTGTATATAAGAGCTGCAGATTACACTGTGCTACAAATTTTTGACTTCTCCCGCCTTCCATCAGGAGTAAACAAATTGAAAACGACCAGAAGATGAGAGACGGATACATACATGAGGGAAATTGCTCAATGGGTATGTGTGTAAAAGACTAAAGATCGACTCCATGATGACCGTGACCTCGAAGGTGAAGTGCCTAGCAATGTGGAAATGTGCTTGGACAGGTTGATTATGGTATATATATACTTCACCGATCTCAGAACATGCACCTGTATACGTTAAGTGCCACCATTTTCGTTTATATATGCATCGAGTTCCTCGTCTATAACTTTAGATCATTTAACTAATGTAAGTATCTCCAAAAAAGGTAAAAAAATTAGTCTAAACATAACATGATATGTATAGTTTGGGAAATATGGATAGAAATGTTCCCGATTTAGATGTGTTTTCATGTTCTCGACGTGTCTTCTGATTTGGCGGTATTCGTTTTTTCTGTTACTAGCCTATCCACACGAGCCCCGTTGTGAGATTGAAGTTTATACTTATTGAACGGTTGTGGAAAAAAAATTTGTGGAAGAAGGGGATCATTTAACTATAGAAGGTGATTAGTCAAGCAAAATCATCAAGTTCCAAATTCGAGAGCTCACTCCTCTATATTCTCTTAACAAATTCAACTAAATTATGTAACAAAAAGAAAAATTAAACAAAATAAGCAGCAGTGATTTACCCAGATGGATGGTTTAACGAAAAATCATATTTAAATTCCTTAAACTTGACAACAACATATGGATTTTTTAATTATAGTAAGGGTTTATATTACGAAAGGTCCCTGAGATTGACATAAATCATCAAAAAGGTCCCTAACATTCAAAATCGATCAATGTCGTCCCTGACATTTGGTGCCGCACATCAATGTGGTCCTTCTGTCAAAAATCCGTCAGTTTGCCCGTTAAAAACAGGGTTTATATCACGAAAGGTCCCTGAGATTGACATAAGTCATCAAAATGGTCCCTAACATTCAAAATCGATCAATGTCGTCCCTGACATTTGGTGCCGCACATCAAAGGGTATTTTGGTCATTTTGGCCCCACACCTTTACCCTCTCCAAACCCACCCCCCTCCCCCCCAGTTTCTCTCTATCGCCATCACGTCGGCGAAACTAAGTATCTGAATAGTCGACCTTCGACAAACCTCCATGAACGAGAGGTCCGCGGCAGAGGAGAGGTCGTAGAAGACGCGATCGCATAGTCGACGCTCGCTCGGGAACAGAATCCGAAGCGCGACGTTTGCGGATTTAATCCACCGCTCGATTTTGTCCTCGAGGTCCTGCCATGGCGTCTTCTGAACCTCTTCGATGCTCAGCTTTTGCAACCCTATCTTGGATAAGCTCTCCTCCAGAAACTCCCTCCGGCAGCTGCTGTAGACGTGCGAGCACTCCTTCCTGAACCGCGCCGCCGCCATCCGCTTCCCGATCTCGTGGAGGTGTTGATGGTTTCAGAAGGAAGCGCATCGATCACGATGTCGTAGTCGCCGATCGGTTGAGCTGTAGGGATCTGGTGCTCCTCACTGTCGCCTATGACCTTTTCTTCTTCTTCATCATCATCCCCAGAGTCAAACGACAACGCGCCATTCGACTCACCGCGAAACGCGCGACTGAGTTCTCGTGAGTAAGGGTGGGGGTGGGGGTGTGGGTTTGGAGGGGGTAAGGGTGTGGGGCCAAAATGACCAAAATACCCTTTAAAAAGTGGACATGTAAGTGTCACATGCATTTTTAACGGGCAAACTGACGGATTTTTGACGGAAGGACCACATTGATGTGCGGCAACAAATGTTATGGACGACATTGATCGATTTTGAATGTTAGGGACCATTTTGATGACTTATGTCAATCTCAGGGACCTTTTGTGATATAAACCCTGTTTTTAACGGGCAAACTGACGGATTTTTGACAGAAGGACCACATTGATGTGCGGCACCAAATGTTAGGGACGACATTGATCGATTTTGAATGTTAGGGACCGTTTTGATGAATTATGTCAATCTCAGGGACCTTTCGTGATATTAACCCTTATAGTAATTAGGCAGCGGCTGCTATTCATTTCTCAATATTTTTTTATTTGTTTAAGCGATAATTTTACTTTAAGATAGAGTAAAAGAATGAGAAAATTTAAACTCGGAATGCAAGTGGGTTTAAGTCGAAGCAATCCACCGCTTGCTATTTCTCAATATTGACGCCAACTGATTATGTTTTCTAGCAAAAACAAGTGAATGCCTTATTCAATAATGGTAGGTGATCATATAAATCGATTTTCTAACATATAAGAGTAATATTATTTGTATTATCTCAACTCACTGTCTATTTTGGGTCTCAGATAGGTAAATCCATCTCTATTAGAGATATAATACACAATGGAGAAATTGTTATTTGTGGGTGCAACAACCCATGTGACCAGCAAACGTAGTGTCACGAGTCTACTTAAATTATAACATTATGTAGCATCATATTATTTTGTTTTTTTGCCAAGTAGCATCATATTATTTAAATTTAACCTAAATTACCAACTCTAAACCCAACATATATGTTATAATTAGGATGGAACTATAACATTTCATTAGCAGGTCAATAATTCTTTCATTACGTATGATTATTTGAGATGATTCAAATAGTTCTATTCTTTATAAACATGCATGTGCAGTTACATTTTGTAAAGTAGCACTATTTGCTAAAACAAAGCTAATTATCATATTTGCAGAAGAGATGCATTGAGTGAACAAGAATCTTTCAGAGTCAAAATTAATATAGACAGATTGGTGAAGAATTAATCATCCTCTATGGGAAAAAAAACAGCAATTAATTAATTAATAAATTACAACATGCCAAGCCAAATCAGTTTGAATAGTAAAAGAAAGGTTTAGCTAGCTCCTCCTCTAAGCCATAGACATGTTAGAAAGCCGACTGGGCATCGGTTGGAAATTCCACCACCGAAGACTTAAGCTACGATTTGGTGTAGATCTCAATGCCCTCCTCAAAACCTCCTTGTTTGCATAGTTCCTCCTCCACTTTTCACCCCCCGGCGGCACTGCATACCCATGCCGGCTACACCTGTTCAACCCGGGACGATTCGAGCACGTACATACCTGTTTTCGAGGCCTAGGGGATGATGACGACGATGATGGTGGTGCTACCATACAACTCATGTTTTGGGCAGTGAGCGTTTGTAGCCTTTCTCCAATGTACTTGTGGTGAGGGTTGTTCTTTTGCATATTGTGAACTTGTCAAGCCAAAGGAGAAGAGAAGAATTGTGGTTTGTGTAATTTTATCTTTTGTATATGATATATTTATGTGAGTAATCGATATATATGATTCTTCATGGTTGTGTATGGGGGAAGACTTTTTCCCAGTTCAAAATGGTTGGGCTCTGAGTGTTTGACCAGTCGATTATATATGTATATTTCTTGTAAATTCTCTTTGGCTTGGGGACCAAATGAAGACTTGGTCTAGAATATGAGACTTTTTATTTTTTATTTTAGTTCTTATGTATAGGAGGAGCAGAAACATTTGAATAGGGAAGTCTTGTCAAAGTTTGATGAATGTTCATTGCACGGGACATGTCAAACACCTTACATATGTTTGATTTAGCACAGAAGTTGGCTTTGCCTGGTATGACCATTAGTAAGAAAGTTGTGCACGAGATGAAAAATGATGTACATAAATCACTCCACATATTATAATCGAGAGATGCATTCCTCCATATCTCACTCATTGTGATGATGTATTTTTACTGTATAAATTTTATAATTGAAACCGTTCAATTTTTTTAATCTTCATTTAAAGATCATCCTTATAAAAACGCATTTGATTTGGAGGTCGCCAGTCATCTAAATGTGTCAAATAAATAGACAGTTCATCATGACATTGTTACTTAGTACTCACTGTCGATTAATTAATTTGTTATGATTCAAATAATTTTTTAGAGGGATGATCTTAAAATGTAGATTAAGAAAATAAACGTTTTAGATTATGAAATTTATATAGTGAAGATACGTTATTCACAATTGGTGGTACACGCACATTCTCCATAGGCGCATGAGTGTTTATCAGTTGGCGATGCAAATGAACCTCAGAATGAATCAATGACTAACAACAATCCCCAATGCGTGCATGACATAACTTCGTACTTGCCAGCATTAAATATGAGGCTTTGGGTAACATGGGACTGAATTATTGCTTTCTAATTGGTCTAGGGTATATTTTTCTACCTGGAACAACTTCGGTACCAACTGTCAAAAGCATTGCGTAGTTAGATTTTTATGCCACATTTTTTTTTAACAATTGACTTTTAGGTCACTTTGTGCATGCTCATTATCCAAACAGCATAAAACATACATAAAATTATTTTAATTTTAATGTGTCGCTTAACCATGGATTTTTTACTATTCAATCATGTCCTAAATGTGGTTTAGAATTAGTTATAAGTGGCTGAGCACCAACTCATTCATTTGAAGCCCCATTCTTCATTTATCTTGTACTGAAGATTCTGACCAGATGTAATTTTGGGTTGGTTTGGTTTGAGTTTGTGAGGCCCTAATTCGGGAGTGGCGTTCTTAGTTAAAATACAAGTAAAAAAGATTTGGCGTTATAAAAACCAATACAAATGCTGCAATGTAAACTATACTATAACAAACACATCTATTTTAATAAGACACATGTCATGTTTTAGTTATTAGATCGGTAAAAATTGGACAGTTGAATAATAAACCGTTTCTTCATATGAAATAACAGTTTCTTTATATTTATAAGTAAATTAGCATTATGCTGCCTCTTAAATCCAATGAAGCCTTAATAATATGGTATGTATCTTGTAACTTAAGGTATAGACTAGCATATGTACTTGAAATATTAGTTCATTCTCCTCAATCAGTATAATTGATTGGAGATAGAAAAACACAATGCTCTAGCCAACTTAACTACGTCCTAAGTTTGTAGTTTGAAATGTTGAGTTATGTAACTGTTATGGTGGTTAGCTATTGCCATTTGTTGATGCTACTTTCATAAATTCATTAATAAGATAATTAAGAATCTAAAACATGATATCTATGATAATTATATTGATTGTATTTTCATGTAAAATCTTACGATTTTATGCATACTAAGGTGATGATATTTTTCTGTTACATACTAGTCAAATAATTTTATATGTATTGTGGCCTAAATTCAACTGAAGGAGAGAGAGAGAGGGTACAACAGCAAAGAGAGAGAAAAGAGAGGTTGAGGGAAATTCTGTGTCTTATTTTCCCTACCTTGTGTCTTTATTCATATTAAACATAATTAGCTTACTTCCCTTACAGGTAAGAAAGCCTAGGATTTTGTAGAGTACATAGGAATCCTAATCACGATCTACTAGTGATTTACACAATCACACATGTGCTATAATTTATGTCACAACACTCCCCTTTGAGTGTGTAAATACTCAAGTAGTTGGCGCATAAGATCTTCATGGATGATGCAGAAGCAGTTGATGAAAGAGGAGAGGGTGGGGTCGGTCATTACTAGAACTCGACCAACATATAGGCCCATGTCTAAAAAACTCTAATCTTCCATTAGTGCAGATGCGTATTGAAAATAAAAAATCTTCATAGTGGTGTCTTTGGGATTATCCACTTGAACAAAGTTAGTCTCTACGGCGTTACGACGTGAATGATACTAAACAAAAGCTTAAGCGGGAGCTCGGCAAGTGTGGGACCAATGGTCCTTGGAACCACAGCAGTAACACATTTCCACTTCTTTTGTGGCGGGTGCCTATCCCTTATTCTTGAAGTTGGAAGCCTTGGAAGCTAGGGAATCGTGCTTCAAGGTCGGATTTCCTCTCTTGGGTGGGCCTCTACTTTGTTGACCTTGGGCCGGTAGCTTAGGGTTGAAACCCTTGTCGCGGCCTCGACGCTTGGTGGGTCCATTTGGGCCTCGAGTTGTGTTGGCATATGCTTCAGGCGTAGCGCTCGATCCAGTAGGTCTAGCTTGATGATTCTTCATCAAAAGCTGATTTTGCTTCTCAGCAAGTAGTAAGACAAGATCAAATCTGAAAAATTCGTAAATTTTTATGTTCGATATTGTTGTTGCATGACAATATTAGTGGCATGAAAAGTTGAATAGGTTTTCTCCAGAAGATCATGTTCAGCCAAGTCCTGTTTGCAGAACTTGAGGAGTGATCGGATTTGACAAACTTCATAATAGTATTCATTCATAAATTTGAAGTCTTGAAAGCATAAATGCTGCCAATCGAATCTTGCTTCAGGCAAGAAGATATATTTTTGATGATCAAAATGGTCTTCCATATCGAGCCATAAAGCTCTTGGATCCTCTTTAGCGAGGTACTCAGTCTGCAGTGCGTCGTGCATATGCATTCGTATGAAGATCATGGCGATTGCTTTGTCAGCTTCGCCAACCGGGTTTTTCGTTTCAGCTTTGCTAACCGACATATATTTCCATTCTTCTCTAAGGACCCATTTTGGTACGTAGTGGCGGTGCTATTGGCACATAAATTGCGCACCCAAACACACGTAATTGATTATATTGAGGATTCCTTTCAGTAATAGGTTTCCTAGATTATTTCCTAGATTATTTGTGATTAGGGTTGTACAACTATATATATTTCCTCCTAGTGAGAAGAATACAATTGAAGCATTCACGAATTCTAAGTCATATTTGATAACCAAATATGTCCAAGTTGGAAGACTTATTTGAGTATCAAGTTTTGCATCTTATCACTTGACTCTCGGGTAATTTGATATTCAAGTTGCTTGATATTCATATGATCTTACATCCCTAATTATGGCCAGAATAATAAAGTCATAACTCTGTAACATTTTATTGCATTCTAATTAGGCGAGACATCAATATTGTGATGAGACACTAATATGGCATTATTGTGACTAATGGGATCCTCTCAATCAATGATAGGAAGATAGAGAGGTTAATTTCACAATTATATAAAGATTTGTCCGTACTCTCACAATCTACGTTCTAATATTGTTCTAACCCTATTCATAGCAAGAAGATATCGATTGCAGAGAGTAGAAGACATTCTTGAGGATATTCCGATTCTTCCTATACATATAAGTTAATTAGTTTATTGTAATTCATTTGGTTTATTGAATCTGTGATCCTAATGTGTTGTTGTTGCGATTTCCGAATATGTCTTACACAAGTTGTTTTGATTCTGGTAAACTAGCATGCTAAGTTGCAATCCTCAAAATTAAAAACCATTCGAATTAGGTCCATTTCGGTTATCATCAACACTCACTCTACGAACCAAAGCAAATACATTCAGGTTGCAACCTACCTTTTAGCATTAGCAAGATCTTCTTTTTGGTAGATAGAGGCCTAGGCAATGTGAGATCAACCAAGAACTGCCCCACACATTAAATTCAACCAAAACTGGTTCTCTATTTATTTGTCTGATTGATTTATTCAACTTAATTTTGTTTTTTTGTCTTCTATCTTGAAAAAGTCTTGAAAATGAAGGCCAATAGTTTTAATCATATAGCTTTTAAATTCTAGATCTGCTTTCTTTTTAAAACAAGCAGAAAAAAAAAAATTGCGCTCTTTTCTTATGAATATTTTTTAAGGCCACGATATAAATATTTGCATATAATAATGTTACACTAGAGTATTATTATTATTTTTTACCAGAAACGATAGAGTGATATTTTATTCATCATCACAAACAAATACAGAGATGCCAATTGGGTACATAGCTCCAGTGACCAAGAAATTGGTGTGGAGTGAATTTGCAGAAACAAACAACAAGATTAAACCCCTACGGCTACCATATGTACGAAACTACAAATGACACCAATACGAATCTGTCACAAAGCGCGACAGACGCAACAGATTCGAGTCGGTGCTCAAACTGGTCATCGTTGAATAGCGAGGCCACATACAGTCATCACAGTGAGCGAGACCACGTAAAGTCTCATCGTTGAAAGACGAGACCACATAACTCATCGCTCAAAGGCGAAAACCACATATAGCCATCGCCAAAGTGAGACCACAATGCTTGCTAGGCGAGACAACAAACTACATGTGACATCCCACATCGACCAACGGAGAGGGGGTGATGTGTCTTATATGTACATGCCCACCTCCAATTAACACGTAGCCTTTTGGGAGCTCACTGGCTTCGGATATCATCAAAACTCCGGAGTTAAGCGAGTTTGGGCTAGAGCAATCTCAGGATGGGTGACTTACTAGGAAGTTGCTCATGAGTTCCCAGAAACAAAATCCTGAGGGCGTGGCCCAAAGCGGACAATATCGTGCCACGACGGAGCCGGTCTGGGATATGACACTTTAACCAAGGCTACTTGCACCATTGCTGCTCAAGTGGGATCTGCATCGTCACTAGTCAAGAGGGCAACATAGATGCCAAATATGATTGCTAAGGCAGCGCAGCTGCAGATCCGTTCACCCAAGGTTGCAGAATCACCGTATTTGATTGCTCAAAGAGTTGAAGCTGTCAAATTTGGGTGCACAAGGCAGCGCATCAACAAAACAAGTAAAAAAGAGTGTCACTGCCAGAAAATCAAGCTGACAAGAGTGGATCTGACCCACCAACAACCCCAAAACCAAACGCTGACTCGAATCTTGCTCAAATCAAGGAGGAGATCTTGAGAGGGGCATCGCCCGGATCTGGGTTAGAGGTGCAAAGCCATGAAAGGGATGTTCGTAAAACGGTGGGAGAGGTCATCATTTAGGTCGATTAGGTCGATTCTCCCCTCCCCACTATTGCTTGTATAAAAATAATTTGTCAAATAAGTATATATATTTGAGAAAGCATATGAGGCATGATGCTCCGGGAGTAACTCAGAAATGGAAACTATTGATGGCATTGTTTTCAATGTAATTGTAGATAGCCAAACATATGGGGTCAGTTGAGTATTCCTTTGCTCCTTGTTAATGCAATAGAGCGGTTCACTTGGTGGCTTCGTTTGTTAATCAAAATAACGTATCTCATAGATAATACTTAGTGCGTCCTGATTGGTTATTTAATATTCTTGCGAAGGATGTTAACGTTTCTTTACAAAACCTTGGAAGAAAATCAGCATGTAAGAAAATTAATATTTCAATTCGAAAAATGTAACATTGTAATGTATGGGGCTAGATATGTGGTGGGTTTCTAGGCTTTCGGAAAGCATCTTCCACAATGGGATGAAAGAAGATGATAGCGCATTTTCATGATCCCAATGATCTATACCAAATTAAGCAGCAATGATGCGAAATTTAATAAAGTTGTTTTGTACTCTTTCCTTAGAGAGGTATGTAATTAAATGGTATTTAATTTGTGTGGTTTTAAGATAATGATTCCTTTAGATGATTGCAAGAATGGTCCCATATATCGTCAGCTAAAAAGAAAAGCCATTTGTGAGGTAGCCTCTTGTTGTCAATTTGTGTGACCTCAAGGTCATGGAATATACTTAATTACGTCTTATCACTCCAATGAAAGAAAATGACACTCACGCTCTCTCAAATATCTTCAAAATCTTTTTTGAAGATAAAATCGAGAATTTAAAAAAAAAAAAGTTAAATCAAAGGTTTGGTGTGAGGAAATTAAGGTAAAACCGTAAAAGCAAACTCATCTTTCTCTTCAAACCCATACTTAGAAATTTCAGGCTTCTTCTTGTACAGTTTAGTTGATGAGAAATAATTTTCACATACTATTTTTAGTTTCTCACACATTCTATTTGTTTTTAGCCATCAAATTGAATAAATTAAACAAAATCAACGAACAAAATTAAATAGGAGTGTGTGGTTATCATTTCCCTAATTAATATGGGATATCTCTCTCAAGATGTAGATGCATACAAACACAAACAAACGATTATGATTTATTTTTTTACAAGACAACGTAAGAGATCAAATCTTTGATCTAGAAGTAATTCGCACAAACAACCATCAAGAATGATTTTAATTAAGTAAAAATTCTGCTTAATTTTTACAAGCAATACTTTATATTAAAATTATCCAAACTACGAGAGGAGAATTCAAACTCAGGTTTACAAGCAATAATTTATCCAAACTATGTGATCCAATATCCTAATGGATAGGCTGTTCAATTTCCACCCATGTATCCCATGTTCGAAATTTCCTCTTCCCTTAAATTATTGTAATAGTTAAAAAAAAAAAAACTCAAATTTAGAGGGGAGAACAATAATGTAGCTAACTTGGCTAAGCCTAGCGATTAGAAAGAAAAAACAAAGTAAAATTTTATTTGAACCCATATAATTTCACTCTGCACTTAACTTAAATTTTAAATGTGAATTGTCTTTTTTGTCCTATTGTATAGTTACCATCAAGTACAAGATGAAATTAACACTACAATCAAAATTTATCAATAAATCCATATCCAATAATCAAACCCTTACCATCACGAAATCTTTCTCCTACATTCTATTCTGGCTAAAACCCTACGAAGCTGTCATAGAGAAAACTAGCTATTTTTAATGGATGAATGGTGATTTTGGAGTTTTAGATCTTTCAAATAAGATATGAATTGATTTATAATAGTTTTATTTGATATCGATTATTTTTGTTTAGGGTTTAGGAGCTGCCTGCAAATAGGCGTGCTATAGGTGACCAAGGATAATTATCCTTGAGAGGCGAAAATTGAAATCAAGGATAATAAAGGTGGATGATGTCTTTTCTGATGACCAAATATTCTAGTTTCTTCAAAGATCACTTGGAGACAAGTTTCAGTGAGACTGTCCCGATAAATCGTCAGAAGAATCAAATCTTTCTGTTAAGAGAAAACATCCATTACTTAAGGAGAAAATTGAAATCAAATAACCGAACTTGGTAATCGTACTCGGTAAAATCCCATCGAAACAATAAGCCTGCATCGGAACACCAGGTGCGAATGAAACCCACACGATAACCCAATCCAGTTTTCTCACAATTCTCCATTAATTTAACCTATAAATCACTTCAAACACTCAGTAAGATTGAAAAACGCTAAATTTTAGCAAACTAAGAAAATGCTTTGAATACCTCAACGCCTTGGTTGATTTGGTGGAGAAAAGAAGCAACAAAATTTTCCTACGCCATTCCACGTTCTCTTTCTGCTTCGACGACTTTGAGATGTTTAAAAAAAAATTCATGCACCGATCCAGTTCTCTCTCTGCTTCATTGTTAGATTTTGGTTTTTATTTGAGTTTGTGAGGGTAATTTAGATAGTAAATTTAGGTTCAAAGAGATATTAATAGTTTAATTAAAAATAATATGGGTGCAGAGTAAGATTATATGAGGGATTTTTTAATTTAAACTCCATCATCCATCTAAATTCACCCCACCACTTAAGTTTATGAGGGAAATTCATGCACCGATCCATCTATAAGCTTTGAGATGTTCAAAAAATTCATGCACCGATCCATCTAAGTAATGGAACCATGGAACCATGGAGTAACGAACAATTGCAGTATATTAATTAATTGTCAAAAGATGGGGGCTCTTGGGCTCGGGCTCTAATAATTAAATCCATTAATTAATTATTATTTTTTAAATTTTGGATTTAAAATTTTATTCTTCCAACAGACTCATCTTTTCAGATGAAGTCTGGGTTGAAGAAGAAGCACCAGAGAGCAAAACATCCTTTTCAACAGATACCTCCCAACGGTCAGATCCCATTCTCATACCTGTTGCGAACAGGTATCCATACTCTATATATTCATCCATTTGCATGGCATTTATGCATCCAGAAATTCGCATTCAAATCTCCTGAAAACCAAAACCATCCAACTGAGAGAACCACATTCTATATTCGCCAGAAGTCAATTTTTCAGTGCTGGAATTTTGACTTAGATCGTTGAATCCTGGTGAAGCAGACGTCCAACGAACTACAAGCACAGAGTAGGGTCGAAATTCTGTTTCAAGGACATTGCGGTACACAAGCCTCGATCTTCGTATTTCTTAAATTTATTTCGTATTGTTTATATACTGCAATTGTTCGTTGTATTTAATTATTAGCATAAATAAAAATTATCATTGATTGTTGTTCTATTTCCAACAGACAGTCAATCAATATAGATTTATCCGAAATCTGATTGAAATCCAATATAGCACCTATGGGTTCCTTAGACGGCTTGAATTCCCCAATCTCTATCTCCATCTTCTAAATATAAAATTAAAAAAGTATAGCTGGTTCGGGTGGGTTGGAATCCAAATCCCATGATAACTGTTCACAAATCAGATTCTTATTTTGAAAAAAAAAAAGAAAAAAGAAACAAATCAGATTTTTAAGGTTTGTCATGTTGGCTTGAGTTTTATTCAGAACTAACATCAATGGATTTCTTTTTCTCATCCAACATGTTGGTTTATATTGAATAATACAGAGAAATTAAAGAGAAAAAAATGGTGAAGCATCAGCCATATCTATTATGTAGTTCAGAAATTGGTGGGAGGCTGCGTTAGGGTGTTTGCATATGTGTGTAGTGTTGTTGTTTGAGGGTATTTTTGGAACATAAATGGTGAACTTAAAAAAATTTTGAATTTTAATTTTTTAATGAGGTGTAGATAGAAATTGAGATGAACTTAGATGAGAGGTGGTGTTTAAATAGAAAAACTCTTATATGAGTTCAAATAAAATTTTTCAAAAACAAAGTTCAGGTCTACAATTTCTCCTTAATTTCTATATTAATTCACTGTCTCTCACCTCCAAAATAGACATGAAAAAGATTTAAAATCCACTTTGTAAGGAAAATCTGTTCAGTTCATTTTTGAAAATGTCATACCAATATAAAGCTAATTTCATGCAAAATTTCACCATGATCACTTAGTATATCACAAAAAGGGGACTGGCTACAGTGCTCGCAAGCATTGAATGCTCACACCGATCTCACCCTCCTTCCCCCCTCTCTCCTCCCTCCTCCCTCTTTTTAATGGTGAGATCGGTGTGAGCATTCAATACTTGCAAGCACTGTAGCCTACTCCCACAAAAAGAGAGAACTTCAGCTTTCCAATTTGTTTTCTTTAAATTATCTTATTTTTCTGATGCTTATATGTATTTCTTATTTTCAAATGAGTGATTTCATGTAATTAATTAGTTAATTTCATAAAATGGATAGAGGAAAAATGACAAACTTAATTTGATCGAAGATATTGAACATGTTTTGGAGCCTGGGATGATGAGAGAAATCGGATAAAAAGATTTAGACTAGGGAGAAAGCTAATACAGATACATACTCAGTGCTGAAATTATCTCAGAACCAATAGTAAATTGACAGACCACCATTGAAACACTCAACGGAGAAAGTGCAGAAAGTAATTAGACTATCGAAGTTAACTGTGGCTAAAAGAATTAACAACAACAAATCATGATTAACCTTAGTACCGACATGATAATACTTATATGATGACGATAATTTAGATTAATTTAACAATTATGCGTTATTTAAAGGCAATGGGACCCCATGTTCATACTTCAAATTAATGACATGTTTATTTTCTATTCCAACCAATTATTAATAAGAAATTTCTTGTAACTTGAAGGTTTGAATGCGAATATATACAAAGTGTACATGTGAAATTATTCATATAAAACTGTTATTGATTCACCTCAAAAAAGTCATTTGAAAATTTGGAAAATGAAAAGGAAAAATTTATATCACAAAGGCATATAGATAATTTGGACTTCACTTTCAGATTGCATGTTCTTTCTTTTTACAACTTGCTTAAATAGATATATAAATGGTTTATTAAAAAGAAAAGATCCTTACCTTGTAGGGGTTCATGGTGTTGAATGCGAGAGAAAGCTAAAAACCAAGCAAGCAACTACTAGCTAGCTACCTAGCATAATTTATCTGATCACAGCACATTAATCATGTAGCACTTCAAGCACATATATATATGAGGTTGATCAAGATAAAAATTTAAAAGTATAAAGATGTCAACGAAATAAAACGCAGTAGAACAATTATTGCTTTCTTTAATTTATAAATATAATTGGAAGAAATAGAAGTTCTACAACAAGATCTAATATACAAGTATATTATAATGTATTCTACAGAAAAATATAACATATCTAATCAGTTTTATTTTTTCTACAACAAAAGCACCTCATCATCCTTTTCTCTCATCTTCTCTACATATGAAAAAAAAAAGAAAGGAGCAAAACTAAGTATAGATTTATATTTCTATCAGCTGAAGATATCCATGGCCTCACCTGAGTATAGCAGCTACCTTTTTTGTCAAAGGAATTTGATGAGGCCACTCTTCATCATCATCTGGACCGTTTGATTAATTTCCTAAGAAACAAAATCTCAATCCCCCCCTAATCATCCAAAATCTATACAAACTAGTTATACCCTCTATGATCCCCCAATTAACAAGAGTATAAATATAAATAACACGATCATCATAATCTTCAAACCTTTTCCAATCGATCCATATCGATCTCAAGCGCTAAATAACACGTGCCATAAATCATCAAATTCATCAACCCTCTATCCCAAATTGGACTCAGAATACCAATTCATCCCAGGCAGTTGATACGGCGTCCGGAATAGACCGTTGCCAAGTGACCCCAGCACTGCATGTTGGTGCAATGGTGGAGTCTGTGGAAGATGGGAAAGTAGATTGGCAATAGAAGTAGAATTGTTATTAGTGGCACCACCATTTATCCCATCACCATTAGAATTAGTACCATTGTCCAATTGGTGCAGTTGTATTCTCTTGCTTGATGAAGGATCAGCAGCCGTCTGATCATCCTCCTCCTGATTATTCCAGTACAAAGATGGAACTATTGGCCGTTTTAATGGCAGCTGATGAGTAGAAGCCGATCCGTCGGTGCTGCTCATTATCCCATCAAAAAAATTTTGGTCATTTTCCATGAAAGGCGGTCCATAACTCGAATTAGATTTTGGAAGGTGCAGCTTCATATTAGGATGTTGGCCCACATGACTTATGGATGGTGGCATCAATGGTCCCATGATGTCCTCCATGGAATCCTCCCTCTCATGATCCATCGGCCTATGTGCGTTGATTTTCTTGTAAATTCTACACAGCACCCAATCATCAAGCTACACATAAACAAAAACACATAAATTAATTTATAAATCTCCAAATTAAATTAACAAAGAAAAGGTATGTATCAATTATACCATGGGGTCCAAAAAACCAAATTTAAATATAATTAATTAATTAATTATACAAGTGCTTAGTGCTGGATTACCCTCAAGGAGTTCTTCTTGTTGCCCAAGTCACACCCAGGTGGCTTGTTGTTGGGCTTGTTATCAGCAAGCCTGTACTCGTGCATAATCCAATTGGTTTTAATTCCTTTTGGAGGTTTTCCTCCATAGAATACAAGTGCTTTTTTGACACCAACTTTCTGAGTGCCGCCGGAAGTCAGCACCGGCTTATCAGTCCCCGTCGCCTTCCAATACCCGGAAGTCGCCGCCCTATTAGGTCTCGCTCCGTTCGGGTACTTCCGGTCCCTAGGACTGAAAAAATACCACTCTTGCTCTCCAAACGTAGCCTTAGCTGCACCAAGAAAGAAAAAAGAAAAAGAAGGAAACATATAATATAATCAGTATTATTATTGCCGATAATATTATATAGAGACTTGTTGTATGGAAGATTTTTTTTAAATACACTCTTGTTGTATGCAAGAATTTTAATTTCACGCATACCTGGGAGCTCCCAGGGGTCGAACTTGTAAAGGTCGACCTCAGCGATGATAGCAACAGGAAGGGGAGCGGAGGTGGCCTTTTTCTTGAGATAGTGGACGACTAGCTCTTCGTCCGTCGGGTGGAAACGGAACCCGGGCGGCAGGTTTGGCTGCGGAGGCGGCGGCGGCTGAGGCTGCTGCTGCTGTTGTTGTGAGCCCGTGGATGAGTCGGTGCTCTCCATCTTTGGTTACAAGGTTTGGAGGGTTTTCTTGCAGCCAAGCACATATTACATATCACACAATTTACATATAGACCTTCAAATGTCGTTTGGAGGTGGCAGACTGGCAGGGGCCTTGTCTTAAGTATGTGAAGGGCAATATTCGGGTGCAGTTGCATGCATGGTTTTTAAAGTAGGGGACCAATGGTAAGAGGCCACGTAATGGAATTAAGGGTAGGTTAGTCATTTGGAGGTTGTGTGATTACTGCGTTAACCATGATTAAGGAGAGAGCCTAATTTTGTGCATGGGATTGAGAGTGACTTTGCGGTGGTTACCATATGAGAACAATTTACATTGAATGAGTTTATCGTTACGTGACGTTCTGATCTAATAAAATATTATTATATAAAGAAAAATTTGCACATTATAATGTATTATTAAACAAAAAATATTACATAACTGTAAATTTATTTTATGTAAGTTATTTCCACATGACAAGAAAGAGGGAGGGAAAGTAAGGTCAAGGGGATATGGAAAGCCTAGGACGACGCGAACTGAAAAGTGGGCCTTTGATAGGCCGACACGTGTAATTCGTAAACGTGGGAGAGGCCGACACGTGTGATGGGAGGTTCGGTGGGGCCCACAGAACACACAAGGCAACAAAAAGATGTAGACGGATAAGTCTGGGGTGGGAACAAGTTTTACGCTTCAGATGTCATGCTTTTGTTGCGCAAAATACCACCAATTTTTGCCAAGGACCCCACTTCACCAAGAAACCATTGGAGAGACTATAATCCTGGCTTTGGTCTAATTTATCCTTCATTTGCTCCACTTCAATGTTTTCATCACTTAGGGTTGGGATAGATATTCGTTTTAATTTAACAATCTAATACATAAAAAGCTATCACTTGTGTAGAATATATGCGTGTAATGCGATGACATATAATATATGACAAAAAAATACGACGATCTGAAATAAAAATAAGAAGATTAAAAGTCGAATGTTGCGATTACTATAACAAATATGACATTTCATTAAGATGACATGGATTGCTATATGTATACAATGTTTATATTGTATAAATACTTTTCAATCTTGTACATTTAGCTGGGAATAATAAATTACTAGAATGTGACCCACGTGCTAATTACATGAAAATGTGGGTTAAATGAGAATACAATATTGGTGTCATGTAAACAATTGTGGTCTTGTGAAGTGCACATGAGGACATGACAATCCATATATACACTAATAATAATGATATGTATCATGGGACTCGGGTGGTGTTAAGATGTCATATATCAAACCCTAGGGGTCTCTTTTCCATGATGTGTTTTCTGGAAAAAAAAGTTTAGAAAATTATTGCCTTTCAGAGTATTAATTGGAATATTACAAATTTAGTACTGCCAATTGACTTCTTGGTGTAACGTTACATAAAGGGTGTGGTAGTTAAGCACTTAATTTTTTAGACCAAAAAGGTGAAATTAAATATATCATCCATTCAACATTTGATGAGTTAACAACCACTGTTGGTTTAGTGGGTGAGACAAATTTCAGGTCTGTATTCCACATAGCTCATCCTTGTTTTGATTCCTAGCATTGGTAAATCACACGATGGTGGCCACTGAAAAGCTGAAATGCCTATGTGAGTCTTCTCGCCCCCAAAAAGGATAGACTGCAGTGGTTTGGCCACCAGCTGGTCCCTTTTTTTTTATATAAAAGAAATAACATTTGGTAAGTTATATTAGTATCTTGTAGTGATTTGGAATTGATCAGAAACTCATGGTACCAGTACTGGCTAGTGCGTCAGTTGCAGGATAATGACTTATATGAAACGGGTTCACCGCCACATGATGTTCCTTGTCTAACAACACATTGCCATGTGCAAGTTTTTCTCCACATGATAATGTGTTATTGAATTGAGAGGTCACGTGACGGTGAACTAGTTCTATGTAAGTTGCTCTCTAGTTGCAAGGGTTTTCATACCAAGAAATATCATGGGGCTGTGTCAATGTTTGCGATTGTAGAGATAGATGCTCATCAAAAGGTAAAAAAATTGTGTGAGGTTATTCTTGTGATCTTATTAAGTGGCAAAATACTATTCAATAGTGGCACGTGACAGGAATGACCCCACAGATTCTGACCTGGTCTACCATCCAGTGCAAACGAGAAGAGAGAGCTGAGAACTTACAATGGATTGTCTGCTGGGAGAGCCATAGCTAGGGTTTAAAGTACCTTTGAGAGACTTCGGAGTCTTTGACCAAGTACCAACCAATTAGCGATGACTGAAGAACTCTATTGGTAGAGGCCAAAATTATGATGGGCGACTATGGGGGTGGGGTCTTAGTGCTGGTTCCGTCAACAACAAAAGGGACCCAATGGGTGTCACTTCTTGCTATCCAATATTACTTATCGTCATCATCAGAAGGGGCAAATCCTAACATCACACACATCTTTGCATCTTAATTAATTCTTACACCTCCACTCGTTCATTCACACTCACACAACACACACATAAAATGTAGACACAAAGTCTCACACTTTTAAAAGATTACTTTGAATAATCACGACTGGCACATACTGTGCCTCATCCAACCCCCTCTCAATTTTGATCATCTTAATCATCAATCTTAATTAATCACACAACAACTTGATTCTCTATTGATGTGAAATAACTAAATTTACGTGGGTCCTTAAGGAACATATACATTATGCTCCAACTTTTTTTTTTGGAGGTAGTTTGGATAGAGAGAGATAATGGTTGGAAAATAACACTATTGACTGCTAGCTCGATACATGGAAAGGAGGAAAGTCAGTTCCCCGTATCTGTCAATGTAAAATTCCCAATCAAAAGATTCCTTCGTGAGTGCATGCGTTCGATTGTGCTAGTGATTAAAGTTTTCTTATTAATTCTACTGCACTTGAATTCAAACATTTCTAATCTCTTTAGTATAAAAAAAGAAAAAGAAAAAGAAAAATAGAACTACTCCTTGTAATCAAAGTAGCAATCTTTTTATATAAAAAAATTGAATGTATCGTGTAATTTTTTTTAGTGATGCAGCAAAATATACAAAAAAATGATTGACAAACGTCAAATCTGAAAGCATGACATAAAATTCATCACTAATTCGAAATCTTTTAGAAAATACAGAAAATTCTAAATTTTTATTGATAATATGTAAGTTGATAAATACAATTATATAAGTTGGATGAAACAGAAAAAATAAAATCCCTTATTCGTAGAAAACCCTAGAGGTTCCAGAATATTCCTAATAACTTGTTCACCAAGAAAGCAACCTAAATCAAAAGAAAAACAACTATAAAATTGTTTTAAAATATTGATCTCTCGTTGTTCTGTTTGAATCAATATGTTACGAACTATCACGCTCCAAACTTGGAAGTCGGTGAAAAAGTTAACCCCAAGCCCGATTCAAGAATAAAAATAAAAATAAAAATGAAAATACTCAACTCTTATTCAAAAAATAATTACAAGTGTACAAATAAATAATATAAAACTCTATCTCCCCCGTCTAACACAAACTCAGCTCATCTAACTCTTGTCTTGCCGAATAACTCATTTGAAAAATAAAAGGGTGAGGAATGAGCAACAGCCACTATTACCTAGTGATTAAAATATGTAATATGCCAACAAAAATAAAACGGAATATTTACTTACAGGCTAAGTAAAAATATAATAGGGATAAATATTAACTTGCCCGATGTTAAGAAGTAGATATTTACTGAAGTGAATGACTAACCTATTTTATATAAGGAGGTGTCAAAAGCAAATGTAATACAAGGGAGACGTCTAACTAATAAAACACAACTCAAGCAAAAACCATGCATTAATTTGTGAGGCTACACATTCTGCTAATTGCATGTGAATGATGTGACACCTCCTCCTGGGTTCCAAACTCCTTCCTCCTTAAATTATTATAATAATTTCAAAATTTTCCCCCTCTTTAATAATACTAAAACAAGTGTGCCACCTCCACCTTTAATAATTATCTAAACATGTGAATTTAATTCCAAAACAAAGCCACGTCATGACAGAAAAATACAAAATGGAGAACTATGGTAATTTAGATCATGAATGAGTTCTTGTGCATATACATATATGATACAATAAGCATACCATACCTACTTGAAACCCAATAATATATCTCTATATATAGAGTAAAATATATAATTAACACATATATTTCTTCAAATATATTAATAATTATTTTTTAAAAATACGGGGTTTCACACGGATCCAAAATTGACACGCCAAACCAAAACATACACTTTCGAGATATGACAGCAGAAAATAACCTAATAAACTGAATTACCAATTCTCAAATAGCTTTTCTTAATTAAATGTCGTTTCCTTCTTTTAATTTAATGCATTCATATAACCTAATTTTTAAGCTACACAATTAAGTGTCATTATTCACGAAGTTAATGCCTTTGAATAACATTAGACTTCAACAACCAGAGCAATCCACCACTGTATTTTTTATTTTTATTACATAAAACCATATAAATTTATCACACGCATCAATACGCCAGATTTAATCATTACATAACTTCAACAAACAACAAAAAACAAAAATCATTACATCCATATAGTTTCTTTCATTATTCACTCTTTAATTAAACTCAACTTTATAACCTTGGTTTGCTCATATCTGCGTAATTTGAGCGTCCTCCAGACGCGCAAATGAACTACTCTTCTTGATTAACTTTCTCCAGTGTTCTATATGTCAAAAAAAAAAAAAAAAAAACTCCTACATATATGTACCCAAAAGAACATTATCTTTAAAGGAGAGTGAAATGTGCAACGGTTGCTTATTTAACCATTAGTTACAAACTTACAAGAAAGGAGTACTAATTTAACACATAGTTAGCCACTTACGCTAGTCATTGTAGTCAACACTAAAATGAATCCCTTCTAGATATTAGAAAAAAAAAATGTATCCCTTCAAGCCACACAAAAAAGAAAATTAAAATTAAAACGAAATGCAAAATCTATACACACACACGCTTTCTTTGTGAAGTACATGAGACCCCACTTGTAATTTGGTAGCAAAAGTGATATCCAATTCATGTTTTCCTTTGCAAGTACAAGGGACAAGACTAGAGATAATGTACAGATCTTGCCTAAAATCCAATCAACTCTGTTGCCTGCAAAGTTGTTGGACACAACGGCCCAACAAAATTTCTCAACGTTGAAGCATGGGTTACTATACAAGGCAACATTTCCTGCCGGCAAGCACCATATTTCTGTCCAAAATTGCTAAAAGTTTAGCAAACCTTGTCACTACCCAAAACCATCATCCCTAAAATATCTCACAGTTTCTAGGTTTGTCAATTGAGGTTTTCAGCACCTTACCATAAATTTTAATTTTGTTCGTTGTTTATGAATAATTTCTTAAATCCCACAAACCACTCATGTAATATTTTTCAATGTATCAATTAAAGAATTTGTTAAATGTTATTGTAGCTTCAAAATAGTCATCCTGAAAATATGACGTACTCGACTCATCAATGCACAATCAATTTTTGGACTAAATACGTTCATTGTATATATAGGGCATCATACCTTCATTGTCACTGAGATATGTAGAATACGAAAGCTATGGAACATGGAGGGTACTTGGTTATTATTGTTCTCCATGTGACTGTTTGAAGATGTAGCTAGCTATAGGGTTGAGTCAATGGCCAAGAGATGATGTTACCATACATATATGTACACACACAATATCAAGTCAATTTTTCTCTCTCTCGGTCAGGGTAAGCCTAACTTGACCTTTATCCTTTGTAAGTGAAAGACGAGTAAACTTACATGTGCATAGTACTTTCATGTTTGACCCGTGATCGTCAGGCTGTTTCTTATTATAATATGAATGACTAGTGCAAGAAGCTTAATCAAAATAAGCTACAATCACCTTTCAGACAATACCTAGCTAGCTAACCTATCTATTTCGATGCTTGCATATACTTTTATGAATTAGCAGGTATTTAATTAAATAATAAAGGATCATTAGTTAGTTTCAATTGAATTTTTACTATTAGTTGTTATTCGCAATAATTTACTCAATGGGTTGATGTAGTTATCACATAATTATGCTTTCACATATCCCTTAACCATATAGGAATAGTCTTGCATTACACACGTGATGCTTGTGCACATGTTATGGAAGTTACTACAATGTGATGAAAGTTCCAATAGGGAGAGGAAAAGTAGGGTGCGGAAGAGAGAAAGTGAATGAGTATGTAGAATGTAGAGTTTTGATTCATATATCACCCATGTAGTGCAATGTTACAAGACATATGACATATATATCTATAGTATAACGGTGTAAGTTGGATTAGAGGTTTTGATTCCAGACTAAAAAATCATGATTTGGAATGTGGGATCCTGATTTTTGGACCGTCGGACCAAGGCGGATGAAGTAGCAAAGATCGAATATCTGGATCCGGAGAAGAGGATCAACTTGGATCAAATCTCGTACCTTAGAGTCTATACAATTTGATCTACAATGTCAAAATTTGGATCGTCAAAGGTACTATCGGAATAAGTCAATCTGATAGGCACCGAAATAGTAGACACGTCCTTGTCGAGAATAACCTACTTGACCGTCAAGAAACATATCTCCTAATCCTATTTTGATTTGGAGAGAATCTTGGGAATTCATATTATTGTGGGAATAAGCATGTGCTCCAAGTACTTACTAACCAAATAGGAAGGAAATATCTTTCCATATTTCCTATTAGGATTCTCCCGGCTTTAATACGGATTTCTATCCTCATAAGGACACTCATTAAACACTATAAATACAATCCCAAGGGTTCAAGGTAAAGGTATCGCATTCTATGCTCTGGCCTACTGCTTGAAGCTCTAAATATTGTTCTAACTTGAACGTCGGAGGGTCTTTGGCCGGTACCTCACCGGTGCCTAGGTTCTTTTACGATCTTTTCCTCTTGTCATGTAGGTTTCTGAATATTGTTCATATACTCTGTGTTTTAAAAATCAGCCTAGGTGACCGCCTAGGTGATGGGCGGTGGAGGAACGATGCGATTTAGGCCAAAACGGAGAAGAAAATCGGGTAGCGGCTAGGCGGTTTCATGGTTTTTAATTTTTTTATATTTTAAATTAAGTTTTTTTTTTTGTTCTTTTTAGATTTTAGTCTTTAATTTTCTTCATGTTGCAATTGAATAAATGTTGAATTCTAGATGCATGATCCCATTTACATGTATTGATTCATTGATTAATATGTGATGAAAGATTATGAATTATTGAATTTTATTTTCGATTTTTTTTCAACATTATGCAAACCATTTACATATATTGATTCATTGAATCATTGATTATGGTTTGCTGCATTAGTTTGTGATGATGCCAATGCCATGAAATAAGTTGTTGCATTAGTATGAGACTTTGAGGGTATTGTAGTACTTTATAAATTTATGTATTCTTCTATTTTGCATTTTATCTTTCTCAAATTTCCAATACAAGTATAGTTTTTTTTTTAAAGTGCAAATAGACACTTATTTATATGATATATAATAAATTTACTTAAATCCGCCTAGTCCGCCTAGGCCCCCACCTAGGCCTCTAGGCGCTAGGTCCCTGCCCGCCGCCCGACTATGGCCTAGGGCTTTTTAGAACCTTGCGTATACTAGACAGCAGTGTGCGAATTTGGTTCCAACATTGATAAAAATTTCAAAATACATTGGGACTTCAAGCATAAATTACCAACAATGGTTTGCATAATGTTGAAAAAAAATGGGATCTAATGACTAAAGAAACAAAACGAGTTTTCCCATAGAAACTAAAGTGAGCACTAGTCTCACGGAAATTTCTACGATAGATGCATATATGCCATACAGTCACCATCCAACGATCAGATGTGAAGAGAAAATCATATCTGACCGTTGGATGGTAAATGTATAGCACACATGCACCTACTGTAGTCAATATCACTCATATAAGTGGAACTCCACTAACTCTTTCTCTTAAATTCCCCACTTTGTTAGTGTATGATAGTTTCTTTAGGTATTTTAGTATGGGCTTTCAATCTTGACTTCTCAATTTACTAGAGGTATTTAAAATTTTGAATTATTATTTAAAGAATTTTGAAGTATCAAGTTCCAAAATTTTCCAAAAGTATTTGATGTTTTTCGAAATTCTAAAAAAAAATAGAATAAAATTAAAAGATCATTTTAGTTCCAAAAAAAAATTAAAAAACTTTGGATTGGAAATGGAACCCCCAACCATCCAAAGATCGAGTAATGTTTCAGTCTACCTGAACATGGTCACGTGACATTACTATTCTACTCAAAATATAATACATGAATTTGTTTTTTATTAATATACATTAGAAGTGGAACTTATCAACTTGTCATCCACCTTTATTTAATTATAGTTCTATAAAAATTTCTCCCAAAACTCAAGGTATAACTATATCATAAAAATTTATCCCAAAAATCAGGGTACTAGTGACTATGATCTAATTAAAACTATTTTATGTATAAAAGAATTGTACAAATACAATTTGTGTTCCATATATTATACAAAGTTTATCATGATCATATGGAGTTTTTCAATTGGGTAGCTTAAATAGTTCATCAATATTCGGGTCAACCTATTAAGTTAGAATTTGAGCATCTACCCAATTGATAATGGTTAAAAAATACTGAAGGCAAAGATATATTCATTGTGGGATACTTTCAACACGCCTCTTTATGTATAGCATTTATTGTGCCTAGCGTATGGATAACCTGACCATGATACCATTTTAGCGTCTAAGTATTCAAAATAAATTGGCAATAGGTGAAAAAACCAAAAATTTTTAAACTCTTAATGAAAGACTTTCATCTCTAACATGGGATGCTCTCATCATAAGAAAGATGTATGATTGATGAAGATATAAGCTCTCTAGAAGAATATAGATTGTTAGGATAAGGGTTGCCAGTGCCAAACATGTTTATATTATTATGATGATGAGATATCGGGCATGATTCCACATTAAAGGCCTAATTTCCTCCTTCCCCTCTAACAGACTTGGGCAAAGTCACAATTGCATGACCTCTCTCACATGTGAAAGAAAACTGGCTAGCCTCTGTTAGTTAGCATACTATAATTCATATCACACGTAATCGCATAAGTTGGGTAGAACACACCAAATTCTGCAAAGTGCATGTGTGAGAGCTCCACACAACGTGCAAAAACATTGGCCCTTAAAAATTGATCTTAATCACATTTGCTTTTTGTAACACATCATTATCACACTGAAATTAAAATGTTTGCTTTATCTAGCTAGCTAGCTTGTGGGTTTGCGTTTCTAAGTTGGTCACATGTACGAAAGCATGGAATGGATGTGGATTCATAGCTTTCTTTGATTACAAGATTCCTCTGTGCATTGCATGCATCACCCTTTACCTGGCCTAAGTGACTTGTAGTGACCAACTCTCGACCACCTTTCACAAAACCCTACTAAAATTCTCATGGAATTACAACATTTTTAACCATGTGGTTGGATTTTGTTACTTGGTTGATTTGTGACGTGCACTTTGTCATCTTTAAATTGCTTGTCACACTCACATACAAATATGCAAGCAAGCAAGCTAGATAGTGTAATTGTGATTGAAATGGAATCATCAAATTATAGTCAAAGATATACATGTGGTAGATGTCAGTAAAACTATATTGATCGACCAAAAGTATCATGAATCTCCAGACCACAACGAAAGGATCATGAATGTTTATCCGATTGGTACATACATATATAGCTGGGTTTTCTCTGCACGAGATTATAGCTGCAAAATGATGTACTTACGCCACAGATCATTGTCATAGACAGATACAAATGCAATATATATTCTGTGATCCCAAATAGTAAGGATAAAATATAGGGATGTTTAGTCATTATTTTGTCTCGTCGATCAGGTGTTGGAGATTGGTACCCCGTACCATCCAATCACTCCCCGTTAAAAATCAACATATATGCATGTTTTAATTTCTAGAAACTAGCAATAGCATGCATTGGAAGCTCACAAAAACCCTAAGTTCTCTCAAGATTTATTAGTATAATTAAGCATTCACCATGCAACGACAAAAATTATATAGCTGCCTTAATTTTTTTAATTTTGAGCCAGCAGGAAATTAATGTCCTGATGATTTGTGATGATCTAAGCGATACAAGTGCCTTGCAGATTTCGGTGTAGTGTCCTCCGGATTCTCTTTGCACCTAAGTTTTAATTCTCTTTTGTAATTTAGATTAATTTAGTGTTAAACTACCGTTTACATTAAAGAAAAAACCGGTAGAAGTATTTTTTGGAAATATAGCTGGCACTTCCAGCACTGTGATCTTAGAATAGAAAACATATGCTTCCATTCTTACAAAACCCTCTGTGGACTGGAATTTAACTTTGTGGTTTCTTTTTCGGCTCCAGAAAATCTTGTGTACCAAATCAGCAATGTGTCATTTTTCCGATGGAACTCCTACTATCTCTTAGCATGGCATATCACGTTAATCATAAAAGAATTACAGCTCGACCTGATTTACACAATAATTTATTTTCTTTCCAGCAAAATAAAATTTTTATTTTTGTCATTTGGCTTTCAGTAGGAGAGAGACAGCTCGATATAGACTATTGTCATGACAGCTAATTTCATGTATATACTGTATTAGTATTTGATTTATAGGTCACACTTTATACACATATATAAACCAAAAATAAAGTATAAGATATGTGCATGTATTATGTACTATGACACCACATTTTTAACACATATTTAACAGAAATTTTTACACATTAATTTATTAGTTTGTGTAATCTGAGCCTACATGCCACGAATCACCATTGATTTGGCTAAATATCAATAGCATCGATCATACTTAGAGAATACAATTCAATGTTTTGTGGCCATTGACTTTTAGCCACTCAAGGTCAGTGGCTATTCTGATTAAAGATTGGATCTGTGGCAAAGTTGGTTTCGTTAAGTAATGAATGTATGATAATCCAATGCTTTTTACACCATGTATATCTTTTAAAAACATGCAGTTCAACAATTGTTTAGTCATTTGATTATTTATATTTTTACAATATATATTCCTTATACAACGATATATTTATATTAAGAGGCGTTGATTTGATCTAAGTGTAACATCCCGTAAAAAGTTTGTTATAAAATAATTCCTGGGGGATATTTTGAACACGTGTGTGATTATTTTATACACGGGACCGTGTAATTTTAATGTTTTGGTGGGTGCACAATACCCCCAAAACTCAAAATATTTTTATTTCCTTCTCTTCTTCCTGTCACTCATCCTTATCTTTTTTTTTTTCATCATTTTCTCTCTCTCGCTCTCTCTTCTCACCGTTTGTTGACGTTGACGAAAACTGTCGAACCGAGGCGAACTAAAATCACCACAATCTTTGTCTCGACGCCCTGGACTCAACGGTACAATCTGTTCGTCCAACTCCTGACCGTTTGACGGGAAAAGTACTCGGAAGAACCGGACCTTCCCAGCGATTTTCTCACCATTTTAGACTGAGGTGAGGTTTCTAACTACCACCAATGGATTTCTCTCGTTGAGTAGATGAATTTTCATATGTCATTTGCTTGATTTGGTTGAGTTTTGACGTAGTTCGACAAAGCTACGGTAGCCACAGCCTTTCGAGGCAATTACAGGCCATTTTCTGAGCTTGTATGACCAAACCAAAGGTACAATGTCATTCTACTCCTCTCTAGCTTCATTTTGGTATAAAGAACGTGAAATTTGGCCAAGAAATGAAGAAGTTATGGAGATTTGAAAAATTCTCCAGAAACCAGCCAAAATTCCGGCGACTGCGACGGACGGCGGTGCCGGCGACCGGAGCCAGTTGCAGCGGCGACCGGCCGGTGATGTCATCAATGATGTCAGCAACCGGTCCAACCCGACCGATGACGTTAGCGATGACGTCAGCAACCGGTCCAATCTGGCAGGTGATGTCAGCAAACTGGGAATATTCCTGAAATATTCCTTTTAACGGCGTTAGGAATATTCCGTTAGATTTAACGGAGATGCTGGAATATTCCGTTAGATCTAACGCCGTCAGTTGATCGGCCTGTTGACTGGCACGTGACCGCTTGTGGAGCAGCACCTATGCAGCGCTTGAGCCAAGCGTGGGGGCGCGTGGGACCTTATTTTTGAATTCCGTTGATGCGAGGCGACTCGTGACGACGCGTACTACCTAGGGGCAGTACGTATGATATTTTTCGGAGTGTTTCAGACCTCCGTGTTGAACAAACAAAGGATAGGTTTAATTAATTAGTTTAATTAGTAACCTTTATAAGTTTAATCATTAGTATAGTGATATCTCATATAGGTGAGACTTATCCAGAGGACTATCGGGGCTACCTAGGATAGGGGGGCTACGACCCGGCTACTTACAGGTGAGCGAATGGGTCTTGGTTTTGATAAATGTTAGCTTGATTTATATCATATACGATTGTTGGAGGTAGAACATTCGTATTATATTGCCATACATTTTTCATATTGTTACTCATCAGTAGATGTAGAACAACCCGGATATCAGTACTCAATCTTATGGCCAGGACTAGCCTTGACGTTTGGAGTTGTCACTATCAGTACCGTTACGCAACTTTGGATCCATTGTAGGTACTAGCCTGTTCTAGGTTGCACTAGACAACTCGAACTTGTGTGACGCACTTTGTGCACAGCGATTAGTGTTAGACTCGAGTCATTGTAGTACTCAACGTATTTCTTAGATACCTAGCCTGTTCCTCGTAGCTTATCTACTTGGGCTTGTGTGTTACATATGGATGAGTAGTCGGTTTGATTTTTGGGGAATACCCGTATTATTGTTATAGTATTTTGAGGATCATACTTGGGAGTATGACGTATTTTCAAAAACTATACATGTTTTCCAGCGAGGGGATAGTATGTTATTGAAAACAAAGGTTTTATCAAACTTTGTTTTTGACCCACTTACCTTTTTATATTTTGCGCCCCTCCAGGACTTAGAGGTGGATACGTTTATCAGAGACATGAGGGCTTGCTTTGGCTGTAGTTGGCAGTTCTGACAATTACCTCCAGATTATGTAGGATTTGCTCCTACTTTTAGTTAACTTCTACTTATCCATCCTCACGAGGATGTGAATGTTTTTACTCTATGCACTATATACTATGCTCTGATTGTTATGCACCTGTAATAATGGGTTTTACTCTTCACCGCACTCTTACTTCCGCTTCCAACTCTTTATCTACTCACTTTTTCACTTTTACATGCATAATTGACTTTTGTCACTTAACACATGTCGGCCAGCACTTCCCGACACCTGGTGTGTCAGGATCGGGATGTGTTACTAAGTCACACAATGAGTCAGCCATAATAAGTTGGTTACGAACTCACTATCTACAAGAGTCGAACTTAAGACCTCCTACTTACAAATGTAGATGAATACCACTAGATCGTAGTGCTATGTAACAAATAACTACATATTTTAGTAATAACTATATGTGTCTAAAAAAAGATGTATGTAAATATTATTCACATTTACACATCCTATGTATTGGCAATATGATGTGTCATGTGACGTGTTTTAATAATTAGCAATATTAAAACCATAATATATTTCTTGACTACATTATAGTAAACCATATCAGTTGTTAATGTGACTGCTAGCATAGAAAAATATGGACATTCTAGTATTATTTATTTTATTAACCCTTATTTTATTGTACAAAGTAGAGTAGGGCTGGGTTCGGTTCGGTAACCGAACCGAAACCCTCCCCCTGAATACCGCAACCGAAAAATCGGGGAGGCAACTTCGAATACCGAAACCGAACCGAAAATTTCGGTATACCGAAATTTTCGGTTTGGTTTCGGTATTGGGGCTCCCCGAAATTCATTCAATCCAATCCAATGAATCCATACATTACATTCAATCCATTCAATCCAATACATTCAATCAATCCATTCAATCCAATACATTCAATCCATTCAATCGAATCAATCCATCCATTCAAATCCATTCAAATTCAATTCAATCCATTCAATAATCAATTCATTCAATCCATTCAAATTTCAATCCATTCAATGATTTCAATAAACACAAAGGGACCAAAGTCTGATCTCCCAACATAAGGGTACAGCAAGCAACATCAAGTGAAAATTATGCAGCAAGCAACAACAAGTTGCCAAGTTCTGCTGCAAGTTATGCAGCAAGTAACAGCAACACACACACTCTTACAAGAGGACATTGAGTGTTTATAACTTTATAATCTCATAGATATTCATCCTCATCAGTATCAGGCCATTCTGTATCATTTTCCATGTTTTGGGCATCAAATTCTACTTCATCTTTTCTTGTTATATTATTACTCTTACCATATTTTCTAGGTCCCACATCCCTCTTGGCCTTGGCCTGAGAATCTTCACATATGCAGGTATATGGGTTCTCATGAAAACTACCTATCAGGATTGCTAATCTGCAACTCCATCCAAAATACATCTTATAGATACCTTCTAAAAGATACAGAGCAATGATATATAAATCAACTCGATACACACATCATACTTGATTATAGACTAAAGTCTGGAACAGGCAGAGGCCGAGCATTGTTGACATAGCATTGTTCAGAACATTTTCTTTTCAATTTCCTATCTCAAAGTTGCTTATTTTTTACTCTTACTAAACACATAAGTACACACACAACTTGCGCTTGCACATTTATTAAAATAAAGGGTTGGGTTTTAATCAATTTACTCTCAGTTTTTGATTCAGGGGACATAAGATAACATAAATCCAAAAGAACAATCTTAATCCTTACATGTAAAGTCCTCCACCATAATAGCATCCTGAGAATGCAAGCATATCAGGTTCATACCTGTAACAGTAAACATTTAACTGCATCAAGAAACAACTTCCCAAGCCTGCCTTAAAATTTGCAAAATCTTGTTTCTAATATGGGGGCAACTGTTAGTTGCCCAACTGTGTGAAGGTATTTCAGGGGTTGTGTTAGTCTAATCATGACCATGCACTTATATTTGTGTTTCTGTACATGTATCAACTAGATATGGAAAGCAAGGATACTGCTGTACACATAAATATGATCATTGGAACAAGGTTCGACCTGCAATTTTATGGCTCAATCTAAATATGCAAGAAAGACAGGGCAATAACGCTAGTTAAATGGTCATTCTAAACATAAAAAATAATAAAAGATGGATAAAATTACCTCAGATGCAATGCGATATAATGCTTGCTTCTCATCCTCATTCGATGAACCAACTTTTTAGCCATTTTCTGTAGAAACAGGCAGCAGCTTCAATCGGTCAAGCACACAAATACAAGAGCACATACAGAATCACACACACACACACACACACACACACACTCACTCACACACATTTACAGAATCACAGCATACACACACACACACACACTCACTCACTGCATACACACATTCACAAAATCACAGCATACCAAGCCTGGATTGAAATGGCAAAACCAAGCCTGGACAGAACATCTTATCTAATTCACCCAAAATTCACCCAGAACATCTTATCCAATTTGCACAAACCCACCCAAAATTCACCCAACAGTAGATTGGTTTGCCATTATACATAATCAATAAACAAATTCAAAAACTCTGTACTTACTGGCTAAATCCCAAATCCCAAATTGGAAACCCAAATCCCAAATCCCTAACTGAAAACCTAAATCCCGCAAACAATAAATTGAGTAGGTCGAGAGAGGAGAAGAACTTACCAGAAGTAGGACCCGGAGAGGAGAAGAGAAGTGGATTTGATTGAGTTTGATGGTGTTTCAGTCAGTTTGAGAATTGAGGAGGTCGAGAGCTGGGAGGAGCGGAGAGGAGAGGAATATGTTTTGTTTTCAGTCGCTTCAGTTCGAATGGGGATGGGAATGGATGGGATCGAATCAAATTAGGGCTGGGTTCGATCGATATTTCGAGAATTGAGAATCGAATTTCATCAATTCGGTTCGGTTTGGTATTACTGAATACACGATAATATTGTCCCGAACCCCGTACCAAAATTTCGGTATTTTTTCGGTATCGAGGACCGAACCAATCGGGGTATTTCGGTTTCGGGCTTTTCGGTATTCCGTACGGTATTTTTCGGTTCGATTTCGGTATTTCAGTACAAAATTCCCAGCCCTAAAGTAGAGGATTAGGGATCCGTTGCGAACAATCCTTACTTGGGGACCCGCTTTGAAATAATTTTTTTAACCGAACTGTTTATTTTTAAATCATCAATTGTATATCATTTTTTTATTTTTGATAAAGAGGATGATGAAGGATTAAGCAAGTCAAACTATTCATAAGGCTTGGTCATTGTACTACAAAAGTAGTCTTACTCTCTAACACGCACAAGGCGTTCAGAAAGAACCAAGACCTGAGATATAGCCATCAACTACAAAAGTAGGCTATTTCTTTCCTAATAAAAGCTATTAGAAAGGGCTAACGTCCCGATCGAACGTCCCCCATCTCTGAAATTTTATTTAAATAATACAAAAAGGTACAAGCGGGGGGACGAAGCCAAGACCTGCAAAGACAGAAAGATCAACAAAAACGATAATAAGGAAAAAGCAAAATGTCATGAGCATGGGCATAAGCTACAAATGCCGAAACCATAAACCGCCATTGATAAGCGTAACTTTGTACCCCAAATGAAGTTAAGGCATCTGCAACCTAGTTTCCTTCTTGATAGATATGTGAGCAAATAAAACGCATTTAACGATGACGCCATAGACAATTCTTCCAATCCACCATAAGAAACCAATTGACTGCATTAGGCGCATTGAAAAGATAATGAATAACTAAATTGGAGTCTGTTTCAATCTATATATGCTTCCAATCTCTGACCCAAGCAGCACGCACAGCCTCAATGAGGGCAAGAATTTCAGCAGCAACTGAACTTACAAATTTTGTATTTGATGCGAAAGCTCCAAGCACACTACCCTCCAATGAGCGAAACATCCCTCCAAAACCAGTACGTCCATTAGCACAAGACCCATCAATATTGACCTTGAGCCAATCTGCCATAGGTAACTTCCAATAAACTAGAATAAAGAATGGAGTCACAATAGAGAGCAGCGAGATACCTAGTAAATAGAAAATAGGCAACACTGAAAGAAGAAGAGCTATAACTCGAGAAACACATTAGAGCTGAGTCACGAAATCGAACCACATACCAGCACTTGGCATAATCCAGGGAAGCAAACTTGCCCTCAAATCGAATATGATTACGTAGAAACCAAATGCCTCATATAAAAGTACAAGCCACTATAATCTAAAGTTTTCGAGTAGAACTAGAAAAAGTTATAAGAAAGGATTCCGAAAAAACCTGTAACACTGATTGAACAACTAAAGAAGAACGACGAAAAAGCTCCAACAACCAAGTCCAAAGATCCACAGTCCAAGGACAATCCAAAAATATGTGAGAGAAAGACTCTATAGCTGAATTAGCAATGAGAAGCCATTGAAACTCCCATATGTTGGAGCATCGCATCGGTGAAGAGATGACCCTGTAACACTTTCCAAACAGTTAGGCTTTGCCTTGGTTGAATCCGACGTGACCAAATTATTTCCCCCAAGACACCTCAATATCATAGTTAAACAAGTGAGAATAAGCCTCGTTAGCTGTAAAAATACCACAGAGAGAGCCAGACCAACATAAAGAGTTTGTAGAAGCTTGCAACGGAAGAGGAGTAGCTATAATTAAAGCAGTTACTTCAGGGAAAATAGAAATGAAATCCGTCGGCAATTCCCAACGAGAGCCACATAAAAATCTTTCACTGGGACTTTGACTGTATGAGCAAGACCATCAGGGATGTCAAGATAGGAAATCAAAGGCATGCACAACCAATTATCAGACCAAAAAGAAATTTGAGAACCATCACCCCCGAACCAAGTCGAATGTGAAGTAATAATAAGTAGAACCTTTTTAAAACCCAGCCACATTGAAGATTGCTTATAAGTCGAAAGAGGAACCAAACCTCTATCCAAGAAGCGAGCACGCATGAAAATAGGCATTAGAAAAGAAGACTCTAGCATATCGCAACAATGCTTTAAAAGCAATGAACGACTAAGAACCGCTAAATCTTTTAACCTTAAGCCACCAAGATGCTTTGGACAACAACAAACATGCCAAGAAATTAGAGGAGTACCACGAGAGTCTAGATCACCTAACCAGAAAAAATTCATTATCCACCGTTGAACTTGAATTAAAAGAAGACAAGGCCAAGCGTACAGTTGAAAACTATAAATTAGAATGCTTTGGATGACAGACGTGATAAGTTGCAAGTGACTCACTTGGGAAAGCATAAGACCCTTCCATGCTAAGAGTTTGCATTTTACTCTATCCGCAATGTCCTAAAAATAACTTCGCATAGGCCGACCTTGGAATATGGGAACTTGCAAGTATTTGAAAGGGAAAGAACCCACTCCAATATACGAAGAAGATTCTTGATAGATCTCTGCCTTGGTTGCGTATACTTACCCAAGAACACCAAAGATTTTGATTTGTTGACTACTTGACCAGAATTAAGCTCATATTCCTTAATAAAATGCATGAGTCATCTAAGATTACCACGGGTGCCACGCAAAAATATCATAATATCATCAGCAAATAATACATGAGAGGGAGCACATAGACCCCGTTGCGTATGCATGGTAACCAATTGACCAGAGGAAATTAACATCGATAATCCACGGCTCAAAACCTCATTCGCCAAACAAAATAACAGGGGAGACGAAAGGTCACCCTGTCAAACACCTCTAGAACAGGAGAAAAAAAGCCAAAAACTTGCCCATTAACCAAGAAAGATAGATAAGCAGAGTGTAGAATTTCCTCCACCCAATTAAGAAACACATGAGAGAAACCAAAAGCTTTTAGAACGCGTAACAAGACCACTCCAAAGTATGAAAAGCTTTTTGAATATCTAACTTGATTGCAACATTACCCCCCACACATCGTTTATCAAGTACATTCATGCACTCAGAAGTGAGAATAGTGGCATCAAAGATGGTACGACCTTGAAGAAAAACATGTTATTGAGGGGATACAATCCTGGAGGAGATCGGCCCCAATCTGTTGATGATAATACGAGTGATGATTTTGATGACAAAATTGGCCAGAGCAATATGACAAAGTTGGAAAACTGAGTCTGCATCTGGGACCAACTATGTTAGAATAAGAACAACTAGGTTAGAATTAAAATGCCGAGGAATTTTTCCATCAATGAAAAAACTCTGAATAGCCAAAACTACATCTGGACCAACTATGCTCCAACATGGAGCATAGAAATAGCCATTGAAACCGTCAGGACCCGGAGAACTATAAGGATCCAGACTTTTAACTGATGTATACACTTTCTCTGGAGTAGGCACTCTAAGCAAAGACACATTCTCTTCATCAGTTACCAAATTAGGAATTATTCTTTCAACTAGCCCAGTATTCACTGTATCGTCACCCGTGGAGAACAAAGTCTTGTAGTGTGTCATTATGTGATCTTGTATGGATACCGAATCATCCAACAGTTGGGAACCAGCACGAACTGAAACCAAAGATTGATGAAGCTTTTTGAATTTCACCATAGAGTGAAAAAAATGTTGCGTTCCTATCCCCCAAAGATAACCAACAAACTTGAGATTTATCTTTCAAAAGAATTTCTTGCAACCGAAGAGCCTCATGTGCTTGCCCTTAGGGTTGCGTTTCTCTTGCGAATCTTTCTTCAGAATGACTAAGAGAAGCAATTTCCTCCTGTAATACATCCAAATCATGCAAAGAACTATCCACAACGGAGTTGACATCCCCAAAAAAATGCCAGTTCCATGCTCAAAGTTTACCTTTAAGAGCCCGTAATGTAGTTGCGAGGGCAGACATTGGATCACCGGAAAAGTGAAGCCTAGCCCATGTGTCCGAAACCAAAAGAATAAATTCAGAGCTTTCTAACCACATTCTCTGAAAGCAAAAAAGAACTCCTCGTACTATGGATACTGGGCTAAAAGACAAAAGAAACGGGCAATGATCTGAAAATATACGACACAAAGTACTGCAATAAGAAGAAGCCCATGAATCAACCCAATGAAAATTACCAACACATTTATCCAAACTCATTTCAACATTCCGACACAGTCATTGTCATACCTGAGTGAAAGGAAGACCCTTTGTTGGAAAGCAATGCAAACCACAAGCGGTAGACGTAGATTGAAATTTCGAGCAAGAAATATGGCTAGGGAGAACACCTCCCCTTTTTTCAAGGGCACTTAAAACACAATTAAAATCTCCAATTGCAATCCAAGGGGTGTGACCGCGAGAAAAGGAGATGGCCTTGAGTTCCTCCCATAAGACTCGTCGCTTAATGTAAGTGGTCTTGGCATACACCCAAGAAAAAACACAAGAAACGAAATCTAAGACATAAGAGATAGTCAATTGTTGTGAAGAAGACGAAATGACCTGCACTGACAAATTCTAAACACACAAAAGCCAAATATTAGGCTTCAAGGGACCCCGATTATTAGTAGCCATAGAAAATAAACGCAAATAATGCCAAAAGGAATGATGAATTGCTGACAAAGCAAACAAAAGGTTCCAAATAGACACCATCACCGGTGCATGAGACCACACCAACTTTGTTAGTACCAGACTAGTGGAATCATTTCCCAAACCCCGGGCATTCCAATAAATAATTTTCATTTATGTTTCTTGCTTACCGCCAGCTTCCTGGTGGCGGAGGCTACAGACTTAGTTGATTTCTTCTTCACAGATCCCTAGAGGAAATTCTTAACCTTTGAACGCTTTTAAACCAAAGTGAAACCCTCTTCTTCTAGAGAAACGCTTTGAACGCTTTGCAAAAAATTATGCTCATTGGAATCATTAAAACATCCAACTGTAGTGAAGAAAATAAACGAACTCGATTTTTTTTATACAATGATATAGTACTCTAAGAGGGTAAGGGAATATTTATTCTAAGGGAAGGGAGGATTGGTCTAAGCTGCACAATGAGCCAACCACTGACTAGGTATGAAACTCAAATATAATATGTACTCGCATACATATGTGAGTCAAATTTAAGACCTCTTACGTACAAGGTTGCGACAAACACGATATTTAAAGAAAACACTAAAATGATGACCATTTTAATTTAGGGTTTAAGTGACTTCGGACTTCAGTGATTTTTAAAAAAGATCTAAAAATTAGACGGTTCAAAATTTTAAATATAATGTAAAATGGGTCTTCCAAAAGTATCCTTCAAATGAGCTTATTTCAAAATTGAGTAATTAGGTTCTTCTTACCGAATAGTTGTCACAACTTCTAACGCATCTCCCTCCACTTGCACCTGGTTGTACCCTTGCGACGAAGCTAGAAGAAACCCTCTCCTAGTGGCCAAAGCTTCAATCTGAAGATCTAGAGGAGAAACAAAAGAGAGAAGAATATACATATTTTCAAAAAAAAATAAAATGCATAACATCTTTCCAAGACTTCATCTTCTACTAAGTGGTGTATTTATAAAGACCTAATTCTGAACAAAAGGGGAAGCAATCATAATTACTAGAAAACTCTAAGACATAAAATACTGAAAATACTCAAACATAAAAATCAACTAAATATATATATACTCAATCATAATTATTAGAAAACCCTTAACCGGTTAGTAAGTTAATATGGGGCTAACTGCTCGTTTGGGCACACTCTACAACAAAATCTCATCATCTGAATGGTTCATTTTAAAGTTCATCATTCAAAAATCATCTTTACAAAAAATTAGCCAAATCAAACAACATTTAGTCATGTAACTATAATCAAACAAATGGACGAATACAATATTCCCTATGAAAATTTTCACAAGAACAATCAAACGGTGAAACGATTGTCAACTTGACTAATTTTTTGTAAGGATGATCTTAGAAGGATGATCTTTAATATGGACGGTTCTGATGATGAGATTTTGTTGTGAAGTGAGCCCAAACGAACAGTATATATATATTTCACACATGGAGGGTGTGTGTGGTATTAAGTCAAGAAATATAGCTTAACAAAACTAATCAAGGTGGTGTTGGTGGCTAGATCTTGCTTAGCCTCAAGCATAGTATGAGACAGATAATGAGTTAGGGGTTGCTCTCACTAATTGTCGTTTTTTAAGCCAAATTGGAAATATTTGTTGCAAAGTACAATCACTTGCCAAATTTTCTAATGAGGACAACATGATAAGCCACTTTCCTGAGCAAAGATGGTATGATCAAATAGATGAAAAGCATCTCCACGTTGAACCCCATCGATTTACCTTTCAAGCTGACCATAAATGTGATCTTCTTATGTATAAAAAATTGGCTTTTAGCCAAAATGGTTTATGAGATTGGCATAATTCTTTAGTTTGGTTCTTAACAATCAAAATTAATAGAATTGGTCTCTGAGTTTGTCCACCACACATCGATGTGGTCATTCTGTTAGAAATTCGTTAAGTTTTCGGTTAGTGTGCTGATGTAAAACATTAGTGGTCCCACCAACCCAATTGTTTTGTGTCACGTGGATTATGAAGAATAAAACTAATTTTTTAAATGATTTAAAAACAAAAATAAAAATCATCTTCTTCACATTCGGCCCAAACCCAGCCGCCAACACTTCCACACGTTATCTTTTTTTTTTTTTTTTAAATTTATAAGTCATCATTTTTTGTTTTAAATCTTATATAAAAAAAATTATGGTTAATCCATGTGGAGTTATGAGTGGATTTGTGCAACCCACACGATGTCACATCAACACACTAACCGAAAACTTAACGTATTTCTAACAAAAAGACCACATTGATGTATGGTAGACAAACTCAGAGACCAATTCTCGATTTTGATTGTTAGGAACCAAACTGAGAAATTATGCCAATCTTAGATATCATTTTGGCTAAAATACCTAAAAATTAAGTCAGCATTTTCCCTCTCTCTGTGAATGTAATACTTTTTAATTGCTTCTGGTTTGAGTACATTACTTTCGTCAAAGATCTATTCCGTTCCTCGGCCTCAAAAAGTATAAATACAACATCTCATCTAATGAAATAGAGGATTAATTAAAGTTCATTTTCATTAATTTTCACCCATGTATCCATATTTGTTTAGGGCAAGATGTGTTATAATACTGCTACACATATCAACATTAATTGGGAGTATTTACAAAATCCGTTTAAGGCCTTGCCACCAAATGATAATTGAAAAAGAAATGAATTAACATGGTTAATCTTAAATTAGTATCTTCAAGGTTCATAAGACACATACTAAGAATCGAAAAAATTTGGTCACTTTCTTCATGTAATACCAGTTAATAGTTAAATTAATCGTATCAAAATCAAATAGCTCGTGTTTAACATTAACATTTGCAACAAAAAAAATATAACCAAAAACATTAACATGACCTCTTTGCTATTCGTGTTAGCAGCTGGTCATGTCATAGACATGTTCGTGCTAGTCATTGTCGACACGAAACCGGCTAGTTAATTTTTTTGTATCTTGTCGTGTGTGTGAATGATTGTTCTCCTAATTCAAATTGTAACATAAAGTGGAGGGTCGAGTACGTCACTAATGACACATTTTAGCGCTTGAGTGTGTAAAGGTCAAAGTGCATCAACACTAAAGATAGAGTTAAGAAGAAAGTCGAGATGGCCATAAGTATTTCAGAGTCTAAGTTAGCAGAACAAGTTTTTTGACCCAAGCTTACAAGTAGTTTGAATCTACTGTGCCTAAGATATGGTTTAGAACATATTTAGGAAGATCACTGAATATGATTAGAACTCAATTAGACATACGTTGCAAGGAGAAACACCAAGACATACATGACTAGAATGAATAGTTGTTTAGGGGATAAAAATACGTCCAATTGACAGAAACCTCCAATAAAACTGGATATGACTTAATTTTTCGGTTGAAGAAAGAGACCTTATCTACCAAGGCGATCCACCACTTTCATTATTTCTTTCCAAAGAATTTTTTTTCATTCCTGTATCAAAATATGGTGGCATTGTCTCTTATATTTATCTACTCTTTTCCCTTGCGGCCCAAGCGTGTAGATGTCCCTCAAGCTGTGGTTGACTACTCTTGCCCTTTTCTATCTTTTCGGTGGGCTAATATTGAGATATAAATAAGCAGATCCATAACAATTCAGACCTTGGCCTAAAATGATATTGAGGTGTGGGCATCAAGGCTTAGCCCACATTACAAGCCCTATTTATTAGGTTATGAAATAATTTTAAGTAATCGCAGGTGAACTCAGATGAGTGTGGAGTGGAGTTTTAACAGAAAACTTGGTAAAAACTCTTTTCTTAATAATAGAAAAATGATATTGTTACTAAAGCATGAAATTCAGTTATCTTCACTAGCTTAGAAATATTATAACAAGGTGGATCCGGAGAAAGTGTCATCAAAAGAATGTTACTGAAATTTCATATCAATTTTATTATTACTTCTTCATAACTAAATACATATACAATCCGTAGCTTATAAGGAAACAAATAAAACAGGATATATACAAAACCCTACCTTCCTAATAAAGGACTCTTAGTATTTACCCTATTTACATTCCCTTTCTTTCGTCTAAACTTTGACTCACATCTACACTCCCCTTCAAGTTGGTGCATATATATCACACATGCCCAACTTGACAAGTGAGTCATCAAACTTACGACTACATACAGCATGAGTAAGAACATCTGCAAGTTGTTCCTCCGAATTCACAAACGGTATAGACACAATCTTCTTCTCAAGCTTCTCTTTAATGAAATGCCGATCAACCTCCACATGTTTTGTCCTGTCATGCTGCACAGGATTATCAGCTATATCTCTTGCTGACTTGTTATCACAATATAGCTTCATGGTTTCCTTTGACTTAACCCCAAGACTCCAGAGAAGTTTTCGAAGCCAAAGGATTTCACAAATGCCGTGGGCCATGCCCCTATACTCGGCTTCAGCTGAAGACCGTGATACCACCTTCTGTTTTTTACTTCGCCATGTAACCAAGTTCCCTCCTACAAAAGTGAAATATCCGGAAGTAGATCTTCTATCACTCACATTTCCTGCCCAATCAGCATCCGTGAACCCCTCAATTATCAAATGCCCGTGCTTCCTGTACAACATTCCTTTTCCTGGTGCAGACTTCAAATATGCTAGGATACGCATAACAGCAGTCATATGATCTACACTCGGTGAATGCATAAACTGACTCACCACACTCACAGCATATGCAATATCTGGACATGTATGAGCTAAATAAATTAGTCTCCCTACAAGTCTCTGATATCTCCCTTTATCAACAGGCTTCTGATCTGGATCCAAATGTAGATGATGCTTTTCAACAATAGGAGTGTCTGCCGGCTTACACCCCAGCATACCAGTTTCCTTTAATAAATCCAACACATACTTACGTTGCGACAAGAAAATACCTCTTGAAGAGCGAGCAACTTCAACCCCAAGGAAATACTTCAAGTCTCCTAGGTTTTTCATTTCAAACTCGGCTTCCAAATTATTCTGCAACTTCGAAATCTCATCATGGTCATCTCCAGTAATAATCATGTCATCTACATAGATGATTGAGGCTGTCACTTTACCTTTTCTCCGTTTAACAAACAATGTATGATCAGAATGACTCTGATGATACCCATTCTTCTTCATAACTTGGGTAAACCTGTCAAACCACGCACGAGGCGATTGCTTAAGTCCATAGAGTGACTTACGCAACCGACATACTCCGGTATTTCCATAAGCACTATACCCAGGAGGGAAATCCATATGCACTTCTTCCTCCAAATTTCCATGGAGAAAAGCATTTTTCACATCAAACCATTTTAATGGCCAGTCCATATTTGCAGCTAAAGAAATCAGAACACGTACCGTATTCATCTTGGCAACTGGAGAAAAGGTTTCTTGATAATCTACACCATATGTTTGAGTGTATCCTTTAGCCACCAACCTCGCTTTGTACCTGTCTATCGACCCATCGGCTTTGTATTTAATTGTAAACACCCAACGACATCCAATGATTTTTTTTCCTTTAGGTAAACACGTCACCTCCCATGTATTGTTCTTTTGTAACGCCAACATCTCCTCATCCATTGCTTGAGCCCACTTTGGATCCTTTAGAGCTTCCTCCACTCGAGTTGGTACTTTAATTGAATCCATATTGTTCACCAAGGTTTGGCGTTCTGGTGCAAGACCACCACATGAGACATAGTTGGCTATTGGATACTTCACCTTTCCTTCCGGAGAGAATCTATCAGGTGGCACACCTCGATTTTGTCTTGGTGGCAACCTATACACATTCACATTATCACTTGTGTTAATTACATAATCATCTACAATACTTACCTCAGGTATATTCAGAGAAGATTCATTGGACAGCACTTTGGAGTTAGAGAGAGGGGAAAGCACATTAACAGATTCGGTTTGTGTCTGCTGCAGCTGTCTACTGGGCTCGGCAGAACACTCGGCAGTCTGCTGGATAGGTGCGGCAAACCCTTGTCTCGACTGCTCAGACACGGCAGTTTCCTTTGCTTCATATACTTGCTCAGACACGGCAGTTTCATTTGCTTCATATACTTGCTCAGACACGGCAGAACCATGAACCTCAACATTAGCACATCGGTCAGAAAGTACAACAGCACGTTCGGTGCTGCATGAACCTGTGTCTTCTCCTAGATCCAACCACTCCAGATCACCAATAGTGTTCTCCCCCTGGTGATCTGAAGATAAACGCACAGAAGGATAAAAAAACTCCAGTTCAGAAAAAGTCACATCCATGGTGACATACATATGCTTAGTCTCAGGGTGATAACACTTGTAGCCTTTTTGATGAGGTGAGAAACCCACAAACACACACCGGAGAGCACACGGATCCAACTTGGTGCGATGAATTTTCTGAATATGCACATAAGCGACACACTCAAATACTCGAAGAGTGAGAGTATGAGTCGACGCTACTGGAGCATGTTGAGCGAGGACTTGAAGAGGTGTCTGAAAGTTCAGAACCCGAGAGGGCATACGGTTAATCACATAGACCGCATAAGTAACAACTTCAGGCCAAAACATCTTAGGGACTGAGGCTCCAAGCAGAAGAGCACGTGTGGTTTCTAAGATGTGGCGGTTTTTCCGTTCAGCAACCCCATTCTGTTGCGGGGTATAAGGACAAGTCGTTTCATGGAGAATGCCACGATCACGAAGAAACTCGGAAAACTCACAAGCAATGTACTCACCACCATTGTCAGACCGTAGTACTTTAATCACATATGAATATTGAGTCTGGATCATCTGAGAGAAAGACCGAAAGACTAGACCAACATCACTCTTATTTTTCAACACATATAGCCATGTCATACGAGTGCAATCATCAACAAATGTAACAAACCATTTAATTCCCGAAGGAAGAACAACTGGAGATGGCCCCCAAACATCAGAGTGCACAAGTTCAAACGGCACAGACCTTTTATTCATACTAGAAGGAAACGAAGCACGATGGCTTTTAGCAAGAATACATACTTCACAATGTAAGTCTGATTCATTTATTCTACTAAATAAAGTAGGCAACATAAGCCGTAAATATCCAAACAATGCATGCCCTAATCGACGATGCAATAACCATACTTCTTGCAAACTACTAGCATGTGACGCTCGAACCGCATTAGCCATGCCTGAAACGACGTCATCAACATAGTACAACCCCTCTCTCTTAGTGCCACGCCCAATTATCTCCTTGGTCTGAATATCCTGAAGTAGACAAAAGGACGGATACATTAGAACAACACAATCCAATTGTTCAGTGACTTGTGGTATTGATAATAAGTGATGGGACAATGATGGAACAAATAAGCAACGATGTAAAGGAAGAGATGGGGAGAGTTGCACAGTGCCAGCGCCACACACGGGGACAAGAGTCCCATTAGCAGTCGCTATGCTTTTCCTGTGAGACATTGTCATATATTGAAACAAAGTTTTATCATACGTCATATGATCGGTTGCACCAGAATCAAGAATCCAACCTGTATGTTGATCACTTTCGGAGGCTAAGAGAACACGCCCCACAATACCTGTATTGGAGGATGAATCACCAGGAGTAGCACGAGTTAACAAAGTGTGACTAGGATCCCCAGAGCTAGCCCCGGCCTCTTGAGCAGTTGGTGTAGTCGCTGCAAGAGAGGCACGGCCTCCATTGGATCCGACTGTTCCACGGTCCTTTGCCCGCAATTTCTTCTTAAGTTCTGGAAACCAATCAGGTACACCATGCTTGGTAAAGCATGTATCTTCAGTATGGCGAGTTTGACCACAAAAAGTGCACTTCAAATCATCTTTGTTTTCTCGGGTAAAGGGACGAGAATTGAAAGAATGATTAGAAGAATTGTTAGGACGGGAAGTTGCAGGTGGCCTAGAGACCATGGCCATGGACGGTCCCCCTTGGTTGTTATTCCCACCCATCATGGTGGCATGTCGTTGTGCTTCATGCCTAACAACTGAAAAAACTTCCTCGACAGATGGTAACGGTTGAGTACGTAGAATATCGCTACGTACTTTATCAAAAATATCATCCAAGCCCGCCAAAAAAGCATACACACGATCAATTTGAATTTCGTCTCGAAGCGTCTTAAGATCAGCAGCACATGCCATCTTAATTGGTCTCCGTTGATCCAGCTCCTGCCAAACGGACTTGAGGTCAGCATAATACACACCAACCGGCCGGCCCTCTTGACGAAGCCTGAACGACTTAACCTTCAATTCATAAATTTGAGAAATATCTGAACCATCATAATAAGTCCGAGCCACCTCCTCCCAGACTTCTTTAGCAGTACGCAGGTGAATAAAAAATCCCATGATAGCAGGTTCCATGGAATTAATCAACCACCCTTTTACTATGGCATTCCCGGTCTCCCATGTCTCATACTCAGCACTGTCCTCAGCAGGTTCCTTGGTACTTCCTGTCACGAAGCCTTTTCGACCACGTCCAGCAATATGCATCTCCAATACCTTAGACCAAAGAGGGTAATTGGATCCATTCAACTTCACAGTGTTGGGCACAGCAGATGCATCGTTCTGAATAACAACGGGACTCAATACCTGATTGTTAAGTGGTTTACAGGAACCACCCTCCAACTTCAAGATTGAATCACCTTCAGCCATCTCGACTTACACACGGAAAGGGCACCGACAATTTGATGATATTACTCACGGCAGCAGCAGAAACCTTCCACGTCTGTAGCAAACTGCGCTGCAATACGGTACACACAGCAGCGGCGGTAGTTTCTAGGGTTACAAGGCTCCGATGCCAAAAAGAATGTTACTGAAATTTCATATCAATTTTATTATTACTTCTTCATAACTAAATACATATACAATCCGTAGCTTATAAGGAAACAAATAAAACAGGATATATACAAAACCCTACCTTCCTAATAAAGGACTCCTAGTATTTACTCTATTTACATTCCCTTTCTTTCGTCTAAACTTTGACTCACATCTACATCATCAACGTGTTTATAAGCGCTAATAGACTGAAGTGCTTTCTAAATAAGCAATTTTAAACAGGCCCTTAAACTTCCAACTGAGCTTCTTCACTTTTTGAAAAATAACTTGAACTTTTAATAAAAATTAACGTGTTTATAACAAAAGCACTTCTAGCATAAGCACTAATAGAAATAAGTGTTCTCTAAATAAACTTTTGGAATTACAAAACTACCTCATACCACTCCTCTAGTCGTAGACTAATTATGTCTTGGTTGACATTGATTTTTAAGGCGACAATTCTTCACACTCACGCATAGTACTTTAGTAAAATGAGATTTAAGATTTCAAATAACTCTAAAATCTACATTCGACTCTATCATTTAAGGCGTACTTATTCATCATGCAAATAAACCAAGTGGTGGATTGTCATGGTAGTTAATGTTTTTATGTTTAACCCATTGCCTCCTGTGTTCAAATCCTCCCTCACATAGTTTAAATAAAATTAGTATAAATTATCTTATCGTTTGCCAAAAAAATCGACTTGATCCAACCTATAAAATTATTACAAACACTTCCTATTAATTCTTTTGGGATGACCATAGGTTGACTTTTCTAAATGCTTTGGGAGTTAAAGGTCGATCAAATGAGTCTGCTCGAATCAATGCCCTTCTTATTCCATATGAGGATAAAAAGATACAAAAGCATATGCATACAATGCCTTTTTTGTTTTTAACTTATTTAATTTTTGTTTATTTGTAAGATAGGTCCAAGTCATTTTTTCCATGCAACGTACAAACACGCCATCAAGTTCTTGTAGAAACTTGCACGATTAAAACTGTTCTACTTATAGCTTTGAATTAAAAGCATTTAAAGGAAAAAAAGATAGATAGAAAAGTCAAGGTGTCAAGTTGACCACACGTGCAAGCAAAGAATCAAGGAATTAACTGGTCAAATGGTCAATACAAATCTAAAGAGTGGACACTTTTTTTTTGGAAGAGGATTACGATTGGCAGGCATCTGATTAGCATCTGATGGGAATGATATCCCAAAGTAATTAAGTACAGCCACTCTTAGAAAATGTCGAATCTTTCGAAGTAATTAAGGACCCGGCCATGCCGTAGAACTTGACGAAAGGAAAGTTTCTCTCCTTTCTTTGATTCATCATCACTTTCATGCTGGTTCCTTTTTATCATTACCTCCAATGGAGTTGAAAACATATGCCAAGATACATAGCGGGTACTCCATGATTTCACAAGTTAGTCCATCTTTGTTCATGGCAGGCAACACATGATTCCATTCGATTCGATGAGTCACAAGAGTAAAAATTTAATTACTCCAATAAGATAGGCAATTGTGTGGACAAATTTTGTTTAATCTCTGTAAGTATGAAATGTTGCCTACTTCAAAGTGAATGGGTATATCGAGCCCACGTCCCTTTTAAAAATAAAATATTTTATGTGGTTCCTCAATGACGTTGTAGACAATAGAGCCTACTGGTGCATAACGTCCACAAAACATGCTATGCGACAACCTCTCCTCATTTTGGAATTTCAATTCCAACATCGATCAATGTCGTTCCCCAACTTAACAACCATGTATTAATGTTGTCCTTTCGTTTGAGTTTCTTCAAAATTTTTATTAGTTTGCTAATGTGGCTTACGAGTGGAGCTCACTAATCCAATTTATTTTCACCACGTAGATTATAAAGGAAAAACTAATTTTTATGAAGACTAGAGGAGGAAGAGATCGGAATGGGGTGAGTGTAAAGGGTTCGAAGGGTTGAAAGGGTGACGGGTCAAAGGGGAGGGTGTGGCGGATCAAAGGTTCAAAGGTTTGATGAGGAGGGGGTGGGTCGACTAGTCGAACGATCTACGGGGTGGCTGCCTAGCTGGTGACTCGAATCTAGAGAACATACAGTGGCTATGGGGTTTGCCACTTGGGTTGGGTGGGAATAGGGGTGATTTTCGGTCAGATTGGATAAGAAACAAGCATTCCAATGTCAATTCAAAAAAGTTTCAGAATCAAATATTAGTTCCAATTTTGAATTATCAAATTTATTGGAAATTTCATAATTTATTTTACCTTGGAATTTCGGAACATAATTCGGATCTCCTACATTTTGCAAGACTTTGGAAATTTTCAAACTTTTATGTATTCACCATTCAAAATTTTTTTTTAAAATTTTTGTGATATTTGTAAGCAGTTGCGTGAGTGTATGACATAAAATCATATTATACCAGATAAAATAGTATGTATAATTATATTTTTTATTTTTAATATATAATAGTATGATTAAATATACAAAATATGAAATAAAACATATATGGATATAACAATAAACATGATAAAATAAAAATATGCATGTTGGATAGAATCAAACAGGTATATTCTAATTGCCATTCAAATTATTTAAAAATTTTCAGAATAAAAAATGTTTGAACTCGAAACAAAATTTTCTATTCGAATTAGAATTTCCAATCTAACTTACAATCCTAGGTGGCAAAGATCGTGCCCGATAAAAAACGCACTGCGAAAGGGGTTTCTTTCTTCTGATTAGGAACTACTTGCCCTACAAGTTTCCCTCATTCAATGTTGGGGGTGGTCCCCCAAGTCTCAACGTGGCGAATTATACCAGAGACAACCGGAGGGCTCACTTGGCTTTCTCATTGTTGCTACACGTGTAACCTTTCCTAAGCTCCAAGAAGTTTTAATGGAATGCCACCTGTATGTAACTTGCCTGTCCCGTCCAGTGCATAGAAGAAAAACATCACGCTGCAACAGTAACGAAGCTTCAGTTTTATTTTTATTTTTGTTGAACTTTGTCTTGAATAATTTTGTGCATCGGTATATCTAATCTGCTTTTTAACACAGATAAGATAGAGATGACGAGAATTCAAATTTGAATATAAATTAAGAGATGAAACACACTGCTTTAACTAACTATACCAAACACAAATACGCTAATAAATTAAACCGTTAGGGATGGACATGCTTTAAAAAGTTCAATCCACATTATCTTTTAAGCCTTTTTGTTTAACTGCATTTATGCAGTCCTTTTTAAGGTATAGTATTTTGAAGGTAATTAAGTGGCCAGTTTTTCAGACAGGTGGCAAACATTCTAATCTAACTGCATTGAATTTTACAAAAGATATGTATATACATTGGATTTTGTTGCCAAACCCAGCAAACAAGGATCAGTTTTGGCAAACAACAGGATGATTAATTTGATCCTATCCATTTCGCTAGATCGAGTAGACTCCATAAAAAAGAATTTCTTCAGCATACACTTAGGGTCAGTTTGGGATTGCTGTACTTTAAAAAAAAACTGCTTATAAAAGCAACTTTTAAAAGCAAATTCTATGCTGTTTTTAAAAGTTGCTGTTTTAATACCATAACTTTTAAAATAAGCAGTATGTTTCATTTTTACCAAACACTTCTTATCTGCTTAACTTTAAAGTGAAGCAGTTTTTAGTGAAAAAAAACAATACCAAACGGGGCCTTAGACATAGGGTTACTGTGCTTTAAAAAAAAAAACTGTTTACAAAAACAGTTTTTAAAAGCAACCTCCATGCTGCTTTTAAAAGTTGCTGTTTAAATACCATAACTTTTCAAATAAGCAATATATTTCATTTTTACCAAATACTTTTTATTTGCTTAATTTTAAAGTGAATCAGTTTTTAGTAAAAAAAAAACACTAAGACCTTAATCTCCAATTAAGTGACGAATGTCATGCAATGCATTAATCCATTTTTTCAAAGTTATTAGCACTCTAATATGAACTTAATTAATCAGAGTTGGAGACCAAAATCCTCTTTGGACAATAGTTCCAAAAAAGTAAACTCTTATTTTTTGACGAAATATATTTTTGATATTGTATTAATATATTGGGTCAAACTTAGGTGGTACGTACTATTCAATGTTCCGACTATTGAATGATTCAAAATTTATTTAAAACTCACTGTAAATTAATTTAGAATCATTAAATGCCTGAACCATTTAATGGTACGTATCACCCAAATTTTTTTTCAATGTCCTACTACTTAATATTACAAATATCAATAACGTCGGCGCCATTTTGAGCCATAAAGGGCTAGTGCAACTGCAAACTAGTATGTGGGAGCAACGCTATGGTTGGAGCCTGAGACTTTGTAAGAGGACTACTAAAGCCACTTTTTCTAACATACATAATAATTGGACGATTTTGTACGCCATCATTTTGCTTTATTACAAATTAGATAAAGCTAGATTAAATTAGATTTAAGCAAGGGAGACGCTTTAAACACGAGACAGAATTCTGCTCTAAATTAGATTAAGTTAAACAAAAATGTTACACACGAAACGCATAAATAAAAAAAATTATTTGGTGACAATCACTATTAGGATTTGACTTTTCAATATTATTTCGCATGAATGGCAGCTGCAAATTTTGACCGGTTTTTCTCTGACAGCTGGAATTACATTCTAACTTGCATTAATTTGTTGTACGAAGATTCTTTCATTTGAGTTCTTTGAATCTGCGGCCTAAAACCAGCAAAAAGGATAAATCTTCATTCACCCTTTTCATGCTACCCCTCTCAGATTTTTTTTTTGTAATCTAACCCCAAAATGTTAGCCCAAAGAATCCCAAGTATTTACAGAAATGCACTCCTACTTCATTTCTCTACCGAAGTGCACTCCCTACTTCCATTTTTTGACCTTCACTTTTCACTGCCAAAGCCCGAACCCGCCGGCCCGAACCGGGTTACAAAAGTTCTGAGAGTTCTGCTGGAAGAAGCTCGAGTTATCCACTCGCTGAGTTCTGAGTCCGCTCTGCACCTCCTCCTCTGCCGTCTTCCCAACCCTCTCCGGCGGCGATTCCACGTGGCAGAGAGGTGGGATTGAAGGGACAAACATGTCATTGGTATTGAAATTCAAATTCATTTGTCCTTGGCCTTGCTGAGCTTGGTTATTGAGACCGAGTTCCGGCGCCGAGTTGAGCCCGGCGAGGCTCGCCCAGTCGAAATTCCCGGAACCAGTATTCTGAAAATTAAGCTTGCTGTCCTCCTGCTGCTGCAGCGTTTTGAGCGAGTTTATCCGGGGCAGGGTGAAGAACCGGTCGTCGATATCCGGCAACCACTCGAGCACGTCGTCCAGCTGGGAAGAGCACGAAGACGCCGAGCCGTTGCTGTGCTCTTTGCTTGAAACGCTTGTCGTTGCCGGCTTCTGTGCTGCCGCTGCTGCTGCAGAGCTGGTGCTCTTCTTGTAAATACGACACAAAACCCATTCATCCAACTGTAACACAAAATTTAAATTAGATTAGAATATTGCTCGAATAAATTATAAAAAATTGAAAGAAAGAATGCACGAATTAAATTATCAATTGCTTACCTTGGAGCTGCCATTTTTGCGAGAGGGCTCGATGAGGCGATACTCGTGCATAATCCAATTGGTCTTGGTGCCTTTTGGGGCTTTTCCCACATAGAAAACAAGTGCTTTTTTTATCCCAACTTTTCTACCTTCAGTTGTGATGACCTTATCAGTTCCAGTGGCCTTCCAGTACCCAGTCCCGGCAACCCGATTGGGTCGCGACCCATTCGGATACTTCCGGTCCCTCGGACTGAAAAAGTACCATTCTTTTTCCCCAAATATGGCTTTGCCTGCAAAACCGACATCAAATTCCGTTCAATTTAGCACCAAATTAATCATTTCAAAAAATGGGTAATGATAAAACAGTAAAATAAAAAAAAAGGGTTTTGGTTCTTACTTGGTAAAACCCATGGATCGAACTTGTAGAGATCGATTTCGGCAATTATTTGTAGATTGAATTGGTACCCAGCAACCTTGCGGCAGAGGTACTGAACCAGAAGCTCCTCATCCGTCGGATAGAATCGGAACCCAGGCGGCAGGCTCAGCTGAGAAAGCGGGTCGGTTTCTGGCACACCCATCTTTCTGGTCACAAATTTCAGAGCAAGAAATTTCTAAGATTTTAGAGAGAGAGAGAGGCGGGTTTGAAATTTCTGAAATTTCCAAATTCCCCAAATATTATTTCTTTTTTTTTTTTCAATTTCTGAGATATGGCGGTTATATATATAGCAGAGCAGGGGAGGGGGATAAGTACGGTCGTTTTGTCTTCCTGCGGGCTGAGTGGGGCCTACCAGAGTTACTCACCGTTTAAAATCTGCCACGCGCCCTCTTTAAAGTTCGACGCTATCGTGCGGCCGACCTTATCCGATAACGAGTACGGTCCCTGGGCGCTTCGGTGGATGAACCGTCACGAATATTACCGTGGTGACTCATCCAGTAACGGGACGCGTGTCAGGTGGAGGTGAAATCCTCCAGAACCTTTTTTTGGCGCGAAAAGGCGAGGTCGCAGCTTTTTTGAGGGTTTGCGAGGCGTTTTCCACGCGTGGTTTAACCCACGTCGGCACAAAAAGTATGAGACACGTGCCGACACGTGGACAGATTGGAGGGGAGTTAGGCTGGTATTTTGTCAAAAGATGGGAGGGTCGATAGGGAAAGACAAGGAAAAAAGTGGTGTGACGGTGTGACGGTAGCATGAAAAATGGGTGTTTTTACTGTTAGATTATTAATCAAAATTATAATAATAAAAATTTAACTGTTAAAATAGTTGAAAACAAATATTGTGGAGCGTTATATAATTTTTGTTATAGGAAATGTGCTAGAGAGCATTTTATTATACTCTAGAGTTTTAGACTGTAAGATGAGTGTGTTAGTTTTTATAAATTGTTGATTATTTTATTAGTGTTCTTTTGGATGTGCATGTGTGTGCGTAGGTGAGGAATTAGGGTTTCTTTCACTCATCAACCACTAAGAGCTAGCTTACAAGTATGATTTGATGATATTTTAATACATGGGTGTTGGACTATGTTTGTTTGGGAGTATTTAATTTGTATGATTATTAGGGAACTTGTTAACTTGATGATGTGGTTGGTCAAAAGGACCAGATTGTTCTTGATTGATTTGGGATTTCTCTAGCGATTGCAAACGTGGCCATATAACAACATATATTTGGTGGGTCAAATGGGCACGTAGAGGAGGTTTAAGATTATTATATCACACGTAGTTTCTGTGAGGATCAAGTTTTTGACAAGTAGAACTCGGCGTCGACGTTTTTTGTGTGTGAAAAAACTGGGAAGTGTATAAGCAAATGTGGGTCAATTGGGTGTTAAATTAGATTTGAAGTTTGGGGACTTTGATTAGTGCCACGTGCAGATTGTATAGCGCTAGATGGCGGCAGGTGAATGGTTTTGTGTGGCATTTGGACAGCTTTGGCTTTGAAAAAAGGCATCAAATTTGTCATGGGAAACAAAGATTCGGTACCTACTTTTGAGTTTTGCTGCAAGTAATGAACTTGAACTTTGAATCACATTACTTAATAATTGTTCGTTTCAATATTTTGGTTTTGATTAGATTTGACCAAACTTTTTGGTCTGTGGCATATTCCAATCTTTATGTTGTGATACTGACACAGCTGCTGCAGATTACAGATAAACAAAATTAATTCATTAAATGTTAATTAAAAAAAACTTTCCAACGTAAATATATAACAAATTATGGGAGTAGGCTACAATGCTCGCAAGCATTGAATGCTTACACCGATCTCACCATTAAAATGAGGGAGGAGAGAGGAGAGAGGGGGGAAAAGAGGGTGAGATCGGTGTGAGCATTCAATGCTTGCGAGCACTGTAGCCAGTCCCCAAATTATGATAAATCTTTTAAAGTAGAATAATTCATCATTTGAAATGATAAACTCATCATTTTTAGTTTCTTATACAACTATGTTTAATCATTTTCATAGTTTCAATTTGATTTAATCAATTTGATAATTACAAATAAAAAGAGACGTGTAAAATATGAAAAAAGTGTGATTTATGAAGACCTTTATCAAGCATTATCTCAATAGTTCTTTTTCCTTTTTAGTTATTGAACACCCCAATCTAAATGTGTGTCATATACGATTTCAAAAGGAAGAAAAAAAATGTGTGTCGTATATTCTTTACCACTTTTAGTTATTTTGGCTACTAATCAAAGAGAGGACACATACGTATAGACTTCATTCATAGATACGAAACCAAATGGTCCTAGCCAATACAAAATGTACAAATGCACACGAGTAGATATTTTGTTAAATTATAAGGATTAAAGCATAGTAAGATGTGACAACCAGTCCAATACATGATTACCATATGGTTTTTTTTTTTAAGAGAAAGTATGGATTTCATTCAACAGCAAACATCAAACACATTACAAACTACGACATACAATATAAAAAGTTTAAAAAAAATCTTAAAACGGATAAATCCGATGGAAAAACCCCGCCCCAAGGAAAAAGAGCCACGCATGTCACTTATTCACTCAAAGTTACATAATCGAAAATACAATCCATCAACCAAGGGGGTATATGTTAATTTGTCAAAAATGATAAAATCCAGACTCCATAGTAGTACTAGTGCTTGGAAAAATATCATCTATCATTTTATTGAGACAATTATAATTTATTTAAGTTGCTGGATTAAACGACGATAATTTAGGATAAATATCATATATCTACGTATTGCATGCTAGGATTCTTTATCTTTTTGGATCCTTTGGATTTTAATCTAATGGTTTAAGACTTTGATAAGTGTACTAGTAAATTTCTAACTAATTTCTATACGCCTCATTTGGTATAAAGGACTGAATTGAAAAGGATAAAACACTATTTTTAAGGTATGTTGAAGTAAAAAAAGCAAATTGGGACGAATTGGGAGGTAGAAGCATTACTCAAAACTTATCAATTTTAATGCTCCCCAAAATGTTAGCATTAGAAGGGGGAAGATTATTTCGTGTCTAATCCCCCATTTTTGGCAAATAAAAAAAAATATTCCCCTTTAACCCTTGCATAATGAAAAACTATTTTCTTATACCTTCAATATGCCTTGAATTGAGAAGGTTATCAATTTCAATCTAATTCTCTGTACTAAACGAGGCTATAGCATGCAATCATTTTTAAGGTTATTTTTGACGGAATTCAAAATATTGTCCCAAACAAGCTACTGTGATTACTCAAATTAATAGATTTTGAATTAAGATTCCATCATTAAAAGAGAAAAAGAAAAGAAAATTGTTCAATTAGTACGTACTTTCGCTTGAATATTCAATCTAAAAAAACTTACCAGATTAGGCATAGAGTTTCACATTGCTTTGGGATTTTATTGACATTCAAAGTTCAAATCCAGACCAATGACTCCATTTCGGCGTCAAAGATATTATCAGTAAATGAGCATACATATGTTAAGACTTTTTTTAGCCAATCTTATCAGTTTTCTAGCTATATGCATCCTTTAACACCAACATTTTGATACTCAAATTCAACTCCGTAATAATAACAATAATGGGAATACTCCATATGTGAATGCAAGCTAGCTCATCTGCATCACTTCATTTCGCTGCTTAACATGAAGGCCTCGTTTGATACGCTGCATAGCGCACCAGATAGTACTAATAATTCGGTCTCGGGTGTTTGGTGTGCTTCGTACTAAAATAGTCACCCGATTATTTAAACCGGACCCACCATTTAGTACCCCTCACACCGGACTAATTATACGCCCAAAAACCTCCGTATAATTAGTCGGGTCCGTCCCTCTCACGAAGGAAAATATTTGAATTACAAGTTCATTTGAGCAACACTTAAGCATGCTATTAACAAATTAAAGGCTCTTAGCTAGCATATTGGTACTCAAAAACAAAACTTTGCTCATGACTTTTGAAGCCTAAATGTTGTGAACCAAGACACAACTCAAAATCACATTAGTAAGTTGTATCATCCTATACCTTTGTAGAATCTTCTTTGTATGAGCAAAGGCTAAATACCCAAGAGGGCCTTCAATCTCATCTTGGATGAACACCTTTGCTTGGAAGAGTTGTGGTTGCACCTTGAATCAAATTGAAGGTTACCTACGTACTTCGTCTCCTACGAAGATCAAACATTTCGTAGTTCTTGCATTTGATGAGGATTTGAGTGAGTTTGTATGAAGAACAAATTGTGTTCTTCACACACACCTAGGGCCGGCCAACACTGTATAAATAATCGATGTTAGTCCGATACTGCTCCAAACGCCCGACTAATTTAGTCAGTACTGTCCGATGACAGATTATCCTATTCGACTGAAATAGTCAGTACAGTCCGAGCTGCCAAACGAGGCCGAATACTATAAACGTGAATATTATGAGGCATACATATAAAAGAGCCACTGTCAATTTAACCACACTACCTGCCTTCGTTCTCGTAGTAATTTTTTTTTGTATTATATATGTGGGTTATTTTTATTTGCACCCGTAAATCTTTTTTACAATTTTTAGATCTGGTGCATAGGTAAATGAAATCGTAGATGGATTGTGGAAATCAAACCAAACAGATAAAATACGTGAGATTGAAATACAGTTCCAATTCTATAGCACATCAGTGAATATAAAGAAATGAAACAAGCGAGAACACAAAGAATTTTAAGAGTGAAAAACTCTTCAACAAGTGAAGAGAAAAACCTCAGAGCACACAGCTTGGTAATCACAATCCATTAAGGAAATAAGACTTTACAATACTCAATTTGATAAGACACTTACTAGACTCTAAGTTTTACCAAATCCTATTGTCTTGCAATCTCTTGAATGAATGTGACAACGTACGAAAGATCATTCTCACGAATAAAGAGATGCACACAACTTGATGAATGAATGAGATGAATGATAGATTTCTTAAAACCTAAGACAACTTCTCAAAATCTATTCAATGATGGAACTTGTCTTTTTTTCTCTCAACAATAGTATATGAGTTTAGGGTTTGCGAAAAGTCAATTTTACATATTTAGACCTAGTTGTTTGTAGGGAAAATTTACCGCCTAAAAGAAAAGATCTCAATGAATTAGACGTGATTAATCCTAAAATAACTCAATTAAAACTAATCTTATAATAACTCAATTAAATTATGATCTCAAAATCCTAATATAATTCAATCACAAGAGTGATTGCCTAAATGAATGTATATGAGAATACCTCAAATAAGTTCATGAGATCAACTTCCATGATTTTTATGTCAAGACCAATCTTTTCTTCACTTAGACCTAAACTTTAGGACTAAATAAAAAGCTAAATATTACAGGTACAAATATTTTACATTTTAGGAAATAAGCCAATTAAAAACTTGTGTTTTCAGTAAATCACAACATTGACTCGTTTCTATAAAAAACGACATCATCTTTTGAGGATTAAGTTTTCTTTTTAATTAATCTATTTTTAAGAAACAATGTTTCATTAGATAAATTTTAATCATACATCAAGACTTCTATAGATACTTAAGATACTAAGTAATACCCAAAAGAGAAACTACGCACATGACAATATTTAAGCAAAACCCTAAATGTAACCTATAATGCTAAACCTTGACTGCCACCAAGAATCAAAGCCGCGCCCTCATATAACTTATTGCCCCTCATCATCAAGAACATTTGGAATAATTGACGGATCTGCAATCTCAAACTTGGTCTCCAATGATCCAACTGCACATAAAAGCAAACATAAATCTTGATTGACTTAGGCAAAAAGCATATTAGCATATCGGAACAAAACCCTTTAAGTGTTGACTTGGCATGAAGGATAAGCATAAAAACACTAATAAGGAACTCAATCAGAGCATGGCTAAGATTAAAGTGTGGATGCAAATTCCATCCAAGGCTGGATTGATGAAATCACACCTACAAAACAAGTAACACCGTTAGTCTAATTGACAAAAATCTGAGAAAAAGGTAGAGGGTATCCGCCAAAGGGCATCCAATGCTGAGTCAGGAATAATTTGAGAGAAACTAGAATATAGAGAATTCTTAAGTGTCGATTACCAATCTCCTTGTTCAACTTGGCTTTTGATAGGAGAGACTTCTTGCTAGCAGTTGGGAGGTGAGGCTGCATGTCATACTAGGCAGACCGCTATGTTGTTTTAGTGTGGTGCAGACCACACTCCACAGGCTGCTAGGTGGAAGTCCTTGGTGGTAGGTGCCTGAGTGCAGGACACCCAAGGGAGACTGCGAAGAGTCGACCACTGCCTCCTTGAACCGGAAAAGTCACAGTGGTAGGAGTGAGATATCAAGGACCCAAATGATGCCTTGATATATATATAAGCTCAAAGGCCCAGGACCTATGGGGTAAGCAGAAGCTTAGCTCATTAAGATCCAGTGTGGTCTTCTTATGATGCCAAGGGTAAATTCGTTATATTGAGCTAAAAGTCTACGTGTCGTTCTCATATTTAATGTGGTTAATTTGTGTCCCCACACAAAGCACTACAAAGAAAATGACAACAAAAAAAAAAATCACCGCCAGGGATATTCAACTGAAGAAAGACACAAACAAAACAAATGGGAAGAAATAAAAAGAGGAGCATGGGAGGGGAGGAAGTAGAAGCACTCTACCTCCTCCGCTTTAAATCTCACACTAGGGGTGCAACTTGGGTTGGGTCAATTGGAATTTGCCCTTGTTCAACCTGGTTTCAAATCCGATCGAGCGGGTCCAAATGAAGTGAAAACATATCCAAACCCAACCTAACCTCAACCCGATCATTTATTGGGTTGGGTTGATTCCTTGCATGCCTATATCAAACCAAACCCAACCCAAATTCTAACCCGAATTCTCTCATGCACATATTACATATCTCGCTTCATATTATATAATCAACCTACAAGTTTAGAGATGACTATAATTGAAGTTGTTGTTGCTTTTATGTTCCTTGGTTAAAATTTTGGTATTCTCTTGTAATTTTATTTCAACTTCGCATGGTTGAAATATTAGAAGTGGTCTCCACACTATTTCGTTTAACTTTTGTGTGGATGATGATTTGTAAAATTGAATTTTAATTAATATTTATTGACGTTGTTTGGTATAAAATTTGAGAAATCTTGCAAAATAAGGTGTTATAGGATTGAACTCGATAAAGTTGGACAAAACCCGAACCCAATTTAAACTCGAACTCGAATAAACCTGCATGAACCCAAACCCGAATTATATATGAATGTTGAGTTTGGATTAGGTTGACCATCTAACCCGCCCAACTCATGCGAGTTGCACCCCTATGACTAGGGGTGCAACTCGGGCGGGTTGGATGGTCAACCCAACCCTAACCCAATCTTCACAATTCGGGTTTGGGTTGGGTTCGGGTTCATATGGGTTTAGTCGGGTTCGGGTTTTAATTGGGTTCGGGCTTATTCGGGTTGGGTTCGGGTTCACCCAACTTTATCGAGTTCAATCTTATAACACCTTATTTTGCATGATTTTTCAAATTTTAAACCAAACAACGTCAATATTAGTTAAAATTCTATTTACATACAAAAGTTAAAGCAAACAGCTTGAAGACTATTTCTAATGTTTCAACCATGCAAAGTTGGAATTAAATTACAAGATGTATACCAAAGCTTCAACAAAAAGAAATGTAAAAGTAACACTATCATTCATTATCAATATGAAAGCGGGCAATAAACTTCAAGTATAGTCATTCCAAAACTTATACATAACTTATATAATATGAAGTGAGATGCGTAATTTATGCATAGGCGAATTCAGGCTCAAAATAAGGTTGGGTTTGGGTTGATATGGGCAGGCAAGGCATCAACCCAACCTAACCCAATAAATGATCGGGTTGAGGTCGAGTTGGGTTTGGGCAGGTTTTTTCTTCATTCTAACCCGCCCGATTGGATTTGAAATCGGGTTGGGCATAGGAGGATTCGGGTTGACCCAGCTCAAGTTGCACCCTTACCTATGACACATCTCGACCCGGATATCCACGTTTCAATATCAAGTCGAGATATGTTGGCCGACATCTTAGAAGGGATGACGAAAGCCATAGTGTAAGTGTTGTGTAAAAGTGCAAATAAATTAAAACGAAAGTCTACTTTGAAATTTATTTCAAAATAGTGTGCGAAATGCAAGGCCCATAATACAAAGTAATCGGTATCAGAGCATAGCTAAAGTGCAGTACGTAAGAATAATTATATCCTGGTAAGGATAGACGTAATACAACTAGTAGGAACATACTTCCATACAATAGTTGTAGAAGGTGTCAGAACCACTAGTGATAACTTCACTTGCCACCAGATCAGCCCCCTAAAACCTGGAGGGGCGCAAAATAGAAAATGTGAGTGGGCAAAAATAATTATAGTATGAAAAATAATTATAGTATTGTTTTTCATAACATAATAACCCCTCTTTGAAAATTCCTGTATAGTTTCCCAAAATCATACTACGTATAGTATGAAAATTTCCAAAGATATGGATAAATACATTTATCTCAACATAATATATAATATTCATCGTCAAAACGTTAATCAGGCACCGCTGCTAAAAATATGAGTAATACCAACACCTCAACAACTACATCGTATACTCATCGACAAAACCGTATAAAGGCACCCATGCCAAAGGTATGAGTAAATATCAATATCTCAACAAGATAAAGTATGCTCAACGACATATATAATATGCTCATCAACATATGTAAACACACAAGCCCATGTAGAAAGTAACTACATGGAACATGCTGGGTGTAATAAATATATGTTCGGTACTACGATCACGTGAATATGGCACTAAGCGCGTCAAGCGCGTCACATGCGAGTCCTAGCTGCCTAATGCAAGCTAGTACATGCTGACATCTACAATGGATCCAAAATGTGAGCATAACGGTGCGGATGTGAACATACACGTGAAGGCTGTTCCTGGCCCGGACGAGTACTAGACACCGACGAATGCATGTATAATGAGCAGTAAAATACACATGATCATGCCATCACAATTTTCCAAATCCCAACATAATATATATTTTATACTTAACTCGTAAGTAAAACATGGCATGATAGAAAATTGTTCGCAAATCAACGTGGAAACTAACATAAATAATATAGGTTTCATAAAACAAAGCCCACTCACAGGTACGTAGTTGGGTCGTAGCCGCCTCGCCTTGCTTGACTGCTATACTTCTCGTGGTAAGTCTCACCTATATGAGATATCATTATTGTAATGATTAAACTCATAAAGGTTACTAATTAAATTAATAATTAACACTTATTCTTGGTTCGCTCAAATTGGACGCGCGGCTCACGCGCGGTCAACCCAAGCTGGTCAAAAATAATATAGCTCATGGTTTTCTAGTGTTCGATTTTGGAAATGACCCCTTAACGAAAGTTGTAGACCTTGTCGTTACTAGCGTTTGTATATTTTTTACAAATTTTTCCCACTTCTCAATTACTTATTATGAATTTTCCACTGTAAGTTAATTTGTCGTACAACTGTTAATTTGTAAACACACATAGATATTTATTTCTTTAAATATGAACAGTTGAATATGTAGACCTCTTCTTGAAGATCATTGTGTACAAAAATTACTTCATTTAGAAATGAATAAGTCATTATTTAGGAGATCAGAAGAACAACGGTGGGGAATAAATTTCTTAGGTTTAGGCGACAAACAACTAATTCGTTGCCTCAAGTTGTTTTGCGCGACAAATATATCGTCGCCTTAAACCTTGGATTATATTGTGCGACGAATTGCGTTTTGTCGACTAAAATCTTAAAATTTCCCCCCATTGCCAAAAATTTTGGGCTCGGTTTAAAATTGTTAATAAATTTTGGGCTCGGTTTAAAATTGTTAATAAAATGTTGCGTGACGAAATGAGACTTTGAGTGACAAAAGTACTTCGTCGCACAAAATTTTTTTGTTACTTTCAGCTCGTGCCTCTTCTTTTTTCTTTCTTCTTGCTCCTTCCTCCCATCTGCAGACAGTTCAGCTCCTCCATCTCGAACCCAGAAAATTAAACAAGCTCAACTCGTTCATTGTCGAACCAACCCCCTCCGTTCTTCCCTCGCTCTCTCGGTTCCTCCCTCCCTCTGTCTCAACACCCTCCATTCCTCCCTCTCTCTATCCGTTCCTCCCTCCATCCGTGTGTGGGAGAAATTTGTTCTTCCCTCTCTCTCTCCTTTCCAGTCAAATCTGGGCACGTCGTGGGTCAAGTTCACCACAAATCGATTTCTATTCAACTCAGGTACATACTACAACAATAATTATTCGGAAATTTTCAATTTTGTTTCAAAAAAATTCAATTTTTTTACATATTGTTGTACCGAATTTGATTGTTGTTTGAAGTAGAAATTGAAGTGATGTTAGTGGTTTTTTTGGCTGATTTAGGTTTGTGGGTTTAGGTTTGAATTAAAAATTGAAGTGATGTATGAGTTTTTCTATTCGACTGATTTAGGTGTGTGTGTATGACGTGTGTATGCTGTGTGTGTATGCTGTGTGTGTATGCTGTGTGTATATGTGTGTGTGTGTATGCTGAGTGTATGTGTATGCTGAGTGTATGTGTATGTTGTGTGTGTGTATATGTGTTGTGTGTGTGTGTGTATGTGCTGTGTGTGTGTATATGTGCTGTGTGTGTGTATATGTGCTGTGTGTGTGTATGTATGTGCTGTGTGTGTGTATATGTGCTGTGTGTGTGTATGTGTATGCTGTGTGTGTATGTGTGTGTGTGTATGCTGAGTGTGTGTGTTCTGAGTGTGTGTGTGTGATGTGTGTGTATGTGTTGTGTGTATATGTGTGTGTCTATGTGTATGTTGTGTGTGTGTGTATGTGTGTGTGTGTGTGTGTGTGTGTATGTGCTGTGTGTGTGCTGTGTATGTGTTATGTATGTGTTGTGTGTGTGTTGTGTATGTGATGTGTCTCTGTGTGTGTGTATGTGTTGTGTGTGTGTGTATGTGTTGTGTGTGTGTGTGTGTGTATGTTGTGTGTGTATGTGCTGTGTGTGTGTATGTTGTGTGTGTATGTGTATGATGTGTGTGTATGTGTGTGTGTATGTGCTGTGTGTGTGCTGTGTATGTGTTGTGTATGTGCTGTGTATGTGTATATGTGTATGTGTATATGTGTTGTGTGTGTGTATATGTGTTGTGTGTGTGTGTGTATGTGTATGCTGTGTGTGTATGCTGTGTGTATATGTGTGTGTGTATCACTCACATACATTTAACCTTGCAATTGTATGTGCATCACTCATTGAAATGTTTATGTCCTGTGATGTTAACCTTTTTCAATGCTTGCACTCCATTCAAACCTTTGATCCTCAATTAGTTAATTGATGTGATGCAATGTTACTTTAGATGAAATGAAGTTTTTTAATTTATTATTGGGTCTTCCAATCTTAAATATGCATTTCGTTTGTTTTTATTGTGTAAAAACATTTTGCTTAGAAATCAACTTTATTGGCTTTAGATTTATTGGATAACATTCTAGGATTGTATGATTCTGTTGTCTTTGATAGAAGTTGTATTGTAAGTATATTCAATGTTTATTTACAATTTATTTAATATTTATATGTCCTTTTATTTAATAATTTGTAACTGGCTCAATTTACAGATGTCGGGTTTGATTTCTACACGCCGCCGCTCTAGTCCTAGTTCAGCTCCACCACGGGCGGTTAATGCTGTGGAGCCCGCGTCGGCAGCTCCGGATGTCTCCGAGGCGCCTATCTCGTCCACTGCTTCCGTGACGCATCCCCAAGTGAGCGCTCGTCAGGCTCACTGGCGACATCGTCCCGAGGACCAGGCCCCTCAGGCACCCGAGACATCCACAGTCGACGGCGAGGGCTCACAGACAGGTAATATACCCCTATCCCCAATCTTTTACATTTTTGTTCGATTGTTTACTATCGTATTCAAATTTCTTGATTGCATGTTCCAACTATTGGTACGATTCTTAAATTTGTTGGAAATGTTGTGTGGATGTGGATGTGGATATGTTGTATTATTGTTTGCAGGTTCTGGGAAAATGTTAGACTTTTATGAGAGGTTCTGCCGAATTTTCTGTAGAGTTTTAACCATGAATTTGTTCTTTGTTTTGGCAGGGAAGAAAAAGATCTGGGGCTCTTGCAGACAGTTGAAGTCTGCTCAGATCATACGTGCGACTTCTGAAAAGATCGCCATCACCTATGCTCCTGAACACCGAGCTTCTTCTACATTTGACCAGCACAACACCCTGGTCCGTGACATAAGGGCGATACTATGTGCCCATTGCCCTATGAGATGGGAAACATGGAGATCGGTCCCAAATCAAACGAAGGCTGCGATGTGGCATGAGCTGTCGGTAAATGTATTCCATACTTTCTACTACTTTTTATAATTAAGTCTAATATTTTGTATATTTTAATATTATTGTTTCATATTTGCAGATCAACTTTAATACTACGTACCTTGATGCCAACCGGACAGCCTACATAGATGAGCTATTCACAAGTCGGTACAAAGAGTGGAAGAGCAACTTCCATAACCATTTTAAGTCGTATCCGGACCCGGAGACTGCTTTAGCCCAAGGATGCCCTAAGGAGTTGCTGGAGCGGCCTCAGGATTGGGAGTGGTTATGTAACCACTTTCAATCTCCTAATTTTTTGGTAAGTTTACAAATTTATTTTATAATTTTACTCAACAATTAATATATGCACTAACAAATTTTGGGTTTAGCATAAACGTTCTCGAGCCAATTCGATTAATAGGTCGAAAAAGAAACTTCTGCACCATTTCGGTTCGAAGCCCTTCTCTTATAGAGTGGAGCAGCGACGAGAGGTAAAACTACTTTACATTTTTTTAATTTTAATATAATTTAATATTTATGAATTTTAAATTTTAACATTCTTTTATTATTTTTTTTAGGAAGGTGCAAAGTTTTCGGAGATTGATATGTTCGAGGAAGTTTATGTCTGCTCCAGTGATGAGACGGCTCAGTAGCTCCATGTAAGTTTCTCTAATTACCTGTTACTTTTGTTCCTTTTATAATTATTATAAACAATAATATTTATTTTCTTATTACATGCCATTATGGTGGAGAAGAGCAATACTCTTCTCGAAGAAGGGGCATCGCAACTTCCCCTTAAGACCCCTATCGACGACGTGACTCCAATTGAGGATGCTAGTATTCATATACTAACGGAGACGCTAGACTAGACCCTTGGTCGTAGGCCTGGTAGGGTTTATCGGGGGATGGGGAAAGCGCGACTCCGTCAGATAGGTGCCTCATCTTCTAACAACAATTCGAGAGAGGTCACCTCGTTGAAGGAGGAAGTTGACGGCCTGAAGCGGCAGCTTGAGACTCAGGAAAGCCGGATCATGAGCCAAATCTTACACACCTTCTAGTTGTCCGGCATTACATTGAATACGCCATCATCCGATTCCTAGCCATCGAGTTCCCAACCCCATCCCTGACCATATTTCCCGCCGGCATCTCACTAGCCACTTTGTTTTAGGATTTTAATTTATTTTTATTATTGAATATTTTGTACGTACATTTCTTAATATAATCTAATTTGTTTTTCTACATTGTTTATTATATTTTATTGTCTTTTAAATACCAATTAATTAAAAAAATTAAATTAACAAAATTAAAATTAAAAAATTAAAGAAAATTAAAATTAATTAAAATAAAATTATTAAATATTTTGCCCGACGAAACAAATACCGTCACCTAAACCTTTGAGCGGCGATATATTTCGTCGTCTCAAGTGTAGGCAATTAATATATTTCGTCGCTGAAAACTTAGGGCGACGAAAGATTTTCGTTTCCTAAAGGTTTGCTCGACAAAATTTGTTCGTTGCCTGAACTTTATTGCCACGCATATTTTCGTCGCCAAAAATCGTCGCACAAATGTGCATTGCGCGACGAATGTATTTTCTTCGTCGCGCAAATGCTTGCTCCATGGGCTTTGCGCGACGAATTTTGATAGACGAATTAATGGTCGCTCAAATGTTTAGGTGACGAAATGGGACCTTGAGCGACAAAATTTGTTTTGTCGCCCAAGTACCTTTTTCTACTAGTGAACGGCGTTAGTTGACGCCGTTAGATTTAACGAAAGATCCCGGTATCTCCGTTAAATCTAACGGAATATTCCTAACGGCGTTAAAGGAATATACTTGAGAATATTTCCGGTTTGGACCGGGTTTGGACCGGTTGCTAACGTCACGGTCAGGTTTGCACCGGGTTCAGGCCGGTCTGGACCAGTCGCCATTGCAACTTCGGCCGATCACTGGAGCCGCTGTCCGCCACTGCGCTGCCTCCGCCTGAACTCGCCAGTTTCTAGAAAATTTCAAAAATTTGTAACTTCTTTATTTCTCAACCATTTTACACGATCCACATGTCAAAATGAAGCTAGAGATGAGTAGAATGAGATTGTACCTATTTGGGGTTTGAAAATTGGCCAGAAAGTCTCGGTCTACTACCCGAGGTCCGATCTACTCCAAAACACAACCAAATCACACGAATTTAGTATGGAAAAGCATCTACTCAATGAAAGGAAGCTAATGGTGGCGGTTAGGAACCTCACCTTGGTCAGGATTTGCAAGAAACTTGCTGGAAAAGGTCGGCTCTTCCGTGTGCGATTTCCCTCAAACGGTGGGGAGTTTGGGCAATCGGCTTGCACTGTTGAACTTAGTGAGTTACAACGAACAAGATGGTGGTGGAGGTTTGGCTCGGTTCGAAGAAAATGGTATGGTCACTATTTGTTTGTGAGTGTTTCTACGAGAAGGGAGAAGAAGAAAGTGACAGAGAGAGAAGGAAAAATCTGAACAAAAGAGAAAGAAAAGAGCTTGGTTTCCAAAGTTAGCAGGGGAAAATGGGTCCTTGATGACACACAACAGAACACCCACAAAATTGGAAAGAAATATTTAATTGAACGTAACTTTTTCGTTACATATCGAAATTACGTTCCGTTAAATACATGGGTCCAACAACTGCACCTGAACTGGATGGCATTGTTAGTGATGAAGTTTGTAATATGGAAAATGAGTGCACATTGATCGTGGAATTCAATAGGGGTGTATGAGGACGAAGATTGTAGTTGCATTCTACAACACGACATTCTTGTGACTCATATTTCGTGAGGGGCTAATGCAGTGGCGCATCCAATTGCTTGTTTTAGCCTTCGGAAGCACGGATAGTGGGAGTAGGCTACGGTGCTCGCAAGCATTGGATGCTCACACCGATCTCACTGTTAAAAGGAGGGAGGAGGGAGGAGAGAGGGGAGGGAAGGAAGGTGAGATCGGTGTGAGCATCCAATGCTTGTGAGCACTGTAGCCAGTCCCCGAATAGTGTAGTGAAGGATTCCATTGTGGTGGGGCCATAAGTTTTGTACGTTCTCATTTACATGAGTGTGTTATTCCCTTTACTGAAGTTTTTTCCAATGTGGTTTTCTTTAATGTTATGTACAACGTGGGATAATCTATATGCATATCTTAAAGTTCAGAGTTTAGGGCACGCATACTTATTACTTGTGGGAACAAAAATTAATAGTATCAAAGAAACCACTTTCCGTGCATCCTAAACTCAAGAAAGTGGAACTAAAATGAAGTAATGCATAGTTAATTACTCACTACCATGGATCGTTGAGAAAATTTTGGAACATGGAACTTGGAGCCCAAACAAACTCACAAACAAAAGGGATGGAATGATACCTTTATTACTTGAATGACGGATTATTTTCTTGCAAGTAGCAAGAAAAGATGGAGCTTTAGATGAATAAAAGATTAGATTATTACGAAAATTTGTACAACCGTGGATTTATAACTGTTTTGAAAGTACTGTTGTCACAATATTATTCTTAGATGTAATGTCAGAGTACTCTCCACCAAATGATTACATGTTCTCTGCCCTGCTAATCAAAAACTCTCACACACACTTTATATCTCACATATGTCTCTCTATTTAGGATACAATCCAAACCAAACAGGAAATTAACTTGGAAAGCAAATATAATATCTATCCAAAAGAACTGCATATATAATCTAGAAGTACTAATCATTTGTTAACCTCTATTCTGTCTTCCCCACAAACCAAACTAGCTTGTTATCTTTAATCCTCTAATTAACTAAGAATCTAAGGGTTCTTCTTCTTTGTGACTCCAATCCTCATGAGGGCTAAATAACCAATGAACCTGTAACCCACAAGCATAATGACCAAAGCAACCACAGCACTTGATTGTCCATTGAGGCCAGCAGATTTTATAGTTGGGAAATCTCCAACTGAGCAAACCCTACCATCACATGGGTAGGTCTCACTTTTCTTGTACTGAGAACCCAGCAAGAGCCTGTAGGAGTAGTTGCTCAGTGATATATATTTGATCCAAGAAATAAAAGCAGGAACATGTTGAACATAGTAGCCACCAGCTAGAAGGAATGACAACATGATGACTGATGCGAGAACCGTCGCCTTTTTCTGGTCCATCACCAAAGCCCCAAGAGCAAGCCCCATGCCTTGAGCTACCAAAACACTGAGGAGCAGAGTGAACAAGGTGTGGAAAAAGTTTCCGGCCAACGGTTTGAGGCCTGCCATCCAGTATGTTATGATGACAAATAGCGTTGGAAGGACAAGTTCCATTGGGAGGTCAGCAACAATCCTTGACACGAAATAGGAGGAGAGCCTGTATGTGCCTGAAGCTCTTTCTTTTTCTAGCATCTTGCGCTCTGGTGGAAAGGTGAAGATTGCTTGGAACAGTGGGAAGAAACCCCAAAATCCAGACATAAAGAAGAGAAGCCCAATCTGCACGTACACACAGCAACAAAAGATTATCAAGTTGCTTAAAATGGTTATAATTGAGAAGCTTAGGCATTGGTTTAAGTGATAATTTATGTCATGCTATATGCATAAACCCAAATTTCAAATTTATTGACATGTATATAAATCAAGTTAGTAGTAAAGATTTGGTACTATTTTTGTTTGGGTTCAATATGCAACCTATATGTTCCACTATTGTCCCAAACCCAGAACATTTTTTTACCACTCTGAAGAATATCGATCAAAATAAAACAACAAAACAATGTTAGTAAATCACAGTAACGGAACCACATTAATAAATCACATTACATATGTGGCAAGGTAAGTTGAGTCACCAACTGTTCATAACAATCGATGTAGTTATTGTAGTACGCCGACGTGATTTAAAAATGTAGTCTCCCTACTTTTACTGAAAGTCTGAAACATTTTGAACACTAAAATGTTGACCTAAAAATCCTATGAAACTGGATATTACAAATCCTAGAAAAATGAGAGGATAGAATTTTGGTATACCTGATCCTGCAAGTGTGCAATATCAGATTGCCACCATAGTAGGCCAACAAGAAGAGCCACAGCCAACACCTGACCAATCTTGAGACGCGAGAAGGCCTCATGCCTCCTCTCTTTCATTCCTCTCCTCAGCAACACCCAGAATTGCTGCCACCAAGTTGTGGGCCATTTCCCAAACTTCTTGTCTTCTGCAGATCCATCTTGAAATTGATTGAAGTTATTGCTTTCTTGAAGTTCAGTTTTCAATCTACCTAAAAGGTTGTTCTTGTAGGCCAAGGCCAGACTCTGCTTCACCTTGCTCTTATTTTCATGTGATCCATCAGGTACCAGACCTGCAGAAAATTTAACATTTATTTCTCTCACAACATTTCACAAACACGAGATATCCACTTGTAAACACTCTTACGTGACACAATAGCTTGTGGGATAAAATCGAAGAGCAACTTTTATAGTGCGGGTATACCACTACCGTAACATTTCATGTCACTTTATAACACTACAAATGTAGAAAAAAAAAACTTACAAATTGCGTTATATGATTGACACAAAATGCCACACGGTGTACCGGTGCCACACGTGCATGACAGGCGTCTAATGCACTTATAAACACACTTGCATGCATGTCCATTTGTAGGGTTGCAAACAAGAGATTAACTTATGGGATGACAATAAATGCATTTTCTCATGAATTTTAATAATAAGAATTTCTTCCCCAAGCATATCTGACAATGTAACAGACATTTCCAAGACATTTTATAGGTTTTTATGAGGGTCTCACTGAACGATCCTAATGGACTTCCTAGAAATTTACCCTAATTTGGAAGTTGAGACAATTACATGACAGCTGAAATAAGTAATTAAACAGCTAATTAATCAAATTTGAAACATATACCATTAGCAAGGTCCAACAGAAAATCCGCAGGATTCATAGCGATCACGGGGACGTACCCAATGCCCGAAAAATAATCCAAAACCTCCGCTGCCTTCCCAAAATACAAACAGTTCCCTTCCGATAACAACATCACCTTATGAAACAAGTAAAATAGCCTACTTGAAGGTTGATGTATAGTCATCACGATCGTCCTCCCACCACTTGCCAAATCCCATAGTGCCGACACAATCCTCTGCGCCGTTGTTGAATCGAGCCCCGACGTTGGTTCATCCAAGAAGAGCAAGCTAGGGTTTACGAGTAATTCTTGCCCTATACTAACCCTTCTTCTCTCCCCGCCCGAAATACCCCTCATGAACTGATCACCAACGGCGCTATTCTTGCATTTGGTTAATTCGAGTTGTGTAATCACTGCATTGGCTTGCATGACCTTGTCTCGCTTGGATAGAGTGTTGGGCAAGCGAAGAAGTGCCGTGAAGACTAGGGTTTCAGTCACGGTTAAATGCGGGTAGAGAAAATCGTCTTGGGTTACAAAGCCGGTGTTTCTTTTCATTGTGTTTGTGAAGGGTTTGTTGTTGTAGGTTATGGAACCACCGAGTCGGCCGCCAAGTCTACCTCCGAGTGCGGTTAGGAGGGTTGTTTTGCCACTTCCAGAGGGGCCGAGCATGGCTAGGATTTCGCCGGGTTTAACTAGGCCGTTGACGCTGTTTAAGATCACTTTCTCTTCGGACTTAGTGCTCTTCTTAGCTTTGATCTTGTAAACCACGTCTTCAAACTGTGATTTTGATTGAAATTCGAAAACCCATTAGCTTAATTATGAAAATGCTATTAGGGTTTTTCAAGAAAAAAAAATGAAAATAGGATCTTGATCATCAGTCTTGAGCTATTCAAATAAAAAATGAAAATGCTTGATTAATTTTTTAGTCCCAAAACCATATCCCCTATATTTATTTACCTTCACTGTGACGGGTCGAATGGCTTTCTTGAAGATACCGGGGGTTTCACTGTCGGATCTTCTATTAGTTTGAGACTCTAAATCCACCACCATCTCTTGCTCCATGGTTGTTTATCTCAAGATCAACGAGCTCTCCCTCTCTAAAACCCTAATCAAAACACTCACTTTTTTTTTGAGTTACAAAATGAAAGAGAAGATCAAATCAATAACAGCTGATCGATCTCTCTCTTTCTCTCTCACTATTTGAAACTATAAATTTTTGGGCAAGATATAGAGAGAGTGCATATATAATTAAGTATTGGGAAAGAAAAGAGAAAAATAATTAAATTTAGACTGTCGATCAAGTCATGCGAGAGAGATGAGAAATAACCGACGAGCCAGACGGGGCCAGTTTGAGGGGCTCGCTTCTTCAACTTCTAGTTTAGTTTCCGTGTTAACAGCTATCTACTCTCTTGTTTTCTGTTACACTGAGCCAGCACATGTTTATATACTGCATCAGATACCAGATCAACCTCAACAATCCCACTACAACTCTACTTCTTATACCTTTACGAGACTTCTATTTATCATTTTATTTTCCCAAAACAAATAGTCGAAAATTTACCAATGAGGACTGCACAATAATGCCAAATTTAACACAATGCGTAGCAAATTAAGAACCCTTTTGCTTATTTTGTGTAAATATTCTCCCTGTGACAAAATAAAAAGAATATATGGACTTGTGTGGAGCAAAAAGGTTTGCTAGGCTAAAAGAATGGTGCATAATTTATTTGTGTGCATGTCTGACCGCTTTTGCCTAGAATATTCTTCAAATTAATAGATTTTGACCATGGTGGGTATATAATTGTAGAAATTTACTGGATTTGCCTGGTTACCTCAAGAAGTGGATCATTTGCCTTGTTTTTCAGCTTACTTCTTCACTGCATAAAGATACTTCCACCATTGAGCTTTTATCAAACTTTATAGTCAGATAAATCACTTTCTTAATAAAATAAAATAAAAGTAGTCGGAGACGATTTTGGTATATAGTAAATAAAAGCACATCAATTTGGATAGTAATTAGCTAAAACACATTAAAATAAGCAAGATTGTCTATACTCATTAATTTAGTTAATGAAATGCTAGTCACTATATTATTAGATGTTAATGGTCATTGCGACATGATATTAATTTGTTTCCAAAACTCTTTGCATAGCAGTGTCCCATATCATCTTTATTTTTCCACCCTGCACTTTTATTAAGAGTGATTATTCTATTTGTTTTAAGAAAAGAAAAAGATGTTAAAGTGGCTTTTGTCTATTGTGGGCTTGTGGCTTTTGTTCATATCTTATGGTGATGTTGGTGCGGTCTATCTCGATGCAATTGGTAGCTTCTTTGGTGATTTTGTTCACAAAGTCTATATTGTACTGGTCATGATTTGTTTCGTTTTCGGTTCCTCTTTGATAACGATGTAATGTAATGCGCAGGGAAAATATTGAAGAGATAGATGAACAGACAGAGAGAGAAAGATGAGGGAAAATTTCAATTTTTTCTCATTACTCTTAATTGTGACCGACCTGTCTTATAAATACCACACACTCTTATCTATGACCTTCTATCTATGACTTCAAAAGGTACATTGGATTTGGCTGCTACTAATGGAAATGGCAATTTGGTAAACTTGCCTTGCAAGCAAGAAATACATGTTTGAGGTATGGAATTACAGGGAAAGGAAATAGCTGACTTACTAAGAGCTAACTGAACTATAGAATTGGTTGGGTAACCCAATCTGCAATGCCAAAGAGTAGCATGCACTTTCTGTCCAAGATATACTGCAAGTTGAGGTTGCACTTTTGGTGGTGGTTTGAACAAGGGAAGAGGGTAAACAGCATTGTTACTAAGTTCGTGAAAGAGTACCTTGTTGGTGACCTTGTCCTGTATACACACAGAAAATTCATCAACAATACATCGACAGTTATTGTCTTTGCATAACTGATACATAGAAAGTAAATGTTGAGATAAGTGTGGAACACAAATCACTTTGTTTAACTGAAGCTTATGAGAAGGAGTAGTAATATAAGACTGCCCTATATGAGAAATAGGTAAACCTTCTCCACTAGCTCCAGTGACCAATTCATTAGATGGATATGGTGTAGAGGCTTGCAAATTCAACAGCTCGGAGGTCATATGATTGGTTGCACCCGAGTCAAGCAGCCAAAACTCTTGTTGTGGTGCAAATGAAGATTGGACCTTGCAGTGAAAGCCATATGAGACTGAGCTTGTTGTGCCATGGATGGAGTGTGCATATACTGTGAATTCATATGTTGCACAGGCTGCTGAATCTAAAAACCAGACGCTTGAAACTGCATAGGCTGAGACATGGACATTGTTGAATTGCCCCGATCAAAACATGTAGCCGCAGTATGACCCACTTGATTGCATATTTGACAACCACGTTGAAAACAGTGAAGTGCTGAATGACCCTTTTTGTCACAAATCTGACAGATTAGCATAGGATTATAAAGTTGCACTGATGATGTTTGAGCGCTAACATTTGGAAAATTAGCTTGAGATTGAACATTTGGGGAAGTAGAACTCTGAAATCCAGTATTAAACTTCTTCCCCTTGCCTCTATATTTGAAATTATTTCCCCTGAAATTGTTGTAAGTCTCAGATCCTATTTGTGAAACAAAAGCATATGGTCCTGGAAGAGGTAACTGCTGAAATTGTGTGTACTGACGCACTTGACCCATGTGAGCCATATTAGGCATATGAACCAACTGTGGCATTTGAGCACTTTGCATCACTTGCTGACCTGGAAGAAATTGAGAAGATGGAGAGCCATTCGAAAAGTTGCCAGAGGAAGGTTTTGGGCCAGATGTCCCACCTGACTCATACACAGAACTTGAATTATTGGCATACATTGCAGTCATTAGTGGTTGTTTAAAGCTCTCTTCAAGTGTTGTTTCTTCAGCCTTTAACTGGGACCTGAGTTCCTTCAAGGAAACAAGGTTTTCTCTCCCTCTAATAACAGTCTTTATAGTATTGTACTCGGGTGGTAAACCTCGAAGAGCAACAATAACAATGTCTTCATCAAACATGTTTACACCAACTGCAGCCAACTGATCTCTGCTATCTTTGATCCTTTGAAGATAAAGATCAATGGATTCTGCCCCTTTCTTAATGTTCTGTAAATCTATCTTTAGTTGTACAATATTCGTTCTGGTCATGCTAGAGAATCGCTCTTTCAAATTAATCCACATTTCCTTGGAACTTTGACATCTGATAACACAGGATAATGCAGCAGGAGATAAAGTTGCAGTAATGAGAGTCATCAAGGCTTTATCATGAAGTTTCCAAACTTTGTAAGCATCAGTGATGGAGGAGTTATCAATCACAGTACCAGTATCAGTTTCAATTGCATTATGTTGTGCAGGACAGGGAATAGAGTCATCAAGAAATCCCATAATGCCATTCCCCTCTAATAGCAACTCAATTTGGAAGTTCCATGTAACATAGTTAGAATCATCTAACTTGACCGTAACAGTATTTCCAACACTTGGTATGAGAGAGGAAATAGGCGATTGAGTAAGGGCTAACTGTGCAGGAGTCACCATGTTTAATCACTAATGAACAATTGTTGCATAAACCGTAAGAAACCAAGACGCACAGGTAATAATCGACAGGTTCGTACAGATGATGCACAATAAATCGAGCACAAAACAATAGCAGAGAACTTCAACAATCACACCAACAATCGCAGGAAAGCAACAACGACACCAATCAACAATCAACAATCCTCGACAAATCAACAATCAACTAGTCGAAGAAAACGATCAACACCGCAATCCACACCAAGATTCACAAATAGAAGCAAGAAATCAAGAAACGGAACAGATACCTTCAACCAAAACGACGAAATGCCACAATATCCAAGAAACCCCAAATTCTAGGGTTTGAGTAGCCAACCGATTGCGACCAAAAAACACAAGAACAACCGACGCTGAGTAATCAAGAGAACACTGCCGTAAGATCGAAGAAAAGCGGAAGCACCGGGATCGTCTCAGGCGACGGCGTTAGCCATTGCCAGCTATGATACCATGATAACGATGTAATGTAATGCGCAGGGAAAATATTGAAGAGATAGATGAACAGACAGAGAGAGAGAAAGAGGAGGAAAAATTTCAGCTTTTTCTCATTACTCTTAATTGTGACCAACCTGTCTTATAAATACCACACACTCTTAACTAACTCCAAGAACCTCCAATACCTTTGTGACACCTGGCTATATCCTCCACACACACATATTACACACTTTATATCCTAACACTCTTCAGAGTCATGACTTATTATATTCAAAGAGTGTTCCCTTATTAGTTATGTTGACAATTTTGTCCGTAGAATCTCCAATGCAACGAGTTATGAACTGATTAAAGTTTTTTGGCTTTGGACTGTTGGCGACATTCCTTTACCGCTTCTCATGCTTGTCACGCCCACAAATCCACTAATATGGTGGTTGTCCAAATTAGCAATATTTTTTGCTTTTGAGTCTTTTTATTTAAGGATCGCTCGAATTTTAATTTAGAATGCCCTCTTTGAAGTTTGTACCTTTTTTTATGTTACAATGAAACCGCTATTGCTTCACCTAAAAAAAAAAATAGAGAGTGAGAAGAATGACATCAAGTACCCTAGGAATTTGCCAGAAGTAAAAATAGCTAGATGACTCGATATTAATTTTTTTTTCTATACAAGCGATGTTGGGGGAGGGAAATGATACATGGTCATAAATGCTAAGTCAATGTTCTTAACCACTCAAGTTATATATCTCTAGACTCAAAATTTAATTGGCCAACCTAATTTTTAGCCGAGCTTGTGCCAAAACTCAAATCTCTCTACATTTAAATATTTGATATTAGATAATAATTAAAATTTACCTTGCTCCTAACTTACATAGAGAGGAAAAGTACTTATATAAACATGATATAATGTCATCGTGCCGTCCCATGCTAATAATACAATGATATGTGAAGAGAAATTTACAAATGTCATAATATTATTAGCACGGGATGCCACTGTGGTGATGCATTGTTCCATGTAAATTTCTCTCTACAGAGAGGGGAGAAACTTGTACGCAATTGGATGCCAATATAACAGTATTCCAAGCCTATTAGACGCACTATTTATTTGAACTTGTACACTTGATATCATGTGATTGGTTTAAAATATCATATGATTGACAAGGCAAATGTTACTTGTAAGGGTGCAAGTTGAAATGGTGTTTCCGATTCTAACAGTAAAATTTCTGAATTCGAACTCAAAAATTCTGAATCCGAATAAATGCAGAAAAATTGGAATGCATTTTGGAATTCCAAGAATTCTGAATTTCTAATAAAAAATTTTCCGTTCCAAACGTATTCCAATAAAAAAAGTTATGAAATATTCTAATTTTTTAGTGTTATTTACTCAAATTATGTATTTTGTAATCAACTTTTGTATTTTATTGTTAGTTTTGGATACCTTTTGTTCATTGTTTTTATATTAAACATACACTTATATATTAAAAAGGATAAGCATACTACTATACCACAAAATTAATTGAATTTATACATAAGCACATACAAAATATTAAGAGAGAACAATAAATTGCATGTACAAAAACGTTCAAGATTAATAAAAAATCTATAAAATATATAAATTTTTGAATTATGTTATAAAATTTATGAGATTACTCAAATTCCGAATATTTTGAAATTTTTGAAATTTAAAATTGTGATCCGATCCGATTCGAATCCAAAATTTTGTAATGTAAATTGAAAACATTGTTTTTGATCTGATCCATTTGAAAATCACCCTTAGTTATTTGCTTGATCGGAAATTCTTCTCTACACAATTTTTTTTCACGAGTGAGCAGTTGAGGCTCGTTGCCTCCTGGTCATTTGGAGACGCATGTCTAGCGTAAAGAGACAATTGTCGTTGGGCCTATGAGCATGATTTCTTTCTATTTTGTGGAAAGGACGGTCTAGGCCTAAAAAAAAAACAACTTTTAGGGCTTAAAACGCTACGTAGGTTTTAAAAAAGTTAAAAAAGCCTACATGGTTTTGTTGCAAGGGACTTCTCTAGTGCACGCTAAATACACATTTTATTTGACGTCTTGACCTAAGTCGTTATATTAATCACAACGGCTGGAGGTACAACACAACCATAGGCTACAGCCTGGTCAAAGGAACCCATTGATCTTTCTGTTGGCGACCCAGGATCTCAGGTCCAGTCTCTACGCCATTCCCCCCTTTCTGATGTCCTTTTCCTTCTCCCATCCCCCTCTCTGTAATTTCTGGGTTCTGGGTGTTTGAAAGATACAAAATAAATCGTATAAAATTGAAAATTTTAAATTTTGGGTTCTAAAAATTTTTGATATTAAATGAAAATTTTGTATTTTTGGTTCTAGGTTCAAGAGAATAAGCTTCTGGGTACACCTCTGCCATTGTTGATTTGGTTTTGGACCACTTTATGCTTTTGGTTCTAGGTTCTCAAAGGCTTCTTTACTCGTCGCTTTCATGGAGGTTCTCCTCTTTCTTCGCCGTCGCCGAGGCTATGCCTTCGAATATACTCTCATCTCCCTACTCCGCCTAATCGCAAAGTTAATCTCCCCACGCAAAATTGCATTTTCGACATTCTCCTAGTGTCCCATATAAGATTTCTAGGTTTAGTTATAATTGTGCTCGATAATCTGAGCGTTATGTTGTATTGCTATATTTATAGGACTTTACAAAAAGAGTTTGAATGAAGAACAAACTCTCCAAACAAAACAGATAACAGATAAAATATTTGAAAATATTAAAAGATATGTATAATCTAAAACAACTTCAACAGCCCAAAGGATTGGTCTATTGAGACTTAGTCTTCTTGAGAGATTCTTGGAGATTGTGGCGGCTTGGATGAGGCGGGAGAACTCAAATTGAAATGTGGTTTATCAAGTCCCCACAAGCTAAGCGGTCGACAACGAACGGGAAGCTTGGTGAGAAGGTAGTTGAAACGAGTGGTGGACAAACCTTTTGTCAAGAAGTCTGCAAGTTGATCTTGAGTGGCAACATAACTGACTATTAGTTCTTGACGTGTGACTTTCTCCCTAATATAATGATAATCCACTTCAACATGACGTGTGCATGCACGGAAAACAGGATTAGATGCCAAAGAAATAGTAGAAATATTATCACACCAAATCTGTGGTGAGGATAAGGGAAGATGAAGGTCTTTGAAGAGCTTGCAAAACCATGATACAATGGCAGCAGTAATGGCTAACTGGCGATATTCAGATTCAGTGCTTGAACGAGAAACTCCCTGATGCTTTTTGGAACTCCAAGCCACGAGATTAGAGCCAAGAAAGATGCAATAATCTTCTGTAGATTTACGATCATCAGGATCCCCAGCATAATCCGCATCGGCATAGGCAGTCAAAGTTAAGGAGCCAGGTTTATACACAATACCATGATCTGGTGTGGACTTCAAATAATGAAGAATATGTTTGACAGCAATCCAATGAGTGGAAGTAGGCTGATGCATGAATTGGCATACCTGATTAACTGCAAATGCGATATCAGGACGTGTAAACGTCAAGTATTGGAGTGCACCAACAACACTTCGAAATTCAGTGATATCCGAGAGAGGTTCACCATCATATAAACTCAAGCGTCTGCCACTAGCAGCTGGGGTTGACACAGGCTTACAATCCTCCATTTTAGTACGTTTCAAAAGATCCAAAATATACTTGGATTGAGATAAATATAAACCATGATTGGAGCGATGAACTTCCATACCTAGAAAATAGTGAAGTGGCCCAAGATCTTTCATGGAAAACATGCTGCTCAATTCTTTAATTAGGGAATTGATACAAGTGGTGTCATTGCCTGTGATTAAAATATCATCAACATAGATGAGCAAGTATATTTTGATCGAACCATGACAGTAAACAAATAACGATGAATCAGCAGTAGAAGCCACAAAACCCAAGTGTTCTAAGTGATTGGAGAAGCATTGAAACCAAGCCCTAGGTGCTTGTTTAAGATCGTAAAGAGAGCGACGAAGCTTGCAAACATGTTGAGGAAACTGAGGATCAACAAAACCAATGGGTTGTTTCATATAGACTTCATTAGACAAAGACCCATGTAAGAAAGCATTTTGCACATCCAATTGGCGTATAGGCCAAGAAAAACTGACTGCCAAGGCAGAATCATGCGAATAGTGGAGTGTGTAACAACGGGACTAAAAGTCTCTCCATAATCTAGCCCAGGTTGTTGATGAAAGCCGTTAGCAACTAAGCGAGCTTTGAAATGTTCAATAGAGCCATCGGAACGACATTTAATTCGAAACACCCACTTATTTGGAAGAACATTCATGGATGGCGCAGAGGGTACCAAATTCCATATGCCCGCACGTTGTAGGGCATTAAATTCATCTGCCATGGCAGCTCACCATTCTGGATGTTTCTGAGCGTGACTGTAACAAGTAGGCTCAGTAAGCACATTAGTAGTCGAAACATGAACATATTTAGGGTTTGGCATATGAATACCCTGTTGTGCCCTTGTGACCATTTGATGAACTGATGCAGTAGTTGGCAATATATTCGTATAGGGTCTGGAGCTCATTAAGGGAGAGGTGCCTAAAGGAGAGGGAGGTGAAGTTGGCTGAAACGGGGAATTGGGAAGAGTGGTTGTTGGTGAAGTGTCTAAGATGGGATTAGTAGAGGCAGGAGAGGGTATGGCTTGGGATGAAGATAAAGGGATTGGAGAAGATAAGGTGGTGAGTGGGAAAGAGGGTGATGGTGAGGCAATAGGAAGGGAAAAAGACCCAAGTTCCGTGGGAGGTGTATCATGCAGGGAGGAAGAAGTTGAAGTAATACTGGACTGCTCCTCAAAAGGAAAAGAATGCTCATCGAAAACAACATGTTTGGACAAAAAAACTCGACCCGTTTGAGGGTCAAGACATCGATAACCTAGCTGCTTAAATGAATATCCTAAGAAAACACATTTCTTGGAACGAAATTGCAATTTATTTGAATTATATGGACGTAAATAAGGAAAAGAAGCGCACCCAAATACCTTAAAAAATTCATAGGATGGATCCCGTTTGAATAATTTTGAATATGGAGAAGTTAAGTTTAAAATTTTAGTAGGCAAACGATTAATTAAATAGTTGGCTGTATGAAGAGCTTCAGCCCAATAAGAGTTAGGCATGGAAGCATGTGCTAAGAGCGTTAAACCAGTTTCAACCAAATGCCTATGTTTTCGTTCAGCCATACCATTTTGTTCAGGATGATGTGGGCAAGTATAACGATGATGAATACCATGTTTTTCCTAGAAACTTTTGAACATATTATTAATATATTCACCATCTCCATCAGTTTGAAAAGTTTTAATTTTGGAATTGAACATATTCTCCATTTGAGTTTTAAATTTAATAAAGGTGGGAAACACATCAGATTTTAATTTGAGAGGGTACAACCATGTATAACGAGAAAAATCATCAATGAAAATAACATAATAACGAAAACCAGAGATAGATAGAGTCGGTGAAGTCCACACATCAAAATGAATAAGTTGTAAAGGAAATTGAGAAACTGAATCAGATGAAGAAAATGATAACTTCTTACTTTTGCCAAAAGGACATGAATGACATACATAATCAGAAATATGCCGACTAATGGGCAATTTACTATTTGAAACAAGAAATTTTGAAATAAAAGATGACGGATGACCGAGTCGGGAATGCCAAACACGATCATCGACACGAACACCAACAAATGCAAACTTGTCATGAGCTTTATTTGAATAAAAACTTGAGTAGGGATATAATCCAGTATTACTCCGGCCTGATAAAAGGATCCTCCTCGAGCGGATATCCTGAACACGAAAGAAATTAGGGTAAAGGACGAAAAAAACAATCATTATCTTGAGAAAATTGGTTAATAGACAAAATATTTTGAGAAGCAGTAGGGCAATATAAGGTATTAAAGAGAACATAAGAGGTAGATGGAATACGAATATAAGACGTGCCAATTTTAGAGATTTTCAAACCTTGTGCAGCATTCACACCATTGACATGATCAGTCCTATTATACTCTTGAGGGTTGGTGATTTGAGCAGGATCATTGGTGATATAAGCATTGGCACTTGAGTCAAGAAGCCAACTGGTAGCAGGAGGGCGAGGAGTAGATTGGGCAGCCAAAGCAGTCAGTTTGGCAGAGGGAACACGACCTTCATAGGAGAGGTTGAGGTGATTAAAACAGTCAATCGCAGAATGACCATTGCGATGACAAATTTGACACTTGACAACTGATTTGTCAGAGGATGCAAAGCCAGAAGAATGGGATGGAGCTGCTCTAAGAATACCAGCGCCAGATCCACGAGACACACCACCATTGCGAGCTGAGTTGGATGAGAAACCACCACGAAAACCACCAGAGCGTCCCCCACGAACAAAATGAGGACTACCACTCACACGACGACCACGAGTAGCCGCCATAGTAGTTACACCAGTGTCACTAGGAAGTTGAAACGCTAGCTGACGAGTCTCCGCACTAAGAAGCAGTGCCTCCAGAGCAGAATAGGAGATGGGAGATTCACGGGCTTGGATTGAAGCAACCATGTTTTCATACAATGGACCAACATTGTTCATAATGACAGCAATCAAGTCAGCATCAGTTATGGGAGAACCAAAACGAGCAAGTTGATCAGAAAGGGCATTAACTTTATCTAAATAGTCAGCAATACAGAGGTCACCTTGACGGAGATTCATAAGGGTACCACGCAACTGGACAACGCGGTTGTGAGAAGAGGGAGCATAACGGTCTTGAAGAGCCTTCCAGGCTTCTGCAGCACTAATACATTTCACAATCACGAACATGACAGGTGGTGTCAAGGAAGCCGTGAGCCACGAGAGAACCGTCTGATCCTGTTGAATCCAAGGTTCAAAAAGTGGATTCACTTCATCAGTCAGTCGACCTTCATCATCTAAAATGAAGGTAGTTGGACAGAGAGCAGTACCATCAACAAATGAGTAAAGTCCTCGACTACGAAGCAAAGGAATGAACTGAGCCCTTCATAGAGGGTAGTTATGATGATCAAGTTTGATGGTCAAAAAGCTAGAAACATTGGGGAGAGAGGTTGCAGCGGAATTTGACATGGTGAGGGAAGAAAATGTCGTGAGACTGGGAGAGGGTGATACCATATAAGATTTCTAGGTTTAGTTATAATTGTGCTCGATAATCTGAGCGTTGTGTTGTATTGTTATATTTATAGAACTTTACAAAAAGAGTTTGAATGAAGAACAAACTCTCCAAACAAAACAGATAACAGATAAAGTATTTGAAAATATTAAAAGATATGTATAATCTAAAACAACTTCAACAGCCCAAAGGATTGGTCTGTTGAGACTTAGTCTTCTTGAGAGATTCCTGGAGATTGTGGCGGCTTGAATGAGGCGGGAGAACTCAAATTCAAATGTGGTTTATCATCCCACACATCCACGCCGAACCCTATGTTCAATTAAAAAGTAGAAAACCGATCAAGGCTGGAGGGAAAAGAAACAATCAACATATGTTAGTTTCAAGAGAAAGATAACTAGATGTTTGAATGATTGACAGGTACTTCCAGATGTGTATGCTAGATGTTGAGATATTGCTTATAATTATTTTACTTTCTGTGATCGGGTTTTCATTAATTAGCTACATATTTGGTGGAGAGATTTGTGTTGGACGTGATACTCTTGTCACACTCTACTTTTTCTCTTCCTTCTGAACCTCCGCTGTACGTCTTCTTGGTTCATCCTGTTTGAAGCCTTTTTGCAGGATGTAGGCAAGGAGCATACGCGTTGGCTTAACCGCTGATTTTCACCTTTATCGGATTGGTTTCAGTAGGCTTCACTCTAATTCTTTCGGAGGAATGTTTATGAGGCCTTTGTCGTCGGTGTGTTTGTCAGGCGTGCCACTATTGGCATTCTACCAATAGAATGATGTATATTAATTTTAGTATAAGTTAGTTTATAAATATAATAGGTACTTGCGCCACAAGTAATGTAACTTCCTTTTATCGGATTGGCGACTTAATTAGATTAGGTCTTAGTTGGGTTATTTTCTTTGCCTTGCTTATTAAGGACTTTTAATATCTCTCGATGTTTATACCAGAGATTGCTTAAGATGGAATCTTGATATAAACTGGTTATAGCAAAACGCACCATGCTTATGCATACATAGGAAAGTAAAGACGATAATTAAAAAACGGAATGTAAAGACAGGAATTGAAATACTTGAATGTAAATACATAAAGTAAATACTTGTATGTAAAAAACTGATATTGAAAGACTTTATGTAGATAGAAGTACAATAATAGTACATGTAATGGTCATTTCAGGTTGATAAAACACCCATCTGGTTGGATTTAGTTCCATCGGGATGGTTTTCAAAGTTGCTTCCTTACATAGGGAAATAATCAAAGACACTTTGGCCTAAGATCTCTAATCGATACTATCAAATAAGGTTGATTTGATGGCAGAGCTTAATTCACTACTCCCCAGAGGAGTTAGGATATACGATCCTAGGATTCTGGTCTTTCTATTCTCAAAGTCACAAGCTACACGAGTAGTGTGATGAGAAAGCAGCAGATAGAGATAAAATCTTTATCTGGGAAAGGCTTTGAGGGGTTTCCTCAGAGGTTTCTTTCTGAACTTAAGAGTTCTGTTTTTGGTTGTTTGAGTGTCTTCATCTTTGGATCTTCCCGTCGTTTATATAGGCCAGCAGGAGCCTATGTCATAGTTGTCAACTCTCTCTGCAACCGTCTTTGGAGACTTCAATGAGGTAAGGCTTAATCGGTAAGGCATAAATAATATCCCTGATCAGCCTACCTTCACTGAGAAAAGTTCTTTATTCATAGTCTGATTCCCTCCAAAATATCGAGTGCTTTGCATTTATTGCAGTCAGTGGAGGATAATACAGACTATCTTCCTTTTGTTCAATAGTCTGGGTTGGGTCTTCCCTTTTTAGGCCCAACCCATTACCAAAACCAAGTTCTGGCCCACTGGATATTTTTCAGTGTAAACACATCCTCTCCACACGGAGCTCGGCAAGCTCCTCTGCAAGAGAATCTTCTCCTAATCTTCCTAGCAGGTTGGTTAACCCATGTCTTGACATAGTTCTGCCAATGTTTCCTAAAGTGAAAGCTTGGGAGTTGGGATTACGTTGTTGTGCTTATTCACCATGGCTTACCTGAATAATCGACGATGAATTATCGCTCCCGCAACTGTTGTTAAGATAATATGTTGAAACTTATGCACGTGGCGTCCTACAATTGGCTCGCAAGGAGTGCAGTTTTGTGTCTATTAAATATATATATATATATATATATATATATATAAAAGAGCATTTCCAGCGGTTTCAATTTGCCCAGGCAAATTGACCCTTTTCGCAATACCCTATCTCTAGCGAAAGATGGTGGAGCTCATGCAGCCTAGGATTCATCGCAGGCAAATCTGGCGCAGGCGACTTCCAGGTAAATGGTGATGTCAGCTATGTGGCTGCATTTTTTGGACCCAGCTCGTACACGTGGTCTCCTATGGGCCATTGAATTTCAAATTCAATTAGATTCAACAATCAAAATTTGTTAAAAAATAGAAAATTTAAAAAAATATTATAAAAATTGGAAGAAAAACAAAATTTAGTTTCAGGTTTTATTTGACTTTTGTGTGAATAGTGTTGCCTAAGACTATTTAAACAACTTTTAGAATTGTATTTTTTAAAATTATAATTAAAAAAAATTAGAATAGTAATTGCCTAAGCAACTCTTAAACGAGTGGAGTTGCATTATAACAATTACTATTCATGCAATAAATAGTGATTACTTAGGCCCTTTTACTCCTTGCCTAGAGAGAACAGGTGGAGTTGCTCTAGGTGGGTTCACGCTGCCTAAAGGTTTGAGCTGGAGCTAATTTGGCCTCACAACAAGCCTGAGCTTCAATTTGATTGGGCTAAATTGGTTAGGCTAGAACTTGTTTTGTTGATTTTGAGGCTAGAATATGTCAAGGGCTAAATTCATTAGGCTAGAATTTGTTTTGTTGATTTTGAGGCTAGAATATCTATTAGTCCTAGCCTAAATTCGTTACACAGAAGGAGAAGTATCCTAGTTGCTCTACTCCGAGTCCCTCGTATGAACACTTTAGCACGCATCTCCTTTGACGAAAAGTGCTATAAATCTAAAACTTCAAAATCTCAACTACCAGTCTACCAGAGACTAGAAGGCAAACAACATTGTCCGTCCTAAACAAAAACTTTATCAATGTTTGTCTTAAACATCTGTGCCGATCGCAACCACTTTAACGGTGAATAACTAGTTCGTACAAAATTGTAGACCCGCGCACAATATAAATTATTAACTTTTTTTTTGTGAGAAAATAAATTTTTTTAATAGCACTATAAATTCATAAGGGTAAACTGCCGGTTGACCCCCTGAACTATCACTCCAGTTGAAATTGACCCCCTGAACTATTTTTTTGGTAAATCGACCCCCTGAACTATTTGAAATCAGCCAATTAACCCCTCACCTTCAAATTCAACGAAATTTCATCCACTTTGCTGTCAAATACTAACACGTATCGTATTTTAATTGGTAGATCTAGCTGACATTCTAACGAATTAACAGCAAATTGGATGGAATCTAGCGGTAGGGGGTAAATCTACTAATTTAGGAAAGTTTAAGGGGTTAATTTACCAAAAAACTAGTTCAGGAGGTCAATTTCAACTAGAGTGATAGTTCAGAGGGTCAAACGGCAGTTTACCCAATTCATAATGACCATAAGACCACTTCTTTATGCGACTATTATTAAAGAAGGACTTATATAAAACGAATTTACTTTCACATTGCACGCTTTCTGTTTTAATAATTTATTATCATGTATGTGTTTTTTTTCTTGTAACAATATATTATTAGACCACAACATAACAAATATGTAAAATGCTCTCATGTTATGGGGGTGGGGCCTAAAGTCACATGTTTCTCTCTTATGGAAGGATCGTTGGCAAATGACCCCACGAATAATCAATGGAAATAGTTTATTCACGTCTCTTTTCTCCCACTGTGCAGCCAACTAATCCTACTGAATACTATAGCACAGACAATTTGAAACCCAAAAAAAATGAATTTTACTGGAGGTTTGTTCTATTTCTTGTCGCTCTCGATTATCCTATTTTCTACTGCTTTCGTTGTAGCTCAGAGTTTCAAACAAGATGAAGAAGAAATTCAAAGATCTCAGTTTCCAGATGGCTTCTTGTTTGGATCAAGCACTTCATCTTATCAGGCACCCCTCTTCTTCTTCTTCTTCTTCTTCTAGTTTTTTTTTTTTGCTTTGCTCTGCAACTATCTGATTGTTAAATTTGCTACTCTTAATTTCAATGTGATTAGGTTGAAGGTGCTTATCTTGAAGATGGCAAGAGCCTAAGCAACTGGGATGTTTATACCCACATTCCTGGTAATTAAACTAGAAAATTAGAGGGTGATTAATTTGCTACTTTTAATATTGATTTCATGGATATTCACCAAATTAATGTCTTTAATTATATGTATAAAGCACTTCAGGGAAAATAGAGGATAATGGGACTGGAGATGTTGCAGATGACCATTACCATCGCTACTTGGTATTCACTATTTCATATATAATCAAAGACAAACACATAACTGTAGGCAAATATATGACTTTTTCGAAAATTATGTATGTATGTGTGTGTGTATGTACAGGAGGACATTGAGTTGATACATTCCCTGGGGATGAATGCATACCGGTTCTCCATTTCATGGGCTAGAATTCTACCTGGTATGCTGTTTTTATATTGTTTTAATTTGGATTATTCTGGTTAATCTTGTGCTTCACTCTTTATTTGGTTGTATTAATCTCGATTGCTTACAAATTATACGATCTTGAGCCAATTATAGATGGCAAGCTCGGCAAAGTCAACCCAAGAGGGATCATATTTTATAACAAACTTATAGACCATCTTGTGCGCAAAGGTACCTAAAATTATCTTAAATATAAAATTCCAAAAATTAAAAATCGACACTAATGATTTGGAATTTGGATCCATAATGCAGGAATAGAGCCATTTGTGACACTTAACCACTATGACATGCCCTATATACTAGATGCGGGAGATATGGGTTGGCTTAGTCCACTCTTACGGTACGAAAATAAAACTATGTACCACGCTTACTGACCATCTTACTTTAGTTGCATTTATACATTTGATTAAGTACTCATTTGTGTCACTATGTGACAATTAAGCTTACATGGCGAGTTTTAAAAGTTTATTCATTTCATTGTTGTAGGGAAGAATTTGAACATTTTGCCTCCATATGCTTCAAGAACTTTGGGGACAGGGTGAAGCACTGGATTACCTTTAATGAAGCTAATATGATGGTTGATTTTACTTACATAAGAGGAGTATACCCACCGGCTCGTTGCTCACCCCCTTTTGGGAATTGTTCAAGGGGCAATTCTGATGTAGAGCCTCTCATTGCAATGCACAACATTTTAATAGCTCATGCCATGGCGGTTGACACATATCGTAGGCTTTTTCGGGTATGTAAGTATTGCATATAATGGCTTGTTCATACTCTTGGCCTTAATTAACTAGCCAAAGTTGACAAAATATTTCTACTTCATATTGAAACAGCCAAAACAACATGGGTTTGTCGGAATTGTTACACATTGTCACTGGTATGAACCACTTCGAGACGATGAAAAGGATCGGCATGCAGTTGATAGAGTCTTAGCTTTCAATGCGGCCTGGTAATTAAGTGATTCTTTTGTTTACCAATATGCTAAAGGTACCATATAGTCAGTATCCGAGTCTAATTTCTGTCCAAGACTTTCTCCACATTAACATCTACTGAATAGTAATGTACATTCTATTAGATAATAGTATATGATGATCTTTATATATTATTTTCTTGCATATTAACCATAGTATAATAGTAATGTACAAATAATTAAGCAAAAAAAAAAAAAGAAGAATGAATATACTAGAATGGATGACTATTTTTTTTTCCCCAAAAAAGGATGCTGGATCCTTTAGTGTATGGAGAATACCCCGCTGAAATGCGCCATTGCCCTGGCTTGGAAATGCCAAGGTTTTCCCTCAAAGAAAAAGAGCTGTTAAGAGGCAGCATAGATTTCATTGGACTCAACCACTATACAACACTATATGCCAAGGACTGTTTCCATTCCCCTTGCCCCTCAGGCGGTGACCATGCCATTAGAGGCTATGTCAACACTACTGGGTATCGAGATGGCGTTGCAATTGGAGAACTGGTACATAAAACATTTAGTATTGATCAGTAGTAGTCTAACATGTTATGCTATTAGACTATCGATTTTCGTATGATCCTCGATCCAAATTGGTACGTTAACAAGCTCAACTTGTGTTGTCTTTCCTAGACTGGAGTCGATAGGTTTTTTGTTGTTCCAAGAGGCATGGAGAAGATTATTGACTATCTGAAGCAAAGATACAATAACCTGCCAATGTTTGTTACTGAAAATGGTAAGTGAATGGGCACACCTTGTTAGTTTTAATTGATGGAAATCAGGTCGCATGGAATAAAAATTTTTTTTTTTCAAATGTTGCAGGATACTCTTCACCGACACCACAGAATGAACTACAAGACTGGAATCGGATCAAGTTTCACAAAGGCTACCTTGCTTTTTTAGCCAAAGCAATAAGGTGAGCCGATGAGTTTCCCTCTTTCTATAGTCCTCTGAACAATGATATTAACGTTGAGTCATAGCACAAATTATAGCTAGATCAAACGAGTTCGTCACTATATATTAGATTCGTTGTGAAAAAATATTTAATAGTTAAACAAAAAAAATCCAAGATACTATACATATAGAATAAAACTCACATAATTTCAATTTCCTTTTGTTCTTTTAAAATTTCTAACAAAATATATTTGTACAATTTTCTGATTTTTTTTGTTTGTTTTTGTTTTACAGGAATGGTGCTGATGTACGTGGCTATTTCGTTTGGACCATGATGGATAATTTTGAATGGCTTAGTGGATACGACACAAAATTTGGTTTAGTTTATGTTGATCGTAATAAAACGCTGGAGCGAACACCAAAGCTTTCTGCAAGGTGGTTTAGTAGTTTCATCGGAAACAATAGTCACAACAAGCAAGAAATTAGTGCAGCTTATTCAGGTCACTCTAACAAAAATATACTATTTAGCCAATTGCAACCTAAAGTTGCTGAAATGTAGTCAATACCAATACGCGCATGCACACATTTACTTCATTTTGTTGTTTACGCTTGCATGCTTCTCTCTTTTATTTGGAGGCATGCATATTGATCTTTTCTTTACATAAATGTTATAATTAATTAAAAACAGTCCAATGATTCTGCTTTTGTTAAGAGTTTCCTTTTTTCCTAGAAGAAGTGTCACTATGTTTGCAATCCAACATACCAATTTATGCTAACAAATCCAAGAAACCTTGGTTGAGATAAAAATATGCCACGTTTTTAAGTATAATAAAATACTTCAAGTCACCCAATTTTTTCATTTCAATCCATACAACGACTTTTTCAATTTACACACCATGCCTTCCTTTGATGTAACTAATAATATACCTGGGGATTCATGTAACTAATATATGGTGAAATATGATGAATTTGTCGTTAAATTTTTTCTTTGGTCAAAAGTTTTAGGTGGACGGCCCCCTCCCACTTTTCTATCAATTATCCTCGTCTACTCACCCACCACTACTTTTCTTCTATAAAACAAAGTCTAATGCACAACACCCGGATATATACACAGATAAAAGAGAGAGAAAGAAAAACAGAGAAAGAGAAACAAAGGAGAGGGCAGACAAGAGAGAAAGAGGAGAGAAAAGAGAGATAAAGGGAAATCTTGTACTCCAATCATTTTGGATATATAATGGAAATACTGCTACTCCGAGGATATAGGCAATTACTGAACCTCGTTATATCGCGTCTCATTTACTTTCTACTGCATGTTAATATGCCCGTATTTTCCTACAGAATTAGGTTAGATTTAAAATTCAAGAGTTGTGTTGAATAGCTCGAGGTGAAGAACTCGATTAATTTATTGGCCAACTAAAGCTCACGAGTAAAGAGGGAGACGGTAATGCTTGAAGAAACAAGGAGGGTATGTTGACGACGTCGAAGGCCAAGCAGTGGTCCATTCGTCTCTACCCACCGCAAAAACCCTGTAGTGGTAGTGCGGTGGCAACGACACCGACTTTGAATGCTTCCTTTACTTTGGCAGGCAATTTGGGAGCACAAGATCTTGTGCTAATGGTAAAATGTTAATGAAAGAATGGTGTATTTAGAATGATACGGTATTTTTTTTTCTGTTACAAACAATATTTTTTACTCTAAGCTATATTAAGAATAAGGCGAGGGTTTGAACTTAAAACGCAATAAGTTGAACATGAATACTCTAACTATCAGGACACCATTTGCGAGTGTGGTAATTATATAAAAATACTCACAATAAACGTGCCATATTTTTTCTCTTTATATTAGAGAAATTTGAACCCTAGACTTATTTTAATTCTTATCCATTATCTCATTCTCCCTCCCCACTGAAAAACATCTCCAAAAATTAGATAAATACCTAGAGTCAAACTTTAATGATACGTACTATTCAATAATATATACTTTTGAATGAAATGGTACTTATCATCCAAAATTTTTCTAAATACCTAAGCAAATTAAATTTACTGTGTCACATAAGCAAAACTTGGCTCGAGCTAGGGATTTGCTTCCTCCTCTCTAGATTTTTGTCTTTTGGTCACGCCGACAGATCTACGTTGATACTTTACAGCCCACATGTTTATCACGCCGACAAATAATTGGCAAAGGTCCCCTCCAATACGTAATGAAAATAAATTATTCACTTCTAACCACTCAATTATTGTCCCAAAATTAGAATGTGGTCAATTAACTTTGTCCCCCACCTTTCATATATTAAGTATCTCTTCTACTCGTTCTCTGTTCTCCTCATTGCCTCTACTCTTTTAGCTCAAAGTTCCAAAGAAAATGAAGAAATCCAAAGGTCTGAATTCCCAAATATCTTGCACATCAAGGTTGTGCGCATGGATTGTGCATGACCTGAACTCGATACACAGATCGACTCAGACGATGTAATTGACGATATTACAACTGAATATCAACGCCATATAAACGACGTTCCTATTCAGTAGATATTTATTGATATTGGTAGATACTATTGATATGATGTTGATATTTTGAAAATAATATGTCAATTTGTCGTTTATATTTAATTGCAATATTGTCGTTTGAGTTATTTCGTGTATTAAATTTGTGTCATGTACAGCTTAAATTCTGTATGTATCTGCATAAAAATACCAATTGTACTTGTAGGCTTTTGGAGTTGAGATTGATCCATGGACCAAAGGTTTTTTTTTTTTGTCAGTTGTGGTGTCCGTGTCAGTAGGCTTAGTTGGGTCAAACTTGACAATTACAGGTATCCTAAGCCGTGAAGGGACGGATTAGTGTTGAACCACTTCTATCACAAAGCTTGGAGTCACCTTTCCATTATGAATTAGACGATTACGATATTATTCCGCGTTGTTAACTTCGGAGTCTTGGGAAACAATTATAAAATATATTACAAATTGAATACCAAACAAGCCCTCATACGCTAAGTTCGACAATTTGATTTGTAGGTAGGTGATCTAATTTGTTCTTGTACTTAGACAATGTTGTATCCATGTTTTCATACCAAAAGATTGAAAGCTATGTACTCCATGAGCATCATTACCTCTCGGCTTTCGTGTTGTGCTTCATTGCATAGTTCGATATTAGGGTTTAGGACTACTTTACCAGATTATTATTTATTTACACTAGTAGTTCGAGGATGAATGGTCCTGGTTGCAACTAAGATATCCTTTCTGCTAGTTACAACTTACGATATTCTTGATAGTTATATATCAGCATATGCAGACTCCACTCTATATTCCTTTTCGGACTGAAGACTCGACACTTTCTTGTATACTTCGGAGTATTTCGTACTCTGGGTATTTTAACCGTTAGATTTTTGTTTTAAAATCTAAAAATCAAGATCCAACGGTTAAAAAATTTGAAGTATAGGATACTCCGGAGCACCCAAAATTTTTGCAGAAGACCCTCTATATATAGTTGAACTCAAACAGTACCACATCGCATGTTATTCTGCTGTTAAAGAAAATAAATAAAAGAAAAAAAAAAGTTATAGCATTAAGCATTGCCTAATTTAACTCGGTTAAGATATAACGACCCGTCCCTAATTTTATTGTATTTTATTTTCTAGACGTGTAAAGTTACCAAAATGCCCTTGAACGAGTTAAGTGGAAGTCCTACGTGGACGTTTGAACTCTTTATGAATTTTGAACTCTTACTTGTTGTATTCTTGTAGTACTCTTTCCTACGAGGGCGTGAGCGCAAACGGGACAAAAATCCGATGTGTAATGGAAACGTTACATACGTTTGAATATTATTTCCTGTTATGGAAATATGGTGGTGTGGGTACCCAGTTGCCCAGCTACTTTGGGAAAAATCTTCCTTCCTTTCTTTTCCCCTCACTCTTTTCTTCTGCTCTCTTTTTTCTCCTCGTAAGAAAAGTGCACAGTGCACAGTGGCCACATGAAATCCGTCGAACCGAGCCAAACCATCACCACCATCTTGTTCGTTGCAACTCACTGAGTTCAACGGTGCAAGCCGTTTGCCCAAATTCTTTACCGTTTGGCGGGAATTACACATGGAAGAACCAGACTTTTTCGGCGAGTTTCTCGAAAATACCGACCTAGGTGAGGTTCCTAACCACCACCTTTAGTTTCTTTGTGTTCAGTAGATAAATTTTCATACTAAGATCGTGTTATTTGGTTGTGTTTTGAGATAGATTGGATTTCGTTCGTAAACTGAGGTTTTTCGGCCAATTTTCGGCCATTTCTGACCAATTTTTGGACTCCAAATAGGTAAACTTGTGTTCTCCTTCTCTCTAGCTTCATTTTGACATGTGAAACGTGTAAAATGGTTGAGAAATGAAGAAGTTAGGAATTTTCGAACTTTTTCCAGTTTTTCGACAAGTTGGCCAGCGGCCGGAAAAAATTGCAGCAGTGACTGGTCGGACTGGCAGGTGACGTCATCGCTGACGTCAGCAACTGGTCCAGACCGGAGAATATTCCAGGAATATTCCTTTAGATCTAACAGAAATGCTGGAATATTCTGTTAGATCTAACGGCATCAGTTGACGCCGTTAGTTTAACCGGCTCAGTTTGACAGCGCTTGAGCCGCGCGGGCGGCGCACATGAGCCGCGCGGGCGGCGCACATGAGCTGAGGCAAGCCCACACATGTGAGCGTATGGGAGTAGTTTTTGGACTTCCGTTGACGCGAGGCGACTCTTGGTGACGCATACTACCTCGGGGCAGTACGTATGGTATTTTTCGGAGTGTTTTGGACCTCCGTGTTGAGCAAACCAAGGATTAAAGTCGTTTATTAATTTAATTAGTAACCTTTATGAGTTTAATCATTACTATAGTGATATCTCATATAAGTGAGACTTACCACGAGGAGTACAGGGGTCAGGCAAGGCAAGGCAGCTACGATCCAACTACATATCAGTGAGTGAGCTTTGTTTTGAGAAACTAATATTATTTATATTATTTCTCACGATGATTTTTTATAATTGACTTATTTTCTATCATGCTATGCTTTTACTTATGATTTAAGTATAAAGAAATTATAATATGTTGAGACTTGTGAAACTGCAATGGCATGATCATGTGTTTATTATCTGCTCATCATACATACATTCACCGGTGTCTAGTACTCGTTTGGGCTAGGACCAGCCTTCACGTGTATGTTCACATTCGCACCGTTATGCTCACTTTGGATCCATTGTAGGTGCTAGCCTGTATTAGGCAGCTAGGACTCGTATGTGATGCACTTGGCGCCAGCTTCACGTGATCATAGTACCGAGCATATATTTATTACACCCAGCCTGTTCCATGTTGCTACTTTCTACATGGGCTTGTGTGTCTGCATTCGTTGATGAGAATATTATATAAATTGATGAGCATATTATATATGTTGTTGAGAATATTTTATATTGTTGAGATATTAATATTTACTTATACCTTTGGCATGGATGCCTTTATACATATATGTCGATGAGCATATCGTATTGTATATTCCTATGTTGTTGAGCATGTTATGTGTTGAGAAGTTTTGGTATTTACTTATACCTTTGGCCTTGCTGCCTTCATACTGTTTTGATGACGAATATTATATTATGTTGAGGTAAAGGTGTTTAACCGTATCTTTGACATTTTTCATACTATACGTAGTATGATTTTGGGAAACTATACCTGAATTTTAAAAGAGGGGTTATTATGTTTTGAAAAACAAAGGTTTTAGAAATGTTTATTTTTGTCCACTCACACTTTCTGTTTTGCGCCCTTCCAAGACGTAGTAGCTGGATTAGTGGTGAGCGCGACCATTCTGGTGTTTACGACTTTCGCAACAGATAACTGTAGGACTTCTTCCTCCAACTAGTATGTTTTATCCATTCTATTTAGGATGAGAATAATTTGTACTTTCCTTACTGTATTTTATCTATGCTCTGAACATCTCATGCTATGTATGAAGGGTTCTACTCGTACTTTTGCGTACTCTGCCGATGCCTTTCGGACAGCTATTTGTCCTCCTCAGAAAAATAATTTGGAGCTCGCTTCTAATTTGCGAGTAAAACCATTTCTTGGTCCAGAGACTCTTGAAGAAGCCGAGGCTTGACTTGAACATGTGGAGAAAACTTTTCATGCTATGCAAAGGCAGGGAAACTTTCCAGTTGAGTAGTGGGTCCCTACAGCAGTGTGGTTTCTGCAGAGTCAAGCACATTCTTGGTGGACGTATGAGGTAAATCAGATCTCTCCTAATCTACATGAGGATTAGAACACTTTTAAACAACGGTTTGAGCACAAATATTTGCCTCATGAGTATTGGGCAAGAAAAAGAGATGAGTTCATGAGCTTGAAACAGAAGAAAATGTTAGTTCCTGAGTACCATCGAAAATTTACGGACTTGTCCCGTTATTGTCCTACTATTGCAGCCAGTCCGATTGAGATGCTCCATCAGTTTAAAAAGAGAACTCGTTAGAGACTTCGTTCCTTGGTAGTTTTTGAGGTATGTGCTACCTACCAGCAGTTCTATGAGGCCCTATTACGTGTCGAGGATTCTGAGAACACTCTAGATGATGATGTTGATGGTGATGATGAGGGTGTTAGTAATAGACAGAAGAACAACAGGGGACAATCATCTTTTGGTCAGAGGAAGAGTCGGTCGTTTAAGAGGAGAGGTTACAATTCTGGATCTTCTAATGGGGGTTCTAACTCTGGTACTCTTCGATCTGGTGGTAGACCGACCAGCAGTTCTCGTTTCCACACTCAGAGCAGTTCCAGTAATTCTAGTGCTCAATTTTGCCACAGATGCAACACTCGTCACTTCGGCGAGTGTAAATAGAGAAACAAGGGTTGCTACACTTGTGGACAGCTGGGACACAGAGCTAGTCAGTGTCCTCAGGGTCAGCAACGCCAGCTCATTGGTACCGTCTCTTAGCAGCAGAACTTACTTATGGGACCAGGTCACTATCAACAGCCTGGGTGCGGAGGTACTATTCACTATCAGGGCGATGCCACTCTGTATCCTGATGGTGCTTATCAACGTCCGTTTGGTGTTACACCGTACCAGGGTGGTGTTCCACAGTTTCAGGGAGGTTATTTGTAATATCAGGGTAGCGGTACTCGGTGGTATGGTGGCGGACATTATCAGACTGCAAATAGTGCGTCAGGCAGTTGAGGTACAAGTAGGCAGGTTGGTCGAGGCAACCAGGGACATACAAATCCAAGCCGAGGAAATCAGAATCAGGGTAACATGGGAGGCCAGCAGGCTCACGGTCGTGTCAACAACATCACTTAGCAGGATGTACAGAATAATCCCAACTTGATCATGGGTACGTTAAACATTCTTGGTCACTTTGCTAAAGTCTTGATTGATCTGGGTGCCACCCACTCTGTCATATCACCTTTGTTTGCTCAAATGACTCAACCATACTCTACTATTATCGGGTATGATATGGGAATTGCAATGCCAAGAGGCAAAATTTGTGTAGTTTAGTGGGAGTACAAGGATTGTCCTGTCCTCGTGGACAATGAAGTGACGCTAGTCAATCTGATTCCTTTGGATATTGCGGATTTCGATGTAATTTTGGGAATGGATTGGCTACATCAGAACTTTGGTTTGGTAAACTGTTGACAAAAGGTGGTTACTTTTCAGCGACCTGGCAGGCCCACTGTGACTTTCACCGGCGAACACAGTGACCTGAAACACGGATTAATTTCCTCTATGAAGGCAAAGAGGATGTTGAGAAAAGGTTGTCAGGGTTACTTAGCTTATGTAGTGGTGAAAGAGTATGTTCCTGCCCGAGTTAAAGATGTGCCAGTAGTGAGATAGTTCCAGATGTTTTTCCTGAGGATTTACCTGGCTTACCACCGGATAGAGAAATGGAACTCACCATCAATCTATTTCCAGGTACTGATCCTATATCTCTTACACCTTGCCGCATGGCTCCAGCGGAGTTGCGAGAATTAAAAATTATGTTACAAGAACTTGTAGACAATGGGTTTATTCAGCCTAGTACTTCACCTTCAGGAGCTCCGATTTTGTTTGTAAAGAAGAAGGATGGAACTTTGAGGCTATGCATTGACTACAGACAGTTGAATCGGGTGACGATTGAAAACCGTTATCCTTTGCCTTGTATTGATGATCTCTTTGATCAGCTTCGTGGTGCTAGAGTTTTCTCTAAAATTGATCTGAGGTCTGGTTATTATCAGTTGAAGATCAGGAGTGTTGATGTTCCAAAGACGGCGTTCAGGACTCGTTATGGTCATTATGAGTTTCTTGTGATGCCATTCGGGTTGACGAATGCCCCAGCTGCTTTCGAGAACATGATGAGGTGGGTATTCCGTCCTTATTTTGATAAATTTGTGATAGTCTTCATTGACGATATTTTGGTGTATTTTAAGTCCGAGGCTGAGCATGCTAAACACATACGCTTAGTCTTGAGGAAGTTAAGGGAGAATCAACTTTATGCCAAATTCAACAAATGTCAGTTTTGGTTAAATCAGTGTCTTTCTTGGGGCACGTAATTTCAGCTGAAGGTATTCTAGTTGATCTTCAGAAAATTTCTGCAGTTGAAAATTGGGAGCGTCCACAAACTGTTACGGAGATACGGAGTTTTCTTGGTCTTGCCGGCTATTATAGGTGCTTTGTGAAAGACTTCTCAACTATAGCTTTACCTTTGACAAGTTTGACTAGGAAAGAAGTAAGGTTTGAGTGGGATGATGATTGTGAACAGAGTTTCTAGCAGGTGAAGTATTGTCTCACTCATGCACCTATCTTAACACTTCCCGACGATAGTGGTAATTTTGAGGTTTACAGTGATGCTTTACTGAATGGTTTGGATTGTGTGTTGATGCAACATGGACGGGTAATTGCGTATGCTTCTCGACAGTTGAAGCCACATAAGATGAATTATCCCACACATGATCTAGAGCTACCAGCTATTGTGTTTGCTTTGAAAATTTGGCAGCACTATCTCTATGGAGAGACATGCCGAATCTTTACCGATCACAAGAGTCTCAAGTATCTTCCTACCCAGAAGGATCTTAATCTAAGACAGCGGAGATGGATGGAGTTGATTAGTGACTACGACTGCACCATCGAATACCATCCGGTTGTGCTAATGTAGTTGCAGATGCCCTTAGCAGGAAATCTCATGGTCGACTTAATGCTCTCTATGCCTGTCATATTCCGCTTTTGTCTGATCTCAAGAGTACAGGAGCAGTCTTGGGTTATGATCACACAGGAGCTGTGTTAGCTAGTTTTTAGGTCAGACCAGTTCTTGTGGATCATATTTGTGATGCTCAGACGAACGATCCAGAGTGTTTGAAACTAGTACATGCGGAGTTGAACGGAAAAAAAGGGTGACCTAAGAGTATGAAAGACGGATGGATTGTTGATGCAGGGTGATCTCATTTTTGTGCCTAATGTGGAGGAGTTGAAAAAGGAGATTCTTGATGAGGCACACATTTCCGCTTATGCTATGCGTCCTGGCAATACTAAGATGTACCACACTATTTGACCTTTCTACTATTGGTCAGGTATGAAAAGAGAAATTGCCGAGTATGTGAGCCGATGTCTGATTTGTCAACAGCTCAAAGCAGAGAGAAAGAAACCATTTGGATTGTTACAATCACTTCCTATACCCGAGTGGAAATGGAAAAATATCACCATGGATTTTGTGTATAAATTACCGTATACACAGGGTGGCTGTGATGGTGTTTAGGTGATTGTCGATCGACTCACCACGTCAGCACACTTTTTACCAGTCCGCGAGAATTACCCTATGGATCGTTTGGCTCGACTTTTCATCACTGGTATTGTCAAGTATCATGGTGTTCCAGTTAGTATTATTTCTGATCATGATCCCAGATTTACTTCTAAATTCTGGAAAGCATTTCAAATAGCCTTAGGTTCACAGCTACTCTACAACATTACATATCATCCTCAGACGGACGAACAGTCTGAAAGAACTATTCAGACCCTCAAGGATATGTTGAAGTCCTCAATCCTTCAATTCGGAGACAAGTGGCATGATCACCTACCTTTAACGGAGTTTGCTTACAACAACAGTTATCACTCGAGTATTGGTATGTCATCATTTGAGGCGTTGTATAGCAAACCGTGTCAAACCCCGTTGTGTTGGTCAGAAGTCGACGAGAGAGCTTTAGTAGGTTTAGAGTTGGTGGACGAGACAACTCAAAACATTCAGTTAATCAAAAAGGGCTTGAAAACTGCACATAACCGACATAAGAAAATTGTAGATAGACATTCTACTGACAGAGTTTATGCAGTTGGTGATTGGGTATTCCTGAAGCTGTTACCGTGGAAAGGTGTAGTATGTTTTGGGAAGAGAGGAAAACTAAGTCCTCGCTACATTGGTCCGTATAAGATCATTGAACGAGTTGGTGAGGTTGCTTACCGACTTGATTTAACTCCAGAGCTTTCGAGGGTACACAATGTCTTCCACGTCTTTATGCTTCAGAGATACGTTTCTAATCCTACTCATGCGATTCGACCTCAGCCTTTGGAGATCCATATGGATTTGACTTATGATGAGGTACTTATTACAATTCTCGATTGGAAGGAGAAAGTTCTATGGAACAAAATTGTCAGATTAGTAAAAGTCTTGTGGAGAAATCACGCAGTTGAGGAAGCCATTTCGGAGACGGAGGATCGTATGAGAGATCTTTATCCGTATTTGTTCTTTGACTCTACTTCTATGTAATGTAGAAATTTCGGAGATGAAATTTTCTTAAGGGGGTAGGTTGTAATGACCCGTCCCTAATTTTATTGTATTTTATTTTCTAGAAGTGTACAATTACCAAAATGCCCTTGAACGGGTTAACTGGAAGTCCTACGTGGACATTTGAACTCTTTATGAATTTTGAACTCTTACTTGTTGTATTCTTGTAGTACTCTTTCCTTCGAGCGAGTAAGCGCAAACGGGACAAAAATCTGATGTGTAAGGGAAACATTACGTACGTTTGAATATTATTTCCTGTTATAGAAATATGGTGGTGCGGGTGCCCAGTTGTCCAGCTAGTTTGGGAAAAATTTTCCTTCCTTTATTTTTTCCCAGACTTCTCTTTCTTTTCCCCTCACTCTTTTCTTCTGCTCTTTTTTTTCTCCTCGTAAGAAAAGTGCACAGTGCACAGTGGCCACACAAAATCCGTCGAACCGAGCCAAACCATCACCACCATCTTGTTCATTGTAACTCATTGAGTTCAACGGTGCAAGTCATTTGCCCAAATTCTTTACCGTTTGGCGAGAATCGTACATGGAAGAACCAGACTTTTTCGACGAGTTTCTCAAACGTACAGACCTAGGTGAGGTTCCTAACCACCACCTTTAGTTTCCTTGTGTTGAGTAGATAGGTTTTCATACTAAGATCGTGTTATTTGGTTGTGTTTTGAGATAGATTGGACTTCGTTTGTAAACCGAGGTTTTCCGGCCAATTTCTGGCCATTTCTGACCAATTCTTGGACTCCAAATAGGTAAAATCGTGTTCTCCTTCTCTCTAGCTTCATTTTGACATGTGAAACATGTAAAATGGTTGAGAAATGAAGAAGTTAGGAATTTTAGAAATTTTCCCAGTTTTTCGGCGAGTTGGCCGGGGGTGCTAGCGGTCAGAAAAAATTACAGCGGTGACCAGTCGGACAGTCCGGTGACGTCATCAGCGACGTCAGTAGTGCAGTAATCGCTGCCGTCAGCAACCGGTCCAAACCGAAGAATATTCCTTTGAACGCCGTTAGGAATATTCCGTTAGATCTAATGGAGATGCTGAAATATTCTGTTAGATCTAACGGCGTCAACTAACGCCGTTAGCTTGACCGGCTCAATTTGACTGCGCATGAGCCGAGGCAGGCCCGCACGTGAGCCGCGCGTGTGGGACCATGGGAGCAGTTTTTCGACTTCCATCGACGCGAGGCGATTCGTGGCGACGCGCGGCGATTCGTGGCGACGCGCAGTCATATGGTATTTTTTGGAGTGTTTTGGACTCCATGTTGACCAAACCAATGATTAATATCGTTTATTAATTTAATTAGTAACCTTTAAGAGTTTAATCATTACTATAGTGATATCTCATATAGGTGAGACTTACCACAAGGAGTATAGTGGTCAGGCAAAACAAGGCGACTATGACCCAACTACATATCAGTGAGTGGGCTTTGTTTTGAGAAACTAATATTATTGATATTATTTCTCACTATGATTTTTTATAATTGACTTATTTTCTATCATGCCATGCTTTTACTTATGATTTAAGTATAAAGAAATTATAATATGTTGAGACTTATGAAGATGCAATGGCATGATCATGTGTTTATTATCTACTCATCATACATGCATTCACCGGTGTCTAGTACTCGTCTGAACTAGGATCAGCCTTCACGTGTATGTACACATCCTCACCGTTATGCTCACTATGGATCCATTGTAGGTGTCTGCATTAGGCAACAAGGACTCGTATGTGATGCGCCAGCTTCACGTGATCGTAGTATCGAACATATATTTATTACACCTAGCTTGTTCCATATAGCTACTTTCTACGTGGGCTTGTATGTCTGCATACGTTGATGAGCATATTATATACATTGATGAGCATATTATATATGTTGTTGAGCATATTTTATATTGTTGAGATATTGATATTTACTTATACCTTTGGCATGGATGTCTTTATACATATATGTCGATGAGCATATCGTATTATATATTTCTATGTTGTTGAGCATGTTATGACACACCCCACCCTCGATACCCACGTGGATACCGAGTGTGAGCGTGCTGGCCGACACTCGTAAGTGACGAAGCCATTAAATGCATGACAACACTTTGTGTAACCAAAATTAAATTGTATTAAGGTTGCAAAATCCAATGTCAATATGCACATGGTTCAGAGCGTACTATTTCGAAACAGCGGAAAACAAATAATAAACTGAGTTCCTAGAATCTCTATCCATAACAGGGATGGATATTATTATGGAAATTGAAAGAAAAGGTAGATCCCTACATGGTCGGGATCGATGTTCAGAGCTGCCACGTAATATCCTCGACTGCGCTGGATGCAATATCACTAAGTCCTGAAGGGGGCGCAAAAACAAAAGTGTGAGTGGACAAAAATAAAAGTTTTCGCAAAACCTTTCTCTTTTCAACATATTAACCCCCTATTTGAAAATCCAGTATAATCGCAAAGACATACTATCCTAGTATAGTTCAAAAGGTACTTTATGAGTATACTGAAACATATCAAAAGGTGTAATAATCATAAATCGCCATTTCATAATTCCAATAATATAATATGGGAAAACCAACACAGGGTATATGCGCGATCACCCACGTACGGGTTGAGGAATTCGCCTCTCAATCACCGTACAAGCTCAATACGTTATTCAATCATTTGTACTCCTAGTACCACACACATGTAAGCTTGCGCCGCAGCGCGTCACACCCAAGTCCTTACGTAGTGGGGCCTTTTCCCCATAAACAACAATAACCGTAAGACAAGCTTGCACTAAGGTATTTACCGGACAATACCCCTGGAGTACAGTGCGTGTGACCCAAACATGTGAGAACTGTCCTATGGCCATGAGAACGGTACTACAACGTAGTGAAAGCATACCAAGTGTGTTTGAAAACATACATACATACTCATGTGTATAGATATAGGAGCCAAAATCCCAATCTTAATTCCCAAATATCAAGTATTGCATAAATAAAATATTTCCCTCAAAACCATATAATAAACTATCATTTAATATTTATGCAAAAGTGATATCGAAGTATAAAACATTTCACAACATATAACCATACTTTGATAAATAATCCCAATCATCAAATAATAATTTATTTCCCAATATAGATACCATAAATAAAACAATTATGGTTGTGTAAACAATTATCAAGTATTGCATATATATTTATAAATAAATATATATAAATAAACATGCTTTGGAAACCATTTAAAACCATGTATAAATCAAATTCATATCCATTTCTAAACATAAAAATCATTTAAGAAAGCAAAAGTCCACTCACAAGTGATCGGGAGTGAAATCTCCCTCGATGTTGCCCTCCTCGGTGTGCGGAGTCGAAGAATTACCTATTTAATATTAGGGAACAAATTAGAACTTCCCTAAAATAAATTAAAAATAGGCCTTAAAGAGAAATACGCCAAAAATAAAACTATTTTAGCGAAAACGGGCTCGAAAAACGATTTCCGGAGCCCGAAAACCCTACAGCCGCCGTCCACCGCCGCCGGCGCCGCCGCCGCCGCCACGCGCCGGGAAACGGTCGGACGCGCTGCCAGGCGCCGGGAAGTGGCCTCACGCGCCGAGAAACGGCCGGACACGCCCCCACGCGCCAGAGAGTGGCTTCACGCGCCGGCCACGCGCTGGCACGTGTCGCCACGCGCTGGCGCGTGTCCCCCACGCGCGTCACGCGCCTGCACGCGCTTGCTGACGTCATCTCACGCGCTGCTGACGTCAGCACCGTTAAAGTTAACGGAATATACCTTTTCTGGACGGAATATTCCGACGCCGTTAGGAATATTCCGTTGCCGTTAACGGAATATTCCGTCTCCTTCTTCCTCACGCCGGTCGCCGGAGCCGCCGCCTGGTTCGCCGGAATCTGGGAACTTTAATACCGATTATGTCCCAAAACTTCAAACATTCATAACTTCTTCATTCTTTGTCCAAATTTGACGTGCCATATATCAAATTGAAGGTATTGAGGAGTAGAATATTTTCATACCAATTTGAGGCCGGAAAAGTGGCCGGAGATGGCCTAAAATTGGCCGGAAAGCTTCTGGAAACCCTAATTCCGTTCTCCTTCAATACTGCACCAAATTGGACGCTCTTTATATCAATTTGAACCTACTCAATCCAATAAAAACAATGGTGATGGTCTCGAGGCTTACCTTGGTCTGGTTTGCACAGAAAATAGACGGACAGTTTCCGAAACCGTTCCGACTTCGGTTTGAACGCTCGGGCTCGAGTTTGGAGATTCCAAGATCACAGTCCCGTCCAAAATGACGAGAGGATCACGGTGGTATGAATTTTGGGCAACGGTTTGGTGGTTTTGTGATTCAACCAAGATTAGGGTTTGTCGGTTCGTTTTTGGCTAGAGAGAAAATGGGAGAGAAAGAGAGAGAGAAGGGAAAAAACGTGCAGAAAAATGAGGGGAAGGGTTGGCTGCTGTGCAGTCAGCCAAAAACCCTAATTCCCACACACGGAGTGGAAAATTACCAAAATGCCCCTACACTTTAAAGTTTCGTAAAACTTTCGTTTTAACTCCGAATTGAGTTCCGCTTGCGTCCACACGTTCGTATCGATGAGTACATCAAGAATATGTAAAGAAATAATTTTTCACAAGTCGTCACGAAAAGTCAACAAAGGTCAACATTGACCCTAGGGGTATTTTGGTCATTTCACATAAATTTTGGGACGGGTTGTAACATGTTATGTGTTGAGAAGTTTTGGTATTTACTTATACCTTTGGCCTTGCTGCCTTCATACTGTTTTGATGACGAATATTATATTATGTTGAGGTAAAGGTGTTTAACCGTATCTTTGACGGTTTTCATACTATACGTAGTATGATTTTGGGAAACTATACCTGAATTTTAAAAGAGGGGTTATTATGTTTTGAAAAACAAAGGTTTTAGAAATGTTTTTATTTTTGCCCACTCACACCTTCTGTTTTGCGCCCTCCCCAGGACGTAGTAGCTGGATTAGTGGTGAGCTCGATCATTCTGGTGTTTACAATTTCCGCACCAGATAACTGTAGGACTTCTTTCTCCTACTAGTATGTTTTATCCATCCTGTTCAGGATGAGAATAATTCGTACTTTCCTTACTGTATTTTATCTATGCTCTGAACATCTCATGCGATGTATCAAGGGCTCTACCCGTACTTTTGCATATCCTGCTGCATGATTTTAATAATTCCAGACTTTGGTGTTATTTTATTCAGAAATTCCACTTAGTTTGCATGACATGGCTTTCGTCACCCTCCGGGGTGTTGCCCAACATGCCTCGTTTTCGGTACCCTTCGGGATATCCGGGTCGGGGTGTGTTATAAGATATGATGGTCCTTGCAGTTTAGACAAAGTTTCACTTATTTAGTCCATATATTTTAAGTTTCACAATTTAACCTTTTAAATTATTATTGTTATCTGACCAAAAAAATAATATTGTTGCAATTTAAAGACAGTATATATAGCTTAATTTGTTAAAAAGTTTCTACACAATTAGCATGTGAGTGACATACCAAGGTAAATTGGACGTTTACAAGGTGTAAAAACACTACACATGCACACATCCATATCTCATTTCAGAACACTAGAGATGGCAATGTCAATGAGAAGATTTCAAAACAACGAAGATGGCGATGTCGTTAACGGCACTGCAAAATATGGACGAAGGTAGACGACTGAAGGTGATATCTAGTTTTGTCAAAAAGATCGACGCTTGTTGTGAAATCCCATCCTCAAATTTCACTATTTAATTTTCTTATTTTGTATATACGTGATTTTATTTTATTTTTCGTTAATTTTAGAGTTTTAGTTTAGTTACTAAGTTTGATTTTTCCTAACTAGCCATTAAAAATTCATAGATCTTTCAGTCATTGTTAAACTTATTGGATAGAACTCGATCCCATAAGCGCGTAGGCGAAAACCGTTCGCGAAACGGAGTTATAACAAAGGTTTTATGAGCAAGTAAAGTGAGGGGTGTGACACTTTTTACGTCTTCCTCTGGTCCATTAATTTCTCGTTACAACTTAAAGCTACTAGATAATATCCTATTTGTTTTCTTAGAAGAATTCAAAGAATTGAAAATAAACAATTCGTTTGTGCAAATGAACGTCAGTAAGGGATTCGATCAATTTTTTTAATGTTTAATGTGAGCTTTAATTTGATTTTGTTTTTCTGTTGATTAATAAAAGTTTTTTGTTTTCTTAAGTAATTAATTATAAGGGTAAAATTATCATTTTAAGACAGATTTTTTTTTTTAATCAAATGAGTTTATATAAAAGTGAATTAAGGAAAATGCTAAGGGGACCACATGATGCGATAATATATTTGCGCATGTCATGACAATTAGTGAATTGAAAAATGGTAGGGAGACCATATTTTGTAACGTGATGTGGCGGTTGATGGTTAAAATCTTTTTTTAATGATTTAAAGAAGGAATCCAACTATCAACTGTCACATCATGTGGTCTATAAAATATAGTTTAAAAAGATGATTTCTCTAGCATCATCCGAATGAATTGATCTCATTGGATGTTGATTATGTGCATCATTTATCACATTATGTGGTATAAAAATGTGATCTTCCTAACATTACCCAGTGAATTAAAACCATAAACGATGTTAGTGCAATTTTGTAAGACAATAAATTTCAGGATTGGTAATGAAATTAAAATAATAATAGTAATATCTAGGATCAAAGAATGATGGTTATACACGGTGGTTAAAAGTTGGGCAATGTGGAGCTGTGTGCTGCCTACCCCTATACTGTTAGACTGTTAGACTGTTAGTTTAAAGAACGGCGGATGGAGGTTGGTTCCACACTTCCCACGTACCTAGTCGCAGAGAATTGTGTTGAATGACTTTTCACCTTTCGAATGAAACTTTATTTATTAAAAAATCAACGTACATAGTAATAAACAACCTATAAAAGGAAAAAGATTATAGCACAGTACAAGGAGTCCAGGACAACTTATATATTCAGAAAGCCTTGAGCGAGAGAGCACGGTACGACAGTATCCAGAAAATAGAAAGCCAAGTTATATATATGCAGGAGATCAGAGGGAGGAAAGACAGTAGTAATCAATGGTGGTGGGTTTGGGAGTAGAAGTAATGGTGGCATTGGGGCTCTGGGCAGTGTGTTTGCGGCCATTTCTATTTGCATTTGCACGAGAGATGTTGGACGTCATGAGGTTCCATGTACGCGAGCTGATTAGGAGACGCACCGGTAGGCACTCTTCTTCGTCCTTCCAGTAGTCACAGTCGGGCGATATAACAAGCGCTGGTGTCCACCAGAAAAAGTGGACTTCTGGCGGACTTTAGCAACACATCAAATGAAGAAATAAGGGATGCCCTTTTAGCTGCTCAATAATCCCCATTCTCTTCTCCATTTTAAATTATATTGTATGGAAGAGTTGATAACTTTTTTAACTTGATATACATTAGGATGTAATTTTTTGCAATTTTTGGATTTAATTAAAGACCAATGTAGTAGTTTTGACATATATTGTGCTTGTACATTATATGTATAGATGCATTGTTGATTAATTAGTTAATTTAATTTGCGAGGTTTTATTTAATATGAGTAGTTTTCAGCGCCCATGAGATTAGAACGAAACTTCTTTTGCATGGTTAGCTTAGAATCCCAATTCAGTAATGCCATTTCTGGTTTGACTTGTTATTGATTATTTAGTGATTAGAGGTTTTCCTCTGAGTATTTTGATTAGGAAATTGGATTATTCACTTGTAAGTTATCTTTAACTTTTGGGTTATTCATAATTAAGTCATTCGTGCTTACACAATTTATAGAAAGACACTCTATAACTCAAATTTTTCAACAAGTTAAAAAAGTTGAGGTTTCACCATAAAACTAATTAGCAATATGAATAGTAGCCCAACTTACTTATAAGTCCATATAATATTATTTTTTCCGTCAATGTGTGATTTATTCTCAACAACAAGCTTAAACTAATTTAGGTGTCATACAAAGTACAAACACTATACATTTATATAGTTGGTTTTTTTTACTATAATGGAGTGTTTTCTTGAATTTCAACCTTAGAGTGGTTAATTATTTAATAGGTATTCTTAATTGGATTATTTTTTATAGGCAGACGTGACTAATCCTTAAATATGATCAATTTCCATTGGAGTTGCTAATAAACAACCTTAAACCTATTTAAAAAGTTGGCCTGGCATGAGTTTGTCAGAGATGCAATCTGTACGGGAGATCGGAGGCCTAGAGGGACACACCATTGGACTTTCTCTGTCTCTCTCTCTGCGTCTATCCACCACACACCCCAACCCCCATTCCCAGTCAACTGTCAACCCTCACTTCCCTGACTCGTACCTCTCAGCCACCATTTCCAAACGAGGGTAGTACTTTGAGTACCGAACATTCAGAATCTGTATTCTTTTCCAAAATTCTTGTGTACTCTGGAGTGCACGATACTTTGAGTGTTTTAACTGTTAGATTTTTGTTTAAAATACAAAATTTAAGATCTAACGGTTAAAATACCTGGAGTAGCCAGTACTCTGGCACCTGCGCATAATTTTAAGGCTTATTTTTTAGTATGTTTCTTGAAACTCGACTATAATTTTATTTGTCTCTCTGAAACTAAAATTTTGCAATTTAACATTCAAAATCGACATTTACTTCACTTTCCATGATTCCATTAATAAATCTGTTAAATCTCTCACATGACATGAGTGGAGCCCACAAACTTGATGACATGTGTGCCATATGTTCACCAACTGCCACCTCATCTCCGTTCCCAAAAGAACCCATCCTCTTTCACAGTTGCTGACACGATGACGGCGTCGATGTCTCTCTCCTCCCTCAAAATCCAAAAACTTATCTCGTTCGAAAAAATTCTCTTGTCCTTGCCTGCCTCCCTCCCTGCCAACTAGCAAAAGCTTAATTTTCCTTCCTTTTTTTTGTTTGTTTGGTTTTTGGTTAAAAAATTGAGCCAAACTATCAATAATATTGAATATCTGTACAAGTAATTTTACAGACCCGCCTTGTTTCTGTAGACCACCATCACGTTTCAAAGCTTACAATTTGCAGTCAAATTTCAAAGTTGAATCGAAAGAGTGAAATATTTGAATGGGCGAATTTCATGGAATCATTTTACTTTAAATTCAAACTGCATCTCCACTTTTACTTCTTGATCAATTGCATTATTATTCTGGAAGTGCTGGCTTTAGTTAGTCATTTCAATTTTCAGGAACCTAGTGGAGAAGGAAGACAAGAGGAGAAGTTTCTGGGTTTTGCCTTTTGAGTGAGGAGAGAAAGACAGACGTGGCCGTTGCCGGTGCTTGCAACGGTGAAAGTGGCTGGGTTTTTGGGGGAAGGGAGATGAGGTGGCAGCTGGGTAAACGTGTGGCAAACATGTCATCAAGTTTGCGGGCTCTACTCATGCCAAGTAAGAGATTTAACAGATTTATTGATGAAATCATGCAAAGTGAAGCAAAAATTGAGTTTCAGAGGTTAAGTGCCCAAATGTTAGTTTCAGAACGAAAAATAAGATTATAGTCGAGTTCAAAAGGGCATACCAAAAAATAAGCTTAATTTTAAACAACAAGAAGTATTTTATTACTATTTATCTAATCAAAATCAAAGTAATATCCTTAAACTGAAAGATTAGTTCTAAACTAAATTATAAAATCCATCCAATTCATCAAAATTCATCACTTTTTAATTTTTAAAATCAAATTCTAATTGAATACACTTGATTTTTTATAAACTCCTATAAAGCCCACATTAAATACTCATGCTTGAAATTTCATAGACTCACTTAAATTCCTAATTGAATACCCCTATATTATTAAACTCTTTAAAATCTTTCAAAAACTCAATTGAGCACACCCCCAATGTACATTAAATTTGGACACAGATGTTAAAATCATATAAAGAAGAGAAATTTTAACATTGCCCTCATGAACTTAGTCTAGAATTGATTTGTTTTATGAACTTTCAATTCGGTTTTGAACCCCTTAATTTTTTAAAGGTCTCAAATTGATAATTATTATTTTCATCCGTTTAAGTGACGACTTGCACTGGTCCATTTAGCCCATTTGACCCCAAGTGCCCTTCCCCTTGATGGAAAAGTTAGATGATCTAACGTTTGGGGTCAAATTAGCACATTTCAAAAGACTTGTGGGGCTCAAAATCAAATTAGAAATTTAGTAAGCAAATAAAAGTAGGCAATCATAGCAGACCTAATTCTCTTTAAGATATGCAATCTATTCGGATTTCGAGCAAGCAACGCCTCTAGTAAGTGTGAGCATCAACCGACTAAACAGAATAATTCAAATCGTAAGGCCAGTTTGTTTTAGTTTTGACGAAAGAAAAAGTCAAACGGTCCAAAAAGAAACCAAACCGTAATAAATTGGTTCGCTTACAGTTTTGAGCCAAAGCACCCGAACCAAATCATTCGACATTAGTTTAGTTTTGTTTCATTTTTTTTAGGAATTTTTGTCAAAAATTAAACCAAACTGGACCGTGCGAACCTCTAACCTCTTGCAAGATATCATTGTTGTTCTTTCATAGCCTTCTTGTCGGCCTTGTTAAAGCCCTTAATATATTAGTGGTGACTTGAAGAAAAACTAATCAAGTTAATTTATCCTCGTAGATCAAACATAAATGTCTACGTAGGAATTATTGTAGAACTCGAAGAACAATAGTTGAACTAGTTTGTTCTATTCTAATCTTTGATCTCTGAAGGCCACTATAGCCACACTTGATTGTACTCTTTAAAGTCTTCACATTCCTATGACTATAGAAAGGCGACACGGTGGTATCTCTACTAGAACTTTCTAAAGAACTGAAGAGAAGGCTCTGCAATCCATAATTGGACACAAATTTGAAGAAATGTCGCAGTGCCGTTGGTCCACCACTTAGGCCCCGTTTGGTATTGTTTTTTTTCACTAAAAACTGCTTCACTTTAAAGTTAAGCAGATAAAAAGTGTTTGGTAAAAATGAAATATACTGCTTATTTTAAAAGTTATAGCATTAAAACATCAACTTTTAAAAGCAACATGGAGGTTGCTTTTAAAAGCTGCTTTTATAAGCAGTTTTTTTTTTTAAAGCACAGCAACCGCAAATTGGCCCTTAGTGGTCGTATCATCACTTCATCAACAATTGTTTTTTTCTTTTTTCGTTTTGTTTTTGTGTAAACTTTTTTGGTTTCACGATTTTCTACACAAGGATTATGCCAAATATTACCAAAATTTGTTCTCAAGAAAACGTTTTACCGACACAAATTTATTCATGAATAAAAGAATAATAACTATAGGAGATCTTTTTATAAATACTTAATTCTAGAAAAACACTAAAAAAACAAAAAAAGAAATCTTAAACCTTAGTAGAATAACCAATCCTAAACCATACCTCATTAGAAAACCCTAAAACGAATAAAAATACACTAGCATATCAGAGGGAGATTGTGCTTGTGCGTAGTTTCTCAATAGCAACATGCTTTTATTGTCTAAAGCGTTGTATATCGTCCGTCAAGCTACTGACTTTTTATATAGTGGAGATGGTACCAATATATATACACGTTTTAACATGGTCACACCAAGAAATTACTTGTTCACATCTTGTTTTGTGTCACTTAGGTGATGATGACTGGGTTTTGTAGTTAGTACTTTGGCCTTCAGTCTGCTTTACGCGAAATGCAATCTATATAAGTACAAATTCTACAAAGAAATAATACAAGTAACAAGCTCAAAGGACCATTTAATATTATGTAACTTATCTATTAAATAATGACAGATATTGTTTTGCCAATCAATAATTCACAATGAAGAAGAGATAGAATGCTCAAGTCTCTCCACACAAAAGTCCTCTTCTTCGTTAGTTCATTTTGCGGCAATTTGTTCTTACTTCTCCTTTCGAACCTTCCTTGACATCGAGGGTGCTCATTTTCACCATTGCCTGTTGAAAATCTAAGAAGAACATGGCTTGGTTGGAGGCATAACCATTTACAATGTTTCTAGTTCTTGCACTGGCAAATAGGGTTTGATCAGAACTCAGGACTCCAGCCTTCCTTTGCAGTCCGTTGAAGTAGACATTATCGAAATTGTTTCTCGTTGCATCGAAGGGTTGCTCGGCGTTATCGCCTGCGCTGCATGTTTTGGTAAGTTGCTTTGCAAAGCCTGAATCTAAATTTGGATCCACAGTGTCACTCAATCGGCTTTTGAAGGACGAGCACCTGGCTACACCTAATGTGTGTGCACCTACAAAATACAAAAAATATCAATATATTAAACTTAAAATGTTCTCTAATATGGCAATCCGACCGTCAAACTATTAATTGGGTAGAAATTGAAGGACACTCTTAATGAGGTAATAACATTTTAACTAATCCAAAAATGAAAAAAAAATAAGGGCACTAATTGACTAATTAAGTAACAATACAATATATAGTAAAATTTCTATAAAAGAATACTCTATAAAGAAATAACCTCCTTTTGACAAAAAAAAAAAAAGAAAGAGATAACCTCCTTAGAGTAAAAAAATTTCGATCCCAACTTGGGACTAGTTATGTATAGAAATAAACTTCACATTGTAATAAATTATAATTTTTCTTGGTTCCACATCTTAAGGAAACACGCCTCTACATAATAATTATAAATTGTCAATGAGTACAAAAATATGCAATATCACAAATAAAAGTTTAAGATGAACTAAAATATATCTCTAAAGTTGTTTGGGACAATGCTTTAGTTTTTAGAGTTGATGCCACGTCTTTGAACTTGCGGGTACATATGTGCAAGAAATAAAATACTTGGGCACCAAGGAATCCTATTTAGAAAATACAACATTCATTAAAGATAAATAAGTCAATAAATAATATTTTAACTACCTTTATTAAGTAATAATCTTTCTGAAGTTATAAATTTGGTTTGGTCTCAACTTTATGACTTTATGGAGGTTTTACTGTATGAAGAATATAACACCAAAATCTGAAAAATTGTAAAGTGGAGCATATATGTGTACCAGATAAAGCAACCATTTCTCGGGCAGTAAATCCATGTTGCCCAAACATTGTAATGAGCTGAGAGGCATTCAAGGTGGGTGGAGGTAAATTCCTTGTGTCTTCTATTTTAGACCTACTTCCATCCTTTCTTCCTTTGGGTATGTCATATACCGGACCCCCAGCCTGTTGTTAATTAAGTCCAATTTAAAACAAAACTTAAGTTTAATCATTTCTCAAAAATAATAAAATAATAATTATAAACAGTGTTCTAAAATATCCTGTCTAGGCGCTAGGCAGCTGGCCACCGCCACGATTAATCTCTAGACGTTTAAAAATAAGAAAGGGCGCCTAGACCAGCCTAGACCGCTAGGTGCGACTCTCATACAGACAAAAAATATATAACTTTCATTTTGAATTTTATTTTTTTAATAAATTGTAAAAGACTTGTTGGATACTTGGATGAACACTCATTATATGCTTGTTCCTTGTGTTTTCAATTTGTTCTAGTATTTTATAATTTATGTCATTCTATTTTGTAATTTATGTATATATCCAAATACAATTATGTTTTGTTTTTAAATATAAGTAGACATTTATTTATATGTTATATAATAAATTTAATTTGAATTAAATAAACCGCCTAGACGCCTAGGCGCTATAGGCTCCTGCTCGTAGTCCGACTAGTGCCTAGCGCCTTCTAGAACCTTGACAATAAAAAATGGACCAAAAATTTAATTTACGGGCATGCATGAATAACATAGTGCGATTGATGAATGAGAGGTGACTTCCACATATCATTTTTCTTCCTCTGTACACTTTTTTTTTTTAGTCTTTTAATTCAATAAATCAAAAGAGAATTAAGAGACATTACAACAAAAGTGTGTAGAAGAAGAAGGAAGGAGGAAATAAGTATGCAGAAATCATTTCTCTAACTTACTGCAAAAACTGCATATGTTGAAGCCATTGCAACTATGTCGGCGCAAGAGACAACGCCAGGGCATTGTTCTTCAAGTTCCTCTTTTGCAGCATCTATAACTTCATAACCACGCAAGCTCAAATTTGCTGGGGAGTCCTTCTCTGCTGTGTTATCTTTTGTTGAATCCAGGAGAATTGACGCATCACATCCCTAATTATCCAATAGTTTCAAAACCAAAAGTCTAATTTTAATTAATAATTAATATATGTAGTGATCGAATCCCCAACAATTTCTTTAACGTGAATACTTGACCATATACAAGGAAACATAATATTTTTCTATTTGGGTGGGTGTGTAACGTGTGATGATATGCTGATTGAAAAGTGACATGTGAATAACAAGGGAACGAGTGAAGATGTAACAAATAGCACTTAGTACAAACAACAACAAAAAAAATTGAGTCTTTTGATAATCATCTTATTTCTAATTTAACTAAAAGTAAAAAGAAAATAAATTAGATACATTTCATCTTATCTATTTTCTTCCATATGTTTCCCAGTATCTCTAACAAAAAAACTTCAAACTAAAAATAAAAAACGAAATAGTAATAAACAGCTTTAAGATACCAAATGGAAGGACATATTTGAAAGTATTTGGTAAAAGCAACTGAAAACACAAACATGATAGCACAGAGTATATATGTTTTATACCATGCAGACATATTTGCATAGTGATCTCGTCATACCAAGCCTATCGTTGTGCCTACATCTAATTAAAAAACTATCTCAAAAATATTTAAAATAATGAGAAAGGAGGTATTTGTGTTGTGTGTTTAGAGAAGATAGAGAGAGAGAGAGAACCTCTATGAAGCAGTCATGGAAGTGCATTCTGATTAGACCTGCTGCTAAGGTTGGATCAGCTTGCAAGGCTCTGGTGACTGTATTTCTCACAATAAGTTCAGCCATGGGGCAGCTCATAATGTAATAGCCCATACTCAAACCATTTGCTCGAAATACGAAGCCACTCATTATTTTCATTAGCAGAGATACTACAAACAGCTTAGCAATAACCATCTTCGATAAATCTAAAGGGAAGATCTTGAATTCAAATAGTAGTGAGAGGAAATAACTAGCAAGATATATAATAGAAGGCTCAAGAAAGGAGGAAAGGAGGAGTAATTATTAGAATGAAGAGTGAAGGCAATGTGCATTTATATAGATGCAATCTAATGATTAAACAAAAGTTGCCGCCACAAAATTAACGGAAACAATAAAAAGTTGAAGACGACAGTGGTTTATGATCAATTTTAATTAAACTACTCTTCTAATCTATAAGGAGGGGATCTAAAATGGGTGTAAAATAAAGAACACACTTTTCTGATCAATTGGTTTAACCCGCATTTGCAAAGTTGCCACCCCAATCTTAGAGGGAAAAGATAAGTTGAAGATGACAGTGGTTTATGATCAATTATGCACCTAACGAATCTAATGGTCAATACAATACAAGAATTTTAATATAATTAATGCATGCTAATTGCAAATAGTTCGACCGGTAAATAATGCGCACCATGGGCACTAGACAAATATTATAGGCAAATCATGCATGCAAGCAGTGTTGAGAGTTGAATCTCAACATCGGAAAATGAGTGATTTTGTATGTGCTTATAAGTAATTGGGTTATTCATCATATTGTCAATTGGTTTTACGATGAAATCTCAACTTTCTTCATGGTATCAGAGCATGTTGTCCCGCATGTAAAACCTAACGGTCACACGTATTTCACGTCACATTCGCCACACGTAATGAAGCGTCTTGAGAGTTGAATCCCACGTTGAGGAAAGATTACGCAACAAATTGAATGCGGTTAATTAATAATGATATCTAAAAACATATTAGATATTTTAAGAGTTGTGTTGAAGTTTTGCATGGATATAATGGGATTATTATAACTATATGGCGGGCATGGAAGTCAAATGTCAAAACGAAAGTGGGGAGTGTGAAGTGTATGCACTATACATGTAGGCCACGACCAGAAAACAACATGTAGAGGCATATATATATATATGTGTAGCTCAGCTGGCTTCCATTGCAAAAGGAGCCTACCTACTCTCAGGGCATGTCTTTTTGTGAGAAGTGGGGAGAGACTTATTTGGCCGAGAAGACATCATTTTACGCGTGCAGGTCAGCAGGTTAACATCAGTATCATACATACACATGTTCAATTTCATTTGGTTGTGGTACCATATTCTATACATGTGTGGAGATGAGGATATGCTTTTACTTCAAGGAAGTGATGTGTTAAAAACTTGAGTATTGGGTAGTTTTGTATCATATATATTACTCATTGGGTTTTTATTACAAACGGCCTATGAGATTGACTCAAGCAATTAAAATGGTCCTTAAGTTTCAAAATTGATCAATGAGATTTGGTGTTGCACATCAATGTGGTCATTGCCCTCTAATTTCGTCAAATGTTTTGTTAGTGTGCTGTTGTAGCACACAAATGGGTCCACCACTCCGATCATAAGGCGCCACGTGGATTAACTATAAAAAAAACAATTTTTTTCTTTTAAAATTTAAATTTAAAAAAATCATAAAATATAAATTAATCTAAAAAAAATGAAAATGAAGACGTCATCGACTGCATCTTCAACATTCCTCACTTCATCTGAGTAAATAAACCTTGTCTCTCCTAATCATTATTTTCTTTTTCATGCCCGATTATCCCGAATCAGTTTTTCATTGTAATTAGCTCAAAATCTAGCATTATCAGTACCCTTAGAATCAACCCTGTTAGATTTTGATATTTTGTATATTTTGCTGAAGTTTTATGATGAATTCAACAAGAAATTGAAAATGGAAATTGAGAAAAAAACTGGAGTATGTTGCTCCTGCTTCATTCATTCATCAACTCCAATACAAGATCCGAAGAAAATGGGAATAATATCTAGTGATCATTCAAGGCTTACACGAGCCACACAAGTCACCATCTAACTCACGTGCAATGCACACTAACACTACACACGTGGCTAACATGTGCTATACTTAAGGAGCATAATAGATGGCAGCTATCAAGCTTATAAGCTTGTTTTAATCCTAGCCGTCTATTTTACAAAAGACACTAAGAACACAAAATACTAACTAAACTGCATAAACTTGTTTCTTTGATGCAGAGGAAATCAACACCAGGCTTATATGTCAACATTCCTTTCTAAGCTGGTGGCTGATTTAACTCCCAACATGTTCCTCAAATAATTGAATCGATCTTTTGGCAGTGCTTTAATGAAAATGTATGCCAATTGATCCTCTAATTTTCAATAAACAAGCTTGATGATGTTTTCCTGCAATGCATCTCTGATGTAATGGTACCTGATGTGTTTTGATCTATGGTGAAACACTAGATTCTTTGTCATTGTAATCACAGAAGTGTTATCACAATAGAGTAGAGTTGCATCAGTTTGTATTTCTCCAAAATTTTCCAATACAAATCTGAGCCAAACTGCCTCTGTTGTTGCCTCTGAAGCACTGACATATTCTGCTTCTGCAGTGAACAATGCAACATTGTGTTGCTTAACCGATGCTCATGAAAAAATGCCACTACTAAATGTAAAAGCATAGCCTGAAGTGCTCTTCATATCATTTTCATCTCCACCCCAATCACTATCACAATATCTAACAAGAATTGCATATGCTCCCTTCACATACTCAATTCCAAAATCAAGAGTGCCTTGGACATATCTAAGTACTCTCTTTGCAGTACCAAAATGCTTCTTGGTTGGATTGTGCAGAAATCTGGATAAGAGACTGGCAACAAACATTATATCTGGTCTTGTTGTTGTCAAGTACAACAGACTTCCCACAATTTGTCTATACACAACTTCATCTGTAGACTCACTACCATCATCTTTCTTGTCATTCACTGCAAGAGGAATATTCACTGGCTTACAATCCTCCTGGCCAAAATTTTCAAGCAAAATTAGGGCATACTTTTTTTGATTGATGAAAATTCCTTTCTCAGATTGGATAATTCTCATTCCAAAAAAATGATACAACAATCCTAAGTCTATCATTTCATATGTTCTCATCATGTTAGCTTTGAAATCATTGATCAAATTCATACTGCTGCATGTATACACAATATCATCTACATACACTAGTAGAAAAAAACTACTTGCTTGACAAATATTTAGGCGACAAAGCCAATTTCATCGCCCAAGAAGCATTAGGCGACGAAAATTCCATTTGGTCGCCTAACATGTGTAAGACAAAAAAAAAAAAAATAGAACCTTTAAGTGACGAATCATTTGATCGATTAAACAGTGTATGGACGACGAATAATTGGATTCGTCGTGCAAGACATGAAAAACTAGCGGTAAAATGAAGGTTTGGCGCCTAATTGTGTGCGACAAACTAATGTATTGGGTGACGCCACGTTTCGTCGCCTAAGATAACTTGTGCGATGAATGTGTTTCATCTTTTGTCACTCAAAACCCCAAAAAGTTGCAAAAAATTGAGGCACTTTAGGCCACGAACATCTTCATCGCGCAAAACCTACCTATTTTAATTCCCTTTCTCAACCCTGAGAGGCAGTTTTTGCAGAATCTGCAAATTGCCTCTCTCACTCTCGATCTCTCTTTCCAAATCTCTCCCTGTCTCATTCCTCTCCCTCTCTCCATCTCACTCGCTCTCCCTCTCTCTCTCTCTTTCTCTCTCTCCTTAGCTACCATCTCCTCCTCCCTATCCCTAGCACCTCCTCCTCCCCCACCACCTTCTCCTCCAACACCACCATGGGGCCCGGTAAGCGTTAGTGGTAATTTAGATTTGTTAATAATATTTTATTATTTTTGAATTAAAAATAACAATAATTAATTTTTTTTCTAGGTTTGTTGTATAGGATTGTTGTTGGAGGACCAATTTGAAGGTATTTTCTTGATCATTTTATGTTGTTGAGTTAATTTAATTTATTTTTATTTATATGGTAGTTTGATATATCACGTACGAATTTATTTTATGTTGTTGTGTATGCAAATAATTTGTATATCACGCATGACTTTATGTTGTGTTGTACGTACAAAGCTAATAGTAATTAACTTCATACGAATTTATTTTGTGTTGTACGAAGCTAATAGTAATTAATTTCGTATGGTCTTGTTCAAGAAAAACTTAGTTTTCCGTTTGAGAATTAGTTGGATTTCGCGCATGGATGCGAAAGACTGCGATCCAATTGATTCTTGAACTGTCTTATTTTTGGACAGTTTGGCAGTGCACATTTGTGTGTCGTAGTTTGCAGTTCACTAATTAGGTATCGATTGTGGGATTTTTGGTAACATCTTCTAATGTTCTTCGAGTGCATACTAGGTATTTGAAATCTATGTCGTGCACTTGGAGAACTGTAGGGAGATTGACACACCCCACCCTCGATACCCACGTGGATACCGAGTTCGGGCGTGCTGGCCGACACTCGTAAGTGACGAAGCCATTAAATGCATGACAACACTTAGTTTAAGTAAATTATATTACCATAAAGTTGCGGAAATTAATGTCAACATGCACAAGGTTCAGAGCGTACTAATTTGAAACAGCGGAAACAAAACAATAGAATAAGTTCCTAAAATCTCTATCCATAACAGGGATGGATACTATTATAGAAATTGAAAAGAAAAAGATGAATCCCTACATGGTCGGGATATATGATCAGAGCTGCCACACAGATGCCTCGACTTCGCCCGATGCTTTATCACTAGGTCCTGAAGGGGGCGCAAAAACAAAGGTGTGAGTGGACGAAAATAAAAGTTTTCGCAAAACCTTTCTTTTTTCAACATAATAACCCCTATTTGAAATCCAGTAATAATTGTAAAATCGTACTATCATAGTATGTATCAAAACGTACTTTATAAGCATAACTGAAAACGTATAACAATATAAAATCTGTAGATCACAAGTCATATTTCCAATAGATCATTTCATCAAAAATATATAAATTGTATAGATATAGGAAAACCAACACAGGGTATATAGGCAATCACCCATGTACGTGTTGAGGAACAGCCTCTCAATCCCCGTACAAGCACTTTACGTTATTCAATTAAATTGTACTCCTAGTACCACACACATGTAAGCACTTGCGCATTTGCGCGTCACACCCGAGTCCTTACGTAGTGGGGCCTTTTCCCCAAATACAAACATAAACGTAAGACAAGCTTGCACTAAGGTATTTACCGGACAATACCCCTGGAGTACAGTGCGTGTGACCCAAACATGTGAGACTTGTCCTACGGCCGTGAGACGGTACTACAAAGTAGTGAAAGCATACCAAGTGTTTTTGAAAACATACATATATACATCATGTGTAGAAGAGAAGAATATTACGTATTTCATAATTTCCCAAATATTTAATCCTTGTGTAATCGAACATATTCATGCGTAGAAGCCAATAATTAAATACCAATATTTCCATATAAATATATTCAACCCTCAAAAACATTTCATAAAATATAACCATGTATATAATCATATCTCAAACCATTTCGTAATATATAACCATAAATAAATACCATATGGTTGCATAATTGAATACCAACATATATATATACATATATATATAAACATGTCCCAAAACATTTAAAATCATGTAAGAAACCATTTCAATAATTATTTTCAAGCTTATAAATCATTTATTCAAAACAAAAGTCCACTCACAGGTGATCGGGAGTGAAATCTCCCTCGGTGTTGCCCTCCTCGAAGTGTGGCGCCGAAGAATTACCTATTTAATATTAGGGGAAAAATTAGAACCTCCCTAATATAAATTAATATAGGCCCTATAGAAAAATATTCCAAAAATAATAGTATTTTAGCCAAAACAGGCTCGAAAAACGATTTCCGGAGCCCGAAAACCCTACAGCCGCCGTCCACTGCCGCCGGCGCCGCTGTGTGCCGCCGCACGCGCTGCCACGTGCCAGGAAACGGTTGGATGCGCCGCCACGCGCCGGGAGGACTCGCCACGCGCCGGCACGCGCTGGCACGTCTCGCCACGCGCACGCACTTGATGACGTCACCCCCACGCGCGGCTGACGTCAGCCACGCGCCTGCTCACGTCAGCGCCGTTAGTTTTAACGGAATATTCTGTTACCATTGACGGAATATTCCTCTGTCTTCTTCCCCTCGCCGGTCGCCGGCGCCACCGTGCTTCGCCGTCTGGTTCGCCGGAATTCTGGGAAATTTTCCGAATTAATTCCAAAACTTCAAAAATTCATAACTTCTTCGTTCTTTGGCCAAATTTAACGTGCCATATATCAAAATGAAGGTATTGACGAGTAGAATATTTTCATACCAATTTGGGGCCGGAAAAATGGCCGGAGATGGCCTGAAATTAGCCGGAAAGCTTCGGGAAACCCTAATTATGTTCTCTTTCAAAATTGCACCAAATTCAACGTTCTTTATATCGATTTGAACCTACTCAATCCAATAAAACCAATGGTAATGGTCTCGAGGCTTACCTTGGTCTGGTTTGCACAGGAAATTGACAGAAAGTTAGTCAAAACCGTTCCGACGTCGGTTTGATCGATCGGGTTCGAGTTTGGAGATTCTAAAATCACAGGCTCGTCCGGAATGACGAGACGATCGTGATGGTATGGATTTTGGGCAACGATTTGACGGTTTTGTGATTTGTCCAAAGTTTAGGGTTTCGGTGAGGTTTTTGGAGGTTTTTGGCTTAGAGAGAAAAGTGGAAGAGAAAGAGAGGGAGGCTGTATGAAACGTGCAGAATGAATGGGGAAGGGTTGGCTGCACAGCAGCCAGCCAAAAACCCTAATTCCAACTTACGGAGTGAAAATTACTAAAATGCCCATACACTTTAAAGCTTCGTAAAATGTTCGTTTTAACTCCGAATTGAGTTCCGCTTGAGTCCACGCGTTCGTATCGACGATTACATCATGAATATGTAAAGAACTAAATTTTCACAAGTCGTCTCGAAAAGTCAACAAAAGTCAACATTGACCACTAAGGGTATTTTGGTAATTTCACATAAAATTTTGGGACGGGTTGTAACAGAGATACTCCAAAATTTTCCCACGTCGAAATATAATCTTTGTGGAGCCATAAACTACGACACACAAATGTGCACTCCCGAATGGGATAGGCCCCTTACCGAAGGCATAAGGTGATTACATAGTTGAAGTTGTTCTAATATTGCCCTGTCTCTTTTTAATGTGTTAACAAACGAAATGAACAAACAGTGGATACAGAATCCGAACATATGTATTGCTGAATATTTGGATGGGATAGATCAGTTTATTGGCTTCGCAATGAGACACAACCGGGTTCAACTCAAATCAAGTGTCCATGTCAGACGTGTAACAATTCATTGTGGGAGACATTCGAAAATGTTCAATATCATTTGGTAAAAAATGGGATGATGCAGACCTATACGAAATAGAATCATCATGGGGAACCATTAGACCATGCTTTGTCTTCATAACAATCACTAGCGGAGACTGTTGAAGGAAGTTTATTTGCTCATGACCAAGTCATGAGTATTATAAATGACTCTTATCCATACGCCTCGACCAATGACAATGAGCAAGTGGGAGATGACGTGCCTTCTACCATGGATAAAGAAGCATTCGATAAGTATGAAAGGCTATTGAAAAATACCAAGCAAGAATTATACCCGAGTTGTGAAGACTTTTTGGTACTTATGGCAATTGTGGAGTTGATGCAAGGCAAGATGAAGTTTTGTATGTCCAACTGGTGTTATGATTACTTTATGGGAATTTTGAAGAGAATGCTTCCAAAGGACAATTGTTTGCTTAAAGATCAAGTCTACTGGGAAGATGTTCACCTTGCGAGCAGCAATGGTGTGGATAATACATGATTTCTCCGCTTATGCAATGATTTACGGTTGGAGCACAAAGAGTTATATGACATGCTCAGTATGCAAGGAGAACATAACATCTGCTTGGCATGTTGGAAAGGTTTGTTATATGGGTCATCGTAGATGGTTGTCATGGGATCGCGAGTGGCGTACGAACGATGCAACCTTTGATGACAACACAAAGACTCACCTCAGACCCAGAGAATGGTCAGGAGATGACATTTTGGCCAAGTTGAACAATTAAGAATTTGGTCAGTTTGGCAAAGGTGTTACTAGGCCCAGGCCACCTACACATTCGAACTGGATGCATAAGAGTATTTTATTTGAGCTCCCATACTAGTTGAAGTTAAAGCTTAGACACAACCTTGATGTGATGCATATTGAGAAAAATGTGCGTGATACATTGGTGGGGACAATTATAGACATTAAGGGAAAATAGAAGGACACGATCAAAGCTCGCCTCGATTTAAAACAAAAGGGCGTAAGGGGGCCCTTGTGGATGAAGAAAGTCGGAGATGTACTAAAAAAAGTCCATCCATTTTTTACAGTTAAACCGGAGGGAAAGAAACAGTTTTTCAATTTTCTTTCTTCTGTATAGTTTCCTAATGGGTATGCTTCCAATATCTCGCGTTGCGTGAAAGTGGAAACAAATATATTTTTGGGATTAAAAAGCCATGATTGTCATGTGCTAATCGAACATCTTCTTCTAGTTGGTATTCGAAGTCTGTTGCCTTATGATGTGGTGAACCCGATAATTATGTTATCGAGATTTTTTACGCAGTTGATTGCAAGGTCGTTGCATGTGTCGGATGTTAAAAAGTTGGGAGACGACATTGTGCACATCCTATGCAAGTTTGAATAGATTTTTCCTTCATCATTTTTTACTAGTATGATTCACGTGGTGATACACTTGGCAAATGAGGCATTGCTCGATGGACCAATCAACCATCAACGCTCACCCATAATTTTTTTTAGTATTCTTGATCAATTAATGTTAAATAATATATATCATCACTTTTCAATTTTGTAGACTTCTTGCCAAGTTAAAAAAAATTTGTGAGAAATAGAGCAAAGCCGGAAGGATCCATTGTGGAGGCTTGGATCACATGTGAGTCTCTTAGTTTTTGTGCAATGTATCTAAGTGATGTTGAAACGGCTTTCAATCCTCCTCAAAGCAATAATGACGGTGGTGTCAGAAAAGAGAAACTTTCTGTTTTTGCGCAAATTGCACGATCATTTCGCAAGTCACCAAGAGGCGAATCGTTTTCCAAAAAGGACACAGAGGTAGTGCATTGGTTCATACTTAACAATTGTGATGAGATTGGGATGCTTTTGAAGGAGCATGAATAGTTGATCATGAGTGCATATCCTTCACATTTCTATGCCGATAAGCACCGTGCATTATTTCCTCGTTGGTTTCGCGAATATGTAAGTTGTGTGTGGTTTGTAATGAGCATATTTTAGGTATTTGACACACCCCGACCCGTATAGCCACGTGGACCCGGATCTCAAGGCGTTTGGCTTAGAGAGAAAGTGGAGTTAGGAAAGAGAGGAGGCCGTATGAAACGTGCACGAATGGGGAAGGGCTGGTCGCACAAAGCATCTAGCCAAAAACCTAATTCCAACTTACGAAGTGAAAATTACTAAAAATGCCCATACACTTTAAAGCTTCGTAAAATGTCTGCTTTAACTCGAATTGAGTTCCACTTTACAGCCCACGCATTCGTATCAACGAAAGTACATCATGAATATGTAAAGAACTAAATTTTCACAAGTCGCCTCAAAAGTCAACATTGACCACCAATGGTATTTTTGGTAATTTCACATAAAATTTTGGGACAGGTTGTAACGTAGATACCGCTAAAATTTTCCCCACGCGAAATCTAATCTTTGTGGAGCCATAAACTACATAATACAAATGTGCACTCCCATATGGGATAGGCCCTCACGAAGGCAAGGCATAAGGTGATTAGACATAGTTGAAGTTGTTCTAATATTGCCTCGGTTTTTTAATGTGTTAACAAACGAATGAACAAACAAAGGATGTGCGTAATCCGAACATATGTATTGCTGGAATATTTGGATGGATATGATCGCTTTATTGGCTTCACAATGAGACACAACCTAGTTCAACTCAAATCAAGTGTCCATGCCGAATGTAACAATTCATCAGGGGAGACATTCAAAATGTTCAATATCATTTGGTAAAAATGATGATGCGCATCATACGAAATAGAATCATCATAAAACCATTAGACCATGCTTTGTCTTCATAACAATCACTAGCTGAGACTATTGAAGGAAGTTTATTTGCTAATGACCAAGTCATGAGTATCATAAATGACTCTATCCATACGCCGACCAATGACAATGAGCAAGTGGGGAGATACGGCTCCTACCATGGATAAAGAAGCATTCGATAAGTACGTAAAGGCTATTGAAAAATACCACAAGAATTATACCCGAAGCCAGGAAGACTTTTGGTACTTATGGCAATTTGTGAGTTGATGCAAGGCAAGATGAAGTTTTGTATGTCCAACTCCGGGTGTTAAGGATTACATTTTAAGGGAATTTTGAAGAGCATGTCTCCAAAGGACAATTGTTTGCCTAAAGATCAAGTCTAATGGGAAGATGTTCACCTGCGAAGAATGGTGTGGATAATACATGATTTCTCCGCTTATGCAATGATTTACGGTTGGAGCACAAAGAGTTATATGACATGCTCGCATGCAAGGAGAACATAACATCCGCTTGGCATGTTGGAAAGGTTTGTTATATGGGTCATCAGATGGTTGTCATGGGATCGCGAGTGGCGTACTTCTAACGATGCAACCTTTGATGACAACACAGCACTCACCTCTAATTCGTAGAATGGTCGGGAGATGACATTTTGGCCAAGTTGAACAATTGAGAATTTGGTCCGTTTGGCAAAGGTGTTACTAGCCTGTGCCACCTACACATTCAAACCGGATGCATAAGAGTATTTTATTTGAGCTCTCATACCGGCTGAAGTTAAAGCTTAGACACAACCTTGATGTGATGCATATTGAGAAAATGTGCGTGATACATTGGTGGGGGACAATTATAGACATTAAGGGAAAATAGAAGGACACGATCAAAGCTCGCCTCGATTTAAAACAAAAGAGCATAAGGGGGCCCTTGTGGATAAAGAAAGTCGGAGATGTACCAAAAAAGTCCATCCGTTTACAAATAAACTGAGGGAGTTAAACAGTTTTTCAATTTTCTTTCTTCGTATAGTTTCCTTAATGGGTATGCTTCCACATTCGCGTTGCGTGAAAGTGGAAACAAATATATTTTCTGGACAAAGCCATGAGTGTCATGTGCTAATCGAACATCTTCTTTCTAGTTGGTATTCGAAGTCTCATGTCTTATGATGTGGGTGAACCCGATAATTATGTTATCGAGATTTTTTACGCCAGCTTGATTGCAAGGTCGTTGCATGTGTCGGATGTTAAAAGTCGGGAGACTTACATTGTGCACATCGTATGCAAGTTTGAATAGATTTTCCTTCATCATTTTTTTACTAGTATGATTCACGCAGATACACTTGGCAAATGAGGCATTGCTCGATGGACCAATCAACTATCAATGGATGTATCCACAGGAAAGGTAACGCTAACCCATAATTTTTTTTAGTATTCTTGATCAATTAATGTTAAATAATATATATCATCACTTTTCGATTTTGTAGACTTCTGCCAAGTTAAAAAAATTTGTGAGAAATAGAGCAAAGCCGGAAGGATCCATTGTGGGAGGCTTGGATCACATGTGAGTCTCTTAGTTTTTGTGCAATGTATCTAAGTGATGTTGAAACGGCTTTCAATCCTCCTCAAAGAAATAATGACGCGTGGTGTCGAAAAGAGAAACTTTCCGTTTTTTGCGCAAATTGCACGATCATTTCGCGAGTCACCAAGAGGCGAATCGTTTTCCAAAAAGGACACAAAGAGGTAGTGCATTGGTTCATACTTAACAATTGTGATGAGACCGGGATGCTTTTTGAAGGAGCATGAATAGTTGATCATGAGTGCATATCCTTCACATTTCTATGCCGATAAGCACCGTGCATTATTTCCTCGTTGGTTTCTGTCGGGGAATAAAATACAATAAACGTAGGGACGGGATGTAACAGTATTTCATCATCGTCTTTATATTGTCTTCAACTAACAAGTAAATATTGTGTAATATAATAGGTGTTGAAACTGAAGGAAGAGAATTCACCGTCCTACACCGAAGAATTATATAACTTGACGGTCGGACCGTTTTGCGCTAAATTGTACTCAGGTTGTCATGTGAACGGCATTAAGTTTTTGAATGTTGAACGTGATGACAAGTTGTTAACTCAAAATAGTGGAGTATTTGTCCCAGGTGGCGGCGACAATGTTGATATTGAGTTTTATGGCAGACTAACAAGTGTTGTACAAATGCTTTACAAAGACCGTTGTCAAGTGATCTTGTTTAAGTGTCATTGGTTTGAAACAAACCCACATAAGAATAGGAGTAATAAGAGGGACGAAGGGTTACTATCAGTCAACACTAACACACGTTGGTACGATGAAGACCCTTACATTTTGGCAACTATGGCGAAACAAATTTTCTATCTGGATGATCTTAAGGCCGGAAAATGGTTGGAAAGTTGTTCAAAAGATTCATCATAGGAACATATATGATATTCCTAACCTAGATTGGTAAATAAATGAAAGTTAAGATTGGTAATTCTTTTATTTTATTTTAAAATATAAACAGTAAAGAATTAATTACTTCATTCATCAATTAAAAAAATTATTTTTTAAGCAGCTAAAAAAATAATAAATAAATCTTTGCGCGACGAATTATTTCGTCGCCTAAACAGTATATGGGCGACGAATAATTGTATTTATCACTCAAAACCCTAGAAATTTGGGTGGGATTCAATTATGGAAATGGTACAATAGGCAACGCAATAAGGGTATTTAGGCGACGAATTGAATTTGTCACCTATGATAGCTTATGAATTTGTTTCATCCTTCGTCACTCAAAACCCAGTTGGGTAGGACAATAATGGCAGAGTATATTAGGCGACGAATGAATGGTCTTTAGGCGACGAATATCTTCGTCACGAAAGGGTTCACAAATTCCAAGTTAAAATTTCAGCGCAGCAGTCCCTCTCTTCTTCAATTTCAGTTTTTTCTTCCTCTCGTTTTCCTCATTTCTCTGTTCCTCATTTCCTTCTCTCCTCATCCTACTTCTTCCCAAATTTCTTTATTCTTTCTTCCCAAAACTTCATTTTCTCATCTTCTTTCTCCCCAAATCCCAAATTTCTTTCTCCCCCAAACTCCAAAACTTCCTTTTTCCTACTCTCACCGTCGACGATCGAAGGTATTCACGGTAAGTCTCTCGATCTTTCTCCCAATTACGTACAATTTTTTTTTATAATTACATATTGCATGAGAATTACATTTTTTTTATTGATAATTTCATTTTGCATGATTTTCTAGCTAATTAAAAGTAATACAATTTTAATTTTTTAGTTGTCGAGTTTTAGAATTTCATCTGACAGTGCATCAATTGTCAATTGTGTTAGAGAAATATCACAGACAAGTAATACCCAATTTATATGAATTTTATGGTTGTTTTTGGTTGGAAAGTTTAATTGCATAATTAAAATAAATATACTGTTGTTATTTTACTTGGTTTGAACAAATTTATTTTTTTCGCAGGCAACAAAATAAACAGAGGGTCTCACGTTATTAGACGTAAGAGGAAAAATGAGCGGATGCGCATCGAATCCATACGGCACACAACTTCATCGGCGGAGTTGCACACTAAGCTGGCAGACAACATAGAGTCCATAGTGCAAACCCATTGCCCTGTGGAGTGGTCGTCTTGGAAAAAAGTGCCAGAGGAGTGGAAGAAGTCGTTGTTCGATTAGCTATCAATAAATGTCAATTAGATTGTTTATAGTTATTTTTTCATAATATTTTCATAATGTTGATAATTGCAGCTAGACTTTGATGTTAATGACATCGATACGAACACAATAGAATACATTGATAACATCTTCAAGAAGCGTTACCAGGAGGCGAAGCATTACGACGATCAAGTTGCCCAGGCACCACTACCATAGTAGCTACTTCATTATTTGGATTAATGTAATAATATTTTATTTAGTTTGTATGTACGCTTTAAATATTTTGTGCGATGAAATTTGCTTAATTTGTATCCGGATTAAAATAATATTGTATCTGCTTCAAATAATTTATTTACGTAATTTGTTTTACAATTTTAATAATAAAAGTTAAATTAATAAGTTTAATACAAAAAATAAATGCCGAAAATGATGAGCGACGAAACTGTATTCGTTGCCCAAGAAATATTTGCGCCATGAAAAAAACAATTAAATTCGTTGTGCTAAGAGCCTTTAGGTGACGAAGAGTGGTCATCGCCTAAACACATGAAATTAATTCTGAGTCGTTCTTCTTTTGAGCTGCTACAGAATGACTTATTCATTTCTAAATAAAGAAATTTTTTTTAAGAATGTCTTGAAGAAGAGCTTTACATATTGAACGGTTAAGATTTGTAAAATAATTATTAGCTACATGTGTTTACACATTAACATTTGTAGGTAAAATTAACTTATAGTAGAAAATTCATAATAATTAATGCACAAGAGTGAAAAATGTAAAAAAAAAAAAAAAAAATATATATATATATATATATATATACAAACACTCGTAACGAGAAGGTCTACAACTTTCATTAAGGGGTAAACTCCAAAATCGAACAGCAGAAACCATGAACCCTAGACTTTTTTTTTAACCATCAATTAGGGTTTGCGTTTATGCTTCGTTATTCTAACCGAATTTTGTTTTTTTTTAGAAGGGTTCTTTTTTCAAAACATGATCTTTTACTGAATTTAAAAAGATGAACGGTTCGGATCGTTGAAATCATGTCTCGATATTTACAATTTCATGAAAATTGTGTCGATGTTATATAGTTTCCATAAACTTTATATAGTCTGAGTTATATATTCACAAATTGTAAATATCGGGACATGATATGAACGATTTGAATCGTTCATCTTTTTGAAGCTAGTAAAAGATCATGTTTTCAAAAAAGAACCGTCTGAGAACCAGTCCGAAAAAATGAAATCCGATTAGAATAACGGAGCATAAATGTAAACCCTGGGTTCATGGTTTCTGGTGTTCGATTTTTGAGTTTACCCCTTAATGAAAGTTGTCGACCTTTTCGTTACGAGCATTTGTATATTTTTTTTTATATTTTTCACACTAGTGCATTAATTATTATGAATTTTTCCTACGATGTTAATGTGTAAATACATGTAGTTGATAATTATTTTACAAATCTTAACCGTTCAATATGTAGAGCTCCTTTTCATGATCATCCTTCAAAAAAATACTTCATTTAGAAATGAATAAGTCATTCTTTAGTAGCTAAAAAAAAGAATGGCTCAGAATTAATTTCTTATGTTTAGGCGACGACAACAGTCTTCGTCGCCTAAAGTCTCTTAGCACGACAAAATTTTGGGCTAGGTTTGAAATTTTAAAATCACCTTGTGCAATGAAATACCTCCTCCGTCGTGCAAAGTCTTGTGTCTTAAATTAGACTCTTTTCTTCTTCTTTCTTCTTTTTCCTCTTCTTTTCTCGAACCCAGAAAACCTGCAAGTTCTCGAACCTCAATCTGCAACTCTCCCTCTCCATCCTTCTCTCTCACTCTATCTCCATCCCTCTCTCACTCTCCCTTCCTCCCTCTGTTCGACTCAAAACCTCAAGAAAACCTAATTTCGGCCGACTCCAACCCTTTCTCACTTTGATTAAGGTAATTCCTCACCCAAATTAAAGGGTTTTTTTTTTCTACTCATTTTGTCAATTGCCCTCGGTGTTTGACATATTGGGGTTTAATACAGGTTTAGGGGATTAATTGCAGATTGGGGTTTGTTTGATTAGATTAGGATGTTTGACAGATTGGGGTTTGTTTGATTACATTAGGATGCTTAGATTGGGGATTGCAGATTAATAGGTTTTAATTTCTGTTTGTTTGATTAGAATTAGGTCCAATTTTTGAAGATTTTAATGGATTTTGTTTATTACATTATGTTTATTACGTCCAGTTGGTGTAAATAATTTTTATGGATTTTATTTTCCAATATTTGTTTTTAACTAATTAAAAAATAAGAACAAATAGAACAAATACATGAAAGAAGAAAAAATTGTAAGTAAATTGAATGTTTACTTACAATTTATTTACTAATTATTTATTTAACTAATTTTTAACTGTGGGTCAATTTATAGATGTCGGGTTTGATTTCTACGCACTGTCGCTCATGTCCTAGTGCAACTTCTGCACAGCTGATTACTTCTGAGGAGCCCGCATCAGCCGCTCCGATTACTTTTGAGGCGCCTGCAACGTCCACTACTTCAATGACGCATCCCCTAGTGAGAGCTCGTCGAACCCATCGGTGACAGCGTGAAGACGACCAAGCTGCTCAGATTCCCGCGACATCCACAGTTGAGGGAGAGGGATCCCAGACAGGTAATAAACCTCTCTATCCACTCTTTTTTTCTTTTTCTTTTTTTGGTTTACTAGCATATTAAAAATATTTTTTGATGTTTATAATTGATCGCATGCTGCAAATATTGGTATGACGTGGATAATTCTTAAATATAATTGTTGAGAATATTGTGTGGATGTGGATATGTGTTGTATTATTGTTTGCAGGTTATAGGAAATGTTATACTTTTAGGGGAGCTTCTGCCGATTTTTTGGTAGAATTGTAAGTTAGTTTTAACCTTGAATTATTATTACCTTTTTTTACAAGGAAGAAAAATACCTAGGGACCATGCGGACAGCTCAAGTCTGTGAAGGTCACACGTGTGTCTTCTGACTGGATCACCATCACATATGATCCCGACATCGTGCTGCTATTACGTCTGACCAGCATAGCACCTTAGTCCACGATGTAGGGTCCATACTACGTACCCATTTCTCTATTCTAGAAATTAGCCTCTAAAATACGCCCATTTACAAAATGCTCTTTGGTTGGAAATTATTTTATTCAATTTTAGAACTAATATTGGCCAAATGCTTTTGATTGGAGATGGCCTAGCAACTATTTCTTCCGGTTCATATTCAATCTTTACAAATGGAAACCTGATCTTCCAAGAAACTAGGTTGCCTCCGACAAGCGTAAGTATGGAAATGTAGGCTTTCTGTCAGTAATAGTAATAGATACAGCCTAGTCATCGTCACGTTATACCCTTCCTCATCAAGATATAATGTTTAGTGAACATTAATCTCTTTCTAAGAGCAAAGTTCAAGTGACACCTAGTATGAATTACAACAATCATATATGATCTTCAGTTCTTGCATGGATGAATTGACTTACTACAATTAAAACATAGTTAATATGTGGTCGAGTAAGCAATAAAAAAGTTTCCAACCATTCGCTGGTATAGCTCCGTATTGGTTTGGAACCTGATCATGATAATCGCTTAGCTTTTGAATTTGTATAATAGGTTAGCACATTTCCAGCAAACATCCATGTCTCGATTAACAAAATCTAATACATATTTCCTTTGAAAATGAAAAATCATTTTGTCTTGATTGGGAAATTAACTTCAATCCCTAAGAATAACACAACAAGATCTTTCATCTCAAATTCCTTTTTGAGATAGTATGTAACAATCATATCATCCACGTACATTAAGTCGTAACTTTACCATGTTTACGCTTCCAAAAAAGAGAAAAAGACATGGTCTGAGTCACTTTGTTGATACCTAATAAACTGCTTCATAGACTTACTAAGTCCCCAAACCACACTCTGGGAGACTATTTCAACCAATACAATAACTTCTTTAATTTCCACACTTTTTCCAATTCTCAGGGTGGTAACTTTGTAGGAATGCATTCTTCCCATCAATTTTTGTAAGGGTCAATCAAGGTGATAAGTAGCAATAGGCAGAAGTACATGAATGGTAATAATCTTGGCATCTGGTGCCAAAAGTCTCCTAATATATAGTCAACTTCGTAGGTTTGGTATGCCCCTTTTGCTACTATAACGTAGAAATGTATCTTTTTTGTATTCCTAGCTATTTGACCTTGGACATAACTGTATAAATTCATCCACATCCAACTGTACTCTTCTACCTTTAAGTATAAGTAGTTACTACAATATACACACCGATTAAAGAATTAAACTCATGAAAAAAATATTCAGAAATTCATGAACAGAGATTGATTGTGTCACGCCCGCATTAATTCTTATTGAACATTTTGTACTACATACAACTAAAAAGAATGTAAAGTAAAATTACATGTCAACTAACAGGCACGTAGCTTCAACTATGGTGTCTGTTACAAAGAAAAAAAGAATTAAACAATTTGGAAATAATAATTAAAATCCTTGTATACAATATTAATTTTATTGCAATATGAATTAACTAAAGTAATCAAGGATCATCAGTTTATGTTATGATGATAACTTCACTAATTAGCGCGAGTGGAACGGAATGGAGATTTTGGACGCTGCATAGAATGCTTTTCGTTCTCAATCTCTATCAGGCTGTTGATTACAATATCTGCAGCAGTTGTTACAACATCTGCCATGTTCCTATAAAACCCAAAAGAAACCGCAAGGAAATTTAGTAAGAAAATCAAAAGTTATTGATTGTTGAAGCATTTCCAGATGTACTTTTTCGTTTACACTTTGTTGGCCTACCTAATAATTTTGATCCACGTCAAATTATTACAACAGGGTTATAATATGTACCATCTCAACTGACCATTCATTAAGAGAGGTGCTGTGTTTACTATAGTACTACATTTAATAGGGTTTATTTGTTTGGTCAATAGATGACTACTGTTTTGACAAAGCAATATTCTAGTTCCTGTAATTTATAGAGAGGGAATGCAAACTTGGGTGGCTGCAAGCACAATAGTTAATCCACATATCAGTCGTAAGTAGATGATTAGTTAAGGGTCCGTTTGATAACCATTTTAGTTTTCAGTTTCAAACACGAAAATTGAAACCTAAGATTTTGAAAATTTAAATAAACGGTCGTTTGATAACTATTCATTTCAATTTTCAGCTTTTAGTTTCTAGTTTTAGTTTTCATTTTCTGATTTTTAGTTTTCAATTTTCAATTTTTTTTTTTTAAACTGAAAGTAGTTACTAATCGAGTTTTCAGTTTTCTAAAAAGGGAAAACAAAAACTCTTTTCGTAACTATTTTCGAGGCCATTTGATGATCATTTCATTTTTAGTTTTTCATTTTTTTGAAAACTAAAAACCTGTTTGGAAACTACTTTCATTTTTCAAAGAAATAAAAAATCAAAGCTAAAAACTGAGAGCCAAATGAGTTTTCAATTTTTCAAAAAAAATAATAACTAAACGATTATCAAACGGCATCAAAGATAGCCCACAAAAATAAGTTATTTTGTTCAAAATATTATTAGTATTTCTGCTCTATATAAACCTAAAAGGAAATAAAGAATTCTATATAGATTCATCGATCTTACCCTTTTGAGGAGTTGTACGTCAACCCTACAGTCTTCCTAGCCTCTTGAAGAGCCAACCTAAAACTTTGTAGCTTCTCCGGTGGACATTGCCCATTGTCCACGACACGAAGCTGAGAGGGCTTAATGTCACAGAATATAGGAATGACCTTCTTATTGGACTCCATGAATAGGGCCAGTTCATGAAGGCAAAAGTAGGAGTCACAATAGTTAGGCGAAAACACGGCAACACCAACCTTACAATCCCTTATTGCGCCATCAATTTTATCAAACAGTTTATCTCCAGGTCTCATGGTCCTGTTATCTAAGAAAGGGCGCAAGTTGAGTCGAGAAAGATGGTCGTAAAGCAAAGAGACGATTGTTCTCTTCGTGTCTAATCCTCTATGGTTAAGAAACACATCGCAAGACTTCGTTGTGCGTTCGGCCAATTGGGTTTGCTTTGGGTAGCTGAAAAGATTGTGTTTCAAGCTAATGGCTGATGAACGATGCATGGTTTTTTGTATATATGGAACCCTAGTTTTGTTTTTCTGTCTTGTTCTTTAATTATCTGTTGAATAATGAGACTTGTGCATGCCTGATGTGCTTTGATTTGCACGGCTTTAAATAGAGCCTCTGAAGCCTCTATTTTTCAAGTAATTATTTAGAATGGAATGTGTTCCTGTTCAAGTTGATTTTGACAAAAGATTTGACCAGCATTAGGCTGTTAGATTTTGGAAATAAATTAATAAAAACACCCTTCAAACACGTTGAAGGTCCTTCTCTATGTGTGAAATTGCCTCCACTGTAATACACATATATAACATGCATTGGGACAACTTCTGGGGTATTTCCTTCACTACGAGTTTTGCACGGCTGAGATTGCAAGTTGAGATTTTCATTTGTCTCAACTTGCAATCTCAGCTGTACAGAATTCATAGTGTTAAACACTACGTAGGACTGAAAATTTTTTGTAATTTCTAAACAAATTTAAAAGTTAATGTTCTATTTTTTCCACCAAATGTTGAGGACCAAATATATATAAAAAATGCACGTGGAAAACTTATTCAGCAAATTTCATTGGGTCCAACTTCAGTGGTACGTACCATTGAATGGTACGTACTGTTAAATGGCTAAGATTCATTTGGGACCCACTGCAAATTAATCTGAACCATTCAACAATCTTACCATTGAATGGTACGTACCACTCAAGATTTTTCCAATTTGATTGTCAGTTCTTTCTCGTTTGAATTCTGCACAAATTCAAAGTAACTTCTTGTGTGTATACTTCAATTAATATTAATATTATTATAATATTGAAAGTTTTACAAACCATCAGAAGGGTTTCTTTGACTGTTTGAACGATATACTAAGTCGCAAATTATAATAAGGTCTCTCCTTGCATACACATAGATATGTGTTAACAAGTTAGTAAATTATTACGCCGATAATAACTTGTTTGGACTCACTCTATAAAAATTTCATAATCTTTATATTATCACCGAAAAATTAACCCTATAAAAATTCATTGAAATCAAAAGCCATTTGATTATCTAACTATTACCTAATTGTTATGAAATATTCAAAATAATAACCAAAGCAATTTGGAAAAATGATCTAGGACCTAAATAATGAAAGGTTCGGTTCTTGTGATTACATTATGTGGTAGGCCTAGACAAATAATTAGTAGTTCAGTATTATATTAAGCAATCTTATGGCTTAAGAACAACCATGATCATGTGGTTGTGAGGCATTCTTGATTGTAGACCATAAATGAAGATATTTTGATAAAAATAAGTGAAGACTAGAGTTTGATGGGGCACAATATATAGAAGAGAAATAGACACTCAACCAAACAAACAAACAAATCTCTCAAAAACCAACGGAGTAAACATCTTCATCCAAAGCTTCATTCAATCAAGCAAGCTCTCTCATCTCTGTCAAAGCCAAAGCTTTTTAATTTTACAAGTATTTCTCTTTATGAATCACTCTTGTAATAACTTTATTATATTAGTGTGAATCTCTCTTTGAATCACTATTGTCATTTTAATACAAGCATTTAAGCAATTTCTCTTTATGTTTGAGTCAAATCTTGAACTCCTAGTGTGGCTTTAACTCACCATTTACATATTGTAGTTTAATATTCTACATAAGAAAAGTCTTTAGCATTTAAGGCAAAGAAAGAATCTGAGTTAAGTTTTCTCACTCAATGGCACATTCTTTTGATTAGAAGTCAAACAAGCGTAATTAATTTCCATCACACACACACACACATTGACACACCCCGCCCTCAATACCCACGTGAATACCAAGTTCGGAACGTGTTGGTCGATACTCAGAAATGACAAAGCCATTTTATGCATGACAACACTTAAACTATACAATTTGAACTATCAAATAGTTCGCAGAATTTATTACAAATATCCACAAGGTTCAAAGAGTAACTAATGTAAGGCAACGAAAATAGTAATAGACTCAAGCTCCTAAAATTTCTATTCATAACAAGAATGGATATTATTAAAAAAAACTGAATGAAAGATAAACTCCCTACATTATCAGGAGGAAACCAGAGCTGCCACGCTATGCTTCAACGTCACTGGAATGCACCGGTACTAGGTCCTGAAGGGGGCGCAAAAACATAAAGATGTGAGTGGACGAAAAAGAAAGTTTATCTAAAGTTTTTTTCTCTTTTCGAATAAAGTAAACCCATGTTTGGAAACCAGTATATATATAAAACCATAATACATATACAGTGGTCAAGTAAAACTCATCGAGCAGAAACATAAATTCAGAATATTTTCTTGTACGAGATAAATTCATGGTAAAACACAAAAATCCAGCTTATCACGATATAAACCATTTTTCCAAGATATCACGATATATATATATATATATATATATATACAACAAAATATCACAAGGTATATAAGCAATCACCTATGTACATGATGAAGGACCTCCCTCCAATCATGTACAAGCTCTTTACATTATAATCACTTTTTACTCCTAGTACCACATCCATGTAAGCTCTTGCGCGATCAGCGCGTCGCACCCAAGTCTTTACGTTGAAGGACCTCCCCCAAATAATAAACACAAATGTAAAGACAAGCTTGTACTAAGGTATTTGGACAATACCCTTGGAGTACAGTGCGTGTGACCCATACATGTGAGACTTGTCCTACGGCCGTGGGACGGTACTAAAACATAGTGAAAGCATACCAAGTGTGTGAAAACATATATATTTGTCGGTGTAAAATGCATGATCATGCACAAGTAAGAAGTTCGTATCTCAATATCACATTTTCATAAATATTCAAGTGTCGTATAAAAATACGTATCATGAAAAGTAAATCTCAAATATCAAACATGTATAGGTATGATCAAATCAACGTTTCAAAACCATAAGTAACTATATATTTATATATATATATATATACTAGGATATAAAACCATTTTGTAAAACAAATGTCCACTCAATGATACTCGGGAGTGTAATCTTCCTGGGTGACGTGCTAGATGAGTGTTGCCCTAAATATTAGTAAGAAAATAAATTAAAAACATTTCTCAAAAGTAAAATAATCCCCCCTAACCAAAAGAATATAAAATATTGTTGTTATAGGAAAAACATGTTTGAAAAATGATTACCGTACTCCAAAATTGTGTCCGCCGCCACGCGCCGGCAGGTGCTTGCCACGCACGGCCACAAACCGTCACTGACACACCCCACCCTCGATACCCACGTGGATACCAAGTTCGGGCGTGCTGGCCAACACTCGTAAGTGACGAAGCCATTAAATGCATGACAACACTTAATTGAAACGAATTAAATTACCATAAAATTGCGGAATTCAATGTCAATATGCATATGATTCAGAGCGTACTAATTTGAAACAGCGGAAACAAAATAATAGAATAAGTTCCTAAAATCTCTATCCATAACAGGGATGGATATTATTATAGAAACTGAAAAGAAAAAGATGAATCCCTACGTGGTCGGGATATATGATCAGAGCTGCCACACAGATGCCTCGACTTCGCCCGATGCTCTATCACTAGTTCCTGAAGGGGGCGCAAAAACAAAGGTGTGAGTGGACGAAAATAAAAGTTTTCGCAAAACCTTTCTCTTTTCAACATAATAACCCCCTATTTGAAATCCAGTAATAATTGTAAAATCATAATATCATAGTATGTATCAAAACATACTTTATAAGTATAACTGAAAACGTATATCAATATAAAATATGTAGATAACAAGTCATATTTCCAATAGGTCATTTCATCAAAAATACCAATAATATAGATATAGGAAAACCAGCACAGGGTATATAAGCAATCACTCATGTACGTGTTGAGGAACAGCCTCTCAATCCCCGTACAAGCACTTTACGTTATTCAATTAAATTGTACTCCTAGTACCACACACATGTAAGCACTTGCGCCTTAGCGCGTCACACCCGAGTCCTTACGTAATGGGGCTTTTTCCCCAAAAATAAACATAAACGTAAGACAAGCTTGCACTAAGGTATTTTCCGGACAATACCCATGGAGTACAGTGCGTGTGACCCAAACATGTGAGACTTGTCCTACGGCCGTGAGACGGTACTACAACGTAGTGAAAGCATACAAGGTGTGTTTGAAAACATACATACATATATCATGTGTAGAAGTGAAGAATATCATATACTTCATAATTTCCCAAATATTTAAACCTTGTATAATCGAACATAATCATGCTTAGAAGCCATAAATTAAATATCAATATATCCAATAATATTCATATCTCAAAATCATTCCATAAAATATATATATATATATATATATATTCATGCCTCAAAATCATTTAAAATCATTTAAGATATCAAAACCGTAATCATTGCAAAGCATAGAAATCATTTAATAATCCAAAAGTCCACTCACAGGTGATCGGGAGTGAAATCTCCCACGGTGTTGCCCTCCTCGAAGTGTGGCGCCGAAGAATTACCTATTTAATATTAGGGGAAAAATTAGAACCTCCCTAATATAAATTAATATAGGCCCTATAGAAAAATATTCCAAAAATAATACTATTTTAGCGAAAACGGGCTCGAAAAATGATTTTCGGGGCCCGAAAACTCTACAGCCGCTGTCCACCACCGCCGTGCGTCGCCGCACGCGTCGGGAAACGGTCGAACGCGCCAGGAGGTGGCCTCACGCACCGGCACGCGCTCTGATGACGTCACCCCCACGCGCTGCTGACGTCAGCACCGTTAGTTTTAACGGAATATACATTTCTGACAGAATATTCCCTCTTCTTCTTCCCCTCGCTGGTCACCAGAGCCGCCGCCGTCTGGTTCGCCGGAATTCTGGGAAATTTTCCGAATTAATTCCAAAACTTCAAAAATTCTTAACTTCTTCGTTCTTTGGCCAAATTTAACGTGCCATATATCAAAATGAAGGTATTGACGAGTAGAATATTTTCATACCAATTTGAGGCCGAAAAAATGGCCGGAGATGGCCTGAAATTGGCCGGGAAGCTTCGGGAAACCCTAATTCCGTTCTCCTTCAAAACTGCACCAAATTGGACGTTCTTTATATCGATTTGAACCTACTCAATCCAATAAAACCAATGGTAATGGTCTTGAGGCTTACCTTGGTCTGGTTTGCACAGGAAATTGACGGACAGTTTGTCGAAACCTTTCCGACGTCGGTTTGATCGATCGGGTTCGAGTTTGGAGATTCTAAAATCACAGCCTCGTCCAGAATGACGAGACGATCGTGATGGTATGGATTTTGGGCAACGGTTTGACGGTTTTGTGATTCGTCCAAAGGTTAGGGTTTCGGTGAGGTTTTTGGAGGTTTTTGGCTTAGAGAGAAAAGTGGAAGAGAAAGAAAGGGAGGCTGTATGAAACGTGCAGAATGAATGGGGAAGGGTTGGCTGCACAGCAGCCAGCCAAAAACCCTAATTCCAACTTACGGAGTGAAAATTACTAAAATGCCCTTACACTTTAAAGTTCCGTAAAACGTTCGTTTTAACTCCTAATTGAGTTCCGTTTGCGTCCACGCGTTCGTATCGACGAGTACATCATGAATATGTAAAGAAATAAATTTTCACAAGTCATCACAAAAAGTCAACATTGTCCACTAGGGGTGTTTTTGTAATTTCACATAAAATTTGGGACGGGTTGTAACAGTCACACTCCGGTTAGGCGTCGGTTACACCCACCGACAGTCGTCATCTAGTTCGCCGGAATCTGGAAAATATTGTCGAAAAATTCCCGATTCTTTAGAATTTCGTATCTTAGTCAAATCTCAACCAAATTGCACGACTTTTATGTCTAAATGAAGGTATTGAAGAGGGGAATACAGTTGAACCAATTTGGGGTTGAAAAAGTGGCCGAAAATAGCCTCTAATTGGCCAAAAAATATCGGGAAACCACCATTTTCATCCTACCTCAAAACTGCACCAAACGTCACGTATTTTATATCTATTTGAACCTACTCAACGATATAAAGCTAATGGTAAAGGTCTCGAGCCTTACCTAGGCTGGAATCGACATGTAGCTCGCCAAAAAAATTTTGTTTCACCGCGGGTCTCCGTTTAGTCGATTCGAGTTCAAGTTTGACAATTACGAGTGTAAGGTTATGTTCAGGATGATCAGGTGATCGTTCTAGTTGTGGTTGTGGGTTGTGATTCGACAGAATTTCAAGATTCCACAAATTAGGCTCACGATACGTTTTCATCGAAAGAGAGATACGTCAGGGAGAGAGAAAGTGTGAGGGAGAGAGAGAGAGAGACAGAGAAAGTGACGACTACAGGGAAATTGAGTGGGTCAAAACCCTATGCCAAAATAAACCCTAGTAAATACTACTGTGAAATTACTAAACTGCCCTTGGACTTTAAAATTCTGTAGAATATTCATTTTAACTCCAAATTACGCTCTGCTTGTGCCCGCACATTCGTATCGACGAGTACTATAAGAATATGCCAAGAAAATAATTGAAACGTGTCATGATAACAAAGTCAACAAAAGTCAACACTTACCCGCTAAGGGTATTTTAGAAATTTCACAATTGTGAGCAAAAATTTATATGGAAAAGTTAGGGATGGGTTGCAACAAACTACCCCCTTAAGAAAAATTTCGTCCGAGAAATTTGCAAAACAAAATTACTAAAACAACTGCGGATACTGAGCCTGCATATGCTCCTCGATCTCCCAAGTAGCCTCCTCAACCTCGTGAATACTCCATAGAACCTTCACTAGCGGTATCACCTTGTTCCTCATAACCTTTTCTTTTCTGTCCAAAATCTCTATTGGCTCCTCATCATAACTCAAATCCTTCTTCAACTACAAAGGTTGGGGCTATAGTACCCGTGACTCGTGCGGTACATACTTCCTCAACATCAAAAACATGGAAAACATCATGTACCCGGGATAACTCTGGTGGCAAAGCTAGTCTATAAGCAATTGCGGCTACACGCACAACGACCTCATAAGGACCAATGTATCGAGGACTTAGTTTACGCTGTTTGCCGAATCTCACCTCACCCTTTCAGGGCGACAATTTCAAAAACACAAAATCGCCAACTTCATACTCGCAGTCCTTAAATTGCATGCATGCTATACTCTTCTGTCTATCCTGGGCTACTTTCAAGTTACGCTTAATCACCTGAATTCTCTCTGTAGTTTTGTCCACCAACTCTGGGCCCTCATGTGCTCGCTCATCTACCTCTGTCCAACCAATGGATTGTGCACGCCTTTCCATAAGTGTTATTCTAGGCAAACTCTACTAGTGACAAGTGATCTTCCCAATTTCCCCCGAACTGAAGAACAGAAACTCTCAACATGTCTTCCAAGGTTTTGATCGTCCTCTCAAATTGACTATCTGTATGTGGATGAAAGGATGTACTGTATAGTAGTTTCGTTCCCATTGCATCCTGAAATGTTGTCTAGAATTTGGAAGTGAATCTCGGATCTCTATCTGAGATGATGGAAACCGGTACGCCATGAAGTTTGATATTATTGTAAGAAACTGAATACTTGGAAAGATAGAATCCCTACATGGTTGGGATATCTGATCAAACTGCCACGTATCCTCGATCTCGCCAGAAGCAGTGTCACTATGACTGAAGGGCGCAAAAGCAAAAGTGTGAGTGGACAAAAAATCAAAGTTTTACTTAAACCTTTCTCTTTTTCAAAGTACTAACCCTGTTTGAAAATCGATTATAATAGTAAAATCATACTATCATAATATGTATCCAAAACATGCTTTATAAGTATATGTCACGATAACGTATGTCAATATACCGTATCCGTAGATATGAAACATAATCAATGAGTCCTTTCATCGTATATATATATCGTAATAAAAATCACGGAAAACCAACCACGAGTATATGCGCAATCACACATGCGGGTTGAGGAGCAGCCTCTCAATCACCGTACAAGTCAATACGTTAATCAATAAATTGTACTCTCCCTAGTACCACACACATGTGAATCCTGGCGCCGCGAAAGCGTCACCAGTCATTAAGTAGTGGGGCCTTTTCCGTAAACAACAATAAACGTAAGACAAGCTTGCACTAAGGTATTTACCGGACAATACCCACTGGAGTGCAGTGTGTGAGCCATACATGTGAGAACTGTCTAATGGCCATGAGAACAGTACTACAAGCGTAGTGAAAGCATACCTAGTGTGTTTGAGAAAACATACATACATACTCACGTGTAAATAGGAACAAAATCCCATTTATAAATCACATATTATATCAAATATTGCATAAATAATCGATACTCCCAAAAAACCATATAATAAAATATCAATTCGTATTTATGCAGAAATATCATAGTATAAACCATTTTATACTAAATAATCATAGAAGATAAATTATCTCGTCACCAAAATAATCCATTTATCCAATATAAAATTTACCATAAATAAATCACTTAGAGTAGCACAAATCATATTCAATAAGTATATATATTTATAAATAAATATATATAAGTAAACTTATCTTCAAAAGCCATTTAAAACCATGTATATAATCATAAACATAATCATTCATAATCATAGAAACCATTTTATAAAGTAAATGTCCACTCACAGGTGATCGGGAGTGAAAGTACTCTCGGTGTTGTCCTCACAGTGTGCGGGCAGAAGAATTACCTATTTAAGTTAGGGAATAAATTAGACTTTCCTAAAAATAATTAAAAAATAGGCCTTAAAGAGATCCCCCAAAAATATGAATATTATTTTAGCGAAAACAGGCTCGAAAAATGAATTGGGGCCGAAAACCCCTACCGCGCCGTCCACGCGCCCGGCGCGCGTGCGCCGCCGCGCACATCGCCGCCACGCGCCAGGGAAACAGTCAGAGAAAACCCGACCGCAGCGCCCGGGAAACCCCTCACGCGCCTGCACGCTTTTTCGGCACGCAGGAAACCCCCGGACGCCCACAGCGCCCCGAGAAAACCAACCCCTTGTAGCGCCCATTGCCAGCAGCGGCGGAAGTCTTCAGCTCACTTGGCAACTGTGCGTGGTCACGCGCTGGCACGTGTCGCCTACACCTTGCTGGCACGTGGTCCCACGCGCTGGCGCGTGTCCCCCACCCGCGTAACGCGCCCCACGCGCCTTGTGACGTCACCCCACAGCGGCTGGCAGCGTCGATACAGCGCCGCCAGCGCTGGCGGCATCCCGACACCGTTAAAGTTAACGGAATATACCTTCGCCGTTAACGGAATATTCAATCGTCCTTCCACTCTTGCCGGTCGCCGGAGCTCCGCCGTCGCCGCCGCCGCCGCCGCCGTCTGGTTCCTTGGAAACTGGAAATTTAATCATAGATTATGTCCCAAAACTTAAAAGATTCGTATCACTTCTTCATTCTTTGTCCAAAATTGACGTACTTATATATCAAATTGAGAAGGTATTGAAGAGTAGAATATTTTTATACTATTGAGGCCGGAAAAATGGCCGAGATGGCCTGAAATTGGCCGGAAAAGCTTCGGAAACCTAATTCCGTTCTCCTTCAATACTGCACCAAATTTGGCGTATTTTATATGAAATTGAACCTACTCAATCCAACAAAGCCAATGGCCCGTGGTCACCAAGGCTTACCTTGGTCGGATTGTAGAAAATCGATGAACAGTTCGCCTATTCCGTTCCGACGTCAGTTTCCGAACGAATGGGTTCGAGTTTGAAGATTCCGAATCGATCCAGCGTCCAAAATGACGAGAGGATCACGTTGGTATGAATTTTAGGCGACGGTTTGGTAGTTTTAACCGTTCAACAAGGATTAGGAATTTAAATCGGGATTCGTGTTGCAGCTTTGAGAGAAAATGGGAGAAAGAGAGGAAAGAGATTGCGTGCAGAAAATGGGGAGGTTGGCTCTTTGGCCAGTCGGCCCAAAACCCTAATTCCCATACACGGGGTGGCAAATTGCAAAATGCCCCTACTTTGAAGCTTAAGTAAAATATGTAAAGAAAATAATTTTCTGAAGTCGTCGAAAAAGTCAACAAAGTCAGCTTTGACTTTAGGGGTAAATTAGTCATTTCACATAAATTTTGGGACGGGTTGCCCGGCACCCAAACTCTACTAGTGACAAGTAATCTTCCCAATTTCCCCATTGAACATAAACTCTCAACATGTCTTCCAAGGTTTCGTGCGTTCTCTCAGATTGACTATCATGTGGATGAAAGGCTGTCTTGTAAGAGTAGTTAGTTCCATTACATCCTGAAATGCTGTCTAGAATTTGGAAGTGAATCTCGGATCTCTATCTGAGATGATGGAAACCGATGCGCCATGAAGTTTGACCAATCTGATCAATGAACATCTTCGCTAACTTATTCAACTTGTAGTCGATAAACTGGTAAAAGTGAGCAGTCTTAGTAAGTCGATCGACAATCACCCAAATGCCATCACACTTTGCCAGTAAATGATAGCAGCAATACACAAAGTCCATGGTAATATTTTCCCATTTCCAAACTGGAATAAGGAAATCTTTGTGCTAATCCCAGGGGTTTGTCTCCTTGCCTTCTGTGACAAGTAAGCATTGGCTTACGTATTCGGTGATATCTCTTTTCATCCTTTTGACCAATAGTAGTAAGGTCGGATAGTGTGGCACATTTAGTACTGCCTGGGTGCATAGCATATCTTGAAATGTGTGCCTCATCCAAGAATTTCCCTTTTAATCGATTATTCTCTTCGATACCAAAGGAAGTATGCTACCCAACTTACGTAAAGGCTTTATCTTTTCGAGCCACGATAATCAATTCTTATTCCTCAAGGACTTCATCCTTTAGTTGCCCACACTCAAAATTTTCTTTTGGGCTTCTCTTCAGACTTTATCAACAAGGACAGGCCTAACCTAGAAATGAGCTAGTAGGAGTTCTTGATCCACATTGAAGATTGTACCAATACTCCTCAATTTTGACTTAGCTGCGGAATGTAGTTATCGAATAGATGCTATTTGTTCATGGGATTTCCAACTAAGCGTGAAATACAACATTAGCTTTACCAAGATGATAATCGATGGTGCAATTGTAGTCACTGATCAGTTCCATCCATCTCTCTATCTGCGTGTTCAATTCATTTTAACGTGAAAATATACTTAAGGCTTTTTGTGGTCTTTGACACATCGATCCCGGACACGCAATTAATAATGGGAAGTGCGGGGCATGCCGTTGGGTGGCGAAAGCCATTTACAGAAGAGTGAAGAATAATTAAGGAAAATTATGAATTAAATAAAGGTCGAGTGCACAGAGTGTGCGGGCGGAATAATAAAATAATAAATTGTGAACTGAGCAGTGGATACAAAATAAATACAAGAGTAGAGAACCCCTACATTGTCATACCACCGCGTGACACACCCCACCTCGATACTGCGTGGATACCGAGTGCGGCGTGCTGGCCGACACTCGTAAGTAGCGAAGCCATTAAATGCGCTGACAACACTTGTGAAAGCGAAAATTAAATTATATTAAAGTTGCAAAATCAATGTCAATATGCATATGGTTGGACGTACTAAATTTGGGCACAAAGCGGAATCAAATAATAAAGGCGAGTTCCTAGAATCTCTATCCATAACAGGGATGGATATTATTATGAAACTGGAAGAAAGAAGAATCCCTACATGGAGTAGGGATGAAGATCGAGGCCCCCTTACGTAAAAGTCTAGAGCCTCGCCAAATGCTATCTCACTATGTCACGAAGGGGCGCAGAAAACAAAGAAATTAAAGTTAACGGAATATACCTTTTCTGGACGGGCTGGAATATTCCGACGCCGTTAGGAATATTCCGTTGCCGTTAACAGAATATTCCATGTCTTCTTCCTTGCGCCGGTCGCTGGGCCGCCGCCGGCGCCGCCGTCGCGCGCCGCCCTGGTTCGCCAGAATGCGGGAAATTTTCTGAAATTAATCCAAAACTTGAAAAATTCATATCTTCACTGGTTCTTTGGCCAAAATCAACATTGCCTTATATCAAATTGAAGGTATCGACGAGTAGAATATTTTCATACCAATTTGGGAGGGCCAGAAAAATGGCCGGAGATGCGGAAATTGGCTGGAAAGCTTTGGAAACCCTAATTCCATTCTCCTTCAAACTGCACCAATGGGACATTCTTTATATCCAAATTGAACCTACTCAATCCAATAAAACCAATGGTAATGGTCTCGAGAGCTTACCTTGTGGTCTGGTTTACCTGGAAAATGGGCGGACGATTTGCTAAAGCCGTTAGGCCTGCGGTTTGAACGATCGGGTTCGAGTTTGAAGAATCTGAAATCACAGTCCCGTCAAAATGACTAGAGGATCACGTTGGTAGCTGAATTTTGGGCGACAGTTTTGAGTGGTTTTGTGATTCAACCAAGATTAGGAGTTTGTAAGTTCGTTTTTGGCTTAGAGAGAAAATCTCGGGAAGAAAGAGAGAGGAGAAAGGGAAAAATGACGTGCAGAATGTTGGGGAGGGTTGGCTGCTGCGATCAATGGCAAAAACCTAATTCCCATACAAGGTGGTAAATTACCAAAATGCCCCTACACTTTAAAGCTTAGTAAAACGTTCGTTTTAACTCCGAATTGAGTTCGCTTGAGTCCACGCGTTCGTATCGACGAGTACATCGAGAATATGTAAAGAAATAATTTTTCACAAGTCGTCACGAAAGTCAACAAAGTCAACATTGACCCTAGGGGTATTTTGGTCATTTCATAAATTTCGGGACGAGTTGTAACAATCCACCCCCACTTAAATAAAATTTCGTCCGCGGAAATTACAAACAAAAGTACTAAAATAAATGCGGATACTGTGCTCTCATATATGCTCCTCAATCCCAAGTAGCCTCCTCTACCTCCTTTAGTTTACTCCACCGAACCTTCCACAGAGGTATCACTTTGTTCCTCAGAACCTTGTCTTTTCTGTCCAAAATCTCTATCGGTTCCTCCTCATAACTCAAACTCTCATTCAGCTGCAAGGTTGTGGTTGGAGTACATGTGACTCGTCGCATTACATACTTCCTCAACATAGAAGCATAGGAAGACATCATGTACCGGGAATAACTCCGCTGGCAAGGCCTAACCGATACGCAACTGCGCCAGCACGTGCCACAATCTCGCAAGGACCAATGTGCAGGGGGACTCAGCTTACCCCGTTTACCGAATCTCACAACACCCTTCCGGGAGGCGACAATCTCAGAAACACAAGAGTCGCCAACTGCATACTCACCAGTCCTTAGAGTGCACATCTGCTATACTCTTCTGTCTATCACAGGCACTTCGGGTTACGGCTTAATCACCTGAACCTTCTGTGCTTAGTGTCATCTACCAGTGCGGGCCCCTCCGGTGCTCGGCTCCTACCTCGAGTCCAACATAATGAGGTTCTACACGCCTTACCATACAACGCCTCATACGGCGCCATGCCGTGCTAGAGTGAGCCTTGCTTAGGCGAACTCTATCAGCGCCAAGTGATCATCCCAACTTCCCTCAGATTGAAAGGCGAAACTCTCCAACATGTCCTCCAAGGTGCAGATAGCGTCCTCTCGGAGTGACCATCGTCTGTGGGTGGAAAAAGCTGTGCTGTGCAGTTTTGCTCCGCAACTCCTGAAATACCTTCGAAAGGAATTTGGAAGTGCACCTCGAGATCTCTATCAGTATGATGAAACTGGTACCCCATGGAGTTTAACAATCGATCAATGAACATCTTACAGCAATTTATTCAACTGGTAATCTGACGAATTGGCAAGAAATGAGCTGTCTTCATCAATCGGTCGACGATCACCCAAATACCATCACCTTTGCTCAGGTAGGCGTAACCCAAACACAAAGTCCATGGTAACATTCTCCCATTCCAAAGCTGGAATAGAAGGGAAGCCTCTGCGATAACCCCAGGTTCTGCCTCTCCGCCTTCACCTGCTGACAAGTGAAACACTGACTCGTACACGACCGATATCTTTCTTCATCCCTAACCAATAGTAATAAAGGTCTGATAAATTTAATAGTACATCTTCACATACTACCGGATACATAACATATCACAATGTCGCCTCATCCGGGAGGATTTCTCTCCACTCAAACCACCACATCCCCCTTGGGGTACCCAGCTAAACGACTACCCAACATCAGTAAACCATCCTCTGACTATAATCCTGTCTCAAACCGCCAGAACTGCACTCCTTTAACTGCACACACTCCGAATCAATCCATGGGCCTCTCGAACTTTATCCACAAACGAGTCTAACACGGAAATGAGCTAAGAGGCTCCATGATTATCCACATTAAAGATAGCACCCACGTACTCCTCGGCTTCGCCCAACATCGGAATGTAGGTCGTCGAATGGATGCCAACTGCCCATGGGATTTCCGACTCAAAGCGTCGCGCTACATTCGCCTTACCAGGATGGTAATCGATGGTACAATTATAGTCTTGATCAGCTCCATCCATCTCCCCTCTTGCCTCCAAGTTCAACTCATTACTGCGTAAAAATGTACTTGAGACTCTTGTGGTCAGTAGAATGCAGCCAGGTCTCCCCATAAAGATAATGTCCTTAAATCTTCAAAGCAAAGACCACATCAACTAATTCAGATGCGTGAGTAGGATAATTCATTTCGTGCCGTTTGAGTTGTCTGGATGCGCAGGCAATGACTTTCCCATGTTGCATCAACACACAACCCAAACCATGCAACGAAGCATCAATGTAGATATCAAACTCACCACTCTCATCAGGAAGCACTGAGACTGGTGCGTGAGTAAGATGATGTTTAAGTTTCCTGGAAGCTCCGTTCACGGCTACCAATACTTGACAGACTTAACATCGGCCTGATGAGCTTAGTAAGTGATAGTCAGGCTATAGACAAGAAGTCTGCACAAAACAGCGGTAATAGCCTGCCAAACCCAAGAAACTTCTCACCTCAGTTACATTAGTCGGCTGTTCCCAATTCACTACCGCCTCCACCTTCTGTGGATCCACGAAAATGCCTTCAGCAGATACACATGTCCCAAGAAGTGATCCTATCGAGCCAAAGAAAGCGGCCCGACGCCTTTAACCGAACTTTACGCCATACAACTGAAGCTGTCCTCAAACTCTCCAAAACCATTCTCAGATGTTCTTCATGCTCAATCTCGCTCTGGGAGTAAATCAGAATGTCGTCAATGAAGACAATCACAAACTGATCCAAATACGGTCGGAAAACTCTGACCATCAAATCCATAAATCACGTTTGGAGCATTAGTCAATCCGAGCGGCATCACCGAAACTCATAATGTCATATCTCGATTGGAAGGCAGTCTTGGGCACATCCTTGCGGATGCAACAGTGATATCCCGATCATAGATCAATCTTTGGAAAACTCGTGCACCCTTCAGCTGATCAAACAGGTCATCAATCGAGGCAATGGATACGCGGTTCTTCACCCCGTCCCGATTGAGTGCACCTTAGTCTATGCATAAACGCATACTCCATCCTTCTTCTTAACAAACAACACCCAGAGGCACCCCAAGGTGAAGTACTGGGTTGAATAAACCCCTTATCCAACTAACTCCTGAAGTTGGGTTTCAACTCCCTCAATTCATTTGAGCCATCGATATGGCGCTCGGAAGCTGGGATCGTTCTGGTATCAGATCAATCGTGAATTTCGATCTCTCTTTGTAGAGCTAAACCAGAGTAAGTCCTCAGAAAAACGTCGGGATATTCATTGACCACGCGAACATCCTCGACACTGACTGGAGAATCTTCCTTCATCACCACATGGGCCGATGCCACAGCAGCATACTGTAACAACTTCTTCGCCCTTAGTAGTGAAATCAGAGCTGTTTTTGTAACACCCTTCTCTCGCCTTGGAAGACAACCTCCTGGTCTACCCGGTGTTTGGAATGTGACCACTTTGGTACGACAATCCACAATGGCATGATACTTGGATAATCCATACCCAGGAATAAGATCAAAATCAATGATGTTTAGGGAATAAGATTACCCGCCTCCATGGGTTAGTCGCCAACGAAAACTGGACCAATCCTAAATTCCCATTGAACGGCACTAGTCTGCCCCATAGGCTGAGCAATAACTAACTCACACTCAGAGGTGAGGGTTGGGGATTTACTTTCTTATGAAACATAGAGATATAACTTGAATGGAAATTTAGCACCGGATCAATTAAAACTCTAGCATGAAAGTCGAAAACTTTTAACGTACCCATGATAACTCCTGGACTCGCTCAGGCATCCTGCTGAGACATGGTGAACACCCTGCCATGTGCCTGGCTCATTACGGCCTCCAGTACGACCTCCTCCGCGTCCCCTCTATGAAGCGGACCACGGCGGTTCACATGACTAATCCCCGAGTACTGCCGTAGACACTGCACCCGAATTCTGGCCTGATTCTGTCCCACTCCTTTGGCCACCACCACTCTGATCAGTCCTCTGTGGGGGTCACGAAGCTACTCTCCACACACTACCCTCTTCTGCTGTGGTAAAAAGGACACTCACAGCGTAATGATCAGGCTCCACAATTATGGCAACCATTAGACTGGAATCGGCAATGACGAGAAATGTCGTCGGTTACAACGCCCCTGAAGGTCGATGAGGTGGTTGGGCAATGATCTTTGTGGAGTTACCCATCGTCCTCCACGAGATCGAGAACACGAGCTAGAACCTCCACGGAAAAATTAGGCGCTACGACCGCTCTTCTTGAAGCCACTAACGCTTCCTCTTCGGACCGCCAACAGTGAATCTCTCCCCTGCTGACGTCCTTGTCACCCACTACAGAACCGGTAACCCGATGTGATCACAGCCATCGACTGCTCAATGTCCAAGCTAACTCCAGCTCCATCTGATAGGTCGTACATCGGTGAGCAGCAGTAATGATCCGATAATGTCACCTCAGCCCTGCATGAAACTGCGTCTGTAACTCCGGCACGGGGTTATTCTCCATCGTGGGCAATGCCTCATAAACTCTGCAGGCTGCGTCCCATGCTCGGATCTTTGTCATGGTCTTGCCCCTGTTTCAGATCCGAACCTCCCTCACTCTTCCTAACGCGGTACTCAGGAGTGAAAAATCACATACTGGAACCTCTGTTTAAACTGCTCCCAGTAACATGAGTGCCCTGCAGAAAATACTTTCCTCGGTGTCCCACCAACTACTAGCACTCGGTGAGAAGAAGGCAGCTATAGTAACTCGCTGATCACTCGGACAATTCATGCTCCGGAACGTCTTCTCCACTTTCTCGAGCCATAGCTCGGCAGTCTCTCAATGCTTCCAACACCCCTCAAGCTCCCAAACACCTAACCCACGAGAGCAATCTCGGAAATCGGCCTCTGCCATACTGAGCTAACGTTAGCAATGACTTTTGCCCCAGCTGGGCTAAGTCAGTCAAATCTGGCTGACGTCGAGGTGGCATAGCTCTGCGGAAAGGAAACACTGAGATACTCCAGTACAAGAATGACACACACAAAGTGTTTGTCATAAGAATTCTACGAACCTATGCTCTGATACCAAAGCGACCACCCCACCCTCGATGCCGCGTGGATACCGAGTGCGAAGCGTGCTGGCCAGAGCACTCGTAAGTAGCAGAAGCCATTAAATGCATGACAACCTTGTGAAAACAGGAATTAAATTATATTAAATTTGCAAAATCCAATGTCAATATGCATATGGATTTAAGGAGCGTACTAAAGAGAATTTGAAGCAGTAGGGAATCAAATAATAAACTGAGTTCCTAGAATCTCTATCCATAACAGGGATGGATATTATTATAGAAACTGGAAGAAGAAGAATCCCTACATGGTCAGGGATGAAGATCGGAAACTGCCATAGAAGTCTCGACCTCGCCAGATGCTATCTCACACTATGTCACGAAGGGCGCAAAAGAAAACAAAGAAGTGAGTGGACAAAAATCAAAGTTTCGCAAAACCTTTCTCTTTTCAACATATTAACCCCTATTTGAAATCCAGTATAATCGTAAAAACATACTATCATAGTATAATTTAAATCACTTTATAGGTATCACATTATAAAAGTATAATATATAAAATCACATTTACTAATAATTCCAATAATATATAATAATCAAAAGCCAACACAGGTATAACTGCGCGATCACCCATGTACGGGTTGAGGAACAGCCTCTCAATCACCGTACAAGCACTTTACGTTATCCACTAATTTGTACTCCTAGTACCACACACATGTGAGCACTTGCGCATAGCGGTCACCTGCCGAGTCGCCCCGTAGTGGGGCCTTTTCCCCATAAACAACAATAAACGTAAGACAAGCTTGCACTAAGGTATTTACCGGACAATACCCCCTGAGTCACGGTCGTGTGACCCAGCGAGACCACTTGTCCTATGGCCATGAACGGTACTACAACGTAGCTTATACAAGTGTGTTTGAAAACATCATACATACTCATGTGTATAGATGTAGGAGCCAAAATCCATTCTAAGCAATTCCCCAAATATCAAGTATTGTATGAATAAATATTTCCTCAAAACCATATAATAAAACATCATTTAATATTTATGCAAAAGCAACATCAAAAGTATAACCCATTTCATAACATATTATCATACTTGATAAATAATCCCAAATCCTGGAAATCAAACCATTTTCCAATATATATACCATAAATTAAACAATTGTAGTTTGCACAAATAATAACAATAAGTATATATTTACAAATAAGTATAGTAGACGTGCTTTAAGCCACTTTTAAAACAATATAAATCAAAATCATCTGGCATGCAAATCCATGAAACCATTTAATAAAATAAATGTCCCTCACAGGTTTCAGGAGTAGAATCTCCCCGAGTGTTGCCCTCCTCGGTGTGCGAGTCGAAGAATTACCTATTTAATATTAGGGAACAAATTAGAACTTCCTAAAATATAAATTAAAAATAGGCCTAAAAGAATCACCCAAAATATTAATATTTTAGCAGCAGACTCGAAAAATGATTTCGGGCCGAAAACCTTCCGCCGCCGTCCCCGCCGTCCCCGCCGCCCGGCACACCGTACCGCCGCCGCAGCGCCGCCACTTGCTTGGCAGAAGCGGTCGGACGGCGCGTCACTGCGCGCGGGGAGGGTGGCCTCACGCGCCGGCACGCGCCGGGGAGGTAACTTCACGCCGGAGTGGCTTCACGCGCGGAGTGGCTTCAGCGACGCGTGTAAGCCCGCCAGCGTTTGGTGCGTGTCACCACCAGCGGTTGGCGTCGACCCACTTGGCGCTGCTGATGTCAAGCGCCGTTAAAGTTAGCGGAATATACCTTTTTCTGGACGGAATATTCCGACATGGAATTCGAATATTCCGTTGCCGTTAATAAAGAATATTCCCTGTTTTCTTCCTTGCGCGATCGCGCAGGAGCATACGCCATACCAGTTCGCCGGAATGCGGGAAATTTTCGAAATTAATCAAAACTTGAAAATTCATATCTTCTTCGTTCTTTGGCCAAAATCAACGTGCCATATATCAAATTGAAGGTATCGACAGTAGAATATTTTCATACCAATTTAGGGCAGAAAAATGGCCGGAGATGGCTGGAAATTGGCTGGAAAGCTTCCGGAAACCCTAATTTCCGTTCTCCTTCATGCACCAAATGGGGCGTTCTTTATATCCAGAATTGAACCTATAGTCAATAAAACCAATGGTAATGGTCACAAGGCTTACCTTGGTCTGGTTTTGCCTGAGAAAATGGACGGACAGTTTGCCCTATAAAAACCGTTCCGGCGGCGGTCGGTTTGAACGATCGGGTTCGAGTTTGAAGAATCTGAAATCACAGTCCCGTCAAAATGGCCAGGGAGGGGATCACGTTGGTATGAATTTTGGCGACGGTTTGGAGAGGTTTGTGATTCAACCAAGATTAGGGTTTTTTGTCGGTTCGTTTTTGGCTTAAGAGAGAAAATGGGAGAGAAGAAAGGGAGAAAGGGAAAAGTGACGTGCAAAATGTTGGGGTAGGGTTAGTTCTTTGTGCAGTCAGCCAAAAGCCCTAATTCCCATGAGGTGATGAAGTGCAAATGCCCCTACATACAAGAAGCCGTAAAACGTTCGTTTTAGCCTTGGCAAAACGTTCGTTTTAACTCCTCGTTTAACTCCGAATTGAGTTCCGCTAGTGTCTAGGTTTTACAAGTCGTCACAAAGTCAACAAAGTCAACATTGACCCTAGGGAGTATTTTTGGTCATTTCACGCAAATTCAGGACAGGTTGCCCAACACCACGTCTCGGCGTCAGCTCAAGTCAACTAATCCTGGAGGGTGCAAAACATAAAGCAGTGAGTGGGTCAAAAAGCAAAGTTTGATAAAACCTTTGTTTTTCAAAAATCTACTAACCCCTAAGCTGAAAACAAGTATAGTTGAAAATAAGTCATACCCTCGAGGCATGAACCTCAAAATACTATAAGAAAATACACGGGTACTCCCGATAATGATTTAACGACATGCTCACCCATGTGTAAACACACACAAGTTCAGGTGAAAACAAACCACAAGGAGCCAGGCTGGAAGTATAAAAATGTCCTTTGGTACTACAATGACGGAGTCTAACGTCAAGCGATTTGGTGCACAAGTGCGATCCACACAAGTTCGATTGCCATTGGCCTAAAGCTTGAGCTAGTACCTACAATGGATCCAAAGGCTGCGTAAGCGGTACTGGTAGTGACTACTCCAAACGTCAAGGCTAGTCCTGGCCACAAGGCCCAGTATATCTGGGGTGTTATACATCACCAGTGAGCAACGATATAAAACATGTATGGCAATATATCTGAATGTTCTACCTCAACAAATATATGATATGAATTATGCTAACAGTTTGAAGAAAGCATTGAAAGCCATACGTATATATCATTTATCAAAACAGACCCACTCACTCCTGTAGGTAGCCGGGTCGTAGCCCCCAGGTCTGGGTAGCTGCAGGTAATCTCTGGATAAGTCTCACCTATGTAAAGGATATCAACGCAATAATGATTAAACTCACTTTAAAAGGTTACTAAATAACTAATTAATTACACCTATCCCTTGTTTCTTCATATGGAGCTCCAAAACACCTCGAAAAATATCATACGTGCGCCTAGGTAGTACGCGTGGTCACGATCGCCTCGCGAAGCGGAATGAAAAAAGTCACGCGCCGCCGCGCGGCAAGCTGCTGACTCCAGAGCGCCGTCACACGAGCGGCTCGGCCGAGTCGGTCAGCGCCCGGTGCGAGCGGGTTTTGGCGGCGTCAACAAGGCGGTCACGACCCGATTCTTGTGTCGGCGCGGTCATCCCGGCGATTTTCGATCGCGCCGCCATAAATCGTCAGAATCTGGGAAATTTGGTCGAATTTCTGGGTAATTTTAAAGCTATAACTTCTTCATTTCAAGGCCAAAATGCCACGATTCAAGTACCAAAATGAAGCTAGGAGTGAGGAGAATATTAAATTTACCATTTTGGGGGCCAAAAACTGGCCAGAGGTGGCCCGGAAAATGGTAAAGTCCTCCTGATGCCAAAAAGGCCGATCTTGGTTTTGTTGATTCTCAGCCAAACGTCACCATCAAGGCTTGAACAAGGTCCCTGGGGCTTCGAGACTCAATGGTGATTTGTTTGAAGTGATTTGGCTAAGGTTTCACCAAGAAATGGCGAGGATCGAAATCGAGCCTCATAGAAAATTTGGGAAATCTGGGTTCTCGACGTTCACTGGGTTTCTGGGTTTTGCAGTGGCTGCAGGGTTTGGTGAAGATGATGGTCTGGTTTGCAAGTTCAATTGGCCATGAAATGGCTCGGGAGAAAGGGATAAGGGCCATGGGTGTGTAGAGAAAGAAGAAAAGTGGGTTTTGCGGAGGAGAGGCACGGGAGGCAGAGAGGACAGAGATCCCAGATTTTCAAGGGATAAGCCCTTGGGCCTGCAGACATTGGAGCCCCAGCCCAACCACCCAAAGCTGTCCAAAATTGAAATACGAGCGTCAGCTTCACGCGTGAAATATTGTTCGGACTCGAGCGACGTCCACTCGCGTCTACACGTTCGTAACGACAAGCACGACAAGAAAATAAAAGGAAAGGGTCGTACATTGACGACACAAAAGTCAACCGAATGGTCAACTAGGGGGCATTTTGTCATTTCGCTTTCGGGGGAATAAAATAATGAATTCAAATTTTCAAGCAGGCTGTAACGAGTCTTTGAAGATACGACAAGTTTCTCCATAAAGATAGTGTCGCCAAATCTTCCAAAGCAAAGACCACAGCAGCTAACTTCAGATTATGGGTGGGATAATTAATCTCGTGTTGTTTGAGTTGCGAAAGCATAGGCAATAACTTTTCCATATTGCATCGTTACACAACCCAAACCATGCCTTGAAAGCGTGCTGTGTGAATGCTCCGAATTCACCACTCTCATAAAAAAGAACTAAGACTGGTGTGTGAGTAAGATGATATTTTAGCTCTGAAAACTCCTCACAGCTATCATCTCAAATGAACTTATCTCTTTTTCTGGTAAGCTTGGTAAGTGGTCACAGCTATAGATGAGAAGTTTTTGTATGAAAGGCCGATATGTACCTAAACCCAAGAAACTCCTCACATCGGCCGGTAGTCAGCTGCTCCCCAATTTACCACTGCATCCACCTTCTGCAAATTATGAACTGACATTTGTTGGGCTTGGCATACAATTGTGCTGCTCTAGGGCTTTTCCAAAGGCCATCATCAAATGCTCAACATATACTTGCTCACTTTTGGAATATATCAGAATGTCATCAATGAATACTATCACAAACTTAGTCCAAGTACGGTCAGAAAGACTTGTTCTCAAGTCCATGAAAGCAGCTAAGGCATTAGTCAACCCCTATCACATCCCAGACAAGCTCTGCCGTGGCACTGATATTGTCCGTTTTGGGCCATGCCCTCACGAGTTTTTGTTTCTAAGAACTCATGAGCAGCTTCCTAGTGGGTCACCCATCTTGAGATTGCTCTAGCCCAAACTCGCTTAATTTCAGGTTCGATGAAATCCGAAGCCAGTGAGCTCTCAAAAGGCCTCGTGCTAAATAGAGGTAGGCATGTACATATAAAGGCCTATCACCCTCTCTCCGTTGGTGATGTGGGGATGTCACCGTCACTTACGTAGAACCACGGCGAGTCTCGCCGGCACATCCATACCGAACGAAGAATGGCTCAAACCGCCGTTATATTATGTCTCAGATGACTCTATGTTGGCGATATTATCTGTAGGCCCACGCCCTCGAGTTTTGTTTTGCGAAGTTGCTTGTAGGTTCCAGAAACAAAACCGTGGGCGTATTCGCCGAACAATATCATGCTGCTGCGAAACGATCGAGGATGTGACACGAAAACAAGGAATTAAGCATCTCAAGGTGTTTGTGCATTGCTACTGTTATATTCTAGGGCGGACAGAAACTGGATGAAGCATCTGTCAAAGGAATTTTGTTAGGTACAGTAAAAACAAAGAGGATTCTACGGGGTTTATAACTTGACTACCAAAAAATTATCTTTTTGTCAAGAAGTGTAGTATTTGATGAAAGTGGTTTGGGATTGGAAAGCGAGAAAGAAAGTTTCAATGATGCTGAGAATTTAAACTTTATTAAGCAAAATGAAGCCTAAATTGTTTAGAGTGAAATTGAACCACCAATTTAGTTAGAAATGAGCAACATTCAACTGGTGGTGTTTCTCATTCTCACTACGAGGAGGAAAACTAGCTCACCAAGTGAAACACTTGTGAGAATGAGATCTTTAGTGACAAATATGCTAGATGTAATCTGAGCATCATTGAACCAGAGAAGTATGAACAAGCAGCCACAAATGAAGCCTGGAAGAGGCTATGAATGCTAAAGTGAAATGATTGAGAATAACCAGACTTGTTATTTGGTTGTGAGACTAACATACAAGCCCTATTGGTAGTGTCAAGTGGGTTTTAAGACCAAGTTGAATCTGGATGGAACTATACAGAAACACAAGGCAAGATTAGTAGTTAAAGGCCATTCCTAATGGCCTGGCATTATTCAATGAGACTTTTGCACCAGTTGCAAGGTTAGATACAATAAAGACCTTGGTTGCACTGGCGGATGAAGAATTGGAAATTGTTCTACTTGATGTTAAGTCCATTTTTCTTATTGGTGTCCTGCAAGAAAAAGATTTATGTTGATCAACCAGAAAGGTATGTACTTGCAGGAGCTGAGGAACTAAGAATTTATACGTTCAAAAAGGCTCTCTATGGTCTAAAACATGCACCAAGAGCCTGAAGTATGAAATTGATTCTCATTTGCATAAGTGTGGTGTCCACTGAGGAGTCCTAGTGAGGCTACTCTTTATATCAAGACCATGGGTGATTCTGAATCAATCATTGTGTCAATATATGTAAGATGATATGATCCCACACATGAGGGTAGCAGTGAGTTGATTGCAAAATTCAAAGATGACATGATGAAAAGATATGGAAACAACACACTTGGGGTTATTATATTATTTTCTTGGAATGGGAATTATTCCAATGCGAGCATGGGATTTTATAAACTAGAAGAAATATACACTGGCTTCTTTGGAGAAATTTGGATTGAAAGATTGCAAACCAATAAGCATTCCACCCTGACTACTGTGAATGAGAAACTGAAAGATGATGGGAAGTGAACCTGTAAAGAATCTTTGTACATGCGATAGTTGGTAGCTTGTTATATCTTCACGCAACCAGGCACGATATTATGTTTTTAACAAGTTTATTGTAAGAGTACATGCACAAATCCAACCAGGAAACATAATGTACAACTAAAAAGTGTTGTGAACTTTTAAACACCCAAAGTAGAGATTAAAAGCCCAAATTAAATTACTGTAAGCATACGAATCAATAGTAGTATAGATATGCAAGCACGAGATCGTATCACAGAGATTGTGTAACACCAATTTAACTTATTAATTATGCAAAGAGCAATTAAATGAACAAAAATTGATTTGAAAGATTTAGTTAAAGAAAAACTTAAAATTGAAAACGTAAAAACAAAATATAAGAACAAATGAGCTTACACGAAATAATTTTTAAAAGAATGATGAAAACACTAGAACATCGAATCCACCACCTAATACTTTCCTACCCCGTCATCCTAATTACTAGCCATTGAAATTCCAATTTATGTTAAAGTTCCCACATACACATGTCTTATTGGTCCTAGTCATGTGCCATAATTCTCTGAAAGTATGAATCCCAACTTATTGTGGTCCCATTGGGACTCTTGTAGCTCTACTAAGTACTACTTCACTTTTGGTCGGTTCAAGCAAAACATGTAAAACTCCATTAAGCATAGAGAATAGGAAACATGCAAATAAGAATATTCACCTCTTTCGAGCGTCTACGCCCTTCATATAAATTTACAACTCTTTATCTCATAAGGCACTATGGAGAAAACATCTACTCTTTGGTCAAGCCTCATGCAATCCTGCAATTAATCTGCTTACTAAGCTATGCAAATAGATTTATAAAACAGTGATTAAAAATTTAACAATAAACCAAAACTCAATAGGCTAGCAATTGAAATTAAAAGATAATCATATTAGGGTTTCATCTAAGCCTAGCAAAATAAATTAGTTCCACATAGTCATAGTGAAAAGGCAGCAAAAGTCATAAAAGAAAGCACCCTGAGGACAATAATGGTGCTGCGCCTAAGCTCTCCGTCTTTCTCTCAAACGAATATTGTGTAAAAAGGTGATGGTATGGTGTGGTAAGATGAATATGTAGAGAGCTTAGGACGTCTTATTTATACTAGATAAACCTAAAAGGTTTGGTAAAACTCTCCTAAAGCGAAAAGAATTCCTAAACAATTAAAGACACAAACTAGGGAAAGAATCCTTCTTAGTCTGGAAACACACATCATCTTCTTTGCATGGAAATTTGGGATCAATTAAGCTTCTGGAAAATTCTGAAAAAAATAGGAAATATATGGCTCTGTGTCTTAGCTATCCAGGCATATATCAGCGTTGCTAGAAAATCAGAAAAGACTCCAAATCTTCATTCTCCACAGCTAAACAAATTCAACTTGTGCGAGATTGATTTGCAAAACTAGAGCAATTTTGGCTTGGTAGAAAATTCTAAAATTTGGACACAATGATCTTCAACCTCCTAGCTATCTCCTTCAATTGGCTTTGAATTAAAACTCCTCTGGAAAGTTGATTTATCACCACAAACGTCTCTTAAGTAAGAGATTCACTGAAAAGAGAAAATAAAGTAATAAAATCTTTTTAAACCAATTTCTTAACAAAATCTACGGATAATTGATATGAAAATATGATAAATAATGCACCTATCAAAGAGTTATAGAGATATATCAAGGCACTTTGGATTATGGAATTGAGTATGAAAAGGAGAAATCAGCATTGCTAATTGGGTACTGTGATAGTGATTGGAGTAGTGAAGAATCTGACATGAAGAGTACTTCAGGCTATGCATTTTCATTTGTGATGTTATTTTCACTTTGGGCCTCGGTTAAACAGCATAGTGTGACATTGTCAGTAGAGGCAGAATATGAGTGCATCAGAGGCAACAACTCAAGTAGTGTATTAGATTTATGTTTGAGGCTTTTGGAGGAAGTTCAAGTTGAAGCTACTCTCATATATTGTGATAACACTTCTGTCATAGCATTGACAAGAAATTTAGTATTCCACCAAATATAAAAGCACATCAGCAGAATGTACCATTACATTATAGATGATATGCAGAACAATATTATCAACATTGTTTGCTACAAAATCTGAAGAGCAATTGGCAGACATTTTACAAGCATTGCCAGGACGATTCTATATCCTCAAGAGGATGCTTGGAGTCAAATCGGCAACAAGCTTAGAAGGGAGTGTTGAGATATAAGCATTGTTGCATATCTCTTCTAGCTCAAGAATTGAAGTTTATGCACTTGTTTGAATTTTGTTCAATGTATTTGTTCTATTTGTATTGAGCAGTCCAGGATTAAGATTAGCTTATATGTTAGGATCTTGACAATTGTCATAGAAGCTATATTCTCTTAAGTGATCATGTGCAATACACGTGAGAGGAGTCATGTGTGTGCTGTAGGGGTCGTCAATGGGCCGGGCTGGGCTTGCCCGGCCCAAATTTTCGGGCTCGGGCTGGGCGGGCAGGCTTTTCAGAGATATGAGAAATTTCACGGGCCGGGTGGGCTGGGCTTTTCTAAATTTCAAAACCCAAGCCCACCCGTCCGGGCCGGGCTTTTACAGAAACCATCGGGCCTGGCGGGCGCTGGCTGATGGAGTGGTGATTAACTTCCAGTTAACTTTGATTTGCATAATATTGTCTAATGAAATTGCAAATCATTATATGAAAAAATTACAACTAGCAGACCATGATTACAAAGTACAATTGTAAATCACAGTTGCTGATACAAGTTGTGAGTGTGGCCACACAGAGCGAGGAAGTCTGAACATCATCACTTGAATTTGCATTCAATGTCATCTTAAAGATCCTCACCGCATCTCTCCTCGGCTTCATCATCAACCATCAATCTGGTTTGTTAATCTTGCATTTATTAATTCTTCATTGCGTTCCTCTTCTTGTGCCGGCTTCTTGCATTCTTGATTCCGCTAATCTCCAATCTTTCAAGCAAATTAATGCTTCTATTGTACTTGGACTCCATTGCTCTTCTCTCATATACAACTCTACCACACTAACGCTGCTTCTGATGCTACAGTAGAAGCTGGAACAGTTAATAAGTCACGAGCTAAGATGGAAAGAACACAGGATATACAGCTTCATGTGATCACTCCACCACCCAAAGAGCTAGTTCAGTTATTATTGTCAACTTCTATTGGGGTACATCAAGATAATATTGCAAATCGGAGGAGTTAGTAGAAGATGTAGATGATACCTTAGCTTTTTTTCAAACAACTTTCAGCAAAATCTTCTAAATTGCAAAAAGATAAAGCGTCTGGAATTAAGGGGACAGAGCTTACACTGAGGGTTGCACTTGCACATTTCCGGAGCTACCTCAGAATCAGATTGCACTATATTCTTCTTATAGTATGCTCATACAATTTGAGCAGTTTTAGACTTTAAGGATAATATGGTTTCATCAATTTTTGATTGCTCATTCCCCATAGCTCATGAAACTTATTTTCTTCAATTGCAAGAATTTGTGGGTCACAATAGCAGCAAACAAAAATATAACTGGGAAAGTTCCCCAATATTTATTAAACTGTCTTCAGCCCCAAACTAAAAGCACGATTAAACAACATAAATCGGAAGTAAGCATTAAAAGTTGCATAAATACCTATTAAGCGCAATAACTCGACTAGAGGTAGGATAATAAACACACCACAGCAAATCTTTGTTGAAGAATCAAAAATTTTTAAAGAAACCGCAAACTATTTGAGCTATGATCAATCATTTCAGTTGGAAGTGGTAAAAATTGCAAGTCTGAGATTGGTTTACTTTTTAAGGCACCTGTAAAACATCTTTTTGTATTTTATAGCAACATGTAAGAGTTCATAGGTGGAATTCCACCTATGAGGAACATCATTGTCTATGTTTTTCTTTTTTCAAACTTGCTGCCTCACAAAAATGGACCCATATTTCCTTGCCTTTTATTTGATGAGTTTCATACTACGTGCAATATCCAGTTATTTTCTCAATGGATGGAGATAAAATAGACAAAATGCATCTTGGACGAATTAAATTCAAATATGATCCACCCAGCATCGCACATGAAACAATTCTCAGGCACAGAATCAATCATAAGAAAATCTGGAAGTACACTCGCAACCACATCATTATTTGAAGCATTATCTAATGATATTGAAAAAATTTACGTGAATCCGCCAAGATATTAACTCTTCACTTATATGACTTGCAAGAGACTCACCAGTGTATGGATGCTCAATCATTTTAAAAGCAAATTATTCTTTTGTTTAAATTCCAATTCTTATCAATGAAATGAGCAGTAAGTGACATATAGCCCATTTTTAGCGTGATGACCATGCATCGAGGAAGTTAAACAAATTTTTCCATCAAATTTTTCAAAAACCTCAATAGCTCATCCTTGCCTTGAACAAAAAGTTTCATCCATCTCTTTTACAAGTTAGGCTGGGATTCCTTTAAATTGAGGACAAAAACCTCTTTGAATCATTCCTTTAAAATCATGTTTTTCCACAAATGTAAAGGCAATTCGGCTCTAATTATAAAATCAACCACTTCTTGCCTAGCACGAGTTTCATCATAAGAAAAGTTTACTAAGTTTTCCACTAAAATTTTGCATTCAATAGCATTTGACTTCTTATGTCTACATTTTGGTACGTGCGTAATATAAAAGTGACGTCTAAGATGAGTAGTACCATTATTAGAAGAAGCAGAAAGCAATTTACCACAAATACCACATCTTGCCTTAAAATCTTTATTACCATCTTTCACAATTTCAATTCTTTCAAAAAGGGTCCAAACATCCACTTTTCTAACTGAACTTGCAATGTTACTAGATGGATCAGTAGGAAGTAGGGGGAGAATCAATTGTTTCAGTTATATTCTCTGTAGCCATTTAGTTATGTTAAAACACTGACCAAATTAGAGTAGTGCTTTAACAGCTCAACAAACAAAAAGAGAACAAATATTAAACTTTGGAAAAAAGTCTTCAATGCTTGGTGGAGTTACAAATTAAAAACAACGACCAAATCAAGTCTTCAATGACAGCAAACAAATAAATTAAGTGATTCCTTACTTGATGCACAATGATAATACAAGTACCGAATGCCAAACTCAAGGAACAGAAGAGGCATACACCACCACCAATCTACAAGATGTAGCAATCACAAAGTGAAGAAAAAAGAACAAATAAACAAGTTAGATAATTCAGAAAGTTTGTACCCAAAGACAATACCATCTCAGATTTTGCAAAATTGCCAAAAGAGAAAAAGAAATTTTCAGGGAAATCATCTGCACTTAGGGCATAGCAGCGAGTTGAGGATTCCTAAAGAATTATCACTACTGAAGTTGTGGAAGAGAAAAAAAGTGAAAAGACATCATAAACTATAAAGACCATAAATATCCTTTTATTTAGTGTGCAGACCTCCATTTACTTCCACCAGGAGCCTTTAGAAAATATTGCAATAAACATGATTACTTAACAATAAGAGCACCTACAACCGTACAAGACAATACCATCTGCAGATTTTGCACAATTGCCAAAAGAGAAAAGAAATAGCCTACAAGAAAAAATACAAATCCATCAACTCACCAAGTTAGTGGCAAATCTACTGTTATAACATCATTTTTCTAGACTTCAAACTCAGGTATGACCTTGATCCTACGTCACGCATCAGTTTTGAGTTTTCATCAGCATCACCAAGTTATTCGGCAAATTTCCAAATCCTAATTTCCCCAAATCCCAAATTGCTCAAATCAGTAATTCCCCAAATCACGGCAAATTGTATAAACCTAATCCTAATCACGAAAGGAAAAGAAATAAAAAGGCACAAAAATTAAACAACGAGAAGCAGAGATTGTGCTAGAAGAGATTTTGCCCTTCACTGAAAGTTGTAAGGTTTTAAGTTTCTCTGTCCGTGCTCTATACCGGCTGAAACTTGAACAAAGAAAGAGAGACGGAGGCAATGGGAGAGAGAGTTAGGTTAGGAGTCAGACGGCTTAAAATTGACAAGGAGAGAGACGGAGGGGGTGGGAGGGAGTGGGTGAGGGCTGAGGCTTCAGCAGGTTTGAACTCTACAATTATATACAGAATTGTGGTGGCAATGAATTAAAAGATAACAACGGTATAATAGTAGAGACTAGAGAGTTGATGTTTTGCTTCATCTTACGATTCTTCTCGACTTCTCCAAAAGAAAACTCTCCAATTTCAGAGAGAATCATGAATGATTGACAGTCATTTAGAGGCTTTTCATTTTTCAATATAAATTATTGTAACCAATTACCAATATAAATTGGTAACCAAATTGGCGGGTGGAAGCGGAAGGCTGCTCTTTTGGGCCGGGCTCAGGTAAATACATGTCGGGGCTCAAATGGCGGGCCGGGTCCGGGCTGGGCTTGGCGTCCTGACCCAGCCCTGCACTGTGGAGGGCCGGGCGGCCCGCCCGCATCATCGGGCTTCGTCGGGCTAAGGCCCACCGGGCTAGGCGGGCCCCGAGGCGCCCATGGGCATAGGCCCAAAGATGACCCCTAGTGTGCTGTGATGTAGCAACGTCTACTTGTAACGGCTCATTCTCTACGAGCCTTGTAATTTTGGATCTGATAGAATCCAAAAGGAGTTATGCACTCTTAAGCTTTCATAATCATTCTCTCTTGATTCATTTTTCAATTCCTGGTTGAAATTCACAACAGAATTTTTTACAAAATGCATTTCAATCCAACTATAAAAATACTAACAAAAATGTTCTTAAAGAAATATTTTTAAAATGATAGAAAAATTTTAGTAGGATACCAAATGACCCTTATATTTCTTTTGCCGGATATTGGAAGTTCATCATGAGTTCCAGTATTAGATAGCAACAAATTCTGAAAGAGAGATTCTGGGAAAAGTTCAATAACAAGCAATCGAAAATTCTAAGATAGATTTTTCTCCGTCAACTCTTTACAGTCCATCATGAATCCTACTATTCGGTAAAAATTAACCGAAAAGTAAGTGTAAGTTCTGTAGCTAACAACTAAAATCCTCAAAATATTCTATTGCCTTCTAATTTCTGCCGAATATGAATTCATGGCTCAGTAGAGATTTGAAAAGTCTGATTACACAGTTTTGCAGTAATTAATTAATCATTCTATCTTCACTCTCCAAGTCAAATCCATTTAACTCTTGTCATGATATTAAATATCTCTCCTACAGTGTAATTTTAGACTCAACATCAAAATTAATGAAAATTTATTGGAAATGATCAACACCGCATTTGATTCAATAGAAAGGAAGCTATATACACAGAAATTAGCTACAATAAACATGTTTTGACATTTAGTTTATAAAAATGATCAATTTTAATAGCAATGACATATTGATCATATATCGACGACACAACGATGATATAATAATAACTAGCGATGATATAATACGGCGACATAATAGTAATTATCAATTCTGCAACCAAATATTAAAATATGTTTATTGTAACTAATTGCCCAATTAAATTTTGATGGTCAAGAGATATGAGTCAACATAAGTGGTACTTATGTAATATGAATTAGATCTGTCCATGCTCATGCTCACATGTATATACAGCTTAGGTCAGCCTTCACAAAATAGGCTCCACTTTGATATTATTTGGGATCATTTGCTCTAGGTACAATCACAAATTAAAGAAGCACATGGGCACAAGGCTACGAAAGTTGTGGACACTCAGAAGAAACATGGATAAGGAGGCAGTAAGGAAATGAAAGTTTTCCTTGTCCTCTGGTGGAGGTGGTGTAGTTAAGATTTCATATCAATATGCTTAATCTTGGAAATACCAAAATAAAGATAAAAGCAAACGGACCCAGAAATGTTACTGTTTTTCAAATGGGGTTTGGTCATCACCATCATAGATAAAATGTCTTAATGTATCCAGCTAATGAAGGTAGATTGCTGTTTCCACAACAATCTTGTATCAACCATAATTCTAACATTTTTATGAACCAGTGCTAGAAATAGAAATTGTTTTTAGCTGAGAATACTTTGCTTACTTTTCACGGTTACCAGTTCCACAAAATCGTTACAAGCAGCTTTCAGTTGATCTTAAGTGATTTTTATTATTACATTAATGCATTTGTCACTAAAGCAATGTCCATGTTTACCTAATAAATTGCCAAAAATGGAGTATTTCCAAGCAGTTACTACTCCATTTATATTAAGGAGAGGAAGCTAAAGAAAATAATTAAAAAATGCATAACAGAAAGGTGAGTGGTGATCGTTGTGACTAATAAATTGTCGAATTCGAAATTCAGTTTCTTTACATCCATCTAATGCAGGATACCATATACAAGTAGGAGGGTACTCATAATTATTTTTGAAATCATAAATTTGGCTTAAGTTTTGGAGCAAGCTAGAAAATAATTAAAAAATGCACATAACAGAAAGGTGAGTGGTGATCATTGTGACTAATAAATTGTTGAATATCTTGTTATATAAAACCATAAACAGCTGTTGGAACCAACTCACGATGATTGAAATCCCGTTATTCCATCATCTTTTATTAAACTAAAATTTACATATATGATTTGTAAAGAAATAAAGTAGTATACTTTGAAATTCCACCATGCCAACTACTCTCAGATATTCCAGAGAGACAAGCCACTGGCTCACTCTTAACCATACAGATATTGTCTCAATTTAACCACCTATTGTTAGGTATTGGTGTTGGTGTCAAAACTAGGATAAGCTTGAGCATTAAAATTGTTAACACGTATTTGCCCCAAGTCGTGTTTGTTTTACGATTCTAATGCCATAGGATATTTCGACAAAAAGAGACCAAACAATTGTGTCGCGTCTGAGTGGGGCCTTCTTGGGTCGGCTGGAAGTTCTTTTAAACTCCTCGAGTGAACAAGAATTTGAATGCAAAACATTTACCTCAAGAGGTACTAAGGGGTGGCTAAATTGTACGTCAACCAAGAAAATAATTCCACCCAGGGAGTGGCGAGCATTATGATTTTTGTTACAACCCGTCCCAAAATTTGTAATAAAAGTACCAAAAATACCCCTAGTGTCAATGTTGACTTTTGTTGGCCTTTTAAAAGGACGACTTGTAAAAATTTATTTCTTTACATATTCTTGATGTACTCGTCGATACGAACGCGTGGACCAAACGGAACTCAATTCGGAGTTAAAAGAACATTTCTGAAGTTTTAAAGTGTAGGGGGCATTTTTAGTAATTTTCACTCCGTGTGGGAATTGGGGTTTTGGCTGACTGCAGCAGCCAGCCCTCCCCATTGATGATATTTTCTGCACGTTCTTTCTCTCTTCCTCTCTTTCTCTCCCAGTTTTTCTCTCTAAGCCAAAAACATACCGAAACCCTAACCTTTGAATGAATCACAAAAGCGAAATCGAACCGTTGCCCAAAATCCATGTAACGCACCATCCGCGATCGTCCTCGTCATTGAAGCGGAGGCTGTGATTTTAAATTTCCAAACTTTCGAGCCCAATCGTCCAAACCGACGCCGGAACGAAGAACGACGAACTGTCATTCAAGTTTCCTGTACAATCCCGACATAGGTAAGCCTTAGAGCCATTAACATTGGTTTTATTGGTTGATGAGTTTCGTCGATATAAGAGCGTCCAATTTGTTTTGCAATTTTGAAGGAGGAAGCGGAATTAGGGTTTCCCGAAGCTTCCACGGCCAATTTCAGGCTATCTCAAGCCCGTTTTTCCGGCCTCAAATTGTTATGAAAAATATTCTACTCGTCAATACCTTCATTTGATATGTAGCACGTTAAATTTGGCCAAGAAACGAAGAGATATGAATTTTCAAAGTTTTGGACATTTTTCGGAAAATTTTCCGGGAGCATTCCGGCCCGAACCCAGACGCGGCGGAGGACAGCCCCGGCGCCCGGCGGCTGGCGCTCCGGCCGACCGGCCCGAGAGGAGGAAGAAAAGAAGGAGGAATATTCCGTCAACAGTAACAGAATATATTCTGTCGAAAGGTATATTCCGTTAACTTTATGTGGCCCGACGTCGGCGGTAGCGTGCCGGCCAGCGATGCCGGTAGCGTGCGGCCGTACTGTGCGATGCCGGCGTGCTGGCTCTGCGATAATGGCGATATAAGCGCACAGCATCTTCGGCGCGTGCCAGCGCAGTAAGCCGGCCGTGAGCCTGCACTCCCGGCGCGTCACGGCCTGCAGCCGGCAGTGGGCGGCGAGGCTGTAGGTTTTCGGGCTCGAAAATCTTCATTTTTAACCAAGATTTCGCCAAAATAGTATTATTTTGGAATATTTTTCTATAGGGCCTATTTTAGTTTATATTAGGAAGTTCTAATTTTTCCTAATATTAAATAGGTAATTCTTCGGCGCCACACTTGAGAGGCAAGCACCGAGGGAGATTTCACTCCCGATCACTGTGAGTGGACTTTTGCTTTATTAGATGGTTTTTATGATTGGAAATGAATATGGATTTGATTTCTATATAGTTTTAAATGGTTTTCAAAGCATTTTTTATTTATATATATTTATTATTAAATATATATACATGTTAATAATTGTTTATGCAACCATTTTGTTTTAATTATGGTTATATATTGGGAAATGGATTTAAATGGTGATTGTGGTTATATTCCAAAGTATGAATATATGTTATGAAAGGGTTTACACTATGATATTGCTTTTGCATAAATATTAAATGATATTTCATATATATAGTTTTGAAGGAAGGTTTATTTATGCAATATTAAATATTTAGGACTTATGAGAAAGGGATCTTGCTTATTATATCTAGACACATGAGTATGTATGTATGTTTTCAAACACACTTGGTATGCTTTCACTCGTTGTAGTACCGTCTCACGGCCGTGAAGGACAAGTCTCACATGTTTGGGTCACACGCACTGTACTCCAAGGGTATTGTCCGGTAAATACCTTAGTGCAAGCTTGTCTTACGTTTATTTTGTTATGGGGAAAGGCCCCACTACGTAAGGACTCGGAGTATGACGCTGACTGCCAGCCCAAGTGCGCCTACATGTGTGTGAAGTATTAGGAGTACAAATTAATGGATAACGTAAAAATTAGCGTGCGGTGATTGAGATGTTGTTCCCTCAACCGTACATGGGTGATCGCGCATATACCCTGTGTTGGTTTTCCATATATATTTTATTGGAATTACGAATTGTGATTTACGAATTTTATACTTTTAAGTGTTCGAGTTATACTCATGAAATTACCTTTTTAGACTATATTACGATAGTATGTTTCTACGATTATCTTTGGATTTCAAACGAGGGGTTAGTATATTGAAAGAGAAAGGTTTTACGAAAACTTTATTTTTTGTCCACTCACACTTTTGTTTTTGCTGCTTGTGGGACATAGTGATAGTGCATCCGTGAAGTCGAGGCATCTAACGTAAGCAGCTACGATCATCTATCCGACCATGTAGGGATTTATCTTTTTCTTTTCAGTTTCTATATTAATATCCATCCCTGTTATGGATGGCGATTCTAGGAACTTATTTTATTATTTGGTTTCCTTCATTTCCAAAATTAGTGCGCTAACCATATGCATATTGACATTGATTTCCGCAAACTTAATAGTATTTTAATTTTGTTTCCACTAAGTGTTGTCATGCATTTAATGGCTTCGTCACTTACGAGTGTCGGCCAGCACGCCCTCATTCGGTATCCACGTGGGTATCGAGGGTAGGGTGTGTCAGTTTTAGATCTCAAGGATCGTACGCAGAGTTTGCTTCGAAGGAAGCCTTTGTGTGTTTGCAACTGAAGAGCTGAGAGTTGGTTGCTGAAGAACAATTGATTCTATTCTGAAAAATAAGTTGGGTAAGGTTGATTGAAGAATCACTCAAGGTTTTTGTATAATCGTAAAGATTGAATTTGACGAAGGTTCTGAGCTTGAAGGCCTTTGACTCTATTTATAGGCAGTAGAGAAGGAGCAACCTCGATCATATCGTTGAGTTAGAGAAAGAGTAGATTGGTCTTTTGGTGCTGACAATAACTGTAATTCATGGTAAGTGGCATTCAGTTGTGTCTTGAAGCGGTCCGCACAATCCTAGTCGGGACGTCAGCGTGTCGAATGACCCGTCTGCGTGCATTTATGAAGGCGAGATATTCTATGATCCTGATCATCTGCGTGGCAAACGTACCTCGTTGAGAAGCTTGTCTGAGCCCTAGTTTGAGCTTTGAAGGTGGTCTGCCGAAATCGTACGACTTTTGCATAAATAAAATTGGATGGGCCTCATAACAGGCCTTATTTTTATTTATGGCCCAAACAGTGTCCCCCAAGTTAGTGGGAGACCTGTTTATTTTGTAGAAAAAATAAGCTATCAAAAGTCGTGCGACCTGATTTGACTTCCACCAACTTCTGACTATTTCGAATTTGACGACAAGTTCGCCAATTGCGCCAACAATTTAATAATAACTTCCTTGGGAACGGTTTGCCTTCACCTCTACTAACTTCCCTTCTTCTCAATTTGTGTGAGAGATAAAAGGTAAAGTAAAAGGAAAGTTAAAATCTCTTCGCTCTCTTTTCTGAACGAATCCCTAATTCCCAATTTTCTACTCAAAGTTTCCAACTTTCCTCTTATACTTTATCATGGCCCCCAAGAAAGATAAAGATGGCGCCGCAAAACAAACGGTTGACACAAGCAAAGTGATAGATGAAGACATAGATAAGCGTCGCACATTGTGGATGCTAACTGTTTGACCAGATGATCGTAGGATTGATGTGTTAACTACAACATTCAGTAACAGTTTTTTGAGCCCCTATTAGTTTACTATGCCATCAGTCACAATTCTTCAATTAGTGGGTGATCGATTGATGATCCCACCCATGTATTGTCGTGAGTTAATACACTGGGTATGCTGGTCTAAAATCTAGAAATGGCGGTCGGGGCCTTTGGGTGCTTCAACCGCGGGAGCCACTCCCTCTTGGTCGGAGTGGGTTGATTGTCTTACGCCTCATTACTTCACTAAATGGAATCGTAATGGTATCTATGAATTGATCAAGCTTTCTCAGCAATAGGTGAACATCTCCTCTAATCTTCTGGCCGTAGTTCTCCCTTTTCGAAATAATGCGAACAATGTCTTTGATTTCTGCCTTGGCCCCATGTCCTCTACTATTCTTGATATGGCTCAATTGTTTAAACTAAGACCATAGGGTAGATTTGTAGATGCCCTTTGGGGTGGACCGTGACTCTAGTGGATGAGGGGCATGCTCTCCAACGTTACTATCCCAAGGCTGTTAATTATATTGCCTACTCAACTAATCACAATCAAGAGCATATTTTGTTTCTTCTTTTGTAGTTGAGCCGATGTATTTTCCCATATAACGAAGAACTATTGTGGTCTCACCTGATATGTTACAACCCGTCCCAAATTTTTATGCAAAATTACCAAAATACCCCTATTGGTTAATGTTGACTTTTGTTGACTTTTCGAGACGACTTGTGAAAATTTATTTCTTTCCATATTCATGATGTACTCGTCGATACGAACACGTGGACGCAAGCGGAACTCAATTCGGAGTTAAAACGAACGTTTTATGAAGCTTTAAAGTGTAGGGGCATTTTAGTAATTTCCACCCCGTAAGTAAATTAGGGTTTTTGGCTGGCTGCTGTGCAGCCAACCCCCTCATTCAGTCTGCACGAATCCCTCTCCTGCTCTTCCACTTTTCTCGCTAAGCCAAAAAGTTCCAAAACTCACCAAAACCCTACCCTTTGGACGAATCACAAAACCGTCGAACCGTTGCCTAAAATCCATACCATCACGATCGTCTCGTCATTCTGGACGAGGCTGTGATTTTAGAATCTCCAAACTCGAACCCGATCGATCAAACCAACGTCGGAACGGTTTCGGCAAACTGTCCGTCAATTTCCTGTGCAAACCAGATCAAGGTAAGCCTCGAGACCGAAGAAGATATGAATTTTTAAAGTTTTGGACATTTTCGAAAAATTTTCCAGAACTCCGGCGAACCAGACGGCGGAGGACGGCGGCGGCTCCGGCGACTGGCGAGGGGAAGAAGACAGAGGAATATTCCGTCAACAGTAACGGAATATTCCTGACGGCGTCAGAATATTCCGTCAGAAAGGTATATTCCGTTAACTTTAACGGCGCTGACATCAGCAGGCGCGTGGCTAACGTCAGCATGCGCGTGGGGGTGACGTCAGCAGGCGCGTGGCGACACACACCAGCGTGTGCCAGCGCGTGGCCGGCGCGTGAGACCACCTCCCGACGCGTGGCGGCGCCGGCGTCGGTGGACGGCGGCTATAGGGTTTTCGGGCCCCGGAAATCGTTTTTCGAGCCCGTTTTCGCCAAAATAGTATTATTTTTGGAATATTTTTCTATATGGCCTATATTAATTTACATTAGGGAGGTTCTAATTTTTCGCCTAATATTAAATAGGTAATTCTTCGGCGCAACACTTCGAGGAGGGCAACGCCGAGGGGGATTTCACTCCCGATCACCAGTGAGTGGACTTTTGTTTTCGTACTTGGTTTATATGCTTGAAAATATTTATGAAATGGTTTTCTTACATGAGTTTAAATGTTTTTAAGGCATGCTTTTATATATATATATGGATATATATATATTATGAAATGATTTTGAGATTTGAATATATATGGTTATATATTATTAAATGGTTTTAGCCTATGATTTCAGGTATGCATAAATATTGGTATTTGATATATGATTCCGATGAGAATGTTATTTATGCAACGTTTAAATATTTGGGAAATTATGAAGTATGATTTTCTTCACTTCTACACATGATATATATATGTATGTTTTCACACACACTTGGTATGCTTTCACTACGTTGTAGTACCGTCTCACGGCCGTTGGACAAGTCTCACATGTTTGGGTCACACGCACTGTACTCCAGGGGTATTGTCCGGTAAATACCTTAGTGCAAGCTTGTCTTACGTTTATGTTTGTATTTGGGGAAAAGGCCCCACTACGTAAGGACTCGGGTGTGACGCGCAAGTGCTTACATGTGTGTGGTACTAGGAGTACAATTTAATTGAATAACGTAAAGTGCTTGTACGGGGATTGAGAGGCTGTTCCTCAACACGTACATGGGTGATTGCACATATACCCTGTGTTGGTTTTCCTATTATCATATTATTGAAATATTTGGCGAATCGAGTTATGGAAATATGATTTGTTATCTACAGACTTTATATTGATATATGTTTCCAGCTATACCTAAAGTACATTTTGATTTATACTACGATAGTATGATTTTTATAAATATACTGGATTTAAAACAGGGGGTTATTATGTTGAAAAGAGAAAGGTTTTTTGAAAACTTTTATTTTTCGTCCACTCACACCTTTGTTTTTGCGCCCCCTTCAGGACCTAGTGATAGAGCATCTGGTGAAGTCGAGGCATCCGAGTGGCAGCTCTGACTCTATTTCCCGACCATGTAGGGATTTATCATTTTTGTTATTCAATTTCTTTAATAATATCCATCCCTGTTATGGATAGAAATTCTAGGAACTTGATTCATTATTTTGTTTCCGCTGTTTCAAATTAGTACGCTCTGAACCTTGTGCATGTTGACATCAATTTCCGCAACTTTATGGTAATTTAATTTACTTAAACTAAGTGTTGTCACGCATTTAATGGGTTCGTCACTTACGAGTGTCGGCCAGCAAGCCCGAACTCGGTATCCACGTGGGTATCGAGGGTGGGGTGTGTCATGATACCCTTGGCTGAAGCGCACCACTACTTTGAGGATTTAGTCATGGGGCCATTCGTGCTCGCCATCATGTATCATTGTTTACACAGGACAACCAGGGAAGGCACAGTTAAAGCAGACTTCGAAGGACCCATGTGGTTAATTTTCTGATGACGACGTCCCTGTTCGTCGCTTAGCAGGTTTTCCCATTAATCATCGTGTCTCTGAGTGTTTCAAATTCTTTGTTTGTTGTAATCATCATCTTCGCCCACAATAACGTCAAGACGTTTAGTCTTGTATTTGTACTTAAGACTTATATTGGCATATTTCAAGTGATCCCCCATCGTGTTGAAGTTTCCCATCCCAATATGTGCAGCCGTCAGCTGGGCTTCCGTCAAGCCATCCCTGAACCATTTTTTGATAGTGTTCACCGCGCTACGTCTTACCGCCATAATTTTTATTTGGATGATGCCATTGACCAAATTAGGATGCATCTAAGTCAGCTTACACCTGATTCGTGTGAATATCTCGCTACTAATTTCTCATGTCGTACTTAGTTTGCCGAGTGGTAGGAAGACTACCGAGGTCGCAGGTTCTCGGATGATCCAGCTTCTGTTTGTCAATGCATATTTCGTTTCTATCCCTTTTCGATCAATGTTGGGACAACAGTTTCTTGCCATCTCGGAGAGAGATTACACATGTTGAATCTCAAAGCACCTGGGGGTAAAATAAGGGTTTCAGATGTAAGTAGTTCACATAAGGCTTCATAAAGTGACATAGTTGACAGTGGGAACGAAAGTGATACAGAGGTTGAATTTGAACCCTTTCTTCAGCAACATGCTGACAAAACACACTCAGATGTGCCCCCAAAGCCAGGGAGCTGATCATCTCCCCTGGCTCAAACCCTTGTTCCCATTCCTCTATCTGGCCTTGCAGCTGCTAGTTCTTCTCAGGCTCTCTTGCGAAGCAGCTCTTCTTCATCCTCGACATCTTCGCTAGCAGCGGTTGTTGTGGTCGTAGCTTCCCCTCCTAGTGTAGTGGTTCCAAGTAAAACACTTTTATCCTTTTTCTTTTGCAAGCTCAAGTTTTTTATTCTTATTTGATCCTAAATTGTCAGAGAAAAGATCAGCTTTGAAGATTCGATCCTCGATCCTTCAAACAACAGACTTCATACTTCCTCTTCTTCCGAAACGGCCTAGGACTAAATATCTACAAATAAGGGAAGTGCAAAGCTTGGCTGGGGTGGATTATTCTGCACCTCGTCTTGGTCATGCTCAAGCCCATATGCTAAAAGGCCCATCAGACAAGGGTAAGGCAGTGGAGGAAGGTAACCAGCCAACCCAATCGTCGAATGATTCTGTCGGCTTCCAAGGTAAACCCCTGAGCATAGTTGGTTGTTCATCCGAGGCTTCCAAACCTTCTTGGCCTTGTCCAAGGCTAAGTCGATATCTCTACTGCCCCTGAGGCGATGGAAGAAATTTCCTCGGTCATGCTTCTCCTTCGGGCTATATGGTTCGAAGTTCTCGGGTGGGGAGAGAATTTCCTTGGGCAGTTCTCCACCTTCCCTTTGTCCTTTCTCAGACCTTGTCCCTCTGCTACGAGTTTACACTTACATTGGCATTTTTCACAAAGGACAACACCACTTATTCTTAAAGCCTTAGGTAGTGATTGCTTCCTAGAATGCTTAAACTCTTGCCCCCTCCCCTCTCCAAGCTTAAGATCAATTGTAAGATGTCGTTTTCCAGGGTCATGGGCTCTCGACCAATTGACCTTCATCATGCCACTGGTCATGGTAGGAAATTGATCAGCGTCTATCCTTATGACTGGCTGCATCTTTTTCAGGGTGATCTTGCCTTAGTTGACAGCCTCTTGGGTTTTGTCTCGAAGCTAGATGTAGTTCTAAGTAGAGTGAGACTCTCGATTATGCAACTTGCAATATTACTTGCCTTTGAGCTTCTCTGGCTTAGGTAATTTTATCCCTATTTCCGGTTTTATCACATCGGCCTTCATTAATTCATTGAAGATCTCTTGGGTCTTAGTCGCATCAAAGGTGTAACTATGGAACTTCAGCGTGTATTTGGAGACAAAATTGCCACTAGATGGCTTTTGCTCTGCAGCAGCTATGTCATAATCCTCCTCTAGAAGTATGTCATTGTTTGAGGAAAAATTATAATCAATGATGAACTGGGATCTTGGACTTGTAGAAAGGGACTTTGGAAGAATGTTTGCTTTGTTGCTCTTTTTTGAGAAGTTTCTCATACTTGGTGGCAGCCACCACAATGTCTTGGAGATCATAGAAGATAATATTGTCAAACCTCTTCCTGAGGGGTACCTCAGTGCCTTTTGAGCAATAAAAATGTTCTATTGATTGGAGAAAGTGAAGTTACACTTCATTCTCAATCACTTGAACCGAGCAATGAACTCCTCAGTGGATTCATGGTCGTACTGTTTCAACTCAGTTAAGTCATTGATGGTCACCTCGTGTTACAACCCGTCCCAAAATTTTATGTGAAATTACCAAAATACCCCTAGTGGTCAAATGTTGACTTTCGTTGACTTTTTAAAGACGACTTGTGAAAATTATTTTCTGTACATATTCAAGTAGTACTCGTCGATACAAACACGTGGACGCAAGCGGAACTCAATTTGGAGTTAAAATGAACGTTTTACGAAACTTTAAAGTGTAGGGGCATTTTAGTAATTTCCACACCCGTATGGTAATTAGGATTTTTGGGATTTGGGTTGGCTGCTGTGCAGCAATTCTTCTCCCTCACCCTCCACGATCTCTCTCTCTCTGGGCCAAAACCTCACAAAACCACACCGAAACCTTAGGTTTTTGTTGAATCACAAAACCATTGAACCGCCACACAAAACCATTACCATTACGATCATCTCGTCATTCTTGACGAGACTGTGATTTCAGAATCCCCAAACTCGAACCCAATCGGCCAAACCGATATCGAAACGGAAACGGCAAACTGCCATTCAAGCTTTCGTACAATCCCGGCTTAGGTAAGCCTCGAAACCATTTCCATTGGTTTTATTACGTTGAGTAGCTTCAAATCGATATAAGGAACATGAATTTTGGTGCAGTTTTGAAGGAGAACGAAATTAGGGTTTGTCCGAAGCTTTCCGGCCAATTTCAGGCCATCTCCGGCCATTTTTCCGGCCCCAATTTGGTATGAAAATATTCTACTCATCAATACCTTCATTTTGATATATGGCACGTTAAATTTGGCCAAGGAATGAAGGAGTTATGAATTTTTAAAGTTTTGAAATAAATCGGTGAATTTTTCCAGAAATCCGGCGAACCAGGTGGCGGAGGCCGGCGGCGGCTCTGGCGACCGAAAAACGGTTGAAGGTGACGGAATATTCTGTCACAGTAACGGAATATTCCTGGCGGCGTCAGAAAAAGGTATATTCCGTTAAGTTTGACTGACGCAGTTTACTTTAACAACGCTGACGTCAGCAGGCTTGTGGCTGACGTCAGCAGGCTTGTGGCTGACGTCAGCAAGCGCGTGGCCACGCGTGCCGGCGCGTGTGGCGGTGCACGGCAGCGGGAAGGTTTTCGGGCCCCGGAAATCATTTTCGAGCCCGTTTTCCCTAAAATAGTGTCATTTTTAGATTCTTTTTATATAAGGGTTTTAGTTATTTATTTAGGGGATGTTTTTAACATTTTCCCCTAATATTAAATAGGTAATTCTACGACTCGACGCTTCGAGGAGGGCAACACCGAGGGGGATTATACTCCCGAATACTTTTGAGTGGACTTTTGTTTTATTAAATGATTTCTATGCTTTGAAATAATTATTGCTTTGATATAATTATGAATTTAAATGATTTTTGAGGTATGAGTATATATATGGATATATATTATGAAATGGTTTATACTATGATTTCGCTTATGCATAAATACATTGGTATTTTATATATGGTTCCAAATGAATATAACTTTTTTATGCAAGGTTGAAATATTTGGGAAATTATGAAGTATACGATATTCTTCACTTTTACACATGATGTATATATGTATGTTTTCAAACACACTTGGTATGCTTTCACTACGTTGTAGTACCGTCTCACGGCCGTAGGACAAGTCTCACATGTTTGGGTCACCAAACTATACTCCAGGGATATTGTCCGGTAAATACCTTAGTGCAAGCTTGTCTTACGTTTATGTTTATTTTTGAGGAAAGGCCCCACGACATAAGGACTCGGGTGTGACGCGCTATTGTGCAAGTGCTTACATGTGTGTGGTACTAGGAGTACAAATTGATTGATAACGTAAAGTGCTTGTACGGGGATTAAGATGATGTTCCTCAACACGTACATGGGTGATTGCACATATACCCTGTGTTGGTTTTCTTTATTATATTATTGATCTATATTGCGGATTGATTTATGGAAATTTGAACGGTTATTTATAGATTTTATGTTGAAATATGTTTCCACTTATACTTATAAAGTATGTTTTGACTTATACTACGGTAGTATAATTTTATATCTATACTGAATTTCAAACAGGGGGTTAATACGTTGAAAAGAGAAAAGGATTTAGAAAACTTTTATTTTTCGTCCACTCACACCTTTTGTTTTTGCGCCCCCTTCAGGACCTAGTGATAGAGCATCTGGTGAAGTCGAGGCATACGATTGGCAGCTCTGATTCTCTTCCCGACCATGTAGGGATTTGTTTTTATTTTAGTTTCTTTAATAATATCCATCCCTGTTATGGATAGAATTTCTAGGAACTTGACTTATTATTCTGTTTCCGTTGCTTCAATTTAGTACGCTCTGAACCTTGTGCATATCGATATTATTTTCCGCAAACTAATTGACTGGTTTAAGTTGCATAAACTAAGTGTTGTCATGCATACAATGGCTTCGTCACTTACGAGTGTCGGCCAGCACGCCCGTACTTGGTATCCACGTGGGTATCGAGGGTGGGGTGTGTCACCTCAGGCTCGATATGATAAAAATGATCATAAAAAGCAATTTCCATTTGTCTTCAAGTATGGATCGAGTTGTGCGGGAGATTTGAATACCAGTGGAAGGACACAATTCCAACAGTGGGACCACCACACGTATTGTTGAATACACCTCACATAAAAATTTATTATTAAATGACTTACATATTGTAATATGAAATGACAATTTAGGTCTCATAAGATTTTAAAAAAGAAATTATTTTATGAATACACCTCAAAATATGTTCAACGTGTATTTTATTTTTCTCGAAGCTCTCAAAGTCAACCTTACATTCCATTGTAAAACAAAACTCTAACCATTAAAAAAACAAACGTGTTGACGAAAAAAAGGATTATTTTTAGCGAATGGAGCATGGAATCAACATTTTGGAGACAAAGATAATCCGAATTTTAAAGATAAGAGAGGGAAAAATTGTCATATAAAAGAGCCTCTCAAATTTCCCTTTCAAAATTGATTACTGCCTTTTCTGAAACAATCTAATTGGGTAATTGGTCCGAGAGTCTTTCTTGCATACCCCGGGGTACGGGGTACTCCGGGTTTTTTAATCGTTAGATTTTTGTTTTAAAATATAAAAATCAAGATCCAACGGTTAAAAAATCCGGAGTACCCCGTACTCCGGAGCACCCAAGAATTTTTGTTGGTGCGATATGCAAACACTATGTACTGTTTCATAAAGTTACGTCAGTTACCTTTAAAATTTGAAAGAACATACAAATTGCCCACAATTAAAGATAACCACCATGCACTCCACTGTTCGTAATATTGATACGACCATTTCAATGTGTGATTTACAAACATCCATTATGCATTCAAAATGAAAGATCATAACATTTTTCGTACGTAGTCCCGTTACAAACCGTCACTAATATGCATGTTCCATTTGAAGGGTTATGACCCTTTCCAATCAGCCACAAAGAATTAATTTGATTGAATACATATTTCAAAATTTTACAACATCGTCCTGTGCTTCTTTTTTAACAGATGAATACAGAATACAACGAGATGAGGTGGGGTGTATGTGAAGAGTGTGGGGTGTATGTAGAGAGTGTGGGGTGTGAGAGTAGTATGGGAAAATATTGGGGTGTAGTAAGATAAATTTTAATTGAAAAAATAAATGTGGAGTATATTCAACAATATATGGGGTGTGAATAAAACAACCCAAAGATAAATAGTTTATGAGAATCATTTCCCAAACTCTCTAGTGTCCAAATTAAGTACTACTCACTTAACGGATTTCTTCCTCTTCAATGTAAAGGAAACCTTTTGTAAAATTTATGTTTGTCTAATTTATTTGAGTTATTCGAATTTTGTTATGTTATTTGATACATTTTTTTTAGAATCTTCTCCAACAAAATAGAGTCTATATACCAAGAAACCATAATACATTAGATTTTCAATTACATAAATATGTAAATATTCTCTTGTCGGGTAGACTAATCTATTTCTATTTTCGTTGAACAAAAAATAAAATTGTATTCCCAGATTATAAATAATGACTGCACATTCAGTCATTATACAAGTTAATTAGTATTGTATAGTTAATTTGATGCAGCGTGAAAAAGAGAAAGAGTAAACAACGTTTTTCTCGAAATAGCACAAGCTTTGGAATCCACCAGAAGTATGAGAAAGCCTCAAAGGTTAATTGATAATAATATGAATGAATACAAACTCAAGACCAAGATGACCTATTTATAATGTAACTTAACCCTAAGGTTCATAAGAATCTTAATAAGAAAGAAAATAAACAAATAACAAAATATCGAATACGTCTTAAAATATTAAATCCCATTTTGGACAAATAAACAATAGAATTCAACCAAAAAGGCTCATATATCACAGCATAGGAGTGTGTTTGATTTGCATTACCATTTTCTTCGAAATGACAGATCATGGGCCCAAATCGGACACCGAAGCCCAAATTAGCAATAATTTGTTCGTTTTGGTCCGATTTGCACCTTTCAACTTGATCTTCTATCCAAATGGCCAATTGATTCTACATCATAATTAGACTTAATGTTTTTAATCTTGACCAATTATTCCACTCTCCTTCATAGCTTGAGCTAACCCTGATAACTTAATTTAGCATGCAGCATTTTTAGATAAGAATATCCCTATGGTAGACCACTATGATTATTAGCTGGTGGTTGAGAAGTCCATAGCTTGATTTCTCTCTTCTGCAAGCTTGTCTTCGAAGAGAGCAGTAAATTAAGAAAAAGAAAAGAGAAAGAGGGGTCCTCTTACTCTTAGTCTCTCTCTCATGTTGGATACGTGATAATATGTGTGAGAAAAGTGTGAGGAAAAAGATATAGTTGGTTTTGCTTTACTGATAATGTTGAAGACTTGAAGCGAAATAGAGTGAGAGAGTGGGCAAGGAATCATAACACTGTCAAGCACCAACCGCAAAAAGCTACCTCCCAAATATTGAATATCCTACCATACACTCTCATCCTCCTCCCATATATCCTAGTTCTATTTTTCCATTTGTCTCCTTTTCTTTTCTAAAAATGATTTGGGATGGTGATTGGTGGTGGATAATGTTAGCTAATCTTCTGGTCTTATCCATTCATCATGACTCACTAATTAAAATTATGATGAAAGAATGAGAAAGAAAGAAAAAGAAAAAAAATTGCTAGGTCTCTACATGGAATAGAAGAAAAAATATGAACAACAATAAGGAGGAATTGAGTTATGAAGGAATCTCACATTTTTTTAAAGAATTCTACTCACAAATCGGTAATGACATTCCTCATTTTGTGTAGATGCCACATAAATTTTTTATTCCCTGATGCAAGTAATAAAAACTTGAAGCGAGAATGACTCTCATTCATCTCATTTTCATTGTAATCATGCTCAAAAATTAGACTCAAGAGATTGGGAGCTACACATTGGCTTATAAAAATTACAAAGAAAAGGGATGCTGGGGGAGTCGTTCTATCGGAGAGTTAGTCATTTATAATAGCTCTAAGCATGAAGAAAGTAGTCTACTATTTAATTTATGACAAAAGCTCAAGGTTTTAGATTGAATAAATTAAAAAATAATTAGATGACGAAAAATAAATAATAATGTACACAAAGAAAATAATTGTGCAGAAATAACTTCTTAGAAGTAAATCCTATATATAAATATCCCAGTTCTTACAATCTAACATTGCCATGATTACCATGATGTGGAGAAAGATCGAACACCTTAGATTCATCTCTCTTGTGAAAACAATGTGTCCGAGAGAGAGAGAGAGAGAGAGAGAAACGTGAGATGGATACGTTTCCGTCGGCATTGTCACGTGGGATCCACTTCCACAAACAATCTAAAGTGCTTCCTTCTCCTCTCCAGCCCTCTGAAAAAAACTTGCCCCATGTGCTCTGCTTCATCACCTTCTGCTGGCACTCTTTCCCTCCCTCACTCTCTCTCTCTCTCTCTCTCTCTAAGTTTCATGTGTACACCCCTATTCAAACAAAGCATCTCCATTCCCATGTCCACCAAGCTCACATTTTGATCCCCTAACTCTCTCTCTCCTCTCTCCCTCTCTCTCTCACTCTCAAACACAATGGACTCCAGAACTCGCCTTGACCATGTTCTCTTCCAACTCACTCCAACCAGAACAAGGTGCTTTCGTGTAGTTTGATGTTATTTTGTGCAATTAAACAGTAAACGTTTTCTGGGTTTCTGCTAAAGTTTAGTTTTTTTGTGTTTAAAAGATGTGAACTGGTGATATTTGCTGCTGCTGGTGGTGCAAACGAGAAATTGGCTTCAGGGCTTCTAGAACCATTTCTTGGTCACTTGAAATGCGCCAAGGATCAGATTTCCAAAGGAGGGTATTCCATCATTCTTCGTCCTTCGGGCACCGGTGCCTCCTGGTTCACCAAAGCCACCTTGCAAAGGTAATTTATGTACAAATGTGTGTGATTTTTTTTAATTATCTAGCATAATTGAGTGATAATTTTTAAATTTGATGACCAAGTTTTGATTTGGGGCAAAATTCGGATGAGTAATTGGTTTAAATTTGGAAAGTAATAACATTAGTTGGAGAGGTCAGAGGACTATGAGATTTGATGAAAAGTTCTGGTCTTTAGAATGGTATGTGTTGCGGATTTTGTCGTATGTGAAGCGCAAAATAATTGTTCATTTTTGACAGATTGAGTAATTGGTGTGATATTATTGGTGTGAATGCAACAGGTTTGTGAGATTTGTTAGCACACCAGAAGTTCTTGAGAGATTTGTGACCATTGAGAGGGAGATTTTGCAAATTGAGAATTCGATTCAATCGACTGAACTGACGGAATCAGAAGGTGCATTTCTGAGATCCTTCATTATATTTACTCTGTTATTGTATATTCTTCAATTCATTTACCTGCTGACTGCATTTACGGAATGAAAGGTCTAGGATGGTAATAATCTAACCTAGAGGGGGGGTGAATAGGTTCCAACTTAAAATCTAATTAAAATAAAACTCAACTAAATTAAACAGTTTAGCAAAACTAAATCCTACACAACAATATTAAGCACAATAAAAATAGTACGCACATGATGTAGGATTTAACGAGGCAAAACCCACCACTGGGAAAATCCTCGGGCTCCCAAGCCAGGAAACACTAAGAGAAAAGAGTACAGAAAGACTTACAAAACTCATCAACTAGACACGCATACTAGTAGGCAGTTTTGTCTCCGCGCTTTGCTACTCGATCTCTCTTCAGTCTTCGAGTGGAAGTGGCACGACACTAACACGGATGTCAATCACCTTCGCCTCGAACTTTGCAAGATACTAACGCGATCATGCAGAATGTATGAAATGAAATGATTTTTGAAAATCAACCAATTACGAAAATCACAAGGCACATTTTCATAATTGATTTCTAGTTGATGCACAATGAAAAATCAGCAATAAAGATTAATCTTTTAAAACCATGAATGAAAACTGATTTTTGTTCCAAAATAATTATGGCAACTCAAAACAAAAAATCTTTGTTAAAGCATGCTATACATGAGGAAAATAAAGATCAAATGATTGTGATTCTTTTTCAAAACAATTCACACATGCATTTTTTCTTTCTCAAAAACCCAAACAGCCGAGCAAAGAACACACCCTGCAAAAACACTTTGTAATTGCCGTAACCAAAAAAACCCAAAACCTCTCTAACTCTATCTTATGCTGGAGTCTTTTTTTTTTCACAAAAAACAAAAAATATAACAAGATAAGCATGCAAAACAACTAGGATAAAACATAAGCTTTTTCAATGTGATAAGATAAAGCTTATAAAACAAGTAACAAGATAAGTACAAGTGATAACTATTAAAAGCAAATAAGATATAATGCATTAGTGACTTATCATGTTAGCCAAAAGCAAAAATAAACCCAATAAACACAGCAGCCCACGCAAAAAACATTTTGGTTTATTTAAAAATAAGTCTATAATCAAATCAAACCAAAAACTAATATTAATTAAAAAGAGACCTAATCTATATGAGTGCACATGCATGGTGAGCTTACCCGAATGAATGTCTCTGAAATATTTGATATTCTTGAGATCGAGAGCGCGAGAGACAAACTTAGACTTAAATAATTACGACCGAAAAACATGCACTAGTCAACGATATTACAGACTCAGGCGTTTTGCTAGGAATTGCCAATATTACATTAACACGGAATCTACGGCATTCTCAATTTGTTGAATTATTCTAGCATCAAAATCAATGATTAAACACTATTTTCTATTATGGGAAAGGATTACAAGTTATTACTCGTTAGGATATCAACGGTGATGTGCTGCATGCGCAATAGTGTTTTAGGAAAATCTTCACCAGATACTAGGGATTGCATGTACTTTAAAGATGACAAAATGTCGACTCTCGTTGAACCCTTAAGCATGCTTTAATCTCTCCGGTACGGCTGCTCCACTGTGACATAGAGGTCGTGAGTAAAAATAGGACAGATCCTCTCACAGGAGTAAGCGTCTGATTCAACCCAGACCATGCAATGGTGGGAGGCTTGTGCATGGACGCCCTGTGTCCTTATCAATTTAACGGCTACAGTTGAGAAAATTTGTCTTCTAACTTTTGGTTTCTCAAATGTCTACAGCGGATGGGAATCAAATTAAGTCAACTGCAATCAAGGTATGCATCATTTGGCAATTGCATGTGAAAAAGTACCGATTTGTTTCCTTTTGAAGCTCTTGCAATTATAATGAACCGGTTTGTTGTGTTGTGATGGTGTTTTAGTCAAACAGTGAATCCAATGGAACCGTTGATGATGTGCCAGAAGAGAATTCCAAGTAAGTAATCTGGATTTTCAAAAGTTCATGTGTGATTATTTACCTACTTGGTTACAACATATTGCAGTTTCATGCATTGATTATTCAGCTTCTGCTGTTGAACAGGATTCGTCTTCAACGTGTTTTGGAAACTCGGAAGGTAGTGCTATGCAAAGAGCAAGCGATGGCTTATGCTCGTGCTTTAGTTGCTGGATTTGAACTGGACTATATAGACGATCTTATATCTTTTGCTGATACATTTGGAGCTTCACGTTTAAGGTACGAAATGTTGACTTGACTTGCACCTGTTGCCGTATTCCACTAGTTTTTTGAACATGAACCTTTGGAAGTTAAAGGAAACAATTTAGGACACTGAATATAAAAACATATCTAGATCGCTCCGTCCAGGACACCCCTTTAGTGTGGGGAAATGGGTTTTAAATGCTTTTATCCTTTTTTTAAAAATTAATTTTTTCGAGACTGTCTTTCTTCTTTGTTTCTTGTTTAGAGGTTCAACGGGTGTATATCTTTTATTAAATGATGAAAATCTATGTTTGGTTTTTTTCTTTTTAGGGAAGCATGCATTAATTTCATAAATCTATACAAGCAAAAGAACGAAGATAGGCTTTGGATGGAAGAAATAGCAGCAATGCAGGCATGCGCTCAGCCACAACTACCATACTTGGGAACATCAGGAATAATTCTTGCTGGAGAAGATAATGACCCCAATCAGAATCTCATGATAAATGTTAACCAAAGTATTCTCTCTGTTGGGAAGAATGGATCACTAGACACATCAGTGTCGGAGTCAACAAGTCATGGAAGTCTGGACGCGAACCAAGGTATGGTTAAACATCCATGAGTCTTTCCATTTTCTACCTATAATTTGGCTGTGATCTACTTTGCCCAAAAACTTCTTTGCAACTTTATATTAGATAACTCATCCATGACATGGTTCAAAAATCGGAATCGACAGATATTCCGATGATCATCTTCTTTTTCGTTCCACATTTGTACAATCTTATGAGAGAAGCGAGTAGTTCATTTTTGTCAAAATATATGCTACTGTATAACCCATTTTCAAGCTACAATAGTATGAGATAAATTGCTCAGTAATATGAGAAAAACTGAGCTCCCATCTCCAACGACGTCTTCCCTTGTCTTGTGCAGATAATGGTTTGCCAACATCGGTTAAGATGTCATCAATGGAAGGGAAGGCACAAGTACCAAACCCATGGCCAAACCAGCCTCCTCAGTACATGCACAATTTCCAAGGTCCTGTGTATCCACAAATGCACCCCTATCAAGGTTACCATTATCCTGGTACGCAGGTTCCGCCATATTATCCAGGGAATATGAAATGGCCTCCGAATGGGGAAGAACCTGGCCCAATTTTTGATCAGGAATCTGATGGTCGGAGGAATCGTAAATCTTATAGGAATAAAAAGAAACATTCTCATGAAAAAGTAATGGAAATTTCAGAACAAGATGGATCCGGTGACAACACTGGCTCTAGTTATGAGAGTGAATCTGATGATCAGATGCATAAGCAAAGGCACGGGAGAAAGTCCTCGAGAAAGGTTGTTATCCGCAATATCAATTACATAACCTCTAAGAGGGATGGAGAAACAGGAAGTGCGTCTGAGGGAAATTCATCCAATGAGGATGGATTCATTGATGGGAAATCCATTAAACAGCAGGTAGAGGAAGCTGTTGGGTCATTTGAGAAAAGACATAAATCAACCTCACATCGTCATAAAAAACAAGGTGGGGGCAAGTTCCGTGGCACTGTGGATGATTCAAATAGTGGTGTTGCAAGTACTTACGAGGGAGAGAAACAAAATGACAACTGGAATGCTTTCCAAGACCTTCTCATGAGGGACAAGGATGAAAGTTCGTTTGCTACAGAACCACACAAAGTACAGCTTGAGGAGGAATATTTTTCAAGTAAGAACTCTGGAGAAGGAAAAGTGACTAAGCAACGAGCAGATTCAAGTGAATTTTTTGTGGTGACAGAGAGGGATTCAAGTAATGAGAGTAAATCACGGGTTCAATACTTCGAAGGTGACGAGGATGGTGCCCGGATTACCAAGAAAGAAGGTGGCACATATGAGGATGTATTATTTCCACGGAGAACTGAAGAATCAGGGAACAAATCCCATGATAATTTATATGATTGTGTCAGTGATTTGTACATAACCAAATGTCCTAAAGAAGGGGATTGGTTCATGAACAACCAAACAGATACATCAGCAAATCGGGATGTCAATAATGATCTGAAATTGTTTGATGGTGTTGATGCAGTTCATGCTGAGAGAAATAAGAGAGATGTTCTAGGGGATGACTCTTTCATGGTTCGAGACCGATCAGTAGTTGATCAATCTGATTCTCAGTTCAGGACGGATATAAGCTTCGTCCCAGAGATCAATGGAGCTAATCTATATGAATATGGTATGCAAGATACTTCAAATGAGAAACCTGAAGCCTATAGTGTACATGAACCAGATGACCTTTACATGATGCTTGACCGTGGTTCAGCTGTGGAGCATGCTGTGGCACCATGGACTCCCGAAATGGATTATGAAACTGCTTCATCATTTGAAGCCACTAAAAAGAATCCTGGCACTGAAGCGAGTGATTCCGTGGAAGTTAAGCAGCCTTCTGATAGTAAGGGAAGGAATGATAAAAATAGTGGAATTCCTGGACAAAAAGCCAGGTCTAAAGTTGTAAATGGATCTTTGGCGAAAAGCAAGTCCGATATCATGTCAAGAAGCAAGAAACCAGCTTCTGTAAGCAAAAGCACAGTCCACAAGAGCAAATCTGAAATGGTATGTACTGAAAGAAACTCCCTTTGTAAGGTTTTCTAAGCTAGTTTTAAAGATCTTATAGTCATTTCACTGATTATATCTGATATTTCTTTAAAAGATTGTTCGCCCCTTTTCCTGTCAATTTATTAGAGATTTATTATTTAGGTGGCCTCATTATGCAGTTGAACTTTTTGTTGTGTGTTACCCGAACCATATGGAATTATTTCTTTTTCTTAGATGTCTCAAGACTAGATTTTTGTCCACTGCTATTAACACTCTCCCTCTCCCTTCCGTTTCCTTCTTGCTGGTTTATTGACTTTCTTTTCCAATATATATCAGGAAGAAGAGCGAAAAAAGAGAATGGAGGAGTTACTGATTCAACGCCAGAAGAGAATTGCTGAAAGGAGTGGTTCTAATACAGCAACATCTAAGAAGGCCCCAGTGGAAAATAAAGCTGCCAAAACTTCCATGACTAACACAAAGATTGAGACTAAGAAATCAGATAAGCCTGTCATCCGGAATTCCACCATTGAACGCCTTGCAACTGCGCGAGTATCTGAAAAGTCAACAACTTTGCCAAGTTCTGGCCAACCCAAAAAACAGAACATCAAGGCAAATGGTGTGGTTGCAACTGCCTCATCGCAGAAGGCAGCTGCTGCAGTGAATAAGAAACCCAGTCCAAATAAAGCCAAACCTTCGGATGCAAAAGATGACCTGAAGAATTTAAAATTTTCATCCGACTCTGATGTCCAGGAAAAGGTTTGCGTAGAATCCACAGAACAGCCGGTTAAGTCAGCAGCTGCACTTGTAACTCAACCCACTAGTGCCATCAATCATTTGGAAGAGACTAAGGAACTCCACGGCACATCTTCTGTCGAAAAGAATGAGGGAAATTTGACGGTACAAAGAGAGGCCTTGGAGAACGGAAGCTGCAACGGGTATTCTCCCAATTTGGTTTCATCTGTACCTTCTGAAGAGAAGGCTCAACAACTGAATCAGTTTACAGGTGATGTTGAAGAGTTGTCTAAAGAATCTCCAGTTCTAAGTGAAGGCAAAAGAAATTATATCCCGGAAATGAGTGTATCTTCTCCTATTCTGGGATCACCTAAGAAAGCTTCAATTGTTTCAGCCGTAAACATTGAAGAAAATGGTGCAACAACTAAGAATTTACGAGTTTCTGAGATTTCTGAGATAGAAATCTCTACTCCACCAAGTGATGAAACACTCGCGGAACAACTCCACTCCAGGAAGAAGTGGAACAGCGACGAGAACTCTCCTAAAGCTGCAAAAGGGTTTAAGAAGCTTCTATTGTTTGGGCGGAAGAGCCGAAACACTCCTGTCAATTGATACTGTGGGGCTAAGATAATTCATTGTTAGTAGCTTTTGAGTGCAGCATGTCGTTATACTTTTGCATTGGTTTCTGGGTTGTTCGTGTCCAAGTTATGGACCGACCAATTGAATTGCTTGATAATGCAGCTGATGCATTCCTTATGGCTGTCAAGTGGAATAGCCTCACCGCTCTCGTACACAATAAGGCCTACGAGTGTTGCTGCCACACAAGGAGAGCAGTGTAAGTTATGTATTTTTTTGTATATCCTAGGAAGATAGAAAGATAGCCATCTGTTTATTTGATATAGCTTGTGCATTTGAATTGATAGACAGTGCGAGTTATTTTCTGCGTCTCTTGTAATATTCTTTTACATCAAATCTGTTTGTTTGTGTAAGAACAGACATCTTTACACCTTTGTTAATCGGCAAGTATATAATGTTTGTATGTCACTGATCCACACAGGCTCGACTTGCCGATCTACTTGTTTAACATAGCCGTTCGATTGGTCTTGGAATAAGAAATCGTACGGTTTATCTGTAGTGACATGATTCAACATTGTAGATAGGGTCGGATTTCTCGTCTTTTTTTCGATCAAACTGTTTTCCATAGATTTGTGATGGAGGCCTTGACAGTTCTGACTTATTTGTTGAAACTAAACCAATTAGAATTCTCCTGTCTGTATAAGTAAAATGTACATAGAAGAATGAGTAGTTGGACAACATATTACTTTTTTCTTCTTCTTCTTCTCTTTTGCTAGGACTTTGTACGCTTTCTGTTTGAATTAGTCTTGAGAGTCTAATTAGTAGTTACAAAGTATTGGCTTTGCTCCCAATTTACCAAAACGAAATTACCTTTTTGCCCTCATACAGTTGCTATGTGATGTCCACGTGACCAAGATTGATTGAAAATTGGATGAAAAATTTCAAAATCTAACGGCAGGTGAGAAATTGGCTATTTATAAAAAGTTCATGGAGTAATCGGCTAAAATTAAAGTTTAGGGAGGAAATTGACAGCCCTATACAAGTTCAAAGGGCAAATCGACAAATTGGTCTAAATTAAAATGCACTCAATTCGGTAACAGTAAGTTCATAAAGTACTATGCAAGTATCATTCACCGTTAACAAAATCATCAGATTAACCCCATTGCTGCATCGTTACAAAACTGAAAAGTTTTTACGATGCCTAAACTCTGCCTTGAGACACTTCAGTTTGGCTACTAGATCATCATATTCCGGAAGCTTGGGGTGGACATGGCTGGAGCAAGGAGACGTTCCCTGCGGCATTTTATGTCCGTCAACCGAACCAGCGAAAGAATGGCGACTCTTCACCGACATCTTGGAGCGATCTTTGTTCACAGCATCCCCATTTGTGCTTTTTCTAGGTGAAGTAGTCATGGCATGTGTCCTAGGGTTTGCATTTCTATCCCATAAGTCAATATCTTGAACTGCATTTTTCTTGGTTTTGGTTGAGCCAACTGAACCAGCAGTGCTATTTGAGCCATTTTGAGAATGGGATGGCGTGGCCAGTGAAAGCTTACCGTTCGACAGCGAACAACGTATCCCGGAACTCTTCATCTCTGTCTCCGATTTCGGAATTTGTATTTGAATCCCATCAGCTTTCTGCTCATACTTGAAATCTTTGTCTGCAAAGCTATAATTCTGTGCCATGCATCAGGAAAAGCACTTTTAGGAAGTTCATCAAATTTACATTTCAAATACATTAGGTTCAAACCACAAGACTAGTAGACGACTAAATGTTATTGTGCAAGGTTTAAACTTCCGATGTGATCAGTAAATGTGATACAAATAGCATTTGCGTGCACCTGGCGTGTTGTGTCGTAGCTATCCTGAAGCGCGAGCTGAACATTGGTGTTCTTCATTATATCACCTATTAAATCTTGTTTCACATCATCTGGAATCAGAGTTATGCATAGTTTCTCCTTCAACTGAGAATTCACACGATTCCCAGGACGTAATTCGACGCTGATAATTTCGAGTTCCCAGCCGTATTGCTCTTTGAACAGGCCACGCAGCAGACGTAGCTCTGGCAGTTCACCACATCTTGAGGCAGCAAATATCAAACTTGCAACTGCTTCTCCAACAGCACCAGGCAATTCCTGCACTGTCCTGCAGAATTTATTGGTTAACTGAACTTGGAACTTCAAGTACAATGGTGAATGTTTTTAACCAACTGAACTACAAACCCCTACGACTTACCTGTTATTGTACACATGAGCAATGCTGGCGGTAATGCAATTGCAGTAATGGTTAATTTGATCATATGCAGCCAATAGGCACTGGTCCTTGTGGAGTTTCTCAACCTGAACAAAAAAAAAACAAGAGTTTTCATTTCAAGAGACTTCAAATCAAATTAAAGATTTTTTCGAAAGATTCTACATAGTAATCAGGAATATATCGCTTTGTATTTAGATTTATAATCACGAAATAACTGATAAGAGATGGAGATACAAAATGATATATCCTGATTTGTACACAAGAATCTCTCCTACTCTAATGATCAAAAACCAAGTGGCCAAAATTGGTATAGTACATGAATAAATGATGAAAAAACAGTTGGTTGATTAGCAAGGGATTAATTACCCTCGGTAAAGCTTGATGTAGCTGGCCATTTCGGAGAAGCTGAGAGATGTCAACACGTGCCTGCCGTACAATAGCTTCCCTCCTATTCTTTTGTATGGTTAAATGCTTCTGAAGCTGCTTAACCAGGCTCTTGCTGCAATACAAGCACACCATTAATTAGTCACCTTGGCTCTTGCATATATTAATTTTAATTTTATGAGAAGTGACATGTAAATGTTTTCTTTTAATCGATAGGGGAGAGGAATCGAACGTGACATCTTTTCTAACATTTGAGCATTTGAGAGAGTTATACTATTAGAGATATGTGCTCAGTTGTGTATCCAATATTTGATAACCCAATGCATATCTCAATATGCCACCCCACTTCAAAATAAATATAGAATCGTATCTTAGCGATGTAACATATTGTCCTCACTTAATCATTCGTGCAAATTATAGATGTGAGATTTTTATGCAAAATGCCTTGATACATGCAATTGTAAGTGTGATTTGTTTTGTAAGATGTCCAATGTGGAACTTTTTACTTTGTTCAACAATTTTTGCACACTTTTTTTTCACTTTTTGCACTCATTATGCATGTTTACTTACAAGAAATGAGTATTTGAATCATTTTAATTCTTAAGTTCCCTATGTTTACTAAAATATAGGAATGAGAATTAGTTCGATTCTAAACTTTTTCATGTGTTTACTAACACGTAAGGAATTGAAAAAGTGGTGACTTCTCCTTAAAATCCTTAATTAAATACCTAAATATCATGAATAAGATCGACTAAGGAGGGCTAGTTGATCCAATTTTCTTTTCTTATTTTTCCTATTTTTAAGTTATCTCATTCCTTACTTATTCCATTTCTATTAAGTAAACGACCTTTTATTCTCATTTGATTTATTCAATCTAATCACTAGAAGAAGAAAAAAAACATAAAAGTATGCAGAGATGAAAATGGTGTGTAAAAATCATTTGTATACATATTGGTTTGAATCTATTTTTTTCTGAAATCATAGAAATGTAGTTTGAATTCTTTTTAGTTTGAATTCAAGGAGTGGGAAGAAGAATATTGAAGCAAGAAACATGAAAACATCACTAGAAATGTAGTTTGAAATCTTTTCGTTTATGTGCTGACATAATTGAAGGACCAGAAGGATGAACAAAACTTGGAGTGCCCTATTTCATGGTGGGACTTTCAAACTCCCATAAAAACATGATTTTTGAAGAAAACAACTATATGCAATTACACCATAGTAAAACAAAATTAAATAATCATTTGCACTATCATTGATCGATGAATGATGACTATGCAAAGTATTTCCATATAGAAAAGTTAAAAGGATTGCATACTTGAGTTTAGACACGTTGGCCATAACAGTGTGCTCTTTTTTTTACAGTGTCTACATCCAAGTTCGAATCTCCTTCCCGCAGTTTATATAAATTTGTATAGAAAATTGCTTGTAACAAACAAAAATAATAATAATAAAACTTTAAAGGCTCAAGAAAAATATTGTTTTACCATTTGGACACTTTTCTCCATCTTGAAGCCTTGGTCCATATAATTGCAGCTCGGAGTGCACCATACCACATTGTTTTCTTGGTCTTACAAATGGCTCTCACTTTTGCACTAAAATTGTAATCCAAAGAAGAAGAAGAAAATGAAGACTTTTCGAGAATAAATATTGGCTTTGGGAATGTGCTGGGAGAGGAAAGTTTTGGCCTTTGGGACTTTATATATCAACTTATTAGCAGATACTATTTTTCTTAAGTCAAAAGTAAAATATCTTTTGTATTAGGAAGGTGATCTTATAACCAAAAGGGTAAAATAATAACACCAATTTTATTACACTAGATCTTTTTCCCATTTCAGAATTATTTTCTTCCTTTTAAAAATCATTTACGAACATCGTCAGCCAAAAAGGTAAAATATTTACTTGAATGTTCGTCCGAAAGTTGTAATCTTTTGAGAATTTTGGACCACATCATTCGATAGTTTTCTTGGGAAATGAATTGGTCCATGCATTTAAGTACGTATTATATACGATCATGAGAATATGTTATACTAGCCATCAGATTAGTCCTTATATTTAAGTTCACTTTTATTTCTTTCTTTTTATTTCTCATTTTCTATAGAAGCTATTATGATTTGTGTATTTTATGCGTACACTGTAATTGGAAAATAGACTAGTTCCAAAAATAGAGAAAAGTAGCGATTCCTAAACGATTGGAAAATATATTATGATTTGTTGCCGGTGGATTTGCATTTTTTTTGTTTTTAATACAAACGATATTCTATACTAATTATGCTAAAGAGAAGTTGGAGGGTTTGAACTTGGATGAAGCATTTGGGTCTTGAAACCAGTGAATTTGCAGTACAAGGATTCAACATGCTCGTTTACAATATTATTCAATCCTTTCTGTCTCTCATACTTTAAAGCCTAGTGAAGTCACTGTTGTACACCCTATCGTTTAAATTATGGCCAAAAATTTTTGAGATCTTTGTGGTGAGACTGCATTTTTAATCGTGAAAAAATTGTTAGTTAAACACCTACAGTGATTCCGGTTAACAATTACAGTAAACACTCAAATTTTCATTAGTCTTCCATTTAAAAAAGGGTTTAAAGTGATCATTTCAACCAAAGCTAATGAGTCCAAAACATCTTTCATACGAGTTTGTGGTGTTTGTTCGCTGACTCAAAATTGGGAATGATTTAGGGTTTGACGGGAAAAGGCTCAAATTGAACGTCACATATTTGATTAATTATTCCACTATTTAAGAACTTTGAAAGCAATTCTATTAGGAGTGGGTATCAAACTGACCAAACTGACCAAACCGTCCAAACTGACCAATCCAAACCGTTTTGGTCGATTTGGTTTGTTTTTACCAAGAAAAAAGTCAAACAATTTAATAATCGAACCAAACCAATTTTATGTTGGTTTGGTTCGGTTTTGATACTTTTGAAACTGACCATATATTTTTTAATTATAATTTTATTATTTTACACATGTCAACATTTTATAGGTTATTTGGATGTCTAATTATACATATACAATAAGTGTTAACATATTATAAGTTCTAATGACTATTAACAATCAGAAGATTTGTTTGTATTTTAGGCTTATGTGAGCTTGTAACTAATAAATGGTTTGCTAACATGAGATTTTATATAATTGAAACTTAGTCCTGGTTGACTTGATGAAATTTTTATGTTCTAAAAACTTAATCTTTTGATCCAATTGGAATGTGTGAGATGTATATAGATGTTTAGAAAACTAAAAGTCTTGAAATGTTGGACATTTTTTATTGATGTGTGAAGAATATGACACATCCCGATCCCGGACGAGCCAGGTGTCGGAAGGTGATGGCCGACACACGTTAGCGTGACGAAAGCCAAATAGTAAATTTAAGAATGAATAGTAGAATATTGAATAGTAAGAACAGAGTGCGGAAGAATTGTTAGAATACACAACGAGTAGAGTGAGGGATACAAAGATATACAAACGTATAAAAATCCCTACATCGTCATACCACCGCGCCATCGACGTCGCAAGGCTCCCAGCCAACTAACCTGGAGGGGCGCAAAACATAAAACGGTGAGTGGGTCAAAAAGTAAAGTTTGATAAAACCGTTGTCTTCAAAAGTTTAGTAACCCCTCGTTGAAAACAAGTATAGTTTGAGAAAATACGTCATACCCGTATGCATGAACCTCAAAATACTATCATTAAAACATTCGGGTACTCCCCGATAAATCATTTACTGGTTTGCTCACCCATATGTAAACACACATGCCCAAGGGGCTAAATCCCACAAGGAACAAGCTAGGTATAAAGAAATACGCTAAGCACTACAATGACGCGAGTCTAACGCTAAGCGCTGGTGCACCAAGTGCAGTCACACAAGTCCGAGTTGCCTAGTGCAACCTAAGACAAGCTAGTACCTACAATGGATTCAAAGCTGCGTAGCGGTACTGATAGTGACTACTCCAAACGTCAAGGCTAGTCCTGGCCACAAGACTGAGTACTAATACCTGGGGTGTATACATCTACTGATGAGCAACAGTATAAAACATGCATGGCAATACAGTACGAATGTTCTACCTCCAACAAACGTAATGATATGCAACTACGCTAACAGTTAAAGAAAGCGTTGAAAAACCATACGTATATATATACATTTATCAAACAAAGACCCACTCACTCACCTGTAGGTAGCCGGGTCGAAGTACCCCGTCCTGGGTAGCCCCGGTAGTCCTCTGGATAGGCCCCACCTATATGAGATATCACCGGTAAAATGATTAAACTCATAAAGGTAACGAATTAACGAATTAATTAAACCTATCCCTTGCTTTCTCAAATTGGAGGTCCAAAACACCTCAAAAATGATCATGCGTACTACCCCGAGGTAGTACACGTCGTCACGAGTCGCCCCGTGAAAACAGATTCGAAAAATGACCTCACACGCGCCCTCACGCGCAGCTCAAACGCGCCAAGCCGCGGATCCACGTGCGGCTCCACTCGCGGCTCAGCCGAGCCGGGCAGCGCCGGTCTGAACCGATTCGCTGACGTCAGCAAGGCCGGTCTGACCCGGTTTGCTGACGTCAGCACCGGCCGCCGTCGCCGGAATTTTTGCCGGTTTCTGGGTAATTTTTAAAACTCGATATCTTCTTCATTTCAAGCCCAAAATTTACGTGCCATATATCAAAATGAAGCTGGAGAAGAGTAGAACAAGATTGTACCATTTTGGGGACCAAAAACTGGCCAGAAGTGGCTTGAAAATGGGGAGGAAGATTCGGCCAAAATGGAGCTTATCCGTTCTCGGTGCCAATTCGAGTTCCAGGCCTTGGGTTGGGTTCCCAAGGTCTCCAGAGATCATTTGGTGATGGTTTTGAGCTTCCTCGAGCTCCAGATCGTGGGTTTCGAAGTCGGGGAAACTTCGAACTTCGACGGTGAAGGTTTTCCAGTTTTCTGGGAAATGGTTTCCTGGGTTGCTGGGTTCAAGGCCTGACATTTGGGTTCGACAGAGATGATGAAGATGGTAGTGACCATCTCTGGTCGAAGAAATGGCTCAGGGGGACGTGATTTGGGCTCGGGGTGTCCAAAGAAATTTGTGTGTGTGTCGAGTTGCAGAGACAGAGAGAAGGGGGAGGCCGAGACAAAACAGGGATAAAGATCCCAGATCTTTAGGGATAAGCCCACGTGGGCCTACAGACAATTGGGCCCCAGCCCAACCACCAATCTGTCCCAAACTTTAAAATACGGAAACGTCCAAAATCAACGCCCGTAAAATATTCGTTCGGAGTCCGAACGACGTACGGCTCGCGTCTACGAATTCGTATCGACGAGCACGTCAAGAAAATACAAGTGAATGCGTCGTACGAGTTACGACACAAAAGTCAACCGAAAGGTCAACCAAGGGCAAAATCGTCATTTTGCACCTCCGGGAATAAAATAAATTAAATTTTGAACGGGATGTTACAGAATAGGCTTAAACCGACTGAACCAAACTGAACTAAATCGATTAATAATAGTTTAGTTTGGTTTGATTTCAATAGTGATATTCGTCAAAACCGAACCAAACCGAACCGTTGAATTCTAGTTAGTTTGATTATATTTTTGGTACCACACCCACCCCTAAATTCTATGGACCAAAATACATCTTGTATTATTTGGCGGCCATATATGAAGCGGCAATTTGTCTGTTGGAATGCTTCAAGCTTCCAACTGAGGTTGGAAGAATATTAAGGACTTGAGGAACCATGGGCAAATAGCATGCCTGGTAATATGAGTAAACATGGTCAAACTATGCTTCCTCCACTCCCATCTTGTAGCACAAGAAACTCTCTTGCTCGCTACATTTTTGACATAAAAGAACGACCATCCCCAACATACAGATGTTCTGAGTTTGTGAGTATTGTTTGAATTGAGGACTTTAATTCCGTTTCATTTAAATTAGGGTATGTGATAAGATTTTACTAGACTCTTACATTTATTGAGTGTTTTTTTTTTTGTCATTGTTTGAGTCTTTGAGGTATTCTCATTTAATATTAAGATTTTACTTAAGTAGTTTGTGTTGTACATATTTGCATTGCATGTTGTTTCTCATTTTTGTTGTATGTTTTCGTATACATTTTGAGGGACAATGCTCGTTATGTTTGGAGGATAGAGTCTCACTTCGAATAGATGATAAAATAATAAATAGTTTATATATAGAAGGTCTATCACCAACATCATCGATATTGTTCCCGACTTAATCACAGATTAATAAGTGTAGAGTTTCATCATAAAATGCCTCAGTGATAGTAGCAGTGTACCTCCTACCTAAACTGTTTTTGAGGTTTTAATGTGGGACATATGCTTCAACAATGTTTGCCTAAGTATGTGTATATTTGTTGCATTCTAATAAAATTTACTCGCGCCGTCGAATTTTGTTAATAATAATTTCATTTATCCACAATATATTTTTATATGTATATTTTAGTCAAGAACGTGAGGACACTGTCCTCGCCTTAACCACCAAATCTCACGAGCCGAATAAAGTGAGGACACAGTGAATAAAGCACAGGGTGTAGTGTATGCAAAAATTCTTGAATGCTCCGAAATATTTCATACTTCAAATTTTTTAACCGTTAGATTTTAATTTTTATATTTTAAAATAAAAAATATAATAGTTAAAATATCCAAAATACAAAATACTTACTCCAAGAAAGTGGATGGTATAAAATCCAGAAAGGGGACAGTGAAAGACAAGCAAACACTGAAAGCAAGGTTCTAATCTTCTTTCTTTCGTGTGTTTCACGCGTCCCAAAAATACCACAAGATCAGCCGTCGGATCTGATCTGATCTATCTTGTTGATGAAAAAGCCTGCTGCCCTTTATACGCTTAAGAAGCATCCATTGATTCTCTCTCTCTCTCTCTCTCTCTCTCAACAACTACAACACACAACACCTCACCGACAATATTGGTTACATAATTAATCATACGAACGCTTTCTGGTGTGGTATGGATCCCTTAAATCCATCTTATGTCAAAATTACCCCTCCAACAAAAAAGGCTAAGTTTTTCTTGGGTTCTTTGAAAAATAATTAAGAAAAACATGTTAAATATAAAAATTGATTATTTGGGATGTCCAACTATGATATGATAGTCTTGCTGCACATGCACATTGTGTTTATAAATCATTTTCCAACATTAGTTGATGATGGAGTTGTAAATAGCATGAGGAATTTGAATTTGTAACATGTTCATTGTTATTTGGATTCAAATGATAGTTATCGTTTTTGAACATTCTGCCTATTCAATTGTTTTAGAATCATTATTTTCTTACAAACAATAAGAATTGAACCCTTTTTTATTATTAGAGATGGAAGATTCGAACGTAAAACCTCTTTCAACATTGAGAAGAGAAGTATCACTAGACCAATAACTAGTTGATAATAAAAACAGAATCTCTTGAATTCGTCTTTCTCGCAGACCACACTAATCATTTTCAATAACATATTCAATATGAGCTCAAACAACATATTTTCATTTTGTTTGTATCCTTCAAAAACTAGGAAATGTTTGAGTATGCTATCTATGCAATAATTTTTTCTTTTGGCTCAAGAATAAATTAAGATGCAGATCATCAAAATAGTGACACTCAAAATATATTACAATAAGAGATTTGCACTTAAGTGATTAAGAGTATTTGCGTTTACATCTAAAGTTCTAAATTTGGCTCCGCCTCTCCCCACTATACATAGTATAAAAGACACAAAATAGAATACATAAGAGACATGTGTAACTCCTTTTACCAACTAAACAAATTTGATAGGCATTTTGTTCCTTGTGCGTTTGTGAAGTGGGAATGCCACCCCAGACAATTTCTACATTTTGGTAATATTCTTGACCAACAGTGGCTATTTTGGTAATTTGCTATTACAGGTGATAAACCCATTTTCACATATCAGTCAACTGGTGGCATGTAGCTTTCTCTTGGTAATAAATCTATTCGCTATTTTATTATTTTCCTTTTTTTCTAAAGCTTTCTTCACTTATTCAATACATTTCCCAGTTGGTTTTTGTATTTAGAGGGAGAAACAGATAGACAAATTGTAGACTAGAGAGAGAGGAGAAGGAGGGAGAGAGAGAGAGAGAGATCTGGGGAGTGAGTGAGTTCTTGAAGCCATGGCATCCAAGCTGCTACTGATCACAGTCTTCATCCTCAATTTCATTGCTTTTGGGCTGGCTGTTGCAGCTGAGCAGAGGAGAAGCTCTGTAAGTTATCTCTTTCCCCTTTTTCTTAAGCTATGAAAAACTGTCTTTTACTGGAAATGTTTGTAGATAATTGAATTTTGATTCTGGGTTTTTCTGGGTTTGTGCAATATCTGTCCTTTTGCTGATATATTCTGTTTGGTTGCTGAGAAAATGTGGGAAACTCGATGCATTCTATTTTAATTGCTTGGGATTGAAGAAAATAAAAGTTGCCCATTTGTTGTTTGATGGGTCTAGTGCTTTTAATTTAGTTATTCTGATCAAATCGGGCCAAAAAAAATATGGGTTCAATCAGAAATATAAGAGGCAAGAAAATTCTGTTCTTGCTGACACAAATAAATTGACTCCGTAGCATCCCCAGATCTACTGATATTGCTTGTTTTCTTGTATGTATGTGTGTGTTGTTCTGCTGTTCAAGCATATGAGTTTCTTGGAGAATTTGTTGGAGTAATAAATGCTGTAAGTGATTGTATTGTACAAAGAACTTCAAAAGTCGACCTCTTTCGTTCAGAATTGTTAGTTGAGGCTTTGAGCATAAGAGGTGTGATTAATTGTAAGGGGTTTGTAGCTCAATTGGTTAAGAGCATTCACTCTAGCACCGGAGGTCCCAAGTTCAATTCCCCCCTCCCCCTCCCCCTCCCCCCAGTATCGCTTGTATCACAAAACAAAAAAAGAGTTGTGATTAATTTAGTATCCCAAAAACTTCCTTCTTATAATTTGTTGTTGATTTAGTCTCATATCTCCATCAGCACAGGAAATAAGAATCTACGGAGGTTCCCCCTCCCCCAACAAAAATTGAATAAATGAAATCTGGAAAATGAGCTAAATAATTGTACTCATCTTTCATCCTAATGAGTTTTGTAAACGTTGGGCCCGTGACAGTGTAGATTATATGACAGCAATTGCTTCTTGCTATATAGTAATACATAATTACAGTCTCAAAAGTCAATGTTTGTTTGCTAATGTCATAGCTTCCCACTAGGCTTACATATGTTACTTAACCGCAGCCCTAAAACCAACCGGTTTCACATCATCATATACATATATAAACCGGTTTATTCATCCTGAACATAGCAGCTTAAAAGAAGTACATTTGGTTTCTATCTGATATAAGAGGTAGTCCTTGCTAACAATCTATTTGTGTCATTAATTACAGGCGAAGATCGTTCAGGATGCTGACGTGAACTACAACTATTGTGTCTATGAGTCAGACATCGCCACTGGCTACGGGGTTGGTGCATTTTTGTTCTTCTTGGTAGGTCAGGTGATTATAATGGTGGCAAGCCGATGCTTCTGTTGCGGGAAGCCATTGAGGCCTGGAGGGTCAAGAGCCTGGGCAGTTATCCTTTTCATTGTCTGCTGGTAAGATTCAGAACATACCAAAGAAAACTGTTGCCAAATGGATTGAGTATAATTTGTCGATTTAATTAGATCAACACATTTGCTTTTACATATGCAGACTAAGTTTAGAATTTAAGTTCCACACCAAAATTTAAGGTTCACATCTTGCAATGGATTGTCATAGAGATATGATTTACTTACACATTTTCTTGATGTTACTCCTACCAGGGTCTTTTTCGTAATCGCTGAGGTGTGTTTGCTGGCGGGTTCGGTGAAGAATGCCTACCACACCAAGTACAGGACCATTTTCAGCGAAAGCCCTCCAGATTGCCAGCAACTAAGAAAGGGAGTTTTCGGTGCAGGAGCAGCTTTCATTTTCCTCACCACAATAGTTTCTGAGTTCTACTATGTTTGCTATTCCAGAGCCAGGGAAAGCTTCCAGCCATACGGCGGAGAGGCTGCTGTTGGTCTCGGAACCTTTAAATGATTTCATCATCATCGGAATCAACGTGATGGGCGATCATAATTCATCATTATTTTGTATTAGGTCATTTGGACATGTCTGGGCTCCCACATTTTCATGTTTTGAGTCTGTATTATAGTCGAGTCGGATTGTCAAATATGATATTAATAATAGGAAAATCTTTGCTTGTGATCTGTATACAGCATGAATAGCTGTCTTTATTTCAAGAAAGTGAGCATTTGCTTTTAAGAAAGTTCATATTTTGTTCATATGATATCTGTTAATCGACGTAATCAATCTACCGTCCAAGTAAGTGAATAATGGGCATCGCACTGAGTAGCATCGAAAAAACTTCAGTACTACGTAGTATTAAACACTATGTAGTACTAAAGCAATACCCGACACTGAGTAGCGTCGAAAAAACTTCGGTCCTACGTAGTATTAACCACTATGTAGTACTAAAGCAATACCTGAGTAGCATGTCAAAAACAAAAGTTAACTTGATAGTTAGATTGATATATGGCCCAATAGTGTCAGGGTTCGTAACTTTAGGGTTGTGTTTTTTCGAATTTTAAAAGATAATGAACAAACTCTCTTTTTGAGATTCGGTTAGAATACTTACAAGTATTCATGCTTACACAAATCTTACAATTAATAGTTAAATTCCTTTAATGGTTAATGGTTAGATTCGTGTAAGCATGGAATCCTTGTATGCAATTAGCAAAATCTACACAAAAATTTACTATAACTATAGTAAAACCTCTCTAAAGTTATACAGTTGAGACCAAATCAATTTTATAATTTTATGGAGGTTATTACTTAATAGAGGTGCAGTTAAAAAATTTTATTTATTGACTTATTTATCCTTAATAAATGTTATATTTCCTAAATAGGATTCCTTGAGTGTAAGTATTTTATTTCTTGCACATATGTACTCCAAGGCGTTGTTCTTTGATTCTCAAGTCCCCATTGTGTATATAAAGGGTGTTGAATATCTTTTGTTTTTTCTCTATCAAATTAGCCATGGCACCCAAGGTCAATATGAAAAATCAATTAACTGAAATGATTTGTATTGAGTTGTGCAAAAAAAAAGTATCAACCCCCAACTGGATAGTCATGGTATTAAGGTATCACAAGCAGCAATATCTAAGACACTTAAACGATCAACCAAGCTCCTTCAAGAAGCTGTAAACATGCTTGAGAAGTTAGAAACATTTTGGCTACAACAAGGTGTTTATGTTGACGAAGTATTATGTACTAGCAAGCTCAAAGATGTGGCATCAACTCTGAAAACTAAAGCCAATAAACTGGTTCCAGACTGAGTTCGGAATTTTTTTTTACTTTAAGAAAGTTATTCTATTATAAAGTATTACTTTATAGAAGTTTTACTGTAATATATGATCCTCAAGAAACTTACAAGATTTCATGGGCTTTTGTACGGTGATTTGTAGTGATTTACAAAATTTGTGTCCTCATGGGGATAAGGCTACATTTATGAGGACTAATCAATCAAATCTTTGTGAGTGGTTCCCTCCCAAAACCATAACTAATCAACGATTTTGTTGCAAATTTCATGTAATTTTGTTATGATTTTTTTTCCAAAAGTATGGACTAGCATCAATCGAAAAATTGAAATCCGGCTCCTTTGGTTCGTGGAATGGGCTCAAATGGACTCACGAGTCGGGAGAAAGGAAAAGCCCTAAACCCTACAGGCCTGAACAGAGGCCCACAGCTACCATCCCTAATCGACTACTTCTTTCCACCTTTGATGTTAGTGAATGTGTCAAACTAATTAAAGCACAAATGTATATCACCAGATTAACAGATTATGCATTTCAAACATACTAGGTTAGATTCTGCATTTCAAAAGTTTTATGCAAAAATTGGTATAGGATTAAGTTTCCTTGCCTTGATAAATTGCCACTAATGGAACATAAAATGTGATTCACGTATTTCCCTTGAAATTCTTCATTAGGGTAACTTCTCTAGTAAGGTTTTTACTTTTTAGTTGGAAACTTAGTATTCAACGGTTGAAGTGTATACAATTGGTTGTTACGCGTCTCAACGATAAAGTTTTGTATGTGACAGTAACACTATCACATCATGTTACTAATTCACATGTTATAATATAAGTGGACAACAAACTTATGTTGTAAAGTATAATACTAATTTATATACACTAGCATGCGTAGATTGGTTACAAAATAATTTCTTATTCATAAGATCCATGTATATCACAAATGCAATGTAGATGAAACATGCCATAATGTCCAAAGGGCGAAATTTGTGTTGGCTCATATAAAAAGCAGTTTGATTTAAAACTTTTTACAAGGGACTTGTACCTCAATTAGTTAAAAGCGTTTAGTCTTCCAGTCGAGGTCCTAATTGCTAATTCATCAATAAGAATCTAGTCGAAATGGAACTAGACAACATTATAAAATATGGTGGTGTTATCCACACACCCTTATTAATTTTTGTCCTTTGATCATCTTCAATTCATTCAATCCAACGGCCAAAAATTGAGAAGAGTGTGTGAAAAGTAAAAATTGGTGTATGAATAGCATCACCCTATAAAATAAGCCAAGCAACCAATATTTAAGCCTTCATGTGGAATCGATCCCGGTTGGTTTCTAGCCAGTGGAATCGATCGCTATCATCTCACACATACACATTGATATCTCTCAAACCCCATCTCACCTAAACGCCAGCAACCGATATTTAAGCCTTCGTGTGGCCTATATATCCGAAGTGTCAGTGCCAATTGATGCCTGCATGCAGCTTTTGAATTGGAAGTGTACCATTAGTGGCAATTTAACCCAAATGGTGCAGTGATATTCGAAACTTGTACTTGCAACATAACCTGCTTGGCTGTATTTTGTGAAAGTTTTTCTGCCACCCCAGATCTGAGAATCCCCCCTATCTCTCCCTCGAGGCCTCAGGTGATCACTGACCACGCATAAATTTGCAGAGATTTGAGGTAACTGTTGCGTCACCAAAATTTGATTCACACTGCTGCACGAATACCGCGTCTGAGTTTGGAGAAATATTATGCACCAAAATCGTTTTTGAGCCCTATGACGATTGACAACACGATCGACAATGATAGCTTCTTACAAAAACAGCATACATTTTGGGTTAGGTTTAATCCGTGAGGGTGTTATGATAAGAAGGTACAGAAACATGACGTTATGAAAAAGAAATGCTTAATTACGGTAATCGCGCACATAAGCGTATGCGTAAATAACTGTTAACTATTAAGCATATCTATATATTGTGAAACTCATCATTTGTTTATGATGAAGAAAAAAACAGTTTCTTGTCAAAACCATAACATTGACATCATCTTAAAAAATCAAGGGTTAGTGAGTTATGTTAATTCCACCCTAAAAAAAAAAAATATATATATATATATATACACACACTTCGGAGGATATGAAAAAACAAATGTCAGTATAAGCAAAAGTAAAAGACAAAGCCCTAAAAAGAAAATTGCTTGATTAGAATCACATGCGCGTGAACGACTATCAATTATTGATGTATATATAAACTACCGAAAAGGTGTGAAAATGCATTTAAAATTATCGTCACTTCCTATATGAAAATATGAGCAATTAATTATTATTTTTCACACAAAAAATAACAATTAGAAAAACAAAATACGAAATGATTGATACTTCGGTTCATGTCAAAACAGTAGGCATTTTCATAATTTTGTTGAGGCGAAAAATTAGTGATGCTCTCTCCTAAATTGTAAAAATGCCAACCTCCAAATCATGTTTCCCTCTTCTGCTTCTTCTTTTCAATGTTTTTAATTTAATGGGTATAGTACAGTGCACATGCAAAGCTTTAAACATGCTAGAATATGTTACATTGTCATGGCCCTTACATAGCATGATTGTAGCTGCCACATGCTCCCAGTTTCTTTTTTTTCTCTGCAGTAGCGGCCCTTTTCTTTATTGGTGATAATACATGCATGCATGCATGATATGCATTCAGTTAGGGAGAAATTATTTCTTGCAATTACGATTTAGTATGAGCGGCGTCATTATCCAATTAAGAGATGTTTAATTACTACTTGTTCAAAAAGTAAATTAACCGTCCCATAAACGCTTGTGGCGTGATGAAACATTGTAGTGGCTAGGGGGCTTCGATACGAGCATGTCAAATCAAAACTTTAATCTGTGAAAAATGTGTTTGATATATTTGATGAAATGAAGCAATGTGAAGGTTTCTGCTTTCTTCAAAATGCAGCCAAAACAGACATGAATAAAAACCTTTTATTAGGTTGATTTATCTGCAACTTTCGCAGGTGTGATGATATGTTTGCCATCTTCACCATCTAATAATTCACATGCATATGACTCATCAAGACAGTGATCTATGATATTATTTATTGTTATTGGCCTGCAGGTTTCCCAAGTGCCTTTCCAATCCCATGTATAGTCATTTGAAGTTTTACAATTGTATTCCACTTAGTACCATATATACTACAACCATTGTATCCATATATAGAATATAATCATTTAAAAATCAGGTTAGTCTACGGTATATATTCTTAAAAAAGAAAATGGTATTGGTACTCTTTAATCGAACAATGTTTTTTAATGTTATGCATGCAAATGTTTTTGTAATGTAATCATGTGGACGCATAATATTTTACCTCCAACTTTATTATAGTAATAATAATATTCATTTGTGTTGTTAACCTTACCATTATTATGTAATTTTGGACTGTAGATTTTGACACTTACAGTGTAACATTATTTTTCTTGTAATTCATACGTTGAATGTTAATGTCATGTTGTAACACTATTAAACGTGAAGGTAGAGAGCTCAAAAATGAATAACGATAATAGTGTAACAATCAATGTTAGTAGTGTAATAACTAATATAATATAATATAACTTCACAGTTATTATGTAATATTAGACAGTAAACTTTGACAATCATAAAGTAATTTTATTAAAAAAAGGGTCCTGCAAAATTTGCCTTCAAAATTATATGTAGTATATATAATGTTGGTAATAACAAGAAGCCGTTAAAGATTCAACGATTCAACATGATCAATGGCTTCGATTTGAAGTCAACAACATAAAACATAAACATATCTTATGCTGTCAGACATTCTGACAAGAGAACATTTCCCTTAATGTTCTTAATTATCTTATGGATAATGCTTGTACGGGAGGATTTATTTGTTCCCCCCATTTACGATTAACGAACATTTACCGTTCTAACATCGTAACCGAAACCGTTCATTCTTTTTATCACCATCTAAAGATCATATCTTCAAAAAATCATTGAATTTAGAGATCATTTAGTCATCTATACATGTTAAACCAATCAACAATTTTGGTAACAAGTAGAATTTTCATGATGAACTGTCCATTTGTTTTATGCATATGAATGTCTAAAAAATCTTCAAATTAAATAATTTTTTTGTATATATGATCTAAAACGGCGGTCTAAAGATTTTGCAAATTTATGGACCAAAACCTAAACACCTTTTGTTTGGGGGCCTATATATATATATATCTTGCTGATGATACATTCAGGCACAATGAACCCTGCAACAATGGCGTAATAAATCCCACCAACCTCGAAGTTGCCCAATGAACCCTACAACAATGGCGTAAGCAATTGCTTTATCAGATGCTGTCGCTTTATCAGATGCTGTATTCATTCTAGCTGCTGCTGCAAACATCATCATATGTCGCATAGTGTTGAGGACCTGATACTCGCTTTGTCCGTCTATGTTCCATTCAACAATAGACCTTCCATCATAATGTACCTGACTTAACGTATCATTTTCTTCAAATTGTATGTCAACAGGAGTGGGTCTAGGATAGTAACTTTTTGTATTAGCAGTTGGTCTTACTTTCCTACCATAACCCATTCTATTTACTACCATATCAGGATTATATATGTATATATATATATCCTGCTGATGATACATTCAGGCACCTGAAGTTTTCAAACTAAATATCCATAAAACTGTTGCCACAATAACTTCTCAGAACCATCTAATTCTTGTCACCTATCATCTGTACTTGCAGTATATGCATATATATATATATACACACATCTAGTACTGTATAGCAGAGGGTATTTAATTTTGATATGAACATACTGATTTAAATTTCATGAAAGTAGTGTGTGTATATACCAAAATATGTATTGTAAAATTTCCAGCTATAATATAATTCACTAGCCCCCATGATCCGGCCGCTGTCGTATCAGCAGATAGTATAGGATCTTCTTCGTGCTCCTTCTGAAGCAGTTAATTAACTTTGTAGTTTTGTCATGATTTTTCTGTTTTTCATCACATGAATGGTTGATTGCTGAATAATTAAATTAATTTAATGATCGGCTAGTTGATCAAATAAAATTAGTATATATATCTCCCGCATTATCATTACTGAGTGACACTCATGACAATCTGATGAATATAAATACATTTAAAATCTAAAGCATATTGTACAAGACTACAAGTTATATATAATTAACTAATTAATTTAACTAATGGCATTTCAATTTTACTTCTCCTCAATGATATCATGTATCAAGAACCTGTTTCACGCACAAACAGGCGGTTTAGAATCAAGCCACGTGGTGTGTTTGTTTATATAATAGATGATAAATATGTCTCTAATACGTGGGTTAGTCTTTTAATAAGTTATCATAATTAATCAATATTAATGATTGTGGAAACCCTACAAAGCTAAGCAAATTTTGCTTAAGCTAATGAGAAGGAGGGTTTCCTTTCGTGGTCATGAGTGTAATGACAATGTGGTCGCCGCTGATCTAATTATATTTTGAATTAAAGGGAGTGGGGCATTGTGCCTTGTTTGGTTTGCAAAATCTTCAAGGTCATAAGCAAACTAAAACAAAAATTTAATTACAAATTAATATATACTTGCAGGGTGGGATCCATTTTTGTTTTAGGTTGTAGGACAAGAGGATGCTAGCTAGTTAATTATGTGTCATTATTTATAGCTTAATTTAAAGAATTTAAGTAAATTTGAGTTTAGTCTAGTTGGTTGGAGATAGTGTATTCACCCATTTGCACTTGAATTTAATCCATTTCCTAATAGTTTAAATGAATTTAACATATTTAATGAGAATGTTAAGGGAATAATTCTTCTCAACATGCCCAAGCAGGCTTTAGAAATGTGAAAGTGCACTTCTCAAGTCCCATTATCGCAAAGCAATAATTGTCATGGATGAGGTTTTCAAATGCATCACCTTCTCTTGATGTTATTTCTATATCTAAAGGAAATTCAAAATATGTTATATTCCTATACTTTCATCAATAGGGTTTACGAAAATGAGATTAATTTAGATGAAATTTATAAACATTGTCATCATATGGTGATGTACATTCATTTGATTAACAAGTGTTTCTTTCACAATTTTTTGTTTTTTTTATAGAAGCTATAGTAGGAGAGGAGAAATTCAAACTCAAAACATCAAGTACATGAGTGAATAATTTTAACCAAATGACTACAAACTCATACAATGTTTTTCACAATATTATATATAAATAAATACTAACACATTCCGATCTTGACACGCCGGGTGTCGGAAAGTGCTAGTCGACACGTGTTAAGTGACGAAAGCCAATTATGCATGTGATTAATAAAAGTGAGTAAATTTAGAGTTGGAAGCAGAAATAGCGTGAAGTGATGGGTAAACCCATTATTACAGATGTATAACTGTCATAGCATAGTAAAAAGTGCAGGAAATATAAATATTCGCACTCTCGTGTGGATGGATATAACATAATAGAAACTAAAGATAGGAACGAATCCTACTTCTTATGGAGAGGTTGTCAAAACCACCAACTAGCCGAAGGGTGCACTCGTCTCAATGGGACCACTACTAAGTCCTGGAAGGGCGCAAAACATAAAAGGTGAGTGGATCAAAAAGTAAAGTTTGATAAAACATTTGTTTTCAAGAGCATAATATCCCCTCGCTAAAAAACATGTATAGTTTCTAAAAATACGTCATACTCCCCGGTATGATCCTCAAAATAGTATAAAAATAGTAATACCGGTACTCCCCGAAAATCAGTGGTAAAAACAATACTGGATTGCTTGAAAACAAGACTGAATTGCTCATCCATATGTAAACACACAAGCCCAAGTAGATAGTCTACGAGGACAGGCTAGGTATATAAAGAATACGCTAAGTACTACAATGACGTGAGTCATAACGCTAATCGTTGTGCACAAAGCGTCTCACACACAAGTCCTAGTTGCCTAGCGCGACCTAGAACAGGCTAGTACCTATAATGGATCCAAAGTTGCGTAGCGGTACTCTATGGCAAATATAATACGGATGTTCTACCTCCAACAGTCACATATTATATAAGTCGTGTTAACAATTTAAAGAAAGCAGAGAAAACCATACATAAATATATATTTACCAAAACAAAAAGACCCACTCACTCACCTATAAGTAGCCGGGTCGTACCCTTCCTGTCCTGAGTAGCCTCGGTAGTCCTCTAGATAAGTCTCACTTATATGAGATATCACTATAATAATGATTAAACTCACAAAAGTTACTAATTAAACTAATTAACGACACTTATCTCTTGTTTGCTTAATTCAGAGGTCTGAAACACTCCGAAAAATATCACACATGCTGCCACAAGGTAGTACGCGTCGTCGTGAGTCACCTCATGTCGACAGAAGTCCAAAAAGTGGTCCCAAGCGCCGAACGCGCGGTCAACCCAAGCTGGTCAAACTAACGGCATCAATTGACGTTATTAGACTTAACGGTAAAATTTAGAATTTTCGTGAACCTTAATAGAATATTCCTAATTGCGTTAAAGGAATATTCCCTCGTCCCTTACCTTAGGTCGCCGGAGCTCCGCCGTCCGCTGCAGGTCGTCGCCGGCTGCATTTGTAGAAAAAGTGGTCAGTTTCTGGGAAAATTTCAAACACTCATAACTTTTTCATTTTTCAGTCAAATTTTACCTTCTTTATGTCAAAATTGAGCTAGAGATTAGTAGAATGGCGGTATACCATTGATTTGGCCGAAAAAGCACGGGAAATGGCATGTATTTCCCTCTAAAGGTTGCGGCTACCGTAGCTCTTCAATCTACATCATAACTCCACCAAATCAAGCAAATGACATATGAAAATTCATCTACTCAATGAGAGGAATCCAATGGTAGTGAGAATATTGCTGAGAAGGTTTGGTTCTTCCATGTACGATTTCTATCGAACGGCTGGGAGTTTGGACAAACGGTTAGCACCGTTGAGTTTAGGGCGTCTAGGCGAACAAGGTGGTGACTTTGGATTGCCTTGGTTTTTCAGTTTTTCGATGATGTGCATTGTGCACAATCGGTGAAAGAGAGAGAGAGAGAGGAAAGAAAAAAGAGGGTGAGGGAAAGTGAAGGGAGAAAAAGAAAGAAGAGATATTTATTGGTTTGAAGAGAGCACGAAGACCGGCTTTCTATAAATAGAAAGGGCCGTGAATTTCAAACCATACACTCGCACCGACCACACTGCACAATCACAGTGGTATTTGACAACTCCGTCAATGAAAAGCTTAGCCAAACGATCAAGAGAAAAGTTCTCACGGACTGGCAAGAAGTGAGCTGACTTGGTAAGTCGATCAACAATTACCCAAATACCATCATAGCCTCCACGCGCTAGGGTAACTTGTATACGGAGTCCATGATGATATTCTCTCACTTCCACTTAGGAATGGGAAGTGATTGTAGTAATCCAAACGTTTTCTTCCTTTCAGCCTTGACCTGCTGGCAAATTAGGCAACGACACACGTACTCTGTAACTTCCTTCTTCATTTTACGCTAGTAATAGAAAGGTCGGATAGTATGGTACATTTTAGTACTACCTAGATGCATGGCATAGATGGAATTATGCGTCTCATCCAGGATTGCCCTCTTCAAGTCTACATCGTTAGGCACATACATCTAATCATTCATTAGGAGTAATCCGTCTGATCATCGAACTTTAAAGTCGTCTCTGGTATTGTCAAAAACTTCTTGAATCAATTTCTGAGAAGTAAGATTACTCGCCTGAGCCTCACGAATATGATCCAACAGAATAGGTCTGACAGAGAAATTAGCCAACAAAGCTCTAGTATGATCATAACCTAAGACTGCATTGGTACTCCTGAGCTCAGTCAAGAGAGAAACATGACAGGCGTACAATGCGTTGAGTCGACCATGAGATGATTTTCTACTAAGTGCATCCGCGACGACGTTAGCTTATCCGGGATGGTACTTGATAGAACAATCATAGTCATTAATCAACTTCATCCACCTTCGTTGTCTCAAGTTCAGATCCCTCTGCGTAGGCAGGTACTTCAGACTCTTGTGATCGGTGAAGATCTTGCACATTTCTCCGTAGAGATAGTGCCGCCAGATTTTCAGTGTGAAGTGAATGGCTGCTAACTCCAGGTCATGAGTAGGGTAGTTCATCTCATATGATTTCAACTGACGGGATGCATAAGCAATTACCCTACCATGTTGCATCATAACACAACCTAGACTATTCATAGAAGCATCACTACAGACCTCGAAATTCCCACTGTCATCGGGAAGTGCCAGGACAGGTGCATGAGTGAGACAATGCTTCAACTTCTAAAAACTCTGCTCGCAATCATCATCCCACTCGAACTCATCCCACTCGAACTTGACTCCATTTTTGGTCAACTTCATGAGAGGAAAGGCTATAGCCGAGAAATCTTTCACAAAGCATTGATAGTAGCCGACAAGACCAAGAAAATTTCGGATCTCAATGACAGCATGCGGTCGCTCTCAATTTTCCACCGTATCTACTTTATGTAATTCAACAAGAATTCCTTCTGAGCATATGACGTATCCCAAGAAAGACACCTCTGTCAACCAAAACTGACACTTACTGAACTTTTCATATAGCTGGTTCTCCCGCAATTTCTTCAAAACTAGAATAAATGTGCTTAGTGTGCTCAATCTCACTTTTAGAGAACATGCACTAAGATATCATCAATGAAGACAATCACGAACTTGTCCAAATAGGGACTGAATACCCGGTTCATCAAGTCCATGAACATTACAGGAGCAGTCGTTAACCAAAATGGCATCACAAGGAACTCATAATGACCATATCAAGTTCAAAACACTGTCCACCTCTGATATTCAGCTGGTAGTAACCATACCTCAAATCAATTTTCGAGAAAACTCGTGCAGCACGGAGCTGGTCAAATAAGTCATCGATATGAGGCAAAGGATAATGGTTTTTAATCGTTACCCTGTTGAGTTGCTTGTAGTCGATGTAGAGTATCAAACTTCTATCATTCATCTTCACAAACAAGACCCGAGCTCTCGAAGGAAAGGTGTTGGGTTAGATGAAACTTTTGTCCACTAACTCTTGCAAATGTGTTTTTAATTCTCTTAACTCCGCAAGAATCATGTGGTAGGGTGTAAGAGAAATGAGATTGGTACCTAGAAGAAGATCGATGGTGAACTTTACTTCACGATCCGGATGTAGTCCAAGTAGATCATCAGGAATACATCAAAAAACTGGTTAACGACATGTACATCCTCGACTCGTGCTGAATTCTCGTCGTTGACCACAACATGAGCAATGTAACCCTGACAACCTTTCCTCAACATTCTTTTCGCCTTCATGGCGGAGATGAGTCTGTGTCTCAAACTATTGCATTCGCTAGTGAAAGTCATAACAGCTTGCCAGGTCTCTGGAAAATGACAACCCTGCGACGACAATCCACCATGACATGATTCTGATGTAACCAATTCATTCCTAAGATAACATCAAAGTCTTTGATGTACAAAAGAATCAGATTAGCTGACATATCTTCTCCGTTAACAAGAACATGACATCCTTGATACTCATACTGGACATAACAGATTTCGCCTTTAGTCTCAGCGATACCCAAATCATACTCAAGAGAAGTAAAGTACGGCTAAGTGGTTTGAGCAAACTGAAGAAATATTACCGAATGAGAAGCACCCGGATCAATTAGAACTCTAGCAAAGTGACCAAGAATGTTCAATGTACCCATGACGAGATCAGAATTAGTTTGAGCGTCATGGGTAGTGATATTAGTGACTCGGCCCTGCGAATGCTGTCCTGTACGGCCTGCTTTGACTCCCTGGATACCTCTGCCCTGATCGCCACGTCCCTGGTTTCCTCGATCTTGACCACCTCCAAACCAGTGTGAACCACTCTGATGATATGGAGGTAACCTCTTTGAAACTGCAGAAAGCTCTGTGGAAACTGAGTATAGCCTCCATGGAACTGAGGAATGTTCGGCGTGAACAGGGGAACACCCATGGGAAGCTGGTAAGCATTTCCAGAGTACTGAGACACATCACCCTGGTAATGAACAGCGCCGCCATAAGTTGGCTGCTGGAACTGGCCTAATCCAAACGGTAGCATCTGCTGATGGGGAACCACACCAGTCTGCTAGTTCTACTGCTTCTAGGGACAATTACTGGCTCTGTGGCCTGCTTACACTTTATGGAATGATAGTTATTACACTTGCGGCAAAGAGAAGAGTTAGAGCCGCCTGAACTGCTCTGCATTTAGAAATGGGAATCAACAATGGATTTACCTTCTCGAGGTGTGCTAAGGTTAGAGCCTCCACTAGATGATCCGCCAGAGTTGTAACCACTTTTCTTAAAAGACTGATTCTTCTTCGGCCCAAATCTCGAACATCCCTTGTTGTTGTTGTTGTTCTTTCGCTGATTACCATTGCTCTCATCATCATCACTACCACTTTCGGGGGCATTCTCAGAATCCTCGACTTGGAGTAGGGCCTCATAGAACTTCTGGTAAGTAGTGCATGGATATGAGAATGTCACGGTACGAAGCTTCTTACGGGCACCTTTCTTAAACTGGAGTAACATCTCCTTCGGATTATTGGCAATGGTTGGGCAGTAGCCGGATAGGTCAGTGAACTTCTTGTGGTACTCGGCTACTGATATGCTCTTCTACATCAGGTCAAAGAATTCATCTTGCTTCTTGGCCTAATATTCTGAAGGTAAGTACTTTGCCTCGAAGTGGTCCTTGAAAGTCGTCCAATATTCCTGCAAGTTTGGCTAGATTAGGGTCATTTCATAGGCCCACTAAGAGTTAGCTTCGCCTTGCAAAAACCATGTCACAGCTGGAACCCACTGCTCCATCGGGAAGATTCTCTGTTGCTCCATGGCTCGGAAGGTTTTCTCAACATGTTTCAGCCAAGTCTCCGTCGCCTCAGAGGGTTCCCAACCTAAGAAAGCCTTCACTTGGAGATTAGAAGCAATCTCCAAGACATTCTTCTAATGAGAAGAAGGACGCCAAGTTGTCTGGAAGACATTGGCAAAAGCAGCACCGAATTGCGCGAAGTCAAATGGTGGTGGCATAGGATCATCTGCTGATGCTTGGGTACGAGGTGCTCGGCGAGGTGGCATAGTTCTAACATCACAGGATCAAGAAATATCAGCGCAAATATCACAAAGTGACAAATGCACAACTGTCTAAAACTTATGTTTTGATACCAATCTGACATATCCCGACACCTGGCGTGTCAAAATCGGAATGTATCAAATACAGCACAACACAATTTTGATATTAAATTTGATAAATCTTTTACAGTGTTGATAATCTATGGACGCAACGGATGCGATTGTGAGGCACTAAGGCCTACTTTTAAATTCCTTAATTTCCCTTCTCAACATTTTGGCATTATGATTATGTTTTCTAGCATATATGTCGTCAGTTCAACAACTAGCAACCAGGATGTAAAACAATTCATGGGGTGGCTCATTGGACGGCATCGATGTGACATTAAGCCAAATGTGTCTTGAATATATATTCATTTTTCTTGATTAGATGCATCCTTGTTTTGAATCTAGTTGACAAGCTATTCAAGACGCTAAATTGTTATTGTCAAACGAAAAGAAACCTCTTATCAAACAGTATATATATGATATCAGATTTTTCTTTTGTAATCGTCGGTCATGTGGATTGTTCTAAATATATATACCAAATTTATAGTATGATAATATGAAGAATGATTTATACGGAAGGGGTTTATCTTTATTGTGACATCTTGGTCTAATAATATAATGTTATGAGTAAGTTTTTCTCTACATGTATGACATTGCATTATTGGATCAAAAAGTTACTCAACGGTGAACATGTTTCATGCAAGTTGCTCTCGACAACATGACATGTCAGACATATATTAAAAAAACAATTCCCATCACAAAGTCTGCGCATATCAAATTTCTAAATACAAAGGTATCATTTGATCTCTAGGATTCAATTGGAATATATATGTTATTATATTCAAGGTTTGAAGGTAGAGGTGAATGATTTCTTTTATTTGTAAGAGATTAGAACAGAAAGAGATTAGACATAAAAAGAATTTATGTCTTCTAATCCTACTTTTTCACGATTAAATTTTCTTAATTAGTAATTTATCTTCTATTCTCAAGTTAAATTTATTTTTTTCATTCCTTCCTTCAAAAGACTTCGTATATAATGAGTTGTACATTCCAATATAATCTTAAACGAGCCCAAAGGTTTTAAAGGTGAAAATTGAAAGCTCAAGCCTCAAAGGGATCATGGTTTTACTCAAAAACTTTAATCAAAGAAAAGAAGAGTGGATCGAGCACTAATTTGGCGAGGATCTCGTCTTTTGTTTTTGCTTGGCCCTCCATGACAAGACACCAAGATCCTTTTTAGCTATCATTTTTGACAAGTACCAAGTACCAAACCCCACTTTTAGCTTTACGTGCAAGTCTTGTCCAACTGTCTGGGGGTTCGTTATCGTTACATAAACATCATAATAATAAATTTTTACATACTTTGCAGGCAGCATCAACGATATCATCGCCTTAAGTTGACTTGATGCTTTTTTCTATTTTTCTTATTAGCTTAGCAAAACCCAACCAAGATAATTAGCTCAAGTTAAATGGTTTTCTAATTCATAAAAGAAATTCGAAGTCTTGACTTTACTTAATTCTACGATCATTTCTTTATTTTCTCTCACTGTATAGATTAACCCTAAGGGCTTCCACTTAAATGATATTACTATTACTTGTCAAGATACTATAGAATCAAGTTATTGATGTTAACTCTGGTTTAATCGAGATTGATTATCTTATTAAAGTTCTATGCAAAAATGAGAAAACCGTTATAGTGACACTAGAAAGTCTAAAATGATGTCAAATACTAATTTTGCAAAGACTTTTTCGCATCACATCGACATGTTACGTGATGTTACAGTCACACACAATAATTTTTTTCCTTTATATTTTCTTGAAGAAGTTATTGCCTCTGTGGCACTATATGTTCCATAAACATCATCAATATATTGTTAATGATCTGAGGGCATCATAAAATCACTTGGTATACCATAAGCTAACCATATTAAACGAATCTGAATGGTATAGTAGTACAAACAGTCTCTGTCTCAATCATTTCATAAGCACATTTGATCTGGTCTGGCTTATAATCTGAGGTGGTCTGGGCCGGCCACGGACCCAACCCTTTTTCTTGGCGTCTTCATCCTCTTTTAATTTAATCTTAATAAACTTCACACGAGCTCCCCAAAGCTTGATATGCAAGAATGAGTTGTAATGCATTTTTGGAGCAGGCCAGGTCAATGGAAGATAGTTTGGTCAAGTTACTTTACCATATTTTAATCTTAATAAACCAATTAGATGCATGGCTTAGCAAGGAAACCATCGGCATGTTTGGATGAAAAGTTCGGCTGTCAAGGTGTGTAGAGACACCCTAGTTCTTAATTAGGTATTTGCCTAGCTAACCAAGTTGGAGTAAAGAAATCATATAACGTTACACTAATTCTTATATCATAAAGGATTAAAGGAACAATCCAAAGTGTCCAGCCCTTGAAGAATGGGATTTGGTTTACACTCAATTGTTGGATTCTAAAACTGAAAAAAAAATGAACTCTTTGATTGTCTTCGTATTTTCATTTTTCTTTATTTGAACAAGCTGCAGCGATGATCTTAGTTATTTTAGCTATGTCGTTGATATCGAATTTTTAGTAGTTCATCAATTGATATTTGATTTTTAGTCATTTTAACTAATTTCTCAATTAATATAATCTCAATTGCTAAAATGATCATTTTTAAAGTTTTTGTTGATAAGTGGCCTGACACATCCCGATCCCGGACACGTCAGGTGTCAGGAAGTGTTGGCCGACACGTGTTAGGTGATGAAAGTCAATTATGCATGAACAGGTGAAAGAGTAAGAATAAAAAGAGTTGAGTGCGGAAGTAGAAGTGTGGTGAGGGTTAAAAACTCATAATACAAGATGCATAACAGTCAGAGCAAAGTAAATAGTGCAGGAGTATAAAAACATTCACATCCTCGTGAGGATGGATAAAAAAAGACTTAACTAACAAGTAGGAACGAATCCTACATAGATTGAAGAAGTTGTCAAAGCCGTCGACCACCGCCGAAGAAAGCCCTCGAAGTCACCGATAAGAGAACCCGCCACTAGGTCCTGGAGGGGCGCAAAACATAAAACGGTGAGTGGGTCAAAAAGCAAAGTTTGAGAAAACCTTTGGTTTCAAGAGTCTACTAACCCCTCGCTGGAAAACAAGTATAGTTTTTTAAAACACGTCATACCCTCTGGCATGAACCTCAAAATACTATAACAAAAATAATATACGGGTACTCCCCGACAATGATTACTGACATGCTCACCCATATGTAAACACACAAGTCCAAGTAGCTAAACTACGAGGAACAGACTAGGTATAAAAGTAATACGCTGAGTACTACAATGACGCGAGTCTAACGCTAAGCGCTGTGCACAAAGTGCGTCACACAAGTTCGAGTTGCCTAGTGCAACCTAGAACAGGCTAGTACCTACAATGGATCCAAAGCTGCGTAGCGGTACTGGTAGTGACTACTCCAAACGTCAAGGCTAGTCCTGGTCACAAGACTGAGTACTAATACCTGGGGTGTTATACATCTACTGATGAGCAACAGTATAAAACATGTATGGTAATATAATACGAATGTTCTACCTCCAACAAACGTATATGATATGAGTTATGCTAACAGTTTGAAGAAAGCATTGAAAACCATACGTAAATATACATTTATCAAAACAAAGACCCACTCACTCACTCACCTGTAGGTAGCCGGGTCGTAGCCCCCCTGTCTTGGGTAGTCCCGGTAGTCCTCTGGATAAGTCTCACATATATGAGATATCACTATAATAATGATTAAACTCATAAAGGTTACTAATTAACTAATTAATTACACCTATCCCTTGTTTGCTCAACACGGAGGTCCAAAACACCTCGAAAAAATATCATATGTACTGACCCTAGGTAGTACGCGTCGTCACGAGTCGCCTCGCCAAGACGGAATCGGAAAAAGATGCTCTATGCGCCCCCACGCACGGCTCAAACGAGGCAAGCCGCGAATCCACGCGCACCAGTCAAAGCTGGTCAACGCTGACTTCAGCGCCGGTCTGGACCGGTTGCTGACGTCATTGCTAACGTCAAAGCCGGTCTGAACCAGTTTGCTGACGTCATCGCTGACGTCAGCGCCGGTCACCTCTGGTCTTTTTCTGGTCGCCGCCGCCAGAATTTTGGCCAGTTTCTGGAAAAAATTTAAAGCTCCATATCTTCTTCATTTCTTAGCCAAATTTTACGTTCCACATATCAAAACGAAGCTGGAGAAGAGTAGAATCACGGTGTACCTTTGGATTGGTCGTACAAGCTCAGGAAATGGCATGTAATTGCCTCAAAATTTTTGGTTCACTGTAGCTTTGTCGATCTACGCCAAAACTCAACCAAATCAGGCAAACGACCTATGAAAATTCATCTACTCAACGAGAGGAATACAATGGTGGTAGTTAGAAACCTCACCTCGGTCTAGATTGGCCGGAAAATGGTCGGAAAGGTCCGGTTCTTCCGGTTGCGTTTCCTGTCAAACAGTTGGGAGTTTGGACGAACGGTTTGCACTATTGAGTCCACGGCGTTGAGACGAAGAAGGTGGTGATTTTCGTTCGCCTCGATTCGACGAGTTTTCGTCGGTGTGCATTGTGCACACACGGTGAAAGAGAGAGAGAGAGAGAGAGAGAGAAAAAATCAAAAATTGGGGAAAAAGAAAAGTGACGGGGAAGAAGGAAAAGGAAAAGGGGAAAAGGAAAAGGAAAAATTGGGTTTTGGGGGTATTGTGCACCCACCAAAACAGTAAACTTACACGCTCACGTGTACGAAATAAACGCGCACGTGTAGAAAATATTCCCCGAGAATTATTTTATAACAAACTTTTTACGGGATGTTACATGGCCAATTTGATCGATAATGTTGTCAAATATTTGATCGACATGTCCTCATTAATTGAATTTGATTATTTCAACAATTGAGATTTATAAAATTTTCATTTCAGACAATTTTCCTAATTAATAATAACATGAGACAATGTTGTTTACTTTTCAAACATAAAATGTTTTGGAAAATTGGCCAAAATAATCATTTCTCAAGTCTCAATTGCTAAAATGATCTATTTTTCAATATGTTGTCAATATTTAATCGCTATGTCGTCAATATCTGATCATTAATATTGGAAATATTATTTAATATTATATGATTGTGTAAATTAGTAGTAGATTATGTATAGGAATTCTACGAGATCTAAACGATCTTTCCTTGTACAACTTGTATTACTTGGAGAGCAAGTTTCTCTCTCTCTTATTACTCACGCCCTTTCTATCTCTACCGATTTTCCCTTCTTCTCTCTCTCTAAATTTTAGGTCACAACACATTATCAGCACGCTCTTGACGCTACGCTAAAGAGAGTTCACCCATCTTCAATCATGGGGAGTATTACTTTCAATAATTCTTATTTTTATTTACTTTTTATTTTATTGAATTGATATACTTGCTATTGATTCAATTTTTTTTTTAATGTATATGTTGGACGTGATGCACGCATTGAAGATGGAAATCCGGAATTGAAGGTGATTATTCAACAACTCCGTTCACAATATTCACAGCAATCCAAGTACCTTCTAAAATATGGTTTCAATTTTGATACTTTTTCAGCTTTGATTGCATGAAACATTCACCATGATGCATGGACCATAATTCTACGCTTTTAAAAGAATTATAATCTTCTACTTAAATTATTTTTATATGGTGATTTGAATATGTGTGAATAAGAGAAGAAAAAAAAAAAAAGGGTTTTTAAACCCTAGCACGCGCTGAGTCGCGGCCTGAAGTCGCGCGCCCTGCCGAGAAAGCCACGTTGAGCCGAACAGATTCTAAAATCCTAAACCAGGTTTAAAACAACACTGTTTCGGGTCTTCTTCATTGACCTGGGCGCCCCTTGCGCGCTTGCTTGTAGTCAAGCCTTTTTGGCATCTCACCGATTTCTAGTGAGACTAACCATCACAAATGACCTGAAGTCGTCCTACGATGACACCATATTGTCTCATACGACCCACAAAGAGAGATTTCGATCAACTCTGACCGATTTTGGACATCCACCCCGCTCGACCCGATCACTTGACGCCTAATTTGCATTTGACGTTCGAGGGATTTTATAGTCACGAATCCCCCATCTTCTGACTCTGCACTAGCAATTGCAGACTCCCCATTCCTTGTGACTCACCGACGTTAAGTTCTACTCCATTGTGCAAACCCTAGGGTCCCTGTTAAACCCTGGCTCGCTCCCCCGGCCATGAAATTACTACCGCTGACTCCTTCGTGCATTTGTGCTCGCTAAACCCGCAGCCTACAACGATGCCATTTGGTTTTCCAGCGAAACCCCCCCCCCCTCAGCCTTGCTGGGTTGACCTCAGCCAACAATCTGCAGTTTTTTGGGCCTATCGCAGACCGGCCTACGTGTAATGGATCCAATCCCTTAATTAGGCCCAGATCTCTTATGCTATTTTTTTCTTTTGAGTCTCTTTATTTCTTGGCCCGCTTGAAAATCCAAGCCCATGGGTTGGGCCTTGAATTTTCACTTTTTCATCCTTAGACTATGAGTTTTTGTACCGTTGGGTTTTACCATAACAAGGTTTTGGTGAGACTTACTCCTACGTGCAATCCCTAAATGAGACTCGCGTTTGCTACTTATGTCGACTAGACGTGACGACTTCATCAACTACTTCTACATTTGTCTAAATATCTAATGCGACTACTACTTGAATATTTACACACCCAATAGGGAGTGTTGTGAATATTATTTAATATTATATGATTGTGTAAATCAGTAGAATATTATGTATAGGAATCTTACGAAACAACTTGTATTACTTGGAGAGCAAGTTTTTCTCTCTCTTATTACTATAAATAAAGGTATTAGGCATGAGGAATACTACAAAGAATTCCTCATGCTCTTTCTCTCTCTTTGCCGATTTTCTCCTCTTTCCTTTCTTTAAATTTTAGATCACAACAATTACGACGTTAATATTTGATTTTTATCAATTGAACAATTATGATTTAGTTTCTAATCATTTAACCAATTTTCTATCAAAATTAGCTTGTTTTTGTGTAATCACCTTTTTGTGAAAGCTTTAAATGTGCATACCAAAATTATGTATTGAAGAATGGATAATTTTCTATGTATAAAATCATCCTCATTTATGTTATTTGAAAGTGGGATATATGCATTGTCTTTGACGAACCACCAACCCACCGCTCTATAAAATACAGATAGGCTTATATTTGTAGGGTTCTTTACGAAAAAATCTTCAGTGGTACGTATCATTCAATGGTACGGTCATTGAATGTCCAGATTAATTTGCGATGGACCCCAAATGAATCTTAAATCATTCAACAGTACATATCATTGAATGATACGTACCATTAAAGTTTGACCCGTTGTTTAGGGCAACAACTCTAAAAAGTTCCAAACACCTGCAAGCAAACACGTGATTGAAGGTGGGTATGATAAATATTTAGAAATATTTTAATTAATAGACATATAGAAAATGGGAACCATTTCTTTGACTTGTTTCCTTTTTGTGATTGTTGACAGTTTAATCTTCTTCAACCTACTCCATACACATAGGCTTAGACTTGCTTACCCTATTTGGATTCTGCCTCTAACGGCAAAAGGCCTAAGACCTAAACACTGCCATATCATATTTTAGCATATGCTATTTTTCCTAGTATCTTTTCTTGTTATTGATGTCTCAATGGAACCTCCCTCACCATTCATACTTTCTGCTAAAAGTCAAAAGGGACGAGACTTCCTATAAGTAATGATTTAATTTTGTATAGTATGGTATGGGTCCATGTTCCTATTAAAGTGTAAGAACTTAGGACTTGTCTTGAAATTTAATGGAATACATTCTTGAATACTGGGTACTTTAAAAAATTTATTCTTTACAAGAGAGAGACGAATATAAATGAAGGAACACGAAAAAATGTATCATTTCTTCTACTTATATTATAACATATAAAGCGTCGCTTGAGTATCCGATACTTGGAACAATCTCTCTCTCAACAAAAATCAAAAGTGGGAGATATGTGGTGATTACACGGTTAAAACTCTTATACCTATGAGAAATATGATCAGTAATCTTTTTTATCACTCTACAGGTTTTTACCTAAATTTTTTTGTTACATTAGAAGAAATCAACCTCTAAACCTATCATAACTGAAAGTTATTACTCCACCGTCTCTCATCACTTGGGTTAACCCTAAAGGCTTGTTTGCCCTTAAGTTTGATGCTAGAAATTGTTGTAAAGTTAATGAAATCCAATCCTAGCCGTTGATGTGCTTCTTGGGATGTAGGATTGAATGCTCTATAAAACGCACCAACCAACAAGCATACAGAGAAAGCCATTGTATAGAGAGTGATATACACACACAGAATATCAAATAAAAAATGGCAGGCAGACAATAATACAATGGTCCCTATTTAAAAAAATAACAAATAATAAATAATAATTATTAGCAATTAGTTGGTCCCAGAAGCCGTTGAAGCAAGTAGGAAAAAAGCATTAGGGTTGTCAGCTTCGCTTAACAGGATTGGGCTGGACAGCATGTGAAGTGGTTGGCCAGAAATATAGGCTGTATTATATAAGTACTTTGCTGCTGCTGCTACTACTACTACGCAGAGTATTTGAATTTTACTGGGCTTGCAGCTGAGAGAGATGTATGTACAATTTTAGGCCCAGATAAAAGTAGCCCGTGACTAGAGAGGTAAACTGTTTTGGGTAGCATCACAATCATGTTCCCACTTTTTACCTATTCTTCCCATCTCCATCTATCTAGAGGACCATCCTGATTTATAGATCATGGATTTATACTATATAGACCAAAATATAGATTTTCCTATTTCGTTTTGAAAACTTTGGTATTCAATTTGAAAATGATTTTTAGTTTTCTAAAGTGATGAATATAACTAAATTACTTATACTCGTTGCAAAGAGTTTGCAACTCAGTTGATTAAGAGTACTTATCTCTTCACCCGAGGTCCTAGGTTTGATAACCCTTCCCCCAACATCATTTTTATAAAATAAAATAAAAATAAAAACTATTTACTACTAATTGGTTTCAAAAAATAAAAATTCAAGAGGAATACCAATCAAGCTTAAAAATCTAAATGTTAATTGCAGGGTTGTAATAACCACAAAAAGAATTTCTTTTACTACACACTCATTTTTATTTCTAGCCTTGAATTGAATAAATCAAAAGAAAACAACAAACATAACTAAACATGAGTGTGTAGAGAAGAAAAAATGTGTATGTTATCATTTTCCGAATTGCATATGTCGCTTGCTCAAAAGAGAATGAGAAGAAAGTAGCTCGGAGAATTGAGTTACAATTTTAGAATATTTACATTCTATCTGTTATTTTTATTTTTCTAATTAATGAGTAAATGGCGTGCATGAGAATTGAAATTTTGAACTTTAAAACCTCTTCCAACAAATTAGTAATGGAGTGCCACGATCCAAATGGTTATTGACACATTATATCCTTAGTTTATAAATTATAAAAAAATTATTTGACTAGGGATATTAAGTTCAAAAGTGAAATATACACATTCAAGAAGATACACATGTACTTGTCTCATGAGACAATACTTCTATGCAAATGACACAAATCATATACTTATCATTGATGCAACAAGCAAAAAGCTACAACATTAACGTTGGAATTCTCTTGTGAAAATAAATGTCACAAAGAAAATATTATCTCAATCATACCAAAAAACAAAAAGAAAGAATTATGATCTCAAATATACTTGTACTCGTTACTTTATTTAATTTTTCTATTGATTTGTAATATTTTCCGATTTGCCAGTGATGGGAACCGAAAGAGGGTTGTTGCTCAACATGCGTCCATGTGCTCCCCATTTTTCAAAATATATTGGTCAAAAAACCAAAAGAAGCCACCTTAATTTTTCTTACATTTTCCATGGCTATCCATTATTCATATCAATGGCATGTAAAAAGCCAACTAAAATAATTGTTAGTCGTTGATTCATGACTCTCTCATGGTAAATCGCCACAACAACCTTGTTGTGACCATGATAAAACTAGAAGATAAAGCAATCCCCTTTGGTTTTTTCTTTCTTGCTACAAAAGCAAGCTAAGAATTTCAAACTATAAGATATTTTTAAATTAATAACAGTTCCACAAAATTTTTTTAATAAAATGATATATTTATATTAGTGGGTGGGGGATTAGGGTTAAGTCACTCAATGAGTTTGACATAATAATTAGTAGGGTATCGAACTTGCCACTCATAAAAATCGAACTGAAAAACTTCGATCATTGAACTACATCTTAGGATAACCCTAATTGCTAATCAATACATTTTTTTATAAGAAATTTAAAATTAAGGACATGCTCACTATAGAAAGCCTCTATATGCGTTTATATGTGAAAAACAAAACGAGTAAAAGTTATTCACACCTAGATTACTCACACTAGCTACCTTTCTTTTTCGCCTATGTAAAAAAATGTGAAATTATAACAATGGCCTCTCAATTAGTTTGCATTTTGGTCCATGAATTTAGTTATTCAAATTTTCGGTTGAGTAATTGTGCTTCAATTTGTTGTGTATATTAATTGATTATTAATCAATAATCAATTAAGTTTAATTCAATGATTACGGCTAAATTTGTAGTATATTAAGTGATTAAGGTTCAATTTGGAGTTTATTAGTGACTGTAACTCAGCAACATCTTTCAATTTGGAGGATATTAAGGTTCAATTTCGTTACTTTCCTTTCGAAATGATAGCCCTATTTCCCACTATTTTATGCAACCATTAATGGTGGTGATTTCATATGAATGTGACCTGAATTGAGCCATTTACCTGGCATTAGTGATGTAGAAGGACTAATATACCCACGCATAAGAGAGTCTAAGGACTATAGAATTTAAAAACAAAATTTAAGAACCAATGCAAATCGGAGTATAATCAAAACTATTATAAGCCTCATAAAAATTGGAAAAAAAAAAATATTCAAACACCTATATTCTTAAACTGATAACTCCATCTCTAAATCTAATTTTGAAATTTTGTGTTTAACAGTTTGAGATTATAATGGCAATGAAATGATTAATCGACGTATTGTAATATGGGTTTACTCTCTTTATATTTAGAGCATGCTACTTAATAGAAAAATTGGAAAAGGAGGAAAATGGAGAACTTAGAAAGAGGGAAAATAAAAAAAAGGAATCGAATCAACTAGTTCTAATTTTAAGGAGAAGCTTACACTTTTTCGATTCCTTATGTGTACGTAAACGCAGGGAAAACTATTCTCATATTTTGATTCTCAAACCCATATTTTAGTAAATGCATGAAACTCAAAAATCAAAATGATTCAAATTGTATTCGTTTGTTAGAGAGGATTGACTTGGGTATTACTATGTTAAAGGCATTTTGAAGGAAAAAATAGATGATAACTTTCTTATTTTGTCCAGTTGAAGGTTATACATGAAGAAAAGTTGTCTGTTTAATCCTACCATTTTTGTGGGGATTAGTATAGATATTTTTATTCATGAAATTAGACAAAATATGAAAGTTGTCATCTATTTTTTCATTCAAAATACATAATCATATTCAAGTCAATTCTCTCTAACAAACGAGGTCTTAAGTACAATACTAACTTTTAAAAAATGTTTTCTCACATGGATAACTATAACACTATAAAGTAGTGTAAAATGATGAGTATTCTTTTTTTTTTTCAGCGTTAAAAATGAGTAGTTATTTTTTTTGTTGAAGCCAAATTAGAAGAGAAGAGTTTACTTATTTGAAAATTGTAAAACTAAAATTTGTTTTTTTGTTAACACATAAATAGAAAATTGCCCAAAGCCCGTTACGACATACTAAATCCAACAAATTTCCCCCATACCCCAAAAATTATTTCCAATCCCATACCTTTACAAAATTAAAATCAAAAGTCTCAATCCAAACGTGTCCTTTCCCACTTTCTCTCACATTTTCCGTTTTATTATTAAAAAAAAAAAAAAAAAAATCCCACTCTCCATCTCTCTCTCTCCTTCCCCTCTCTCTCTCTCTCTCTCTCTCTACACTGATACACACACAACAACATCAACAACAACAACATTGCTCAAGCCCCAACCCAAACCAACCCAGCAGCATAGGGCTTCGTTCCCCCACTCTCTCTCTCTCTCTCTCCTCCCGTAGTCGGATCTGATTCACAACCCGAAACCCGCACACTTCCACACCCGTCTCTTGTCCGATCCCATCAAATTCCCACCCCACTTTCTCCTAACCCAACAAACGAATCGGCCGATTCGAACCGAACCCACCACGAAACGCCGCCGTTTCCGCCGCACCCGGGTTGGATCCGATCGGCGCCGGCTAAATTTCTCGGGCATTTTCATTACCCAATGGGAATGCCCAGTAAACGATGAGCAGAGCCGGAGAGGAAGAAGACGAAGACAGCGAGTGCTTCTACGAGTCCCTCGATCGCATTGTCTCCTCCTCTTGTTCTTGTTCCACTTCGAACTCCGACTCCGACACCGACCCCGACCCCGACCCCGACCCGAATCCGAATTATGCGGTACCCAAATTCCCAATGGGCGCCTCCACCAAGTACGACGTTTGGATCTCCGAGCCTTCCTCCGTCTCCGAACGCCGGTCTAAACTCCTCACCGAAATGGGTCTCACCGGCGACCCGGTTCTGACCCGGGCCAAGCCCCAACTGGGTTTTGCCGGCGAGTTCGGGCGGTCGGCCTCGTCGGATTATTTGATCACTCAAGTAAATTCCGGCGGTGGTGGCGTCAATAGCATCGTCCGCTCCAAATCCGACGGCAGCGATCAGTGTAATAACGCTTGTTCTACTTCATCTGTTTCTTCTCCCCTAATTCTTTCGATTCGTTGTGGTTCCGGTGAGGCCGAGACCGAGCCTGAACCCGAAACCGGTTCATTTGTAAATAGAAATACAAAATCTTTGGTTTATAAATCTTCAAGCGGTAAAAGCAACTCCTCTCCGCCGCCGAATAAGCCGCCTTCCGGCAAGAATTCAAGAAGGGTAGACGAGATTCGAAGCGATTCGAAGGCGGAGGAGGAGTTGGATTGCAATGGCATTGTTAAGGTTAGTGAAAGTGACGCGAATAGTAATGCCCAAGTGTGTACTATTAGGAACCTTGATAATGGTAAAGAGTTTGTTGTGAATGAGATTAGGGAAGATGGAATGTGGAACAAGCTTAAGGAAGTGGGCACTGGGAAGCAGTTGACCATGGAGGAGTTTGAGATGAGTGTCGGGCATTCGCCGATTGTTCAAGAACTGATGAGGAGGCAGAATGTGGAGGAGGGTAATAAGGATGGTTCCGAGTCCAATGCCAATGGGGGCAATGGCGGGGTTTTGAAGTTGAAGAAGAGAGGGGGTTGGTTAAAGAGCATCAAGAGTGTCGCGATCACCATGACGGGTCATAAGGATAGGCGGAGTAGCGATGAGAGGGACACATCGTCGGAAAAGGGAGGTCGGAGGTCAAGCTCTGCCACGGATGATAGCCAGGATGTGTCGTTTCATGGGCCGGAGAGGGTGAGGGTGAGGCAGTATGGGAAGTCATGTAAGGAGGTCACCGCATTGTTCAAGAGTCAGGAGATTCACGCGCATACTGGGTCAATTTGGAGTATCAAGTTTAGTTTGGATGGAAAATATTTGGCCACTGCCGGTGAGGATTGCGTGATTCATATTTGGCAGGTAATGCAGAGTGAGAGGAAGGGTGACCTGTTGATGGAGAAATCAGAAGATAGCAATTTAAACATGTTGTTATTTGCCAATGGGTCACCGGAACCGTGTTCAGTCTCGCCAAATGTGGACAACCATGTGGAAAAAAAGAGGAGAGGGAGGTCATCTATCAGTCGAAAATCGGTTAGTCTGGACCATTATGTGATTCCAGAAACTGTGTTTGCACTTTCAGAGAAACCCATTTCTTCGTTCCAAGGGCATCTGGATGATGTGCTTGACCTCTCTTGGTCCAAGTCGCAGGTTAGTTACTGTTCTGGTTTTCTCCCCGCAGGTTACATTATTTGCATGATCTGTTGTTTCTTGATGCCAAAATGTTGGGTGTTTTTGAACGGATGTTGTTTTATTGTCATGTGATCCGAGGACACTATTAGGTTTTTGTCTGTCAAGTGATCTAACTGACGTTTACCTACCACTTTCTAGCCTATTGTTATGTTTTTCTTTTTTGTTTTGGTTTCACTACATTTACATGGAGAGGGATATATGAATTGAATCATATGAAAGGTCCAAGAGGATATGTTTTACAGCAGTACAGATTACGTTGTGTAGTGAGAAAATTCAAATACTTTGCAGAAATTGGGAATGGGTTCCTTGAAACATATCCTCTTGGGTTATTCCTTACTTTTTCCCATTCCGAAGTTATTTGATTCCTTATTTTTTTTCATTACTGATAAGTAAACGAGCCCTTAAGTTGAAATTTAATAGAGAGGAACTTCGAAAAATGTAGGGCTTTGTTTTTTTAGTGTACCTTTTAGCTTTTTCATTCTGTGGACCTTGAAGCTGCTTTGTTAAGTTTCTAGGAAGAGAAAGAAAATAAATCATGGATACTTTTACAAAAATTGGATAAGTCAATGGGGGTCTGATTAAAAGTCACAGTAGAAACTTGGGGATTGATCACTGATCTGGTTCTGGAAGTATCGTGTGCTAGTTTTAACCATACTCTAGTATATATGCTGTTTATTTAAGTATAGGCATTTGCAGGATGAGTGCGCTAACGTATCTTGGTTTACTTGAGTAGATATCTGGTAACGAATGAAACATTTGACTATACCACTTGACTGTTGTGTCAATGAAGAAATCTATTATTCCTGGCTGCTCCCATAGTATAAGAATTTGTTAACTCCTTTCTCTTTTTATCTGTATTTGAACTTACACTGTTGTTTTCTTGAGCTTTTAGAACTGCATAGTTTAGCAGAATGTTATAGTTTTACTATGGAAAGCTTAAAAATTTTAAGTGGATAAGAAAAACAATTTTGGAATATTCCTGATTATATTTCAATGGAATGATGGACATCATAGTCGTAAAGGCTAGGTTCTGGTTTTGAAATAGGCTGTCACATAGAAAGGGTGTAATGCTTATCTATGATAGCAATTTCTACAAGTTAGTCCTGGATATGCCAATTGATGTTGACCGTTGAGATTCTGTAAGTTAAAAGGTTTCGTTAAAGAAGGCACTCAGGCGAGATGACAGTAAATCAAAATTCAAAGTTGAAGGGGGCTAAAATGGTTGATGGTAAGGAAAGATGTTTTAAGTGAGTAGCTGGGCGGGATGGTTTGTCAAATTCCTCATGTCATCGGCTTCTTCTGACTCAAGCGAGAATACAGTAAATCAAGAACGTGATTGACAATAAAATAAGAGAGAGAATCTTCAAGGAAATCAAGGCTCTTGCTCTGAGTTAGTGCACTGATAAGTTTATAATTCTAAGGCTTATGAGTGCCTTTTTCTTGGAGTGGATTCTGGTTGGTCATTTTCTGAGCATGACAGGTGTGTGAAGGTGAGAGAGGGGATGGTGCTGTTAGTATTATTTTGAGGCATGAGTGGAAATTAAATCAGTGCAATTTCTGCTCACTGCCTTTTGGTAAGGGTTATCTAGTGGATCCAAAGGTGGGCATAGGGAGTTGGTTGTAATTGTGCATTGTAAATTGTTCTGTGGAAAATGATGCCTGTCGACCTTATATCAGTTTTCAAATATAGTAGCATAGTATTCAGATGCCGGTATTCCAATATGTTTTGTTCTCCAACTTTTGATTATTTTGAGATTCATTAAAAAAATTTAAAAGTATTACCCTAAAAGTTTTCTAGAGGCCAAAAAAACTCCTAAATTCTTATTGACGTGTTGTCTATGTATTGTCCTCTCTTTTTCTTGTTATCAATTGTAAATTTCTTTATGTTATATATTGCAATCAAGTCTTTCTTGGTAGATTGCGTAGAAAGATAGGCAGATTGATTTAAATGGTGGTGTGATCTTAAAATAAGTTTTGTATATGGATATAATGTGGACATTTTTTTATTTTCAGTTATTTTTTTTGTTGCATAATGTCTAAATACGATTCCTTTTTGTTCCTTTTTTTCCCTCCTTTTTTCAGCACCTGCTCTCATCTTCGATGGACAAAACCGTGCGCCTCTGGCACTTGTCTAGCAAGACTTGTCTGAAGATATTTTCACATAGTGACTATGGTAAGTATTTTTGGTCTGTATTTCAACTTTGCTCTACAATTTTGGTTAGCCTGTACTTGAACAACTGTTGTATAAAAAGGGGTTAATTTGCACACATCTTACTTCAGGGGTCATAAAAGCACCGAAAAATCAAGTACATACCTTTGATATCAGGAAAAGTAAGATCTAAACGAGTCGAGTATGACTATTTGATTTTTGGCTCAGGTGTAAGGGATTGGAAGGGATATTTGTTAGATCCTAGGTTCAGATCTTGCCAAGCAATTTTATTTTTAAGTATATGTATTTTTTAGAGTTCTGTATCTGAATTCTTATAATCTAATACTTTTAACATCTTTTCGGAAAGATGTAATAAATGTGCAAGTGATATGGATATTATCCCCGATCACCTATCGTTTGTTTCTTATAACTCTATTTTGCTTGATCCTTGATGCAGTAACTTGCATCCAGTTCAACCCTGTTGATGATAGGTACTTCATTAGTGGATCACTTGATGCCAAGGTTCGCATATGGAGCATCCCTGATCGTCAAGTGGTTGATTGGAATGATCTGCATGAGATGGTCACTGCTGCTTGCTACACTCCTGATGGTCAGGTTGGGCTCTAACTTTCATTATTGTCCATATGTATTGTATTAGTATCGTTCGTAGCTTAATAAACTTTTGTTCATATCTGAAGGGGGCCCTAGTTGGTTCATACAAGGGCAGCTGCCGTTTATACAACACATCTGGTACAACTCTCTCTCTCTCTCTCTCTCTCTCCATGTATATGTGTGCATGCGGCTGATAAATTTTTCCAAAATTTTCAGAGAACAAGTTGCAACAGAAAAGCCAAATTAATCTGCAGAACAAGAAAAAGAAATCCCATCACAAGAAAATTACAGGTTTTCAGGTAATAAATTGGCTTGATTCGCTTTGCTTCTGTGTAGATGATACTTTTAGCCATGAAATTGGGAAATAAACCTTATTCCTTTTTACCATTATAACTTACGGGCCGTTTCCCCATCTTGTATTTTTTATTCTTTGATTGCTTTGAGATGCTAGATTGTTGGATTCGTTACTGTCACTGATTAGTTTTGCTTGACAGTTTGCACCAGGAACTTCATCAGAAGTACTGATTACATCTGCAGATTCACGAATCAGAGTTGTTGACGGTGTTGATCTGGTTCACAAGTTCAAGGGTAAGCACATGATGTTCTATGATTTTCTTTATGTTTATTTTTTCGATTTCAAATTCAATTCATGAATTTTGCCATATGTTTAAATTAACTTACAAGTTTATAATAGTTTGATTCTAGCTTACTTCATTTCGGCACATTTGATATTCTCATAAGATTGCAAAACATAAGCTCTTAGATTTGTCACCCAAGTTTATGTTAGGATTAAGATGTGTTTTCTGGGCAATAATTTGATGATAATGCTGTCTTCTAGATCCATGAACATGTCATTTCGAATATTAGCACACGCATTAGAGTTTTTCCTTTTCCATAGGTGAATTAGTCGGTTTTTTTTACAGGATTTCGGAACGCAAATAGCCAAATCTCAGCCACCCTCACGGCAAATGGTAAATATGTGGTATCTGCTAGTGAGGATTCTCATGTATATATATGGAAACATGAAGCTGATTCCCGCCCCAGCAGAAGCAAAAGCGTCACTGTCACACGCTCCTATGAGCATTTCCATTGTCAAGATGTGTCGGTGGCCATCCCTTGGCCTGGAATGGCTGATTTATGGGGATTACAAGATTCAGAACGTAATGGGCTTGACGAGGTCTCCACAGCAAATCACCCCCCTACACCCGTTGAGGCGGCTAATTCCAACAACGAGGGTTCACGATCAGCATCTGGTTGCACTAATAGTCCTCTCCACGGAACCATTTCGAGTGCATCCAACAATTACTTCTTTGATAGAATTTCGGCAACATGGCCGGAGGAAAAACTTGTTCTAGCTACTAGGAACCGAAGCCCGCGTGTTAGTTTTGATTTTACCAACGGTTTAAGCCAAAACATGTCAGCCTGGGGTATGGTGATTGTAACTGCTGGCCTTCGAGGTGAAATTAGAACTTTCCAAAATTTTGGATTGCCGATTCGGATTTAAGGGGGCCGATTAAATGGAACCCTTGATCATGGGGGGAAGATGAGTCGATAATTCTGCAAGGAGCCAGTCCATTTTTCCCTGTTGGCAAAATGTGTACAGAGAGAGAGAGAGAGAGAGATTTGGTGAGATTTGTAATATTAGAGCGTTCCATTTGTTTCCTTGTGCTTGTGCCCGTCGGACATGGAGTTTGCCAGTCCGACCGGGCAACAAGAAAGAAAAATATATTTGTTGAAAAGGAAAACAAGAACCAAAAAAAAAAAAAAAAACTACACCGTGAATTTAGCAACCGATGAGTTTCCGTAATCGGGAAATTGTAGAGTTAAGAGATGGGAAAAAGGTTATTGAATTTAGAAATGAAAATTCTTTTACAATTTATGTGCACAAGTCTTGATTTCCTCTTTCTGCCCAGTATTGGTAATTCTAGGTGTACATAGGTCATTAGAGAAGTAACATTCTTGCTTTCCAAATTGGTTTTAACATTTTAAATATTACAAATAATTACTTAACATTTTAGAAAATAAACACTTGTTAGGTCACCAACGTTAAGTGATAGCGTTACTACCGTTAATTAATATGCCATTTATGTTAAATGATGGTGTGAACAAATACTGAAGATGATTTTCACTAACATGTCATCTATAGAGTTCTGAATTCCAAAATGGACCCCTCTTAGCCAAGTTAAACACTAACATTGGCTAGTTAAAAAAAATCGGTTTGGAGATTTAGAGCTCTATAGATGACGTGAGAGTGAAATCTTGCTTCAATACTTGTTCAGGTCATCACTTAATACTAGTGACCTAACGAATGTCCAACTTTTAAAACATTAGGTAGTTATTTGGAATGTTTTAAAAGGTTAAGACCAATTTATAATTACCCCTAAAGGTTGGATAATCATTCATACTTAACCCAAAGTATTATATGCATATATATATATATATATATATAAGTTTTAAGTATGTTTAGTTAGAACCACACACTTGAATTCGAATAACCGAAAGCCTTTTTAGTTTAGAGTTTACAATACTCAAACATGTAACACAATACCACTCCAAAAGAAAAAAAAAAGGGAAGCTTTAATGAAAATGACATTTTAAAACTTTTTTTAAACCAAAAACACTCTAATAACTTTATTTAATAAAAAGAGAATAAGTTTTAATGTAAATGACAAAACTTTACTACAACAGGCCAAAAAAACAAAAGTCCACGGGCTGTAAGCAAAGCCCAACACGCAATCCCTAATTTTTATTCCAGCATTGCCCCTTGCTGACGTCAGCCCAAAAATATCAAACCAAACTTCGCATTGATTTTTATTCTTTTAGACAATGCCGTATTATTTCATGGGTTGATACCTTTTTTTTTTGGTACAAGGGTTGGTACTTGATACCCTTTAGTTGACACATATACATGCCTTTATTATTATTATTTTTTGAAGTATATCTTCTTTTCAAGTACAAGTTTAACTCTAGTATTAAATTACTTAGTAAAATAAAACAAGCCAAAGAAATGTATAGACTTAAAAGAAATAAATATTATTTAACTCAAACGACAGGACAAACTCAAAATGAACACTGACATGGCCACTTTTTCTAGAACTAAACATAGCCACTGCCACTATTTCTAGAACTTTATACTGCTATTGCCACTTTCTAGAATTGAACAATGTCACTACTTCTAGAACTGAACACTGGCAAGGCCACTATTTCTAGAAATTTAGACTGCTACTACTACTATTTCTAGAACTGAATACTAACACTATTTCTAGAACTTTAGACTGCAACTGCCACTATTTCTAGAACTTTAGACTGCCACTACCACTATTTCTAGAACTGAACATTGTCACTGCCACTATCAAATCCACCATAAAATTGTTTGATTCTGTGAGGTCCTGGTTATTTCTTAGTTGTGTGATTACGAGAATAAATTTCCAGATTTCATTTGAAGAATTGACGATGATTCTCGAAGGTTAGAAATGTGATAGAAAAATGAGACATATAGTGATCGAACTAGTTAGAGGTTTCTAAAGAGAAACACCCATTAAGATTAGAAATTCGTTTGGAGTAGACTAGAATACCCAAGCCCCATAGTCTTACAAAGTTTTATTTACACCAACCATTTAATTTTATTTCCTATTTTACAATTATTTTAAATTTTCATGAAGATGCATTTTCTTCTTTTGCCATATGTTCAAATTTTACCACATGTCTCCATTTTAAACCAACAACCTATTCTCTTATTTACTTCCTCTTACACATACCAGCCCAGTAGAGGTCTTTTGGCGTTGTACATATTCCAGACACACCATTTTGACTTCTTCAGTTAACAAAAATAAAAAAATTCTTTTTTCTTTCCCGTCAGATCTGATCAGGCCTTTGAAACTCCACTTTCTGTTGCTCAAATGAAATCTAGTTCTTCATGAAAGTTGTTCATTGACTCGAGAACTATAACATATCAAAATTTGAGCTCAATCGGACTAGTACAACTTAAGAAATTCTGGTATGAACAGAGACTGTTCATCTTTTTTTCTTTATTTATTTATTTATTTTATGTTTTATTGATTTTGATTTTAGTTGATTAAATTCGTTCGTGCATGTCATTTTCATTGCATCTCAATGTGTCAAATTATGATTGAACCACATTGAAATAAAAATATTATTAGAAAGTACCAACATCAGAAACCTATACATACACACCTATATGTATATAGTGCCCCAGAAATCTGAATTTTTGTTCCGAATTTGCTAATTGTGATGAAACGAAGAGATTGATGAAGAGGGAAGATAGAAAGGAGTTGGATAATCAAGTGAAATGGAAGCTCATTGATTTGACGGAGAAGAAGATCGGCGACTGGGCTGATGAAATGAAAAAAATTACAGACATACGAAAGAGAAATGAATTTGAGATCTGTAGAAAACTGTACGATTCACAAAATCCCTTCTCTCTCTCTTTGTTTGAAGTGAAACAGACCAAATAAACGGGCCAGGTTTGCCGTCAGGGGTAAAATCAAAAACTCAGTAAAATACTTTGCTTGGGCTAGTCTTATTGGGCTGGTTTGATATTAGGTTTTGTTCTAACCATTAAATAAAGTTATTAGGGTACTTTTGGTTAAAATTCAAAGTTTTTATGTCTTTTTCATTAGTTTTCCTTAAAAAAAATGCCTAAACCCTATATTTGGTAAGCTAAGTACAGCATGCCGGACGAGCCAAAGGTTTCGAGGAGATGGGAATAAATAATATGGGATTTACTCAATCAAGGGCAACATAGCAAACTAGACGTTGCTAATCATGAATTCACTCAACACGATCAAGCCACCACTTATTTTAGAGGGAGAAAACACTCTATTCTTAGATTAATTTTTAAATTCACTAATTGACTAACTTTTGAGTACATATGGATCCCTTTAAATAGGAAGAGTAACTTACATGGAGAAGATAAATAATTAATTCTAAGGATTACTACTAGACAACTTAATTAATTTTGATGGTTTTGTTCGTAATACGGGTGATGTTGTTGTAGGTTTTTTTTAATGCGTAATAGTTTTGAGCATTATGTTTTAGTATGCTCTTTCCCAATAGGAATTTCTTATGCCTGTAGGCTAAAGCTTTAGCTTCATGACAAGCATTACAGTGGGCAGTCCAGATGCAACTGAAGCAAGTTGATATAGAACGAGATTCCAAACTATTAATTCAGGCAATTCAACATCAAAATCAAATACCTTAGAGAACAAGACTATTTTAGAAGACATATGGCATCTTCTTCATCATATTCTTTAGTTTTGTATCAGTCATATATACATGGAGGCAAATATTACCGTTGATAGATGAGCAAATTTAAGATATCTAATGATCATTCTTGTGTTTGGTTTAACAGTGTTCCTTCTAGCATTATTTCCAGACTAACCTTTGACATGTATGATTTTATGATCTCTCGCACATTCTCTTTGTAATAGTTAGATTCGTGTAAGTATGAAATGTTTGTAAGCATTCTAGTCGAATCCCAAGAAGAGAAAGACAAATGAACAAAGTTATCTAGCTCTGCTTCTTGGGCGATTGCTTAACTTGGGTCAGAGCCCAACTATAGGCAAAATAGGCCCAAATATTTAGGTTTGCCAAGATAAGGTTTCAACCAACATTTAGGCCCACATTGTCTCTGCCAAAAGTCCCCACAAAAAAGTGGGCCTACACTCCTCCAACTTGCCATAATATCCAAAAAAAATCCGGAAACTTTCCAAAAATCTGACTCTAATCCACAACTCCCTGTCCATTTACAAACAACAATTTTCTGATTTCTCTTTGCAGGCACCATAACACAGAGGAATGGAAACACACTGCTGTAAAATATCCTTTCCTATAATTCTATGCTTCTAAAAAGCAAGAACATAGGTGTTGTTACTATTTCACTCGCTCCTTAATATGTGAATTTGATTTAAAGTTAATATATTGTACATTGGGACATGTCTTGTCTACTTTTATTATAACAAGTGAAATAATACATCACGTGATATGTGTTTTCTGCACAATAAAAGCTTTTGGAAAAAGAAGATATAAAAACAAATATCGAAAGGAAATCTAGTTCTCACAACCTCATTGGTTGCTTGAAATTTGATGTGGCAGACTCACATGCTGCTAATTATCTTATCCTCTTTGCCCACTCTATGTCCCATAAAATAATGCTATTTTAGTCTCTCGAGTCCTCAAATCTGCCAACCAAAGCGTGCCAAAACGACTGTGTATAAATACAAACTGGTTGTTTCCTTTTCCGAGTACTTGAGCTCTCAAGCTTCCACTTTGGCCACTCCCGCCACGTCTCGCTCTCACTTGTGAGAAAGATCACGAAAAACCCAATTCAAAAAACTTAAGAAATAATGGCTCTTCAGGCTGCTTCTGTGGTTTCTTCTGCTTTCTCTGTTCCCAAAGAGGTTCGTTTCTTTAACGGTCTCTTCGTTCTACGCCGAGGAGCTAATATCGCCTAATCTTCTCTTTTACTCTAATAAAAAAACGTTACATTATTCCGAGAAACGTTTCTTCTCGTTGTTATCGACCAAGAAGGTAATGGGGTTTGATTTGATTTATTTTCTTGGAATTGTGGTTTTTTTTTTTCCTCAGGGAAAGACTAGTGCTTCTTTCAAGGATTCAAGTCTGTTTGGAGTCTGTTTCTCGGACAATCTCAAGGCTGAATTCAGCTCTGTTGCATTAAGCTGCAAGGTAGGAAAATACTAGAATTTTACTCTTTCTTCTGCAGAATACAAAATGTGTTTCTTCTTGTTGCAATAACAAATGAATCGTTTAGATTTTTTTTTTAAATAACTGAAAGCGCTTGTGATTAAAGTATTTTTGTAACTAATTCTTAGAAAAAATGAATATTGGAAAAAAACACTTTAAAGTGATTCATGCAGTTTGGAACCCAAAAATAATTTTATTAAAAGCGTTTTCAGTCATTTTAAATGAGTTCCAAACAAACTCAAAGACAAAGTAGGCCTCAGATTATGTATGAATAGAGTATGGTAAAGCTTATAAACTTATAAAACGCTTTTAGCAGAAGCACATCGGAATTTTTAATAAAAATCCAAGTGCTATTACAACCGATAATCACTTATACATTGTTTCTGTCAAAAGGTGCCATAAAGACTTTTTGGTTATGAAAACGCTTTTAACCATCTAAAAGCACTTTCAAACGGAAGCTTTTGGTTGCAGAATTGTAGTAGTGCTTTAAGTAACAGTATGTTCAATTATTAATTACCATAAAAATACTAGTTGCTGAATTTGGTGTTCTACTCCATTTATGTTTGGATTTTTACCAAATTTGATTACAGAGGGAATTCAAGCCGGTGAGAGCCCAGACAACAGCAACAGCAAGCCCAGCAATTAACAGGGGTACATCAGAGGGGAAGAAGACTCTAAGAAAGGGCAGTGTGATTGTCACCGGCGCCTCCTCCGGGCTCGGTCTAGCCACAGCCAAGTCCTTAGCCGAATCCGGAAAATGGCATGTAATTATGGCCTGCAGGGATTTCCTCAAGACTGAAAGAGCTGCCAAGGCAGCTGGCATGCCCAAAGAAAACTATACCATTATGCATCTAGACCTCGCTTCCCTCGACAGCGTGCGCCAATTTGTTGATAACTTCAGGCGATCCGAGAGGCCGCTTGATGTGCTTGTGTGCAATGCAGCTGTTTATCAGCCAACTGCCAAGGAACCTTCATTCACTGCTGAGGGATTCGAACTCAGCGTTGGGACTAACCATCTCGGACACTTCCTTCTTTCGCGGTTGCTGATGGAAGATTTGAACAAATCCGACTACCCATCAAGGAGACTCATCATTGTTGGCTCAATTACAGGTACTTGATTTAAATGCAGAAAATAGTTCGTAAAAAATATGTACTGTTCTTTGTAGAATGTGTGATAAAGTTTGTGGTGTTGCTTTTCAGGGAACACGAACACCTTAGCTGGAAATGTACCTCCAAAGGCCAACCTTGGGGACTTGAGGGGACTTGCAGGAGGCTTAAACGGTCTAAACAGCTCGGCCATGATCGATGGTGGAGACTTTGACGGTGCCAAGGCCTACAAAGACAGCAAAGTCTGCAACATGCTCACAATGCAAGAGTTCCACAGGCGCTACCACGAGGAAACCGGGATAACATTTAATTCCCTTTACCCGGGCTGCATTGCCACAACCGGTTTGTTCAGGGAGCACATTCCCTTGTTCAGGCTTCTGTTCCCGCCATTCCAAAAGTACATCACCAAGGGCTATGTCTCAGAAGAAGAAGCCGGAAAGAGACTTGCTCAGGTAAGAACTTGAGCTTGGCAATAGTGCATTATGTTTTTCGATCTCTCTTGTGCATGAACTCATTTGCTTGCTGCTGATCACTCTCAGGTTGTGAGTGACCCAAGCTTGACAAAGTCGGGAGTCTACTGGAGCTGGAACAAGGATTCGGCTTCCTTCGAGAACCAACTGTCCCAAGAAGCTAGTGACGCGGAGAAGGCTCGCAAGGTGTGGGAAGTCAGTGAGAAGCTTGTGGGTTTGGCCTAAGTATAGAAGCCGACCAACATTTTGCATCGGAGGAGGATGTCACCTGAGCTCAAGTCCATTTGTAGAGAGCAGAACTTGAAATCAAATGCTGTACTGTCATAGACAATTTTTCTCATGTGGATGACTAGTGTTAGTAACAAATGAGAATAAAATCACTCACCTCTGTTGCAAAGTGCAGATCAGACTTTTCGTTACAAGTTAACTTTTTACTCTTATTTACTTTAAATATTTTCAAAATAAAAGTATCAGAAGGTCGTAAGAAGTACATATCAACCATTTACTTCTTCTAACTTTTTACATGGCTAGTAATTTAAAGCTCATAAGCAGGAAACCGTGCTTCAGACGGTTCAGTCATGTCCAAAAGGAGATGAGCCATTCCTCCAACACCTTCGAATAGAGAATAGGGCCGATCTCCTCCGTGGATTGCCCCCTCTGATATGAGTCTTTGGGCTCTATCATGTAGAAAGCAAGCAAATGCTTTGGCCCTGTACAAGTATTCCACCTTACCTGTTAATCGATAGAGTGAAAGAAACACATAAGTGTTCCCGCTGATGCCATGACAAATGCCAACTCGCTTCAGCAGACCCCGGTTCCACACCACCTCCCCCGCATCTATAGCAGCTCGCAGAAACTCCTCATCTCCAAAAACCTAATGAAACAAATGCATGACTAAATGAGTAAGCTACATTGAAAAGACAAACAAAAAATATCTCAGGTTTCAACTGCAGATCACATCCAGAAGATGAAAGCAATATATTGAGTTATTGACTTATCTTCTTATCCACTACAAGAAAAACGTATTTTACAAAAGTCGCCAACAGAATCTGTTGGCAAGATGCCCACCATTTTCATCTCATTTTGTATCACTTCAGTTTTCAATAACATCAACAACAAAAGAAAAAATCTATAGATCCGAAATTGAGGAGTGATGGCTTCTCAAGTGCTATGGAGCACTCCAAACCACACGGCTTGGAAAAAATAAAAGCAGAAAATATAAATAAATAATCCTTCCCAGTCTCATAACATTTATGCAAAAAAATAGTTATTCACCTCGATCTACCTACAACATCCAAAATTTAGTCCGACAAGTTTTCGTCAAAGATAAGTCTAGATTATAGTTACCTCAGCTGCTCTCACAAGTGTAAGAGCAACTCCAGGTGCACCATGGCACCAGTGCACAAGACGGTCTGATTCACTTCCTTCACTGGAAGGAAAGTTTCCGCTGGGAAAATGATTCTTAATCATGTAACGTAAAGTACCCTTAACATCCTCCACCTCATCAGGTTTCAGTTGCATGCTCATCAAAACATGCATAATCCCTGCCAGTCCATGGGCAGCACCCCAGTATTTCTTTCCATGCCACTTGTACATCAATGAGCTTTGTCCCTTCTTGGCCAATTGTCTACCAGCCTTGATAATTTCATCCACAACTGATCTCTACACAAATTGATTGGGGATTAAATGGATAATCAATTCAGTCCATTTAAAACCAATTTGAAGAAAGGTTCAAGCGTGAATTGTCTTACCATGTGAGCAGTAGAAATTGTCCCATTTCCAATATGCTTGTTCAAGAATGAACAGGCCCATAAGAAGCCAGCTCTCCCGTATAATAACTCATTTGGAAGATCACTAGACAGCTTGATCTGCTCGTAAGAGCAAAATAGAATGTCAAGAGAGGCAACCGCATAAAGGCCAACTCTCAAGAAGAACAATGTCTCACACGTAGGAAACAAATACTATCAACCACCTCTTTAAATTTTGATAAGTAGCGGTCAAGTAGCATTGCATCACCAGTATGCTTTGCAACGACAGCACCAAGGGCACAAACGCCAGCCTGCCCGCATATGAATGACACACGCCTGCAAGCCCGTGCAGTACATAAGAAAGTTAAATTACTCAATTCCCCAAGGTTAAGCCACAACTAAAACAACATCAGGTAATTGTAGAATCACACAACTACTACTCATGGTTGGTAAGCTATGTTAAGCTGCAATTAGAAGTATTACTTTCAATATGTTTCATAAACTCTAAAACAGATACGAATTCCGATATGGTAAAAAGTGTTCTTTCTACCAACACCTTTCTTGGGTCTGATTCCAAGGCATCTGACATTCACATAACAGTTTCAGGCGAGATAACATGCTTATGCCCATTGCCCAAAGAGAAGCTAACGAGGATTGAACCAATAATCGAGCACAGGTAATTATCTAACTTGAAAGTTACCATTGAGAACACCAAACTATCGAAGAAATCAGACAGTTGAAGAAAACTTTACTAATAAATGGAAGAATTAGTGATACAATCAATAAGAGCTACTTCACAGCCTTTAAATAGAACAGAGGCATTGAGGCCGCAACTTCTATCTACCTTAGTAAAAAAAAATTAACAGAAATCTAATTCAAACAATTCACACTAAAATCAACAGAAAAACAAAAATGCTCCAGTTCATCACTTCAGCTACGATCTTGTACTGCTTCTATGCGGGCAAGTTAGCACACAGAGTGAGGTGCAAAATTTCATCCATTGAAGCAAGTCAACAACTGAAACACAGCCTTAGTTTATTGCCATTTCGCATTTCAAACTCGGATTAGCTAAAGTAAAATCCAGACCTAACTTAACTCCACAACAACTAAACGAGCCAAAATTACCTCTACATAAACAAGAAATTCAAACTCAAAGGTGCATCCTTGGAGAGGGACAAAGATAGAAAAAGTACCCGGAACCCGTAGAAGCAGAATCACAGGCCTTAACAATCTCAGAGCACAATTTAAGATCACTCTCATTCTTGGTGACTTGGTAAGCCTTGAAGGCCAAGAAAGCAGTCCCAAGAGCCCCTGTGTACAAACTATAATCCTCCACACGCTTTCCACCCAAACCCCACGTCCGCCTCACCACCTACAACCCCACAAAACACAAAACCCAAATCACTTAACAAAAAAGCACTACTGAAAACCAAAAATACCATAAACACAAAAACCCAAAATTTATTTTTCAAAAAAATCTAATCTTTCTTGATTGGAGCCTCTAAATTCTCCAATTACCAACAACCCACAAACCCAAAACCGATAATTCGCATGTTTTGAGTCAAAATAATCAACTTTTGAGTCAAAATAATTCTCCAATTACCACAAACCCAAACCCATAATTCTCCAATTATGCCAAAAATTGAGTGAAAATAATCATATTTTGTGAGTACCGTTTCTTTGAGGTCCAAAGCGGAGCTCTTGAGTGTGTCGGCGAGTGTTCTGTAAGGAAGGTGGAGGAGATCCGTGAGCGAGTCTTTGGGCCTTTCGGACGCTGCCGCGTCCGGCGGTGCCTCTGCCACGAAGTCTGGCATTTCGTTCGGGAAAAATCGGTCGGCCATTTCTCTCTCCGCGCACACAAACAAGCACGAGAGGTCGCGTTATTCTGTTTAGTGGGTTCACTGCTGCCGGTGTAAGCTGCGATGGAGCTCTCTCGAACTAGTTACACGTGTGCAGGCTGCCGCTGCTTAGTTGGCGCTTGGTTCGCGGGAATTTTGGGATTAGGGGTAAGAAAATGTAAGGTCCGTCGTTCGTTCCTTATATATGAGATTTAAACGTTGATTTCTTTAAATCTTTAACCACCTCAGTCGTGTATAATCTATATCCAAGTTGCCCTTCTTTCATGAGAATTTTAAAAAAAATTACAAAAAAATAATAATAACTAAAATAAGTAAAATAAATAAATAATATATAATATATTATCAAATAATAAAATAAAAAACTAATTGATTCACACGTACGCGTGTGACAATAAGCTAATATAGAAAAAAATGTGCGAATGCCACTTTGTCGTTCTTGGTTTAGTTTGGTTTTTGTTGGAATTCTTGGTTTAAGTTGGGAATTAGGGATTTACCATGCCAAAAATATACATAGAGCCTAAAACAAATTGATTAATTGATTTAGTAAAATTTTTATTTTATTTTGTTATATTTTGTTATATTTGAAGGAATCGAATCATGAATACATCACAATCTTAACTCTCGTTTTTTGAGAGCACCTATTTGATTCTCTACACCTAATGTCTTGGATTCGATATTTAATTATAACTGGCTCATTAAGTAGCTGAGCTAAAATTCCACTCTTAAGAATACGTTATATCAGAAAAAGAAAATCTAATACAAAGACATAGGCCAACTTATATGTCTTATATTGCATTTGAAAGGAGTTGGTAGCTCAAATGATTGGAGCGTCAATTTCTGCACTCGAAGTCTTACGTTTGAGTCCTAGACCAAAAATTGATAGGAAAACATTTATCAAAGCAAGAAGCTAGACTTGGGCCAATGCCAAACAAAATGAGCAGAACAAAGTTGGGCCAGATCACAAACTTTGGGTGAACCGAAGATTGTTGGATCCGAAAAGCCAACCCAAGCCCAAAACGCAAAACATTACTTACCCGCCCGCACGCCGTTGCCTCTCTCTACTCAGTCATCACTATCGCTGTAAACCCTAAACCCTAGTCCTCTCATTTGCAGAAGCCTCCCGTCCCCAGAGCCCCCAAAATTCTCTCTGGTAAGAAATCGCTCACCCAAAACCCTAACTAGGGTTTCCATTCCACATATGCTTGCTTATATCTACGACTAACTCTAATTTTATATTGAAGATTGGATTTTTCAGCAAAAATAATGGGGAAGAAAAGAAAGCACAGCGAGGCCGCGGTTCCAGAAAAGAAGGAGGAGGAGGTTGCGCCGGAGAGGCCAAAGCGAACGCTTTCGGGTTGGAAGGGGAAGGACGATGACGAAGTAAAACCTAGTGAATCGACGGCAGTGTTTAGGAACAAGGAGAAGGTCTTGGTTACTTGTTCTCGTCGCATTAGTTACAGGTAAAATTAATCAAGTCCCAATTTTTTCTCGGCTTTGAGCTCGGTGTTGTTTTATTTGAAACTCGAAGAATTTGTTGAAACTAATTATGAACTGATTGGAAGTTGATTGAAAAGAAGTAGTGGGGTAGCGTGTGATGGGTATGCTATCTTGCTATCTGTTATCAAATTTTGAAATGGTTGGGGGATATTGAACAGTTCATGCGTGTCCGGAAACTACAAGGATTTCTGTAATAATTGTAAATATGTGATCTTTAGATGAATTATTATCTTAGTAATTTTGGTTTATATGATATATTTGTTATATGAATATGCTTATGAGTCTATCTACTTGTGTGTGTGTGTGTGTGTGTGTATAAGTTTGTGTATGATTGTATAAATGGCTATATATTATATACGCAGGTATCGGCATCTGATGTTGAATGTGGTGGACCTATTGCCTCACTGTAAGAAGGACAATAAGGTGGATTCTAAATCGAGTAATGGCGCAACTCTTAACGAGCTGGTTGAGCTAAAGAGTTGCTCTTCCTGTATGTTTTTTGAGGTTAGTTTTCTCATTGTTTCTTTCTGATCTTGTTTAGCATTTGTTATTTGATTAGTTTGTTGATGAGTTGCTACCAGTGATTAAGGACTTGGTGTTAAAGTTAATTGTGTGATGTTTTAATTGAGTGGTTGATGATTAGGACATTTTGGGTGTTTGAGATAGGGATAGTTGCAAATTGAGGTTATTGGTTTTCTTCGGTTTTCTATGTGCTTATTTTTACTTTATTTGGGGGTCTCTAAATTACAGTGCAGGAAGGGGAAAGATCTGTATCTGTGGATGTCAAAGTGTCCCAATGGGCCATCTGTGAAGTTCTTAGTAAATGCTGGTAATTTTTCTTCTTTATTTAGTTGCTTATCAAGTTATCATGAAAGATTCACTTATCTCATCTGTGGTTAAATTTTTTCGAAAAAATTATAATCAAAGAAAATTGTTTTGTGATTTACAGTGCACACGATGGAGGAATTGAAGCTTACTGGAAATCATCTAAAAGGGTCACGGCCTATTTTGACTTTTTCATCCAATTTCGAAAAAGATGCCCACTGGAAGCTTCTAAAGGAGATGATCACTCAGGCATGTTGAATTTGTTTCCTCTTTATGTAGTTATAAACATTCTCCTGATAATGCCTTGCTTTGTTGCTTTTGATCAGTTTGCATTGGTGATTTAGATATTGTTTGGACTTTGTGCTACAGCTTACAGGATATCTTATTCTGTTTCTAATTAAACTTTCTTCTCAGATATTTGGCATTCCCAAGGAGCACAGAAAATCTAAACCCTATCATGATCATGTCTTTGTATTCTCTATCGTTGATGACCACATTTGGTTCCGAAACTATCAGGTACTAGTTTTTTAGATTATAGAACTGATTTTAGGGGGTCTAAATTTTCTGCTCAAAAATAGAAATTTTGGTGGCTTTAAACCTTTTAGAGTTTAGATGCCAGTGTAGATGCTCATTAAATCAAATGTGTTTCATGTACGACGTTATTCTTCTAAATCTTTTCATTTGCAACATACTATAACATTCTTTTCTCCACTTCGGATGTTGTATTATTAACCAATCATTAATGAACGTATTAAGAGCTCGATATTTTGCTTTAGATTTCAGATCATTTGTCAAAATTTGTTTGTCTCTTTGTCAAAATTTGTTTGTCTCTTTGCCATAACAGTTCTTCAGAACTCAGAAAATAACAGTTCTGAATTGCTTAGTTACCCTTTTTTTATTTGTCAACGCTTAGTTACCAATTTGGGTTTGATGAATTGGAAATAATGTAGGCATCACCCATAAAATTGGTTTACTTCAATTTTACGGGATATCGCAATAGTCTCAACGAGTAGTCAAAATAGTTGAAAAGTGGACGGGGGAGGAATAGGAAGGGAGGATGAAGGAATTATTATGATAGTTTATCTTATTTGGCGGATAAAAGCCCTATGTATTTGAAGTGGTTCTATTGACAGCCCCAATTGTACACTACACCTCCCACCAAATACCACACTATTCAAGCCGTCCCCCATCATTCCCACAACACTTCTATATCCTATCCTAATCTGTTTAGTTCACTCTGAATGGATGACTCCATGGATTGAGTTCTACCAGGGCCCAGTCACTAGCCTCCCTTGGGAACCCTTGGAGGCCAAATCTGGCCTCCTGTGTGAAGCCAGTTAAGGGAACCCAGCCCTGCCCTTCCTCACCAAAGGCGCAGCCTCCATTTATCTTTTGGCTCTCTAAAAGTTTATTTTATGCGAGTATATAGGGTAAGTAGTTTACTAAAATGTGGTTGGGAAGCGCATGATGAGTGTGCCAACCTAAGTTTCTTGTAAAACACTGATGATGCTTGTGTGCTAGTGGCTTTAACTAGTTATAAGCTAAAGCTCAAGTATATATAATAATGCTACATGAATATTTCAAATGACCACCCTATTTTTCTGGAAGAGGCATAATGCATATCAAAATTAGGTAGTGCAACTTCTGCAGTAGAAAAAGGCTTATAAACAAACGTATGTCAAACCATCCGTGCTTTAGAAACAGTGCGGTAGTTTTTTCAAATAACTTCTGAATTAAAATTTGCCTAATATCATATTATGTATGATTTTCCTAATACCATATTATGTTTGTGTCTACTGAGATGACTATTTGTTTAGTAATTAATATTTTTAAATGACAACATGTTGCTTTAAATATCGCTGCTTTTTGTTTTGACCTCTTTCACTCCTTAAATTGCAGATATCAGTCCCTCATAACGAATCAGATAAAATAGCTCGAGGAGGCTTAGATAAAATGACCCTTGTTGAGGTTCGTAGTGATGCTTTTTTCCATAGTCTATATATTACAGTATCTGTGATGACATTTTAACTCAGAGAACTGGTTGTATATAGGTTGGACCACGATTTTGTTTGAATCCGATCAAGATATTTGGTGGCAGCTTTGGAGGTCCAACATTATATGAGAATCCGTTTTACATATCACCCAATCAGGTTAGATATATTGATTTTGTTCATGAATGCCTAACAGTTAAACATGAGGAAGTCTGTATCGACATATGATTTTACTGGAAAATGTATGATTCTGTCTTACTAAATTTATTAATCTGTTTTACGAAAGGATGGTCTACCCCATTAAATCGAGCCAATAAATTCGGCACTAGATTTTACTTATATGAAATTGTATTTTTGAAACTTTTGTTTTGAGGTTCTTGGAAAATCCCGCGATGTGCTCATAACATCGTTTACTGGTAGTAACGGAATATTTTCAAATGCTTTCAGATTCGATCATTGGAGAAGAAGAAGAAGGCTGGGACATTTGTGAAGAAAGTCAAAGCAAAGACAAGGAGAAAAATGCATGAGCTTGAGAATCCACTGGAGCCTGATGAGTTTTCTGAGATGTGGAAGGAATGAAAATTTTCACCTCTCCCATGAGAAATCAGAATTATAAATTTATAAGTCATATGTTGTATCGTTTAATCGAAAAGGCAGATTTTGGTTGTAACTGCCCATGCTCTTTCAAATATTGCTTCTGTCTGAACTGCATTAGCTTATATATGCAAGACGGCTTTGGTTGTTGCACTTTTGTGGAATTTGGATTTTTTTTTAACCTAGCAATATTTGTGCAATTCAGCTAGATTAGAGTGAAGTTGGGTCAATTGTGTTTATGGGATTGGCATTTTCAATTCCGTTCGAATTTGATAGCTCGAATTTGATAGCTAAGTTGGTTAAGAACTTTTGCTCTCGCACTCAAGGTCTCGTGTCTAGTAGTTTAATATAAATATCTTATCGCTATTCAAAAAAAAAATTTCCGTTCGAATTTGACAATTTACGAATCCAAATACTTTAAAAAAGATTGAATATAAGATTGGAACGCATGGATTTTGAAAATTTCCAAATTCTGGTCCGAAGTTGTCCGAAAAGTTCCGAACGTACTCTAATCAAAAGATTTCGAAAGTGATTTTATAAGTTTTTGAATTTTTCTTAAATATGAATAAAAAAATATTTTCAAACGAGTCTCAAGGCTCTCAAAAATTTAATGTCACCTATGAAGTATAACTTACTATTACAAATTCATAAGCACTATTGCTTACCGAGTATAAGTGCCTTCTTTAGAGGTGGTGGTATCAACACTTTTTTCTTTTTTTTTACTTTTTTTAATTTTTAATTGTCAGATAAAATTAATTGAAGAAGATTCAAAAACAAAAATTAATAAAAAATGTGTAGAAGGTAAAAAAAATATATATAAATAACACCACACTTTTAAAAAACATTTTCAAACTGGCCTTCAATGAAATTTTTATTAAAAGCACTTTTAGGTGCTTCTTCAACTCAAGCTATTTGTTCAGAGGTAAAAACTACTTACAAGCTGAAAGGGAAAAAAATTAGAGTGACGAACGACAAAATAATATCAAAGTTACTATCTGAGCCATAGCGGTGAGTGACAAATCAAAGGCACCAACGACACTTGTCATCTTCTTAATGGGAGGCCCACTCAGTCCAGTTGGCCTCACTTCCGACGCGTGGAATGCTGTTGACCCTTGTGAATTTATCGACATTGAAGTTGGCCCCACACATTGCCCCTTCACTGTCTATCCTTGGCATTGCCTTCATCTTGTTCATTGGATGCTCAAAGCTCATCAGTCCTCCCTCGCTATGAAACAAGCATCCTGCACAACAGTTGATCAATAATTACATGTTAGAAGTTATATCAACCATTGATTTGGTTAGTCCAATTTCTGAGCCGTATATTTTGTTAGGATCTTTCTCTAATGCGGCTACTTTCTTAATATGTCAATATGTCGTCTATATTATTGATATTCGCTACACCTCGATTGTACATAATGGATTTAGACAAATTTGAGTGCAATTTTTAATAAGTAAAGCCGTTTGATAATTATTTCATTTTCAATTTTTGTTTTTATTTTTATTTTTTAAATAAAAAACTTAAATCTTATTTGATAATTACTCTCGATTTTTAGTTATCCCTTCAATAGTATTTAACCATAATGGAGAAATTATGTTAAATCTAAAACTAGACAAAGACATTGTTCTTGTTTTTTTGTCAATGAGTGATTTAAATAACCTCAGATGCAGGATAAAAACTGTATAACAATTTGTAAAAGCAAAAGCTTATAACATAAGGTACCTCTTGGGAAAGGAGCAAATGATTTAGCACAACCCTCTTTTATGACCACCAATTCATCAGAAATTACCACAGATCCATCGGCTGCAATACCCCAATACAGTTGTTCTCCACCATCAGAACCCTAAGATCACAACATCAAAAATTATGATGTTCATAACATCCTTAACAGGGAAATCTTGGGTCCAATTTTAAATTTCAAAAATCTTGCAAATTAAATTAAGGTAACTTAAAGACAGGGAAATAATTTTTTCTTCTTCTGCACACTTGTGTATTTTTTGTTGATTTCCTTTTAATTTATACAATTCGATGACCAAAATTAACGACATTAAGCGGTGTATGAGTACATACCAGTGCAGCAAAGACATTGCCACCCTTGCTATCATAGACAACAAAAGCAAAGCTTCCATCAAGATCCTTCACAACCTGGTCAGCTGGGTACGGACCCCGATCTCGAAGGGTTCTATAAGCTTCAATCACAAACATGGCCTCATTGGTGCATTTTGTTAGACCGTACTGCTTATTCAGTAAACACAGATTGTTCAAGCTCCCCAAAAACAAGCAGTATATGTCATCAAACCCACAGAACAACCTGATGTTTCACCAAACCCTAAAACATGTTAATTACTTTGAAATTAAAACAAATTAATGAGAAAATTAATCAAGATTAACATATATATTATAATTTGTTTTGATAGGAATTAGCACAGGACTTGGGGTGCAAGACGCCGGTTTTGGAGTGTGAATAACAGCTCTCGAGTCGGTTTGTTTACCTCTGGTGTTTTGAGTAAGAGCCTTGGTCTGGTTTGACGTAAGCAAGGACAGCAGCATGGCCAAATCCCATGGAGAGGGAGTTGTGAGGATGGTGGGAGAGGAAGTCTCTGAGAGTCTCTTCTGGGTGCTTAGGCTTTTTATTTCCATTGTAAGAAGCAGGACTGTTCAGCTCCTCCGGCGGATGAGCAAAAGCCTTGTGAAAAATGGCCAACATTTTTTCCGATAAAAACTAAATGCTAGTAGATAGTTTCTGAGCTTAATGTTTTGTTTCTTTTTTCGGATGCAATGGAATATGGATGGTGAATAGGGAGGGGGGTCTTTGTCACTTTTATAAGTGGGGTTTTTTTTATGATGCATGGCACTGCGGCTAGTGACAGTATTATATAGTTGTGGGGGCGTGGATCTTGTGTGTCATGGATAAGATTCTCGGACTTCTAGGTATTCTTATCCTTTTCTCTTCTTTATGTCAGAAGGATAGAGTTTTTTAAATATCCGGTTTTTAAAGATATTCTACGTTTCATTATACGAGCAGAAGTAGAGAAAATAAAATATTTTTTTTTGTGTTATTCGACTTATATTATGATATCACAGGCTTATAGCCTTATGCCTCGTTTGATGTTTAGAATTTGTTTGGTTTGAACAATTTACTATTTAGTTAATGTTGAATGAAAATATAAATGTCAATTGCAGATTTTGTTTGAATAAAGGTAGGGAACTTAATAATTTTCACAAAAATGATTGTGTTAAGAGGTACAAGTTTTCTTCACTACTTTTCCATCTTCAACCTTCACTAATTCACTTAGACAAAATATGAAAATTGATATCCATATTCCTATTCAACATTCATTCAATTTAGTAGATTGTTTAAGGCCGGCCAAGGATCTCGAGTCTCTATATTTATAGACTACGCATTTATCTGCATTTTATAAAATCTAAACCATTCAAATAATTCAATGACTTAAAACATACCACGTCAATATCATAGAATTTAGCCACCTTTTTTAATTTCTAAACTGACGCTAACCCCATATTCTACCGTTAATCTTAAACATCAAACGACTCATATAACTATTAATAACATTTATTGTAAACTTTGACGATTACAGGTTAACTTTATCTTCTATTTGTAATCAATCATATGTTGGAATGTTAACATTTTATTCCATGATAGGAAGCTTGAAAATGAATAAAAATGATAAGACTTTCACTACTCATTTTTCTTTTTCTAAAAAAAGTGGGTCCAACTTCAGTGGTACGTACCATTCAATGGTACGTACTGTTAAATGACTAAGATTTATTTGAGGCCCACTACAAATTAATCTGAACCATTCAATAGTCGTATCATTGAATAGTACGTACCACTCAAGATTTTTCCAAAAAAGGTAGAATTTCATATATAAAAGCTGTTTTGGTCCCTGTTGTTTGCAAAATTGCAATTACTAGGGGAGCAGTAGAGCTGCCTAACTTGACTTGTAGTAAAGCAGAAACGAAGATATTTTGGACGACTCTTGGAATTTAATAAGTTTTGAGTTAATATCTTCACTTTATCTTTTGTCTTTGATAAGGAATTGAGTTGCGTGAAAGCTTGGTAATTGTAAGCAATATTTTGTTCCATCAACTCTCGAGTTACAAAACCACTACAGGTGGCACAGTAGTTGAGAGGAATTTAAGTCTTGTATTCTACACTGGTAAATTTTTTTTTTACTTTCGAAACAGTGGACTGTCATGATTTGATTACCATTTGATCCCGTTTTTTAAAAAATAACTCTCTGAGTTACAATTTTCTAGCTAAAGTTCTTCAGAGCTACAGTTTCCTTAATTATGTTTAAAACAAACATAATTAAATTATTTAAACAAATTTTCTAACTGATTTTGATTATTAATTAACTTCAATCTCTCGTTTGGAAAAAAAAAAATTTAGAAGGAAACAATTTAGAGCAATTAGCTGCTGCCATTTGTTTTTTGACGCTGATATGTCAGATTCTTTTTTTCCTTTTTTTTGTTAAAAAAATGTCATAAGAGCAACTCCAGTGTAGGAGCCCTCCCCCCAGGCTATTCACTATTTAATTCACCCAGTAAACAGTAACTGCCCTTAATGAACTGTGCATTTCCCTGACAATTGCCTTTTGCATCTCCACCCCTGCACTTGACACATCCCGATCCTGACACGCCAGATGTAGGGAAGTGCTGGCCGACATGTGTTAAGTGATGAAAGCCAATTATGCATGTTCATGTGAAGAAGTGAAAAGATTTAGAGTTGGAAGCGGAAGTAAGAGCGAAGTGATGGGTAAAACCCATTATTACAGGTGCATAATAGTCAGAGCATAGTAAATAATGCAAGGAATATAAATATTCACATCCTCGTGAGGATGGATAAGTAGAAATTAACTCAAAGTAGGAGTGAATCCTACATAATCTGGAGGAAGTGTCAGAACCACCAACCACAGCCGAAGCAAGCCCACGTCTCACTGGAAATCAAATCTGCCACTAAGTCTTGGAGGGGCGCAAAACATAAAAAGGTGAGTGGGTCAAAAAGCAAAGTTTGATAAAACCTTTGTTTTCAAGAGCATATTATCCCCTCGCTGGAAAACATGTATAGTTTTTGAAAATACGTCATACTCCTCGGTATGATCCTCAAAATACTATAATAGTAATACGAGTACTCCCCGTTCATCAAACTGAATGCTCAAAACACAGGTACTCCCCAAAAATCACGACTGACTGCTTATCCATATGTAAATACACAAGCCCAAGTAGATAAGCTACGAGGAACATGCTAAGTATATAAGTAATACGCTGAGTACTACAATGACGTGAGTCTAATGCTAATCGATGTGCACAAAGTGCGTCACACAAGTTCGAGTTGCCTAGTGCAACCTAGAACATGCTAGTACCTACAATGGATCCAAAGTTGCGTAGCGGTACTGGTAGTGACATCTCCAAATGTCAAGGCTAGTCTTGACCACAAGACTGAGTACTGATACCTGGGGTGTTATACATCTACTGATGAGCAACAGTATAGAAACATGTATGACAATATAATATGAATGTTCTACCTCCAACATTCGCATATGATATGAGTTATGCTAACAATTTAAAGAAAGCATTGAAAAACCATTCGTAGATATACATTTATCAAAACAAAGACTCCACTCACTCACTTGTAAGTAGCCGAGTCGTAGCCCCCTTGTCCTGGGTAGCCCCAGTAGTCCTCTGGATAAGTCTCACCTATATGAGATATCACTATAGTAATGATTAAACTCATAAAGGTTATAATTAAACCTATCCCTTGTTTGCTTAACACGGAGGTCCGAAACACTCTGAAAAATACCATACGTACTGCCCCTAGGTAGTACACGTCGTCACGAGTCGCGTCTCATCGACGGAATTCAAAAATAATGTTTCACGCGCTGGGTCAATGCGCCGGTCAAACTAACGGCGTCAACTGACGCCGTCAAATCTAACGGAATATTCCAGCATCTCCGTTAGATCTAATGGAATATTCCTAACACCGTTAAAAGAAATATTCTCTGGAATATTCTCCAGTTTGCTTACATCATCGCTGACGTCACCGGCCTGATTGGACCAGTTGCTGACGTCATCGCTGATGTCACCTGGCTGGTCTGGACCGGTTGTTGACGTCATCGCTAACGTCAGCGGCCGGTCGCCGCTGCAACTCAAGTAAACCACATATGAAAATTCATCTACTCAACGAGAGGAACCGAATGGTTGTAGTTAGAAACCTCACATTGGTCTAGAATGGCGAGAAAATCACCGGAAAGATCTGGTTCTTCCGTGAGCTTTTCCCGTCAAACGGTTGAGAGTTTGGACGAACGGTTTGCACCGTTGAGTCCAGGGCGTCGAGACGAAGATAGTGGTAATTTTAGTTCATCTCGGTTCGACGGGTTTTCGTTGACGTGCACTGTGCACATACGGTGAGAAGAGAGAGAGAAATGAGAAAAAGAGAAATAAAGAAAATTAGGAAAGATAAGGAAAAGTGACGGGGAATAAGAAGGAAAAAGATATTTTGGGTTTTGGGGGTATTGTGCACCCACCAAAATAGTAAAATTACACGGTCCCGTGTATAAAATAATCACGCACGTGTCCAAAATATCTCCCGAGAATTATTTTATAACAAACTTTTTACGGGATGTTACAACACGGAGTTGCCCTGGCAATTAACAATAAAATATTAGTATTTTTTTATTTATAAAATAATACATAATAATTTTATTTGTAATTTTGGATAAGATTTTTAATCGTTCTCGTTGCGACACGTGTCATTATCCGAAAAGCCAATAGCAATAAAATATTTGTATTTTTTTATGTATAAAATAATTCAAAATAATTTTATTTGTTATTTCGGATAAGATTTTTAATCGTTCTCGTTGCGCCACGTGTCATTATTCGCAAAAACAATTATTGGTGATGGATTTCCGATAAGATTTTTAATCGTTCTCGTTGCGCCACGTGTCATTATCTGAAAAGACAATTATTGGTGATGGATTTCCGATAAGATTTTGAACCAATCACGTCGTGCCACATGTCACAATCCGATTACAATCATTGAAGATAGATTTCCACCAGATTTTTAACGAATGACATCATGCCACGTGGCATTATACCTAATCCTTTCTGAATCCTCCATATAATCCACCATCCATCCTCAGAAATCTCACACCAATTTTCTGAAGATCTCTATCATTATTCATAGTTTCTGCTTCCTTCTTCACCCAAATCCCTATCATTATTCATAGTTTCTATTTCCTTCTTACAATGTCTTCTTCTTCTTCTTCTTCAAAGATGATGTGGGAAATCGATCAAGAAAAGGAAGAATTGTTTAACCAATCAGAAGGAATGTTCAATGTCGGGGATTGGGCCCAAAATGAGATGGAAGAGGATGACGAGTGTAAACGGAGAGATGACGAATCAAGAATGGCAGGAGCCTCACATTCCTGTCGAGTCATCCAAGCTGTGGCTCAAATCTGCAGGCCCAACCGTGCTGTAAACATTGATAGAAACAGGCAACGACGAGGTCAGGAGCTTTTGGAGGATTATTTTATCCGTAACAGTGCATTCCCTGATACGTACTTCTGACGTCGTTTTAGAATGGAACAACATTTGTTCAACAAAATCATGGGCGCTGCTTACAACCATGATTCCTACTTTGTGCAAAAGTCGGATGCTTTTGGTGCTTAGGGTCTCCTGCCTGAGCAAAAAATTACTGCTGCCTTGCAGATGCTTACATATGGAGTAGCTGCAGACCAAGTGGACAAGATAACGAGGATGGGAAAATCAACCATTATTGAGTCCCTGATGAGATTTTGCTCGGCAATCGAATCTATCTACACTGCAGAGTACCTCCAGATACCTACTCATATGGACTTGTAAAGGCTTCTGAAGAACGGCTAGTTGGATTTAAAATTTTTTGCAAACCGTTGGATTTATTCATTTTTTACAATCTTTTGAAATTTTTTATTCAACTAATTAATCTCTACCGTTGGATTTAAAAAAAAATTGAATTCCAACACTCCAGATTGTGCCACGTGTCACAACGGTAACATTTTGAATTTTAAAACTTTTTTTTTAAAATTTATAAAGGAGAATAATATCAACCGTTGATCTAAGATCCAACGGTTGATATTAAATAAGATTTTTTTTTATTACCGTTGCAAATCGGACGGACCAAATTAAAGAGCCGTTGAGATCGAACGGACCGTGGAAAGCCACGTGGCTTCCCAACGGTAACTTTGGCAGCTCTGATCGCAGGCCCCATACTCTGGAAATTTGTCGGTTGACGCACCTCCACTCGCAGGTGAGGTCCACGCGCTTGACAGAAAAAAAAAAAAAAATTGGGCTGACGTCAGCCATGTCGTCACATCCACTCGGGTTTTCAGGCTGTCAATTCCTCACAGGCCCGCTGCTCGGGCCTCCACTCTCCCTCGGGCTGCCTGTTGGAAATGTGCCCTAAAACCAATCATATGATGATACTTTACGAACATTTCAACTGTTAAACTAATTTAGTTTAATATAAAGGGCAAATGTTATTGTTTAAAGTAGTCTCATATAAATGTTATATGCTTAAACAATAAGTCCAAGGAATATGTGCTTAGTAGAATGTAATCTAAACAAGTTAGGTTCATGAGACCATTCTCATTCATAAGACATATCCTAAACGTTCCTGATTATAGGATTGCCAATTGGGCATTGACAGTCCGTTAAGATCAGTATGTGTTATATCTTCTCTCAGGGAGAGTGACTAGTCTCGAGTCATTGGTGTAACTGACACCAAGATAAGCATGTAGGTGCTCAATATAGAATGAGTCCACTGAACACGATCAACGAGGAGTTCTCATACTCATGTCACATGAGAACTCATGGTTGGGATAATGCAAAGTAGTCCTTTGACCTGAGGTATCATAGTTGTCTTGTGGTTAGGTCCTTGATCTTTGACTGTGTCAAAGTCACCCTATCCGAGGGTGTCCACGGCATAGTTGGGGTTAAGCCACTTAGCCATGGAGGCAAGTGAATGCGCAACAAGGGATCTCTAACCTTCAAACCGTTTGAGGGAGAATACTCTATGATATGATTAAGAATCTCTGGCCAGAGTATGAATGAGATTTAGGAAGTCGTTCCAAATCATATTCAATGTAATCATATAAGTAAATGAATCACATTGGATAGTAGGCATGAATAAACTATTAAACCAAACAATGTGGTCGAGATTATTGTATTAGAGAAAGACCGTATTGCATTGCAATCCTAAACTGAATAGGTTCTCCACCTCTTCTTATTAGCTTGGGTAGCCATGACATACTGCTAGGTGTCACTCATGGTTTGTGGAAGCCCTAAAGGTGTATAATCACTAAAGGGAGAATTGAAAATATGTTTCAATTCACAATCGATTTGAAAGAGTTCTAATCGCCCACTGCCTCGCTAAAAAGAACCTAATGGATCGTACACCGTGTAAGGTAGAGAATGATGAAATAATGGAGATGAGTAAGGATAATTAAATGGTTTAATTATTTATGGCAAGAATTAATTAATATGTTAATTAATCAAACGAATAAGTTCGTTATAGACCTCATGTTAGTTTTGGGCCTCGAGGCCCAATGGGCTTCGAACGTTAAGCCCATTGACTTAAGTTGTATGACAACTTAATGACTAATGAAACATAAGGGCCCAAACAGCCCATTGAACTCATATGCCAGCCATTTAGTGCAATGTAGTGAACTTGCTTTAATTGCAAGTTTGCCACTACATTTTGAGATGCTATAAAGGCAACTTTATAACATTTCAACATTAGTGGTTTTCTTTTGGAGAAAAAGATGAGCATGAAAGTGCTCTCTTCTCTCTAAAGAGGCCGGCTACCCTAGAGGAAAATAGCTAGCAATCTCACTTCGTCTAGGGCACTCATCTTCTCATCAAGGCTCTCCTTGGTGTGGAAAATTAGAGGTTCTCAATTTTGGGAACTTGGAGAATCCTCTTCATCCATCCTCCTCCAAGAATTTCATGGAGCTAAGAAGCAAGGAATGAAGGCCCTCTCCTTGGGTGATTAGCCTTTGCTTATGCAAAGAGGAATTAACAAAGGTATATGAATTCTCAACTCACTTTGTTCTTGAGTTGAGTCATGGTTCACCATATCTACTAGGCTTGAATTGCTTGGGTAAAGTTTTGTTTTTGAGTGCATGATTCCGCCTTTAATTGTTAATTGCATGCTATAGATGTTGCTCAAATAAACTTGGTTTTCCGAAAATTTCCCGTCACTGCCCACGCTGGAGCTTCAAGGCCGAGCTATCTGGCCCTATTTCGTCCACCTTCCCTCGAGCACCAGCCCCCTCTGGACTTGCCCTAATGTGTCAATAATGAGATTCTGGTGTTTTGATTAAAAAAAATAAATTTGAGATATGGTTTGATCGTGGTGGGGTGTTTTAGACATATCCAAAGCAGGTAAGAGTGACAGGGACAAGAGTCAGCTACCTCACCTGCAATGAATGCAACTTATATGAAAGGGTCACCGCCACGTAACGTCTCAATCCAATAATATATTGTCATATGAAGAAAAAAATTACAATTAACAATGTATTATTGAATATAGAATGTCACTTGGTGATAAACTCATTTTATATAAGTCACTCTCCACCAGCAATAGCATGTTAGCACTAACAACAACCGGAAATTTACCAAACAAAAAGACTTATCCAGATGATATTATTTATATTTTTGAATAATTATACTGAAATAGATATTTTACCAAACAAAAGCAAATTACAAATTTACCAAGCATAAAGCATTATTCAAATGTATAAAATAAAAAAATAAAAAACATTATCTAGTAGATATTAACACTTCTGGAAGCCAACCCTAAACGATGGGCTGGCCCCTGTGGTCTTTGGTGAAGGGTGAATGCTAATTATTGTACAATGCGAATCTCATGGGTCATGCTTTATCAATTTTAAAATGGCTCTGGAAATTGGTGGATACGACGAATAATCATCTGGTTTAGTAGCACTTAGGTTTTATTTTATTTGAGAAGGTCTTTAATCAAATTTCATAAACGACACTTGTTCAAAAAATTAGAGAAACATACTTTATGCATGCTCAAAATTTTGGCAGAGGTGCACTTGACGTTACCATAGTAAGGGTCTAACGATTTAGTCCAAAAATATTATCCGCCTAGCACAATAACTAAATATTGTAGAGGAATGGTATTGCCTTAGTATACGTATTACGTACTATTGAATACAACCATTTATTATTATTTATTTTTAATTAATGTCAACAGTTAGATTAAACATGAATCAATCACAAACGTCTATTGTCTCATAGTACCTTATGATGCGTAGCACTAAGGATTTTTCGCAGAGTAATGGTGTGGATAGTTGGATACTACAGTTTTGTACTACATGACATGGAAAATAATTAATACAATCAACATCCAATCAAACAAACACATGAATTCACATGACGTGTACACGTCATCATTTTTAAGTATGAGTTCGGTTGAGATGGAGGGAATGGGTTGGGTTGGGCTGTGGGTTAATTACTCTTTCAGGGGATCTTTTGTGAAAAAACTTCAATGGGCCTGATGAGCTCTGTTTTTTCTCACTTATTCGAGCTTTCAAGTTCAGACCCAAAGCACTTGGAAAGAAAAGGCGACACTTATGGGATGATTTGAAAAACAATGATTTCTTAAAGACACTTGTGATGTGGAAGAGACTGGAGAAAGATTCCTACACATGAGATTGTGGGCTATATTGTATCATGGGCTACTACAGTTCGACTGTTGGACTACTACTATTTGGGCTATTAGTTACAATGGGCTTTGCCACTAAAAAGATAATATATAAGAAAATTTGTATGTGTAATCACTTGGCTTGGGCAGCATTGATTGGAACCTTTTTTTTATATATCCACACAATCGATAGTGAAAGAAGAAGAATACTCGTAACCACTTAAGCTACAATTGAGTGTAGAGCTAAATACTTTTAACCAAAAATACCATTACTTTGAAATATTGATTTAGAAAGAAAACGATTATATGGTTCGATAAAACAAAAAATAATTTAACATCTCTCAACACGACGATACATCAAACAAGCTCATGCAGAAGAGATCATTGATTAGGCCCAAGGCAATCATTGTCACTTCCATGTCAATCACCTAATGGCCTATTTTTTCATTGCCCCACGACCCACATGTTTGATGCCCAAATTTTGTTCAGGCCTAGTTATCACGTAGAAGTTCTTTGTCATAATATGGGAACGTTTTTATGAAACTGTTGTTTATGAGATTTGAACTCAAAACTCTTTCAACGAAGTGTAGATTGAATGTTGACAGATCACAAGGTCACGAATCCTATGTTTTCATAAACCTCACTAATCTTTGTACAAAAATTCGATGGTGCTCCGAAATATAGGATACTAAACTGTTATATTAGCTAACTCTGACTAAAACTGTTATGTTGGCTTGTGCTAAAGTACTAACTGCTAGCTGCTAGCGGATGGTTGAGAATCTGTCATAACCTGCATGCCTTTGCTGCTGCTGCTGCTGCAATTGTTCTGCTACTTTTCTATATTTGGCCACTTCTCTCACTTATCCAATCTTCTTTTTTGCCAATATCAATGCATGGCATGCCATGTTCATCATTTTCAACACTTAAACTTGATTAATTAACAATTAATTACCAATTTAATTAATAGTTTAATAATAAATCCAAGGTCATGACTCATGATACAAGTTACAACCAATTAATATATAGTTTACGAAAATAAGTTGAAAGGCTGGTGGAGGAGGGAAGTCAATTGAAACCTTGCTTTCCGTTCTCTGTCTCCTGCATCACTGCATGTGTGTTAGGTGACAAATTGTTGTTTATTTTTGGAAAAAGCATCGAAATGTCACCTTCAGAATCAAATGATATTATATTCATCCCCTCAATGCAGGGAAAAGTAATTGCGTGTAGTCATGGAGTTGGAGTGATAGTTAATAATCTAAATATTTATCTTAATTTATAGTACACTACCAACTTGTTTGAAACTGAAATTACATACTATAGAAACAAAACTTTGCATTTCTCCTAAAGAATTTGGCCGATTAAGCTCTAAATACGTGTAATTACCAGCAATACAGTGTAAACAAGTAGGGAAGATCGATCTAATTATTTATCTCAATGAAATTGATAATTGACACATCTCGATCCGGATGTTCAGGTGGACACTCAAAAATCGAGGGATGCTGGGCGACACCCCATGAGGTGACGAAAGCTATTTGAAAGAATAAGTATAATTTAAAATAATAAAAGGAAAATTTGAATAAAATAAAGATCGAGGGCACGAAAGTGTGTGCAAACCAGAAAGAATAATAACAGAGTAACTAATTTGACAGAAAAGAATTTACTAAGTAACTACAATTACTAGTAAAGTTCCCTACCCTGATAAGAGAACCATGCCACCGCGTCCCGACGTTAGGAGCTCCAAAGCCTACTAACCTGGAGGGGTGCAAAACAGAAAGGTGTGAGTAGGCAAAAACAATAATTTTTCTAAAACTTTGCTTTCGAAAGTACTAACCCTTCTCTGTAAAAACCCGTAATAATTCTCAAAATCATACTATATAATAAATATGAAAGTCAGCGTAAAAGTGGAAAAGTAATTATTTTCCAAAACGGGTAAATAACTATAAACGTCAATATAAAATCTTTCAACAGAAATTAACACGTGGAAATCAATACGTGAAACCCAAGAATAACATAAGGCTCCATGGCATCAGTGAAAACAAGTATATTATAAAATCACATATAAACAACATGGTACGCTCAGTAGGCAGTGCAAACACACGAGCTCATGCAGAGATATTTTGCCATGAACAGGCTGTGTGTAATAATTTATGCTCGAGTACTACATACACGTGAAGCTAGCGCTAAGCGCATCACAACAAGTTATAGATGCCAAGGCAACTAGAACAGGCTGACACCTACGATGGATCCAAAGTGAGTGTGTCAGTGCAATGTGAACATACACGTGAAGCTGGTCCTTGCCTGGACAGTACTATAGACACCGTGTAAGCAATCCTAATTGAGCGGTATAAGATAAAACATATCGTTTCTAAAGTAAGGTGAGTAGTAAGACGTTCTAAAATGGTATTCACAATTACAGTATTCAAAATAGCGATAATTCTCTAAAACACTTGAGTTTCTAAAAACCAAGTAAATAACAAGTAAGTCTAAGATTCGTGTCGAAGCATAAATGTAAATCTCATTTCACAACCATATATAAGATATAATTTAAAAAAGAAAGGCTCACTCACATTGACCGTAGTCGTAATTCCTTTGCTTGTACGCTCTCCGTACTCCTCGGGTTGTCACTCCTAAAGTAAAACAACCACATTTAATAAACTAATCGAAAACTACGAAGAATACAGAGTACGAAACTCAAATTAAGAGTTTCGGTGCTCGAAAACCCAAACACGCCGCCGCGGGCAGCCGTGCACCACCGCACGGCCCGCCATGCACCGCTGTACAGTCTCACGCGCCGCCACCCGCCGTCACGCGCCGTTAAAGTTAATGGTGCTCCGTTAACTTTAATAGAATATTTCAGAGTTTAATGGATATATTCTAACGGCGTTAGAGAATATTCCGTTAACGTCGTCAGTTAAGGAAAGGAATATACCTTTAGAATATTTCCGGTCCAACCGGATCTGGACCGGGTTTGCTGACGTTAGTTCTCTGGTCGCCACTGCAACTTCTAGCAGCCGTCCGTTGGCCGGAATCTCGTCGGAAACTGGGTTTTTCGCCAGAATTCTTCAAAAGTCCATAACTTTGTCAAAACTCAACCATTTAACACTTGTAATATATCAAATTGAAGTTAGGAAGATAGGGAACATGAATTTACCTAAAAGAAGTATGATTGGTGGTTGGAGATGGCCGAAAAATGGGAGGAAAGTCACAGCCCGAAAAGTGGCCTATTCCAAACTTCGATTTCCAAGATGAAATCAAGCATGCAAAGCTTGGGATCTGAACTAGGACTCACTAGGAGTCGATTGGTGCTGAAATCACGATCGATCAGTGCCAAATCCGATAAGTATCTCGCTGGGAAAGCTTTGAGGCTTCGCCGGAGTTCAGTGCAGTCGAGGTTCGAGGCTTTTGACGAGTTTGCAGGCTTGGTCTAGTGAATTAGAGGTGGTTCATGGTGGTGGTTTCCGAGTCAGACAAACAACGGTGATGGTGGTGGATTTGGTAGCTCTCGGGGATGAAGAATGAACGGGAGAAAGGGAGAGTGTCATGCAGAGTGAGAGAGAGTGAGGGAGAGCACGGGGAAAGTGACAGTGGGTGGGTCCCACTGGATCCAACACCCAAAGTACAAGACCCAAACAGAGAAATACGATTCTCGTGAAATTACGAGAACGCCATTGAAATTAACATCCCGCAGAATCTTTGTTCGAACTCCAAATTTCATTCCGTTTGCGTCCACGCGCTCGTATCGACGAGTATAACAAGAAAATGTTAAGAAATGGGTCGCACGTGTCACGACACGAAAGTCAACCAAAAGTCAACCATTGCCAACCATAGGCATTTTGGTCATTTCACACTTTTGAGAATAAAATACTATAAATTTCGGGACGGGCTGTATCAATAATAAACGACAAATCTAATTAAAACAATACAGACATATAATTCGAATGAACGTCAAACTATGTAACCAAACTGTTCATTTCTCCTAAAGAATTTACTCCTATGGTATTTAAGTAAGTTTTGAATAATATAACTATTCGTAAACGACACTCTATAAGTTTATATATAGTCTTATAATCACAAAGAAATAGGTGTGACTTCAATGCTACATAACATGCAATGCCACAAGTGTTCTAATTGTTAAATTTGATTTTTCACAATTTTTTAAAATTTTTGTATTTTTAAGTTCAGTCATTTATTTTCTATACTACTTAATGCAATGTTTAAAAATTACAAGAAATTGAAAAAGGTTATGACTTATCCAAATGAAGACAATCCATGAGAAACATGGCTGACTAATAAGTAACAACAAACATAGACGAAATATTTGAACCAACACATCAAATTAGTACAACATGATCCCCAAAAAAACATCAAATGAAAATAATAATATAATAATAAGAGTGGGCCGTATAAATTAGTACAACATGATATGTGCAGCCGTACTTTCATTTTAGCTGTATTATTGATGAAAACGTTTACCCATGTGTGATTATGAAGGAGATGACAAAAGAAGTCTGACAGTTAGATAAGCCACCTCTCATTTCACCTGTCGTTTTATCCAAGTTACACACTGTCATGCACTCACCTCCACAACAGCATGCCATACCGGTGTGAAGACGAGGATAAAAAACATAGATTCACAATTACGTGATATTTTTTATTTAAAAATACATTGATATGTGTAAGTTTTATTTTATATAACAATGTGATTTTGAATCAGGATCCTGCGTGATTGGGAACCTATTTTATGTAAATTGTTCTGAAAAACGAGACTTAACAAATGAGTCGTGTTTGTTGTATTTATATCAAATTTGTTATATTAACGAATTTTGTATCATGTTAAATTTCTTATCTTAGCGGGTTAACTCTATAACAACTCGATCCGTTGATGTATTGACTCAAAATTTGTTTTTTATATCATTTTAAATCGAATTAATGGATCATCCAAAAAATCGCTAGGTCCAGTGAAAACACCCAAATTTATTTGGGAAATATGCTAAAATACTCATTATTTGTAATCTCAATTAAATATACTCACTTTGGTACTGCACATAGGGTTAAATTTGAAAATTTTGAGTACATTTGATTGAGGTTAACAAATAATGAGTATTTTAGCATATTTCTCAATTTATTTTCTTTATTTTGTGTACTTATCTGTCACATGTAATAGGTACGGACTAATGACAGCTCATATCTAATTATTTTAATCCAAGCATACGGCACAATCATGTGCACGTATATGTAAGGATCTTTGGAATCTTTCTGTGCTTTATGGGATATCTTTATCAGGTACCTCTTTCATTTCCAAAAGTTTTTGTTGCTTTTTTTGGTTAGGGGCCATGAACAATATTGTTTTTATTTTTGTTCGAATATTGTTGTTTTTTATGGGGCTGGGAATCTGATCCAACCGGCTGATCTCGGTTTAGTTTGGTTTTGACAAAAAAAAATAAATTTGATGATTTAAAAATTGAATCGAACCGTAATAAATTAATTTTTTGTCTTTTTACAAATGAAATGAAACGTGTTATTAGTTGGCAGGTACATAAATAATTGAAAAATGACATTAACGGAGTAGGCTACGGTGCTCGCAAGCATTGGATGCTCACACCGATCTCACCGTTAAAAGGAGGGAGGAGGGAGGAGAGAGGGGGAGAAGGAGGGTGAGATCGGTGTGAGCATCTAATGCTTGCGAGCACTGTAGCCAGTCCCGACATTAACATGGCCCTGTTCCTCCATTTCGTCTTTTATTTCATTAGGTCAAACAAGTGGGTCGTTGTTTGTGCCTTCATTAAGAATATAAGTACCAAATATTAACACGTACAAATCACGGTTTATTTAAGATAAATAATATTGAGTAGAGCTAATTAACAAGATGACATATGCCAGGAAACATATACACTGCTGATCAATGTGGTTTTTGAATATTAATTTATTTACATTTAAAATTAATTAAGCTTAATTATATTTATTTAATCAGTATATATTGTTATGATCTGTCACACCATATAAATACAAAGACCGTACCAACTAATGAGAAAAATAAATCATATGAGGGATCTTCGATCTTTGGGTTTAAATCGAAATTCATGTGAAATGTTAAGTGATAAGCTATATGGATGTTCTGTTCATCTTATTGGACAAATATATGCCTTTGAAAATGACAATGAGAGCAAAATTGACGGCATATATGCCACAGATGTAGATTTTTTGGTTGAGCCGGGCTGTTTGTTAAAATATATAGAAATTTGATGCTGCATATTGATAAATAAAACTCAATTTATCTGTAGTTAAAATTAGAATTTGACTATAATCACCATCTCGACGGTCAGATTGTGATTGTATTAAATATATGTGGTAATCGTAAACTGAGATTCTCTCGTTGATGGTGAATACTGACATACGTAACAAATAAAGTAGAGAAATTTAGCTCATTGTGTATTTGTCTAGCTCAGATGGTTTCTTAGAAAGATGTTTAGTAGAATAGTAGGTTAAAAAGTTTGTTATATCAACTTAGCCAGCTTGTGTTGTATAAGTAGTGCTCTCTGTGTGTTATATGTAACAAGAATTCATTTTAGTGATTGCACATTTAATATACAGAGTTTTTTTTCGTCTCTTTAGATTGTTCGCACGAACCAAATTCCCATTGAAAACTAGCATATGACTGCAACCTATATTTTAACGCTTTAAGCATCAAAAGCCAAGGATCAAATACCTTTTTTTTCTTGTGGTTGGTAAACCACTAGGTTTTATTTATAATTAAGTAGGTTAAACATATATACGTATAAAACAACCATGTTTCATGAGCACTTTATATATAGTTTATTATCAATACTTTTGAGAGACTGAATTAGCCAGCCATCTAACTTATTGACATCTATAAATATAGATATTAAACAGTTTCAGATATACTTTTCCAGTCGACAAGACGAGCCATTAGGTGCTAATTCTATTTGTATAAATAATGTAATATTTGACTCATACTTAAGTTTGTAACAACTGGTCCTCGGGTCCAACTTTCATACTACATAATATCAAATACTACGAGCATTGGATGGTTTGGATTCACGGAACCCACGGAACCCATATCATCCAAAACAATCCACGCCATCCAATGTTCGTAGTATGGAAGAATTTTCACTGGTGGTCTTCAAATAAAATTTTTTATAATTAATATTGCAAGTGGGAAATACTTGAGCTGTTGGATTGTTCAACGTATGCAGTTGATATTGTTCATTTGTTTGTTTAAGGGTTGACTACATTTTACACTCTTAAAGTTGAGGTAATTTTCAAAAGGATCACGAAGTTTCAATTTTCTCACATTGTCCCTAAGGTTTTGAAATTGTATCAATTTACACTTTTTGTCTAACAAATTATTTGAAATTTCATTAAATTGATGACATAGTGAGCATGAAATCCGTAACTGAGTTGACATGTAAGCTACATTTGTACCATATAGCCTAAAAAAATTATCAATTTAATAGATAATTAGACATTAAAATATACAAAAGGTGTAAATTGATACAATTTCAAAACTTTAGGGGGCAATGTGAGAAATTAAAACATCATGATCCAATTTAAAAATCACATTAAATTTTCGGAGTGTAAAATATAGTTAGGCATTTATTTAAAGTTGTAAGATGGTAGGAACTTATCGTTGACTCACCATCCTAGTTGATATTGTGCAACTTTTATCCGACGCAGCAGTGTAATATATAGTCCATGCACCAGCCCATGATTCTGACCGATCGGTTTCATCTTTAGGAGCAGTGACATACATCTTTAGCAACAACAACCGCATTTCCCAGAGTTGATCGATTGATCGCTGCAAGTGTTTGTCACCCAACAACAACCACGACTTCATATGCGATTTGACTAATTGAATAATATGCTTCGAATATACCATGCAGGAAACATATACATTACTGATCCATGTGGCTTTTGAATATTAATTTATTTACATTTCAAATTAATTAAGCTTGATTATATTTATTTCATCAGTTGATTAATAGACGATATATTGTTATGATCTGTCACACCATATAAATACAAAGACCGTACCAACTAATGAGAAAATGAATCATACAAGGAATCTTCGATCTTTGGGTTTAAATCGAAATTCATGTGAAATGTTAAGTGATAAGCTATATGCATGTTCTGTTCATCTTATTGGACAAATATATACGCCTTTGAAAATGACAATGAGAGCAAAATTGACGGCATATATACCCACAAATGTAGATTTTTTGGTTGAGCCGGGGTGTTTGTTAAAATATATAGAAATTAGATGCTTCATATTGATAAATGAAATTCTAAGAGCATTTCTAATCACGCTCTCTATTTTTAAGTCAAAATTTAGCTAAATAGGCTATAAAGTTATTTTAAGAGCTCTCTAAAGAATTTATACTCCAATAATGCTTTCTTTTTCATTTAATAAAATTCGAAGATAGGGAACATGGGGTCGTTCTGTCGGAGAGTTATCCATTTCTAATCGCTCTGAGCGGGAAGAAAATAGTCTACTTTATAGTTGATGGCTAAATCTCAGGGTCTTGGTTCTTTCTGACATCCTTGTGTGAATTTAGAGAGTAAGGCTACTGTGGTAGACTAATGACCAAACCTTATGTGTAGCTCGATTCGCCTAATCCTTTATCATCCTTTTCAAAAAAAAAAAAAAAATCTACTACAACCATACTCTCTATTTTAGGAAGTCATAATAATTGTGAACCTATAAGAATAAAGCTTTTTATTTTAAATATTATTAAAACAATAATAATTAATGCTATGAGCTCCTTTCTCACTCCCTAGATTTAAGAGCCCCTAAAGATTTTGTTATTCTAGGAGCATGATAGGAAGTGTGATTGCAGATGAAATTTTCCAACTTCTCTCTCTATTTTGGATAGGAGCTTATTTAGGGAGTCCATTGGAGATGCTTTAACTGGCTGCAGTTATTCTAATTCAGCATTTCATTCTCGAATCAAGCAATTAGCAACTAATATTATTTTGGAAAGGAAAATGTCATGAAAGATGATATTGTACTGCAGTATTTGTGAAGCATTGATGTAATCTCAAACTGGGATTCCTTCGTTGATGGTGAATACATGCGTAACGATTAAAGTAGTGGAATTTAGATCATCGTGTATTTGTCTAGCTCAAATGGTTTCTTAGATTAATGTATAGTAGGTTAAAAAATTTGTTATATCAACTGATCAAGCTTATGTTGTATATGTTGGAGAATAGAATCTCACATTGGGCATATGACAAATTAATATATACGATTAATATATGGAAGATTCCACTCCTAATATGACCGAGACCTTTCATTGATGGTTAAGTTGAGACAATATCGGTGATATTGGTGGTGGACCATGTTGGACCTATAAAGTTTAATATAAGTAATGCTCTCTTCTACGGGTCCAACTTCCATACTACGTAGTATCAAATACTACGAGCATTGGATGATTTGGATTCACGGGACCCACGGGACCCATATCATCCAAAACAATCCACGCCATCCAATGTTCGTAGTATTCCATACTATGTAGTATGGAAGAATTTTCGCTCTTGTACATAACAAGAATTCATTTTAGTGATTTCATACTTAATACAAGAATATACAAAGTTTTTTTCTTTTCGTCTCTCTAGATTGTTCCTTTGGAAGCATGAATCTTACCTATATTTGAAGGCTTTAAGCATCAAAAGCCAAGGATCAAATACCACTATATTCAAAAGCATGAAAAGCATGAAAAGCATGAATCTTACCGTTTTTTTTTTCTTGTGGTTGGTAAACCACTATATTCTAAGTTTGGATTGTTCATTTTGGCTACAATACTTACATATATTTAATACAATCACCAACTAACGGTTATATATAATCATGTGAATATATGTATTTAGTACAATCACCATTTGACTGTTAAGATGGTGATTGTATTAAATGCATATAAATATTGTAGTCAAATCTTGTAGCCAAATCCTTTATTTATAATTAAGTAGGTTAAACATATATATTTAAGATATTAACACTCATGAAACTTGGTTGTTTTTACCACTGTTCGAAAAAGTGGTCTAGGCGCTAGGCGGAGGCCAAGCGCCCCGATTAGGGCCTAGGCGTTTAAGAAATTGGTGAAGCTTCTAGGCTACAATTAGGCGGCCACCTAGGCATTGTAGGTGGCTCAGTTTTTTTATTTGATTTTTTTTAAGTTAAAGGGTTTGAAGATAATTTTCTTGTGAAATAACTCTAGGCTTTCTTTTTTGTAAAATAACTCTGAATACATATTTCGTTTTATGTATTCAGTTAGTTATAGTACTTTACAATTTATATATCCTTCTATTTTGCATTTATGTTCCCAAATACAAGTACATATTTAAGTATAATTGTATAAGTAGTCACATATTTATATGTTTTTATTGTTATATAATAAATTTAATTAAAATATAAAAACCCGCCTAGGCCCCTGCCCGCCACTTGACTAATGCCTAGCGCTTTTTAGAACCTTGGTTTTTACAAATATGAATGTTTAACTTACTTAATTATAAACAAAACCCACATGAAAAATAAACTGAAAGTCATAAATATCATAACTGAAAGTCATCAGTGTTAATCTCTCCTATTATATTGTTTACCTCATAATTCCCCAATGTTAATTACATGCGCATGTTATTCTTTTAAGAATATTAAAGGAATAACATGTAAGATGTAGTGACACATCCCGATTCCAGACACGCCAGGTGTCGGGAAGTGCTGGCCGACACCTGTTAGGTGACGAAAGCCATTTAGAAAAATTTTAGAATAAATAAGGAAAATTGAATTAAACAGTAGTCAGAGTGCACGGAAAGTGCGGGCGGAAGAATTAAAAGAATACACTGCGAGTAGAGTAAGGGATACAAAGTTACTACAAACGTAGAAAATCCCTACATTGTCATACCACTGCGCCATCGATGTCACAAGCTCCCAGCCAACTAACCTGGAGGGGCGCAAAACATAAAACGGTGAGTGGGTTAAAAAGCAAAGTTTGATAAAACCGTTGTTTTCAAGAGTTTACTAACCCCTCGTTTGAAAACAAGTATAATTGAGAAAATACGTCATACCCGTAGGCATGAACCTCAAAATACTATCATTTAAAACATTCGGGTACTCCCCGATAAATCTTTACTGATTTGCTCACCCATATGTAAACACACAAGTCCAAAGTGGCTAGACCACAAGGAACATGCTAGGTATAATAGTAATACGCTGAGTACTACAATGACGCGAGTCTAACGCTAAGCGCTGGTGCACAAAGTGCGTCACACAAGTCCGAGTTGCCTAGTGCAACCTAAGACAGGCTAGTACCTACAATGGATCCAAAGTGCGTAGCGGTACTGGTAGTGACTACTCCAAACGTCAAGGCTAGTCCTGGCCACAAGACTGAGTACTAATACCTGGGGTGTATACATCTACTGATGAGCAACAGTATGAAAACATGCATGGCAATATAATACGAATGTTCTACCTCCAACAAACGTAATGATATGCAACTACGCTAACAGTTAAAGAAAGCGTTGAAAAACCATACGTATATATATACATTTATCAAACAAAGACCCACTTACTCACGTGTAGGTAGCCGGGTCGAAGTACCCCGTCCTGGGTAGCCCCGGTAGTCCTCTGGATAGGCCCCACCTATATGAGATATCACCGGTACAATGATTAAACTCATAAAGGTAACGAATTAACGAATTAATTAAACCTATCCCTTGCTTTCTCAATTTGGAGATCCAAAACACCTCAAAAATTAATATGCATACTACCCCGAGGTAGTACACGTCGTCACGAGTCGACCCGTGAAAACAGAATTCAATTTGGACCTCCCACGCGCCCTCACGCGCGGCTCAAACGCGCCAAGCCGCGCGGCTCCAACGGCTGTCTCACGCGCGGCTCCACTCGCTGCTCAGCCGAGCCGGTCAGCGCCGGTCTGAACCGGTTCGCTGACGTCAGCAAGGCCGGTCTGACCCGGTTTGCTGACGTCATCGCTGACGTCAGCGCCGGTCATCCCTTCCAATTTTCCGGTCGCCGGCGCCGTCGCCGTCGCCGGAATCTGGGAAAAAAGGCCGAATTTCTGGAAAAAACTTCAGAGCTTCATAACTTCTTCGTTTTAAGTCCAAATTGGACGATTCAAGTACCAAAATGAAGCTAGAGATGAGGAGAACAAGATTTTACCATTTTGGGGACCAAAAACTGGCCAGAAGTGGCCTGAAAATGAGGAAGAACCCATGGGTGCAAAACGCCGATCTTGGTTTCGTCGATTCTCGGCCAAACGCCGCCATCCAAGGCTTGAGCAAGGTCCCTGGGACTTCCAGGAACTCAGTGGTGATCAGTTTGACAAGTTTTGGGCTCGGTATCACCGGCAAAGTCGACGGGAAAAATGTCGGGTTTCGCCGACGGTTTCGAAACTTTGGATTCTGGGTTTTTCCTGGGATTTGCAGGGTTGCTGGGTTCAACACAAGTTGGTTGTGATAGCTTGGCCATGAAAAATGGCATGGTGAGAGCTCGGGAGATTTAGAGGAAGGCACGGGGTGCCTTGATCAATTTGGTGAGGTTTGTGTTTGTGTGGTCTGCAGAGCCAAAAGGCTCGGGACAAAGACAGACAAGAATCCCAGATTTTCAGGGATAAGGCCGCATGGGCCTGCAGACATTTGGGCCTCAGCCCAAACAACCCAAATTCCCCAATTTGAAATACGGGAAACGCCGAAACTAACGCCCGTAAAATATTCGTTCGGAAGCCGAACGACGTACGGCTCGCGACTACGCGTTCGTATCGACGAGCACGTCAAGAAAATACAAGTGGATGCGTCATACGAGTTACGACGCAAAAGTCAACCGAAAAGTCAACCCAGGGGTAAAAACGTCACTTCACACTTCCGGGAATAAAATAATTTAAATTTTGAACGGAATGTTACATGTAGTATATACGTGTAGTAATTAACATGCATGGGCGAGGATAAATGGAAAATATATAATTAACATTCTTTCATCCACTAGTTGCATGTTGTGGTGTTTCATTTTTTTTAATCATTTTTTTTAAAAAGGGGACCAATCGGTGGTTAAGTCACGGCAGTCCACCATTTCAGGGACCAATAAGACTCACATATGCATTTCAGCATTCCCCTGGCCACTATCATGTGATTCACAGAGGCATTTCGTGTTGTGATTTTTCCTTTAATCGTTATATAATTAACTGACAAAGGAGGGAAAATGTACTCTTCCCAAACATCATTTTATCAAACTAATTAAATTTGGTAACCACCACGGGTCACCTCGCCTGCAAGTTAATAAAACTAATTGAAGATTAGAAGTTGGCTACTCCAAACAAAAAGATAGAAACATCCAAGTTAATTAGTTGCATGTGGACACAGTTTTAGTGGACCAACTTTTATCCGACGTACTGTGTAATATATAGTCATGCACCAGCCGATGATGCTGACCGATCGTTTTCATCTTTAGGAACAGTGAAATACATCTTTCAAGTACTCCCCACCTCCGTCTCCATGCCATTTCCGTTTCCAGTTACCAGACATGGATGAAAATCGTGAAATGGATTTGGAAATTTCTGGCGCACATGCATGGGCTTGATTTTTGTTCGGTACCAACGGTATGTTAGGGTATCCTTTTGTGGTGATACATATCAATCAATCACGCGCTTGACATATTCTATGTTTGTGAAATATTAACCATGTCATTTACGTATGTAGCGATATGCAAAATATATTGTATTATAAAAAATACCTTCATTTACCAACTATTACTCAACAAATCAAGCATAATCCTTTGCAAAAGTTGGCAAAAGCAATTAATCGCCCAATTAGACGTTAAAATGAAAAGCCTCTTCATGGTTAATCCAATCATTTATAACCAAAAATAAGAAAAGTGACTGACAGTTAAACATATTCTTTTAACTGTTTTTGTAATCCATATAAATGTCCACCGAGATTGGGCCTCGTATGTCACTTTTTACTTGGTTCTTATTTTCTTTACGCGTAAAGAACATATTTTATTGCATAAAGGCAACAAAATAATTGAATAAGCAGAAAAGTGCTATATAAAATCAGAGACGTAACTTCATGATCTCACTGAGAATATAATGAATCTTATTTTGGTAAATAAGAATACAATGATTTAAATCTACGGCTCACCTGAATCTCGCATGCATGTCTCCAGAATTTTAATTTGAGGGGACACGATACACCCTGCAGTGCTTTCACACTTTGAGTGGAGCTATCAAGCATGAAAATTAACGGTGGTATTATTCACATTTCTTTCAACTTCACGCACATCTTTTATTTTTTGGCCGTCGAATCGAATGAATTAAATAAAATCGAATGACATAAATTAACAGAGAATGTGTAAAAAGTAAAAATAGATGTGTGCTCTAAATTAATACACCTACAAGAAAATTGCCTTATTTTTAGTTCAATGCGCATTGTGTTTGGGTCATAAATAAAAATAAGGCATGCTATAGGGCCAATTTATTTTTATTTATCCAAAGTCACACGACACTGACCCACCAACGTTAAGGCCCAATCCGAGATTCTATCATAGTGCTCAGGTGACCAACTCACATTACTCCTCAACCATCCTACGGCTCGGACTTGACCATCCCCGAAGCGCGTCTGCCACATAAACGACCAGACCCGAGAATATCTCGCCTCCTTAAATGCCGAGGAACGCGTCATCCGATAGACTGATGTCATTGCAGCAATCGTATGAACCACCACAAGACACAGTTGAAGTCCACCAATGTGAAATTGCAGTTATTGTCAGGGTCGAATGATCGATCTACCCCTGCTCCAGCTTAATGATAAGATCACAGTTGCTCCTTCTCCACTGCCTATAAATAGGACCAAAGGGCTTCAAGCTCAAGATCTTCATCAAAAAATCAATTTCTACGATTATACAAACCTCAAGTGATTCTTAAATCAACCAAATAACTATTCAGCAAAATCTTTAGCTCTTCAGCTACAACTCAAAGCCTTCATTTGAAGCAAACACTGCCTACGATCCTTGAGATCTAAAACTTTGACAGCTCTGCCACCTTGATCACCTCTTTGAGGCATTGTTTCCTTTCTAGTCCAGTCTGATGACAGTGACTTCGTTGGACTCTTCTAGAATTATCTTGTTCTACATGGCCTGAATCTTGCTAGAGCTTTATTGCTTTCTTTATATTTTTAAGTTTATTTACTTTTCAAGTCATATAGACTGGCTCATTAGCCTAGAATCACTTTTGTAAACGTTTGTAATCTTGATTCCGTCATGAAATTATTACATCCAGTTTCCCATTTTTATTTTCATTTGTACTTTCATTTTCAGTTATTACTTAGGCATACATTTACTTCGCACTAGATTTCAAGTCCTCGTTCACTCGAGGCATGAAAAAGAACTGAACCGAACCAGCGTTCCACTCGGTGCACAATCATTTGGTTAAGAAGTCAGATCTATGCGCAAACATACACAACCTTACACATACTAGTGTCTGTTGGCAGCCTCCAATAATGGCACGCCTATTTTCTATTTATCTCGAGCCATCCCATGGCATTGAGACCGAAAACAACTCTTGGAGCAAATACGTGTTGAACCCAGTCAGGCTCTATCCAAAATTTAACACCGACACATTGAATTAATACAATTTGCAGTATAAGTTACGCAACCATAGTTTTCTTCATTTGTTAATAGCTTAAATTGTATATTTATTTGTAAGGAATGATATCGCAAAGAATGAGTATATCAATTTTATTTATGTGTTTACCACGAGGAATGGAATAGCAAATTTTTTTTGTTTGTTTTTTTTTTAATAAAATGATGATAATGGATTAGGCAAGTTGAGCTACACATAAAGCTTGGTTATTGGTTTGCCAAAGTAGCCTTACTCTCTAAACTCGCACAAGACTATTAGAAAGAACCAAGACTCCGGGATTTAGCCATCAACTACAAAGTAAGCTACTTCTTTAGCGCTCAGAGCGATTAGAAAGGATTAACTTGCAAAAAATGAGTATATCATTCTCATGCATATGCATACCTGAAAAATTAAGGTATGGGATAACCGAAGTGGCAGTTGTTTATCCACACAGTCCTCATTTTCATTCCTTCTTATCCTCATGATCATTCAAGTTTCATACTAATATCAAGTAAGAAAACATGTCATTAAGTTCCCATGATCAATACGATTGTCAAAGTACGTACAACTCTATTTACCTTATTTTTTATGTAGCGTACCATCATAATTCCTCAAATAACATTTATTCAAGAAAAAATTCAGTGATAACATAAACAATTAATTTTGTGTATATATTTATGGTGTCCAGTGTATAGCTAGCTGGGTGAGGGTACAATTGAATTGAAGACCTATTTCCATCAAAGTGAAGTCAAAATACGACTAAATCAATATGTAGATAGTTGATATATGTCTATTGTCTAATACCTAGGTCGAATCCGATTTCATATTTTTTACATTTCCTATAAATATCTTGAGGAGGTTTTATTACATTTCTTATGAATATCTTTACTTATACATATGAAATATTATTTTGCGATGTCTCTTTTGGTCGAATTCTTTTTGTCTTGTCCAAAACATGGAAATGTTACTTTCAAATGAATTGTTTTGTTTGCAGTCCATTTATATGAAAGATCTGCTCAAATTGTTTCCTTTCTTTTGGAAGGTGAAAAGTCACCTAAAATCTGGTAAGTTTGCTGTATCATGCTTTCACCAAATTTTATATTATTTTGTTTTGTGGACAAAGAAATTTCGTACGTTTCAAATTAACTTTATTCATAAAACTATTACCACTTGCGTTTGAAACTCACACGAAAGCAAACAACATAATAATCAATCACTAATCTTTCTTGTATTATAATCAATATTATACTCCACATATAGCACTAGATCGAAAGATACAAAATGGAATATTTTACGACCAAAAGCAGAACATTGATGTTGAATATTCACTGTTCTCGTAATTTACAGAAGGTTTAGACAATGTTATAATTAAAACAAGGTAAACGGAAGAGAGGAAAAAAATCAAGTTTTGAGAGTGAAATCGTATAATTGTCCACGTTGTATACCATTATATGTAACAGGTAAATGAAAGTGAAGAAAGGAGATTCGCCGAAGTAGACAGAGAGAGAATGAGGTTTCGTTGGTAATGAGGAGCGTTGCCGACGATGGATGGGTGTTGTTTTGTTTTTTTTGTGGGGGGGGGGGGGGGGGTTGTGTTTCGGGTGGCTGTTGGTAGGTTGGTGGGGAGTTTGGGGTGGCTATTGGTTTCACTTTTTTTTAATTTTTAGATGTTATTTATTTTCTTGACAAACCATTAGATATTTATTTATCTTTTTAGACCAATATTTGCAATATTTGATATATGCTTCTAATTAATTTTACTATGATGCTTATCCTTTTCAATATAAAATGTAACCAAAACTAACGATGAACATGATAAAAAATACAAAACGTTGATTTAATTTATATAATTTTTAGTACATAACTATGAAAAAATGTAATATAATTTTTTGACAGCAAAAAGTTTGGACCATTTCATAAAAATTCAGGTGGCCAATTTGAAATTTCGAAATCTCTATATGCCTTCCAAATTTCATCCAAAATGTAATATCCCGTAAAAAGTTTGTTATAAAATAATTTCCGGGGGATATTTTGAATACGTGCGTGATTATTTTATACACGGGACCGTGTAATTTTACTATTTTGGTGGGTGCACAATACCCCCAAAACCCAAAATATCTCATTCCTTCTCTTCTTCCCTATCACTTTCCTATTTTTTTTTCATTTCATTATTTCCATCTCTCTCTCTCTCTCTCTCTCTCTCTCTCTCTCTCTCTCTGTTTGTGCACAGTGCACGTCGACGAAAATCTGTCGAACCGAGGAGAACTAAAATCACCACCATCTTCGTCTCGACGCCCTAAACTCAATGGTGCAAACCGTTCACCCAAACTCCCACCCGTTTGACGAGAAAAGCTCACGGAAGAACGGGACCTTCCCGGCGATTTTCTCGCTATTCTAGACCAATGTGAGGTTTCTAACTACCACCATTGGGTTCCTCTCGTTGAGTAGATGAATTTTCATATGTCATTTGCTTGATTTGGTTGAGTTTTGATGTAGATCGACAAAGCTATAGTAACCGCAGCCTTTCGAGGCAAATATAAGCCATTTCTCGAGCTTGTACGGCCAAACCAAAGGTACACCGTCATTCTACTCCTCTCTAGCTTCATTTTTCACATAAAGAACGTGAAATTTGGCCAAGAAATGAAGAAGTTATGGAGATTTGAAAATTCTTCAGAAAACAGGCCAAAATTCCGGCGACGGCGGCGGTCGGCGGTGCCGGCGACCGGAGCCAGTTGCAGCGGCGACCAGCCGCTAACGTCAGCACCGGTCTAAACCAGGAATATTCCTGGAAGAATATTCCTTTTAACTCCGTTAGGAATATTCCGTTAGATTTAACGGAGATGCTGGAATATTCCGTTTGATCTAATGGTGTCAACTGACACCGTCAGTTGACCGGCGCATTGACCCAGCGCGTGAGCCGTGCGTGAGACATTATTTTTGAATTCCGTCGACGCGAGGCAACTCGTGACGACGCGTACTACCTAAGGGCAATACATATGATATTTTTCGGAGTGTTTCGGACCTTCGTGTTGAGCAAACAAGGGATATGTTTAATTAATTAGTTTAATTGTAACCTTTATGAGTTTAATCATTACTATAATGATATCTCATATAGGTGAGACTTATCCAGAGGACTACCGGGGCTACCCAGGACAGGGGGCTACGATCTGGCTACTTATAGGTGAGTGAGTGAGTCTTTGTTTTGATAAATGTATTATTACGTATGGTTTTTCAATGCTTTCTTTAACTTGTTAGCATGGCTCATATCATATGCGATTGTTGGAGGTAGAACATTCGTATTATATTTGCCATACATGTTTTTATATTGTTGCTCATCAGTAGATGTATAACACCAAGGGTATCAGTACTCAGTCTTGTGGCCAGGACTAGCCTTGACGTTTGGAGATGTCACTCCCAGTACCGCTACGCAACTTTGGATCCATTGTAGGTACTAGACTGTTCTAGGTTGCATTAGGCAACTCGAACTTGTGTGACACACTTTGTGCACAGCGATTAGCGTTAGACTCGCGTCATTGTAGTACTCAACGTATTACTCATATACCTAGCCTGTTCCTCGTAGCTTATCTACTTGGGCTCGTGTGTTTACATATAGATGAGCAGTCAGTCTGATTTTCGGGGAGTACCCGTGTTTTGAGCAGTCATTTTGATGAACGGGGAGTACCCGTATTACTATTATAATATTTTGAGGATCATACCGGGGAGTATGACGTATTTTCAAAAACTATACATGTTTTCCAGCGAGGGGATAGTATGCTCTTGAAAACAAAGGTTTTATCAAACTTTGCTTTTTGACCCACTCACCTTTTTATGTTTTGCGCCCCTCCAGGACTTAGTGGCATATTCGATTTGCAGTGAGGTGTGGGCTTGCTTCGGCTGTGGTTGGCGATTTTGACAGTGTCTTCAAATTATGTAGGATTTGCTCATACTTTTAGTTAACTTCTACTTATCCATCCTCACGAGGATGTGAATGTTTATATTCCTTGCACTATTTACTATGCTCTGATTGTTATGCACCTGTAATAATGGGTTTTATCCATCACCGGACTCTGACTTCCGCTTCCAATTCTAAATTTTTTCACTTTTTCTCATATACATGCATAATTGACTTTCGTCACTTGACACGTGTCGGTCGACACTTCTCGACACCTAGCGTGTCAGAATCGGGATGTGCCACAAAATGTGGGATGGGCAGGCAAAGCTTTCCTATACTGTACATTATGGTCTTTGGGTTGGCTTTGGCTTTTGCCTTTAAAGTGGTGTTATAGCTTATCATGGTACTGATTACAATTATAGGATTAGAGGCATCATGTTTCGGTTCATCCCGCACCCCCTCCATCTTATGTGAATTTATTTATTTATTTTTTGGGGAAGTTTGAGGTATCCCACACTTTGAAGAGTATGACTAATTTTCAGTGGGATTCGGAAAAATTAAAGGTATTTTAACCCACACCCATGGCCACAATCAAATGACACACGTCCTCCCAAAACTTTCAACCAGAGAATCATCCGTGTTTTTGCCAGTTTCGTGCCTCAAACCCAATACTAGCTAGGAAGCGAACCTGACTTGAAATTCTACCGCATTTCCATTGGACCACTTGCCGTGGTTTCCTAGACACTCATATTCATTGGTTTAAAATTTTCCGGGCAATTACTCCTGCTTCCATAGTCTTGGTTAGGACAAAAACTTAGGTAAGGTTAGCAGTCTGCATAATACTTCTTATAAAAGTACGAGCTCTCATTTTATTTCGATTTCATCAGACCACATGCAATTTCAAACTCAATATGAGAGTTATCGTATATGAGCGCTATCGTAACTGGTCAGACAAGACAATTCTACCGAAATTTTACTCATATGATAACCTAGACAGACAAATGTTTGAAGTAAATTAATTATTCTTACTTCATCGTTACTTTATTTAGGTTCATCAAATTTGTTGGGAACCCAACAAACACGGGAATGGGACTGAAAATTGGCCATCAACATGATATGGGCTCAAGCCATGCTTTCACATGTAACGTTGGTCGAAATTGTACAATGTACAGTCAAAGCTTTGATTTTTGATACAGACAATCATTTCTGGAGAAGAAGACCAATTATGGCAATGAGTGCCTTTGATCAGTTTGTGCAGTTTGTGCATGAGAGGAATGTTAACATTATTGAGGTTAAAATTTGTATCCTACAAGACACCCCTAATTAAGCTTAATTATGAAAATCTAAATCCTTCAAAACATAGAAGACAAGTAAAAGTGCACCCATGGTACGATGCCAATAGTAGGCCAATCTGATTTAGGTAAAATGGTGCGTCATATGCAAAAGTAAAAGACAATAACTATGAAGACGGAAGGTATGTTCGTTTGTGATAGAAAATATATTGACGTGTGATATATTCTATTGATTAGGATTATCTGTTTCGATTAGTGATCTTCTAGGGTGGAGGCACATAGTTTGAGCCCAGGTGTGTGAAAATTTGTTATGAAACTAGTTGTAAACACGAAAATTTCTATAATGAATAAGATAAGAACACGTGTACAAAATAATATTTATATCAGTAATGAGTGTTTAGGCCAAGTGATGAACACTTGATCTTAGACCGGAATGTAATTTTGCCAATAGTTAAGAGTTGATCTTGGCATTAAATTGGTAATGACATTGTTTATGTCATTACCAGTGTGTAACAATTTTTCTGAACTTCTATTGTCTTAGAATGTCAAAATCGCATCTCGAAGGGTTGTTTCCAAGAGCTTGCAGCTATTTAAATTAAAACTCCCACTTTGGTGGAGCAGTGAGTATTTAAATGTAATCTATGAAATATAGGTAAAAAGTTATTGGAAACAACCGAGTGGGGGACTGGTGTAGGAACCTCACGAATGGCTTCACTAAGATCTCTATCGGATAAGAAATATAGGTAAAAAGTTCACCAAGAGCAGTTAAAAAACAAATATTCGAAGAATCCTTAAAAAAAAAAAATGTATCTTCAACTACTGGTGAATGAATGGTCCCCAACATTAATCCATGCACGCACTTTCAATTACTTTTTGCAATATTGAATCTGACTTAATTAGGTGAGCTTATCACTAAAAACAACTTAATTAACAATGAATTGCTACGCTTTTTCTTAATTAAAATCATACAGTAGTACGGTCATTGATTGTACATCACACCATTACCTTCCCACTCAAGCAATTAATCCAACAGGACCAGGGTGAGTGAGAGTTAGGTTTGCTCAAACTCTGTGGGTCGCCATGCAAATTATCTAGACCGTCCGTTCTACAATTTGATTAAGCTGTTGAGAATAGATAGTCCACAACCATCATGTTTTCTGTTCACGCTGGTTAGTTCTTGTAGTGGCCCCTAATTACAATGGGAAAAAAGTGTAATTAGAGAGAGTTAAAGGAAGTTAAAGTTTCAGTTTAAAATTAATTTGTAATACGAGGAGTATGTCAACTCTTTATAAGCACATGTAAGGTCCTTTTTTTTTTAAAGTGTGATTCATACTTTTAACGAGAGTGTGTAATAAGAGAGAGTCAGTTAGGGTTAATAGAGCTCTAAAGTTAGATCTCACAATCAACTTATTTATTGAATTGTCTGTTTGGAAATACTTTTAGAATAATAAAATTCTTTTTTAGATCACCAAAAGTGTTTTTGACAATATTTAATAGAAAAAAGTTTAAAGTGTTTATAAATTTCAAAAAGCACTTGAAGTTTCTGACAAAAAAAAAACAACTGCTTGCGCAATATATGTTATTCTTTCAAGAACACTTGCACTTCAAGTGCTTCGCTTATGAGCCGAAATGCTTTTCACGGTAGCATTTTCAGATAGGCTCTAAGTCAGCCCAAGTAAACACCTTTCACGGCTGCGATTGGGGAGGGAGCTTGTGGAGAATGTGGGGCTATAAGATTTTAATTATTATAAGTAGGTATAAACCCACTTATTACTTGCCCATGTGCATTCTCAGCATAATTAATCAAAATAAAATCAGGTTAATGTAAATCATACGTGTCAATCCATGCATAGTGTATATAGCAGTTGAAAAATTCTAAGGCACCCTGTACCACATGAGTGCTTTTTTTGCTTTACTATTATTAACTACAGTTATAATTTATAAACTCCTTTTCATCGTGACAGTATTCACATGTAATGTCTCTTACATTCTTACGTATTAGCCTCTTGCTACATGCGTTCACGCTAACGCGTGTAACAATTTATTTATTTATTTTTAAGTTTAATTTTTAGAAATTTTAATTTTATTTGAATAAAAATTAATATATAGTTTATGATTTTAAAAAAGTTCAAAAACTGATTTAAATTGTTTTTTTTAAGTTGTAAAAAGAGAGGGGCAATTTTGATATTATGAATGTTTTATCAAATTTGTCTTTTCCCTTTATATATAGATAGAAGATACATACAGATATACATTATGCAGTTTATACTAATTGTAAACTAACTGTAAAAATAGTATGTATAGTGATTTGACTTTGCAATGTTATTAAACTTATATAGGCATAAGTCTATGCATTACCTTAAAATATATTAATTATATATCACTCATTTGATATCTTCATCTCAAAGCATCTCTAATAAAAGATGCAAAATATTTTGAAATTACATTTCTTGTTGGTCGGAAAGCTTTTCAATAGAAAGATGTAAAATATTTATTTTCTCCGAAAAATGTAAATATACATCTTCTTTTACACCTCCTTCATTGGAGTAAAATTCAAATTTGCATATCCTTTATTGGAGTAGAATTCACATTCACATCTTCCCGAGATGCAAAATGAAATCAAATGTGCTTTTCTCCACATGAGATGCTGTCATATATTTGATGATGAATGTATCAGGATTAAATTTTTATATGTGAATGCTCTCATTATTCTTATAATGAGTTAAAGTGTGTAAATTTATTAGTGATCCCTAGCGTTGACCCAAGTTCAAACCTGAACCCAAATTGTGAAGACATTGTTTTATCCTTAATTTTTTTTCGGTTTAACTTTTTTGAGAAAATCTTTATTTTTGTTATCTTAACTTAATTTTACGAGCATTTCAACTTAAAAAAAAAATCAAATTTCGAAAACAAAATTGTATTTCACACTTCTTAAGTTCTCCTATTTGTGGAGTCGGAAGAATCTTGAACTAAAATGGGAGTAGAATGAAAAAAAATATTAGAACTATAGCAACAGTGGAATTATCAAATTAAAACTGAAAGGCAAAAAAAAGAGAGTATGAAGTTGAATTAAAACTGAAGGAAGGTTACATCATTCGATACTGAAAAAAGAGTGTAGAACCAAAAAAGAGTCACTACCAAAAACCAAGCGGTTTGTTTCCATTATCTTCACCATTCCACCAACAAAGAGTAACCACCAAAATAGTGATGGCAGCAGTCGGAGAAAGAGGTCAGCTCTTGCTCTCTGCTCCATCCCCACCTCATCACTCATCAGTCGGTGATCTATGGCCTTATTGCCCTAGCTAGCTAATACCCAGTTGATGCAGATGGTTCAACGTACTCAGAGAAAGATTTTAACTGGTGTGACTTCAAAACCGAAGCGAGAAAACTTGTGGGGCTGTAAAATGTAATGGTAATCAAATTTTAAAAAAATTGAAAGCAATATGAAGTAAGTTAAGGTTCCACTATTAAACCAATTGACATTATACTATTCTAGGATACTACTCTCATCTAAACCATATTTTTGGTCAACACTATGTCAATTACAATTTACTTGCTTAAAGTTAAGTTTGATGAGTATTTGTACTTTTCAAATGTTTATTTAAGTCTAAAGTTTGTTTTTTAGATACTAGTATTACTGTTAAGTAATATTTTTCTTCATTTGTCAATGAAAATCGACTTTCGTAAATGACAATTTTGATACCAAAAATATTATCGCTCGGCTACTGTGTGACTCAACCCAAATCCCCACCTCTTAATGTAAAATATTGTTGTATGTTGTAGTGATAGTTAGGGTATATTAAGAAGAGGGAGAGAGTTTTAACCAGTAATGCAGTGCGATGAAGAGGAAAATTATATCCACTATGATTTTACTATACGGTTTTAATTATTTAGGGATTATTTTTATAGCTTTACTTTGTGATTTTTTTAATATATAACGATATATATTCACGTTAAGTTTTGTATTTGATCTAATAACATTCAGACTCCACTTTGTTAATAGGTGAAAAAATTTTGTGGTGCAATGAAAATCAGTGTTTTCTTTTTCTTTTTCTATAAAATGCAGGGGTGCAATTTGGGCGGGTTAGATGATCAACCCAATTCTAACCCAACATTTTTAATTCGGGTTTAGATTGGGTTCAAGTTCATGCGGGTTTATTCGGGTTCGGGTTTACTCAAGTTGGGTTTGAGTTTGCTCAAATTTATCAAGTTCAATCTTGTAACACATTATTTTAAAAGATAAATATCAAATTTTGAACCAAATAAAGTCAAAATTATATAAAATTTCAATTTTACACATCATCATTGACACACCCCGACCCGGATGTACAGGTGGACACACAAAAGTCAAGTGTGCTGGCCAACACCACGTGGGGTGACGAAAGCCATTTAGAAGAATTTAAGAATAATTTAAGCAAATTGAATTTAATAAGGTCAAAGTGCACGAAAGTGTGCGGGCGGAAAGAAATAATAAAATAATAATTGTAGAGTAGAGTAGGAGAATACAAAATGATTACAAAATAGTACAGATTCCTACATTGTCATACCACCGCGTCTCAACGTCGACGTCTCTGAGCCACTAATCCTAGAGGGGCGCAAAACAGAAGGGTGAGTGGGCCATAAGTAATTATTTTAAATAAAACATTTCCTTTATGAAAATAATAACCCCTCACTGTCAAAACAAGTAATAGTTCAGTTAAAAGCCTTTCTGAAAACATACTACAGTAGTAGATAGAAATCAATGTAAGTACGGAAATGTACTTGGTTTCCAAAACGGGCAGGAGGCCACAACTTAAGTATAAAATACTTACCAGAAATCCGTATAAATAAATAATACGGGAAAACCCGTAAAACCAAAAGAAGTCTCCGTGGCATCAGTGAAATCCGGTATTACAATCACAATGTAAAACAGTAGGGGATATTCTGCCATGAACAGGCTGGGTGTACGAATAATGTTACGCTCATGTACTACAATCACATGAAGCTAGCGCTAAGCACATCACAACGAGTTCGAGTCTCCAAGGCAACCTAGAACAGGCTGGCACCTACTATGGATCCAAAGTGAGCATGTCGGTGCGTGTGAACATACACGTGAAGCTGGTCCTGGCCCCGAACAGTACTACTCACACCGTGTAAGCATTCCTAGTTGAGCGTGTATAAAACATACCACGGAATATTTCTAAATAAAATAAGGTGGGGTAATTTCCTTTCTAACATAAACCTCAATAGGCTCTACTTAGGTATTCACGGATGCCGTATTCGGAATACCAAGAATATACCAAAGTTACTCAAAATACTTAAACCGAGTCATATACTAGTGAACCAAGTACGATATAAATGTAAAACTCAAGGTTCACCGAATATAAATATAAAACGAGTTCACTGAGTATAAGTATAAATCACATTTAAAAGTATAGGCATAAAAATACTAAGTTCACTAACATAATATGTTAAAATATCACTTAAAAGCATAGGCGTAGTCTAATATAAATTTCCAACACATATAAAATATTTAATTTAATAAGGAAGGGGCCCACTCACATATACCGATGCCGAAGTAGTCCAAAAGTACGCTCTTCGTACTCCACGGGTCGCCAAACCTATTTTAGAATACCCACCATTAATAAAGCATTTGAAAATACAAAGAAAACGGCGTTTGGAAACCCGAAAACGGAGTTACGGGGTCGAAAAACCCAATACCGCTGCCGTGGGCCACCGTGCGCTGCAGCACGCGCCGCTGTGAGGTCCCACGTGCCCTCACGCGCCGCCACGCGCCTGTGGAAGTCCACCAAGCGCGGTCACGCGCTGGTCACACGCCGGTCACGTGCCATTAACGCGCCGTTAGAGTTAACGGAATATTCTAACAGCGTTAGAATATTCCGTTAACGCCGTTAAAGTTAACGGACGGAATATACCTTGGAATATTTCGGTCCAACCGGGTTTGGACCGGGTTGATGACCTCATCACCGGTTCGCTGACGTCAGCTCGCCGATGACCTCTGCATTTTCCGGCTGCCGTGCCGCCGTCGCCGACCGGCCGGAATTTTGCCAGAAACTGGGATTTTGGTCGGAAATCTTCAAATGCATGTAACTCAGTCAAATCACAACCATTTTCCACGATTCAAGTGTCAAAATGAAGCTGGGAGTGAGGAGAATGATATTTTACCAATTTGGAGGCCAAAAACTGGCCGGAGGTGGCCGGAATTTGGAGGATAAGCTCTCGGGTCTAGGTGGCCGGTTTCCAGAACCTCGATTCCAGTCCAGAATCGAGCATGTAGAGCTTGAAAATGAAACTAGGAACCACCAGAAGGTGAATGGTGATGATTTTGAGGGAGATCGATGTCAAAATCGTCGGGAACTCGTCGGGGATGGAATCGGGTCTCACCGGAGTTCCTGGGAAACCAGTTTTCTGGCTTTGCAGGGTTGCTGGGTTTGTTTTGTGATGGTTGGAGAGTGACAGAGAAGATGGTTTGGTTTGGAGGGAAGATTTGGCCAAGAATTGGCTCAGGGAGAGCTCGGTGAGGAAGAGAGGTTCGTTTGCAGGAAGTGGGGGGGATTAAGAGACAGAGAGTGACAGAGAGAGATAGGGTCGAGCTGACAGAGAAGAAGACAGAAAGTGATGGGCTGGGCCCACAAGTTTACTGGGTTCAAGGCCAAAGGCCCAATTTAAAACACAATCCAAATAACGAAACGTCGAAAGATTAACGTCCGTAGAATTTCCATTTGGACTCCGAATGATGTCCCGTTCGCGTCCACGCGTTCGTAGCGACGAGCACAGCAAGAAAACAAAAAAGGAAGGGTTGTACGAGTTACGCCGCAAAAGTCAACCGAAGGTCAACCAGGGGCATTTTTGTCACTTCCCACTTCCGGGAATAAAATATTGATATTTTCGGGACGGGATGTAACAATCATCCATACAAAAGATCAACCAAATAGCATGGGACGCATTTCTAAAGTTTCAACCATGCAAAGTTGAAATTAAATTACAAGACAATACCAAAGTTTTAATCAAAGGAAATGTAAAAGCAATATTATCATTCATTGTTCAAATGAAAACCAAACACCGAACTTCAAGTATGGCCCTCCAAAACCTGTCTTATACATTATGAAGTGGGCTGGGTAATATGTGCATGAGCAATTCCAACTATAGAAATCTGGCTGGGTTTGGGTTGACATGGGCGGGCAAAGCATCAACCCAACTCAACCCAATAAATAATCGGGTTGAGGTAGGGTTGGGTTTAGGCGGATTTTTATTTCAATTTAACCCGCCCGATTGGGTCGGAAATCAGATTGGACACGGCGAATTCAAGTTGACCCAACCCAAGCTGCACCCCTAATAAAATGTGTGATAAATTAGTTAACTTTTGATTTTTAGGTTTAAAATTATTTTTTTATTTTGTTTTACTACCTTCAATTTATTTTTAACTTTTGATTTTTACAACTTATTAAATATTCAATTTAGTTATAACTTATTATTTTTTGCTTTGTTTTTTTTTTCCTATAATTGCTTTGGTACTAGAGGAGCATAGTTGAAACTTCTGTAAAAATGGTTTGACAAATTATAAGCCCTCTCCTCGTAAATCATAGTATGAAATACCGAAAATAAACTGTGTATTCGATCTAATAACATTTTGTCTCCATTTTGCAAGATGAGTTAAGAGTATCTCCAATCTTGTTCTCTATTTTATAGCAAAATTTTAGCTAAAACTATCAAAAAGTTATTTTATGAGCTCTCTAAAAAAGTTGTACACCAACTATACTCCCTACTTTATAGAGTCATAATGACTATGAGTCAATAATTAACCAATATGAATTAATTATTTATTTAAATAATATTAGAACAATGGGAGCTTTAATGAAAAGCCCTTGAGAAATAAAAAAAATAATTATACACACTCAATAAAAATTTATTAATAATAAGGACCAAAAGAAAAAAAAAGGCAGTGGCATTTTCATAAATAAATTGAAGTTTAGTGGCGGTATCGTAATTAAGTTGAAGTTCAAAAAAAGGAGGCGGTGGCATTTTTGTAAATTAGTTGAACTTTGGTGGCACCGACTGTTTATGACCTAATTGTGTATGTTTTCATACTTGCATATAAACAGTTGACCTAATTGTATATAAACAGTTAGTGCCACCAAAGTTTAACTTATTTACGAAAATGCTACCGCCTCTTTTTTTTTCTTTTTCTTTTTTGTTTATTTTTTGTCCTTATTGACACATCCCGATCCCGAACACGCCAGGTGTCGGGAAGTGCTGGCCGACACGTGTTAAGTGACGAAAGCCATTTAGAAAAATTTAAGAATAAATAAGGAAAATTGAATTAAACAGTAGTCAGAGTGCACAGAAAGTGCGGGCGGAAGAATTGTTAGAATACACAGCGAGTAGAGTGAGGGATACAATTCAAATACAAACGTAGAAACATCCCTACATTGTCATACCATCGCGCCATCGACGTCGCAAGCTCCCAGCCAACTAACCTGGAGGGGCGCAAAACATAAAACGGTGAGTGGGTCAAAAAGTAAAGTTTGATAAAACCGTTGTTTTCAAAAGTCTAGTAACCCCTCGTTTGAAAACAAGTATAGTTTGAGAAAATACGTCATACCCGTAGGCATGAACCTCAAAATACTGTCGTGAAAACATGCGGGTATTCTCCGCTAATACTTTACTGATTTGCTCACCCATATGTAAAACACACATGCCCAAGGGGCTAAATCCCACAAGGAACAAGCTAAGTATAAAGAAATACGCTAAATACTACAATGACGCGAGTCTAACGCTAAGCGCTGGTGCACAAAGTGCAGTCACACAAGTCCGAGTTGCCTAGTGCAACCTAAGACAGGCTAGTACCTACAATGGATCCAAAGCTGCGTAACGGTACTGATAGTGACTACTCCAAACGTCAACGCTAGTCCTGGCCACAAGACTGAGTACTAATACCTGGGGTGTATACATCTACTGATGAGCAACAGTATAAAAACATGCATGGCAATATAGTACGAATGTTCTACCTCCAACAAACGTAATGATATGCAACTACGCTAACAGTTAAAGAAAGCGTTGAAAAACCATACGTATATATATACATTTATCAAACAAAGACCCACTCACTCACCTGTAGGTAGCCGGGTCGAAGTACCCCGTCCTGGGTAGCCCCGGTAGTCCTCTGGATAGGCCCCACCTATATGAGATATCACCGATACAATGATTAAACTCATAAAGGTAACGAATTAACGAATTAATTAAACCTATCCCTTGCTTTCTCAATTTGGAGATCCAAAACACCTCAAAAATTAAAATGCATACTACCCCGAGGTAGTACACGTCGTCACGAGTCGCCCCGTGAAAACAGAATCGAAATTGGACCTCCCACGCGCCCTCACGCGCGGCTCAAACGCGCCAAGCCGCGGCTCCACGCGCGGCTCCAACGGCTGTCTCACGCGCCTTCACGCGCGGATCCACTCGCGGCTCAGCCGAGCCGGTCAGCGCCGATCTGAACCTGTTCACTGACGTCAGCAAGGCCGGTCTGACCCGGTTTGCTGACGTCATCGCTGACGTCAGCACCGGTCACCGCTGGTCTTTTTCCGGTCGCCAGCGCCGGAATTTTGGCCGGTTTCTGGGTAATTTTTAAAGCTCGATAACTTCTTCGTTTTAAGTCCAAATTGGACGATTCAAGTACCAAAATGAAGCTACAGATGAGGGGAACAAGATTTTACCAATTTGGGGACCAAAAACTGGCCAGAAGTGGCCTGAAATTGAGGAAGAACCCACGGGTGCAAAACGCCGATCTGGTTTCTTCGATTCTTGGCCAAACGTGATCATCCAAAGCTTGAACAAGGTACTTGGGACATCCAGGAGTCCAATGGTGATTTGTTTGATGAGTTTTGGGCTCGATTTTAACGAGAAAAGGTCGAGGAAAAATCTCGGGCCTCGTCGGAAAATTTGGGAAAACTGGGTTCTTGGTTTTTCCTGGGTTTCTGGGCTGAAGTCTCACTCACAGGGAGTTTGTAGTTGGTTGGCCATCAATGATGGCTCAAAGTGAGCTCGGGGAGGAAGGGAGGATGGCCACGGGTGCCATTAGAAATTTTCGGTGTGTTTTTGTTTTCTTGCAGAGAAGAAGGGAGAAGAAGGGGACACGGACAAAACAGGGACAAAAATCCCAGATTTTGTGGGATAAGGCCACATGGGCCTGCAGACATTTGGGCCCCAGCCCAACAATTGAATTACGGGAAACGTCGAAAATCAACGCCCGTAAAATACTCGTTCGGAGTCCGAATGACGTCCCGCTCGCGTCTACGCGTTCGTAGCGACGAGCACGTCAAGAAAATACAAGTGGATACGTCGTACGAGTTACGACGCAAAAGTCAACCAAAAAGTCAACCCAGGGGTAAAAACGTCATTTCTCACTTCCGGGAATAAAATAATTTAAATTTTGAACGGGATGTTACACTTATTATTAATAAATTATTATTAAGTGTTTATGATTAATATATTGTTTGGATTATTGTCCTTATTATTAATAAATTATTATTGAGTGTTTATGATTAATATTTTGTTTGGATAGGGATTTTTCATTAGTAAAAGAATAAACATTAATTATAGAGAGTCACTAGGAGCTTATTTCTCTCTTCCTATATTTATGAGCTTCTAGACGAATCTTTATCCATCTCCTAAGATAAAGATCATGATTGAAGTTGATTTTTTTTAAATCGTACCTAAATTCTAATTAGGAGCTTATTTAAGGAGTCCATTAGAAATGCTCTAACATATTTGGAGTCCGTTTGATAATTATTTAGTTTTTAATTTTTGTGCTAAAAATATAATGAGGGAAAATGGAGGAAGAAGAGTGGACAAAGGTTGGTGGGAGCAAGAAATGATAGATAATATGTAAAATAAATATGTGGGCTAAGTACATTTTATGCCATTAACCATCACAAATTTCGTGGTCAATATGTTTCTTTTTAGGTTAAAAAAGAAAAATGGATAGATCACTTTTGTCAAGTTAAACCATCATATTGACGATATTAGAAGGTCAAGTTAAGCCATCAGCCATCATTGACTTCATGAAGTATATATTGAACAAAAACAGATGATGACACACCTCGATTTGGATATCCAAAAGGACACTAAAATTGAGGTATGTTGGCAGACACCTGTCACGGTGATGAAAGTCATAATATGCAAGTGTTGTATAAAAGTGTGAACAAATTAAAATCAAAGTTTAGAACTAAACTAAACTAAGAGTAAGAGTGCGTAGAAGTGTGGGAAGAACCTTTATTACAAATGCATGCAGTGTTAAATCATAATTAAAGTACAGTAAAAGTAAGAATCTTCCCATCCTGAGTAGGATGGATATTATACAACTAATAGGAAATAAAATTTCTACATTATTATACACGGATGTCAGAACAACCACTGATCTCTCGTCACCACATAATTTAGCTACTGAGTCCTGGAGGGGTGCAAACTAGAAAGTGTGAATGGGCAAAAATAAAGATTTGTAAAATCTTTGTTTTTCGTAACATAACAACCCCTCGCTGTAAAACCCGTATAGTTTCCAAAATCATACTACGTATAGTATGAAAACCACAGTAACAATATAAAGACATAATTATGCCAAAGATACGGGTACATCACAAGTATCTCAATATATAAAGACATAATACAATATGCTTATCAAAATATGCAGACACAAAAGCCCATGCAGTTGAGAGTAATAAATCTACGCTCGAGTACCACAATCATGTGAAGCTAGCTCTAAGCGCATCACGCACAAGTCCTAGAAAGTTAATGCAACCTAGTACAGGCTGACACCTACAATGGATTCAAGGTGAGCATAACGGTGCAATGTGAACATACACATGAAGTTGGTCCTGGCCCGAGACGAGTACTGGACACCGGGTGTCAGCATGTACGATAAGCAAATAAAATAGGTATAATCATGCCATCATAAATTCATAAATCTTAACAACAACCATTTATATTTATACTTATAAGTAAAAGCATGGCATGATGTAAAATCTCTTCATTGAAGCAGTTAAGGAAACTATATAAATATAGGTTGAAAATAAAGCCCACTAACTAATACGTAATCGGGTCGTAGCCTCATTGCCTTGCCTGGCCTCTGTACTCCTCTGATAAGTCTTTCTTATAAGCGAAACCATTAAATGAATCAAACACTACGAAGACTAGTGGAAAACAGGGTTCAAACTTGTTTGAAAACCTACATGCGCAGTCGTACACAGCCATGCGCTGCCACGCACCACCGTAAGGCCCCAAGCACCTCCAAGCACCAGTGGCTGAAGTTGTTGCTGTAACATCCTATAAAAAGTTTGTTATAAAATAATTCCATAGGGGATATTTTGGACATGTGCGTGTTATTTTGTACACGGGACCATGTAATTTTACTGTTTTTGGTAAGAGCACAATACCCCAGAAAAACCAAAATATCTCTACTTCTTCCTCCCTCTTCCCCGTCACTTTCATTTTTCTCTCTCTCTCTCACCGCATGTGCACAGTGCACGTCGTCGAAAACCTGCCGAACCGAGGCGATCTAAAGTCACCACCCTCTTCGTCTCGACGCCCTGGACTCAAAGGTGCTAACCGTTTGTCCAAACTCCCAACCGTTTGACGAAAAAAACACACGGAAAACCGAACCTTCCGGACAATTTTCTCGCCATTCGAGACCAAGGTGAGGTTTCTAACTACTACCATTGGATTCCTCTTGTTGAGTAGATGAATTTTCATGTGTCATTTGCTTGATTTGCTCGAGTTTTGACTTAGATCGACGAGCTACAGTAGCCGCAATTTTTTAGGGAAATACAAGCCATTTTTGAGCTTTTTCTGCCAAATCAAAGGTATATCATCATTCTACTCATCTCTAGCTTCATTTTGACATAAAGAATGTGAAATTTGGCCAAAAAAATGAAGAAGTTATTAACGTTTGAAAATTTTTCAGAAACTGGCCAATTTTCCGGCAGCGAAGACGGCGATCGGCTCGAGTTGCAGCAGCGACCGGTTCAGACCGGCTTGAACCCAGTCCAAACTAGCCTGTGACGTCAGCAATCGGTCCAAACCGAGAATATTCTCAGGTATATTCCTTTAACGCCGTTAGGAATATTCGGTTAGATTTAATGAAGATACCGGAATCTTCCGTTAAATCTAGCGGTGTCAGTTTGACCCAGCTCGTGCGACGCGTACTACTTATGGGCAGTACGTATGGTATTTTTCGAAGTGCTTCGAACCTCCGTGTTAAGCAAACAAGGGATAAATGTCATTAATTAGTTTAATTAGTAACCTTTATGAGTTTAATCATTATTATAGTGATATCTCATATATGTGAGACTTATCCAGAGGACTACTGGGGCTACCCAAGAGTGGGGGGCTACGACCCGGCTACTTACAAGTGAGTGAGCGGGTCTTTGTTTTGATAAATGTATTATTACGTATGGTTTTTCAATGCTTTCTTTATTTTGTTAGCATGACTCATATCATATGCGAATGTTGGTGTTAGAACATTCGTATTATATTGCCATACATGTTTCTATATTGTTGCTCATCAGTAGATGTATAACACCCTGGGTATCAGTACTCAGTCTTGTGGCCAGCACTAGCTTTGACGTTTAGAGATGTCACTCCCAATACCGTTATGCAACTTTGGATCTATTGTAGGTACTAGCATGTTCTAAGTTGTACTAGGCAACTCGAACTTGTGTGTGACGCGCTTTGCGCACAACGATTAACGTTAGACTCGCGCCATTGTAGTACTCAGCGTTTTTCTCATATACCTAGCCTGTCCTCGTAGCTTATCTACTTGGGCTTGTGTGTTTACATATGAGTGAGCATTCAGTATTGTTTTCGAGTAGTCCATTATGGGTTTTCGGGAAGTACCTGTATTACTATTATAGTATTTTGAGGATCATACCGGGAGCATGACGTATTTTTCAAAAACTATACATTTTTTCTAGCTAGGGGATAGTATGCTCTTGAAAACAAAGGTTTTATCAAACTTTACTTTTTGACCCACTCACCCTTTTATGTTTTGCACCCCTCCAGGAACTAGTGGCATATTTGACTTACCAGTGAGACGAGAGCTTACTTCGGCTGTAGTTGGTGGTTCTGACAGTTTATCGAGACTATATAGGATTTATTCCTACTTTTAGTTAAATTCTGCGTATCCATCCTCATGAGGACGTGAATGTTTATATTCTCTGCACTATTTACCATGCTCTGACTGTTATGCACCTGTAATAATGGGTTTTACCCATCACTGCACTTTTACTTCCGCTTCCAACTCGAAATCTACTCAATTTTCTCATGCATATGCATAATTGGCTTTCGTCACTTAACACGTGTCGGCCAACACTTCTCGACACATGGCGTGTTAGGATCGGTATGTGTCACGGCACACCCCACCCTTCCATACCCACGTGGATACCGAGTTTGGGCGTGCTGGCCGACACTCGTAAGTGACAAAGCCATTATATGCATGACAACACTTAGTTTAAGCAAATTAAACTGTCATAAAGTTTGCGGAAATTAATGCCAATATGCACAAGGTTCAGAGCGTACTAATTTGAATCAGCGAAAACAAAATAATAAATCAAGTTCCTAGAATTTCTATCCATAACAGGGATGGATATTATTAAAGAAACTGAATAAAAATGAATCCCTACATGGCCGGGAAGAGAATCAGAGCTGCAACTCATATGCCTCGACTTTACCAGATGCGCTATAACTAGGTCCTGAAGGGGGCGCAAAAACAAAAGGTGTGAGTGGACGAAAAATAAAGTTTTCCAAATACTTTTCTCTTTTCAACATAGTAACCCCCTATTTTGAAATCCAGTATAGGTGTAAAATCATTCTACCGTAGTATGTGTCAAATCATACTATAATATATATAACTGAAAGTAAATCTCAAGTGAAATCCGTAAATAATAATTCATATTTCCATAAGTCATTTCACCAAATATATCAATAGTATAGGTAAGAAAACCAACACAGGGTATATGTGCAATCACCTATGTACGTGTTGAGGAACAGCCTCTCAATCCCCGTACAAGCACTTTACGTTGTCAATCAATTTGTACTCCTAGTACCACACACATGTAAGCACTTGCACAATAACGCGTCACACCCGAGTCCGTACGTAGTGGGGCCTTTTCCACAAAAAAAAAACATAAATGTAAGACAAACTTGCACTAAGGTATTTACCGGACAATACCCTTAGAGTACAGTGCGTGTGACCCAAACATGTAAGACTTGTCCTACGGCCGTGAGACGGTACTACAACGTAGTGAAAGCATACCAAGTGTGTTTGAAAACATACGTATATACATCATGTGTTTAGATATAAAGAACAATATCCATTTCATAATTTCCCAAATCTTTAATATCGCATAAATAAATATTCTCATCGGAATCATATAGCAAATACCAATATATATTTATGCACACCCGAAATCATAGTCTAAAACCATTTAATAATATAAACCAAAAATATTCAAACCTTGTATAATCGAATATATTTATGCATAGAAGTTATATATTAAATACCATCAAACTTATGCATAAACGAACATAATCGAAAATCATTTCACAATATATATATATATGTATATATATATTCATGTCTTGAAATCACTTAAAACCATAATTATATCAAGCCATAACTATTTCAAAACATATAAACCATTTAAGAAAATAAAAGTCCACTCACAAGTGCTCGGGAGTGAAATCTCCTCGGTGTTGCCCTCCTCGAAGCGTGGAGTCGAAGAATTACCTATTTAATATTAGGGAAAAATGTTAAAAACATCCCCTAATAAATAATTATAACCCTTATATAAAAAGAAACAAAAAATTATATTATTTTGGCGAAAACGGGCTCGAAAAACGATTTCCGGGGCCCGAAAACCTTTCCGCTGCGGTCCACCGCCGTCGGCGCCGCCATGGGCCAAGAAACGGCTGGACGCGCCGCCACGCTCTGGCACGCGCCTGCACGAGCCTGCACGTACCTAATGACATCACCCCACGCGCAGCTGACGTCAGTCATGTGCCTGCTGACGTCAGCACCGTCAGAATTAACGGCGTCAGTTAGGTTTAATGGAATATACATTTTTTTGATGGAATATTCTGACGCCGTCAGGAATATTCCGTTACCGTGACAGAATATTCCGTCACCTTCAACCTCACGCCGGTCGCCGGAGCTGCCGCCGCCTGGTTCGCTGGAATTTCTGGAAAAATACCGATTTAATCCCAAAACTTCATAAATTCATAACTCCTTCATTCCTTGGCCAAATTCAACGTGCCATATATCAAAATGAAGGTATTGATGAGTAGAATATTTTCATGCCAATTTCGGGCCGAAAAAATGGCCAGAGATGGCTTGAAATTGGCCGGAAAACTTCGGGAAACCTTAATTTCGTTCTCCTTCAAAACTGCACCAAATTCCACGTTCTTTAAGTCGATTTGAACCTACTCAACATAATAAAACCAATGGAAATGGTTTCGAGGCTTACCTAAGTCGGAATTGTATAGAAACTTGAATGGCAGTTTGCCGTTTTCGTTCCGGCGTCAGTTTGGTCGATTGGGTTCGAGTTTGGGGATTCTGAAATCACAGTCTCGTCCAAAATTATGAGATGATCACAATGGCTATGATCTTGAGCGACGGTTCGACAGTTTTGTGATTCGTCCAAAATTTAGGGTTTGGGTGGTTTTGGCCGAGAGAGATAGAGAAAAAGAGATCGTGCATATTGAATGAGGGGATTAGAGGATTGGCTGCACAGCAGCCAGCCAAAAACCCTAATTTACTTACAGGTGTGAAAATTACTAAAATGCCCTTACACTTTAAAGTTTCGTAAAACGTTCGTTTTATCTCTGAATTGAGTTCCGCTTGTGTCCACGTGTTCGTATCGACGAGTACTATTTGAATATGTAAAGAAATAAATTTGCACATGTTGTCTCGAAAAGTCAACAAAAGTCAACATTTGTCACTAGAGGTATTTTGGTAATTTCACATAAAAGTTTGGGACGGGTTGTAACATGTCAGCTGCCAGAAGTGAAATATTTTATCACCAGGCTGAATATTTTGTCAACATTTTAATAAAGTATACCTTGATTTAACGGAATATGCTAGCGTTGTTAATGAAATATTCCTCGTCTTCTTCTTCTTTCCAATAGCCGGAGCCGTTGTCGACCGCCGTTTGTCGGCCGCAGTTTCACCGGAAACTGGGTTTTTGGCTAGAAATCTTCACAAAGGCATAACATGTTCAAAACTCAACCATTTTTCACGATCTTTATGTCAAAATGAAGCTTATGAAGAGAGGAACAAGATTGTACCTATTGGGATCTCAAAAGATGGCCGAAAATGGTCTAAAATTGGACAAACGCCTTTGTCTGAAAATCAAGGTTTGAACCCCTTCAAAACCGCGTGGATCCAAGCACGAAATGATCGAATCTTGGCCTAAGGAGGATGGAAAGTCAACTGGTGACCTCGATCTTGTCAAACCCAAAGAGATTAGGTCGAAAAAGGTCCGTGGAAGTTAGTTTCGAAACTCTCGATTGTGAAACAAGACCAGACTTTCAAAGGGTCTAGAAGTTACCTTAGTCGACGAGGAGTCAATTGGTGACAAGATCATGGCCAGCCATTATCGAGAACGACATCAACTCGCTGATGAACTCAAGCCCGCGTCAAAGTTCTTCGATGTGGGCTTTAGGCTTGGAAACTCGCAGTAAAGAACTCAAACTTGAGTTCGTGGTGGAGAGATGGTGAAAGTGCTTGTGGTTAGAAGGTTAAACAAGCCAAAGAAACGGCGGTGATGCCACTCTCGTTCTCTGTGTGTAGGTCAAGGGGAATGAGAGAGAGAGAATTAAGGATAGGGAAAGGAAAAGTGAGCTAAGGGAGTGTGCAGAGAGAGTGAAGGAGAGTTTCTAAAAATAGAAAGAAAACGAGCCCCAATGGCACGCAAACCAAAGAACTAAAACAAAGAATTAACATAATCTCTCCCTTGTAGTCGAAAAGTTTCCAAAAATATCCATGGGTATAAAATTACCATTTTGCCCTCAACTTTAAACACCTGTTACGTATTTGTTACACGTCCGATTTACGTCTTGTTTGCGCTCACGCATTCGTAACACTGAATTGTCACACATCACATAAATCTCATTCCCAGTTCCAACTAAAAAATTGAAACATGATATCCCTTTTTAGTCTTGTTTTCCTGTATTATTTCCCTTACAAGTTACAAACATAATTTTTGGGGTTATTCTTACTTTATTACCCTCAAGTATTGTGAAATTCACACTTTTCTACCCTTAGTTTTTTTTCGTCTCACTTTCATACCTAAAGTTTGATTTTTCTGACACTTTTATACTTCCATTAGTATATCCATCAAGTGCTCTGTTAATTGATGATGTGGCAGATTTGTGGCCCACCAAATTTGTGCCATGTGGACAATAAACATTAAAAATTAATTAATAAATAATAAATAAATAAGTAAAAAGAAAAACATTTTGATGGATTGTCCACGTGTACAAGTACATATATACTTTGGATCAATTTCAGTTTCACTTTCATACCCTTAGTTTATTTACGGATGACGTGGCAGAACTTTAGCCCACTAAAAAATATAAAATTATTAGAAAACTATAGAAAAAAAAAACAATAAAACAATAAAGAAGAAAATAAAGTCTTGTTCTCAAAACAACTAACTCTACGGATTACCAAATTCAAATCCAACATAACAAATCCAAAGAAACTGAAAAATTTAAAGTTAAAAAGAAGTTTGGCATAGAGGAGGCTTAATGTAACATCCCGTAAAAAGTTTATTATAAAATAATTCCCGGATGATATTTTGTACACGTACGTGATTACTTTGTACACGGGATCGTGTGATCTTACTGTTTTAGTGGGTGCACAATACCCCTAAAACCCAAAATATCTCAATTTTCTTCTTCTTCCCTATCTGTTTTCCTTATCTTTCTCATTTTCATTTTTGTCTTTTTTTTTCTCTCTCCCTTCTCACCGTATGTGCACAGTGCACGTCGACGAAAACACATCTAACCGAGGCAAACTAAAATCACCACCATCTTCGTCTCGATGCCCTGGACTCAACGGTGCAAACCGTTCGTCCAAACTCCCAACCGTTTGACAGGAAAAGCTCACGGAAGAACCGGACCTTCTCGGCGATTTGCTCGCCATTCTAGACCGAGGTGAGGTTTCTTACTACCACCATTGGGTTCCTTTCGTTGAGTAGATGAATTTTTACGTAGATCGACGAAGCTACAGTACCTGCAGCCTTTCGAGGCAATTACAGGCCATTTCCTGAGTTTGTACAGCCAAACCAAAGGTACACCATCATTCTCCTCCTCTTTAGCTTCATTTTGACATAAAGAATGTGAAATTTGGCCAAGAAATGAAGAAGCTATGGAGATTGGAAAATTTCCCAAAAAACTGGCCAAAATTCCGGCGACAGCGACGGTCGGCGACTGGCCGCTGACATCAACAACCAGTCCAGATCGGCCAATGACGTCAGCAAATTCTGTTAGATCTAACGGCGTCAGTTGACGCCGTTAGTTTGACCGGCGCGTGAGCCGCGCGTGGAGCCAAGCCTGTGCCGGGCGTGAGGGCACGTGGGGAACTATTTTTCAATTCCGTCAACGCGAGGCGACTTGTGACGACGTGTACTACCTAGGGGCAGTATATATGGTATTTTTCAGAGTGTTTCGAACCTCCGTGTTGAGCAAACAAGGGATATGTTTAATTAATTACTTTATGAGTTTAATCATTACTATAGTGATATCTCATATAGATGAGACTTATCTAGAGGACTACCGGGGCTACCCAGGACATGGGGGCTACGACCCAGCTACTTACAGGTGAGTGAGCGGGTCTTTGTTTTGATAAATGTATTATTACGTATGGTTTTTCAATGCTTTCTTTATTTTGTTAGCATGACTCATATCATATGTGAATGTTTGAGGTAGAACATTCGTATTATATTGTCATACATGTTTCTATAGTGTTGCTCATCAGTAGATGTATAACAACCTGGGTATCAGTACTCAGTCTTATGGCTAGGACTAGCCTTGACGTTTAGAGATGTCACTCCCAGTACCGTTACACAACTTTGGATCTATTGTAGGTACTAGCCTGTTCTAGGTTGCACCAGGCAACTCGAACTTGTGTGACGCACTTTGTGCACAGCGCTTAGTGTTAGGCTCGCATCATTGTAGTACTCAGCATATTACTTATATACCTAGCATGTTCCTCGTAGCGTATCTACTTGGGCTTGTGTGTTTACATATGGATGAGCAGTCAGTCTGATTTTCGGGGAGTACCCGTGTTTTGAGCATTCAATTTGATTATCGGGAAGTACTTGTATTACTATTATAGTATTTTGAGGATCATACCGGGGAGTATGACGTATTTTGAAAAACTATACATGTTTTCCAACGAGAGGATAGTGTGCTCTTGAAAACAAAGGTTTTATCAAACTTTGCTTTCTGACCCACTCACCTTTTTATGTTTTCTGCCCCTCCAGGACTTAGTAGCAGATTTGATTTTCCAGTGAGACGTGGGCTTGCTTCGGCTGTGGTTGGTGGTTCTGACACTTCCTCCGGATTATGTAGGATTCGCTCATACTTGTCCACGTGACACCAATTTGGTGGGCCACAGATCTGTCACGTCATCAATTAATAGAGCACTTGATGGATAGACTAATGGAAGTATAAAATTGTTAGAAAAATCAAACTTTAGGTATGAAAGTGAGACGAAAAAAACTAAGAGTAGTAAAGTGCGAGTTTCACGATACTTGAGAGTAGTAAAGTGAAAATTAGCCTTTTTTAATTGTCCACGTGAGGCCCACAGTGCCACGTTTCTGCACAGTCATCATTCAGTCAAGCGCCACATCACGATTTAACGGAGCACTTGACGGAAATACTAACGGAGGTATGAAAGTGTCAGAAAAATAAAACTTTAGGTATGAAAGTGAGACGAAAAAAAACTAAGGATAGCAAAATGTGAAAGTGTGAATTTCACAATACTTGAGAGTAATAAAGTGAGAATTATCCTGATTTCCTAATTGATTTCTATTATAAAATTGGAGGCTGCATCACTGTCAGAAAGTTTTTAAGAATTTATATCAAAACTTTATAATCTCCTTCAATCTCTGCTATGGACAACTAGAGCCTAATAGTTAATTTATGTGCTTGATGAGAAGCCAAAGCTTCATTTTGCATTAAATAACGGAGTGCCATAACATAACAGTACTTTCATTTTCCTATCCCGGAAAGTAGCGCAGGCAAGAACGTGAGTTCATTCTTCACAATTTTCGCTTTTTAATACAATCATTTTCCAAGCATTTAATAACCAATCAAATATATAATTGAGATAACATATTATATGTTATTTATTATTTTTTTTGCTGTGTATTTAATTATTCAAATTAAATTTATCCCAATAATATGCTCAGAAATGCAACAAGAATAGCTGCTTCTTTCTTACTTGATAATGGGGGCTTCCATTCACTGACGTCAAAAAGTGCTTCTAAACTCGTATGCTGAATTTTCACACATCACACCAATCCTAACTTAACCCACGGTTATCAGAAATAGAAAAATAAAGAATAAAAGCGAAAAAACCAAAGAAAGAAATACATTTCCAAGAAAAAAAATGAAACATGATATCCCTTTTTAGTCTTTTCCTGTTATTATTTCCCCTACATGTTACATACGTGATTTTTATAAAAAGCGATAATCTGAATTCCTAATTGATTTCTATTATAAAACTGGAAGCTGCATCACCCTCAGAATGAGGCGAGCTGTGAGAATAATTTCCAATAAGTGCAGATGGCGCTTTGCCACAGTGGCGGAAAGTAATCATGCCTATGCATTCTGGTGCGGGTTCGATCTCCACCAATTCTCCTTCACCCTAACAACTAACTATTTAACACACTAACGTTATCGGTCTACTCAAAATAGTTTCTAATACTTTTATTTGTGTTATTCCATATATAAATGCAATAAGTTTTATTTGTGTTATTCCATATCTTTTTTAAGTGGATAACATCCACCGATAAATTTTTACTAAGAATTAGTTTCAAACACACTCTAGATTTCGCAATATATGTAATACATGAAAAGATATTTCGGTATTCTAAAACACCGATCACGTGGTGTTATAATTTTATTCAAATTATAAAATATGTATTTAGATTTTTTATTAATATATCTTAAAGTGTGATATATCAATTATGTTATCTACTTATACAATAACAGTGAAGAAATATCTCACATGATAAACATCGATCACATGGTGTTACAATTCTATTTGAATTATAATATATGTATTTGTTTTTTTTATATACCCTACAAATGTGACATATTAATTATATCGTCTATTTATATTATAATACATAAATAAATACATTAGAATACAAGTATTCCAGATGCATATAAAAATTTGTCGTTATACAGTAATGTATTCTAGATTTTCGATTGGATTCATCATGTACTTGAACTTTTGTGTACTATAACTTTAATTTATTTCTGCTGTAATAAAATAAAAGAGCAGAGATGTTGACATCAAAGACAAAAAAAGGACCCTACAATTTTTTTTTTTGGAACCTTTATACGGTCCATGCCCCCCCACATTTTCCTAACCAAACTATCTTCACCCCCCCACCCCTGCCTGTCCTTCTCTTATAAATACCGCACTCACTGTTGTACCCACTCCACACTACTCAAACATCACCACCACCACAACCACAAGAGTTCTAAAAGGCTCTGCCTTTTTATTTAGCCCATCCCTCCGCCTCCTCCTCCTCCCCCTCACCACCACTTCTCACTAAACTTGTAATTGCATGGCAGTGAGCTTCTTGAGGTACGAGGTATCCGACCTCTGTCTAGCCAAGCCGGCCCTGAGGTCCCTCTCTGCCTCCGCCACCGTCGCCGATGCCTTGGAAGCCCTGAAGACCTCCGAAGACAACTTCATCAGCGTCTGGGACTGCAACCACTCCAAACCCAAGTCCCTAGACGGCGGCGGTGGTGGTGGTGGCGGCCAGCCCTGCCGCTGTGTTGGCAAGGTCTGCATGGTTGATGTCATCTGCCATCTCAGCAAAGATGACAGCTTGACGTCTCCATCCGCCGCTCTCATGGCACCTGTCTCTGAGATTTTAACCAAAATTCCTGGCCATATTATGCATGTGGAACCTTCCTGCAGGTACTGAAAATCAAAACCCATGTCTTGAAAATTTGAAATTTCTTAAATTTTTCAAATTTTTGGGTTTGATTTACATTTTTGATGAATTAGGCATCTGGGTTTTCTTGTTTTTTCAGTTTTGTTTGAGTAATTGTACAAATCGGAAATTTCTGCTGTCTTTTTCTTAAATTGCAGCCAATTTTTTGTTAAATTTCACTTCTTGACAAACCCATCAACACAGTGTTCTAATTGTTTAAAAAATTTCCCAAATCAAATAAATTTTTCATCTGAAATTTGTTTTTTACTGTGAATTAGCTACCAATTTACCCCCAGACTTAAATCCTTTTACTTTACTCTGTAATTTTCAGTCTGCTAGCAGCCATTGATCTGATCCTCGAGGGAGTCCAGAACTTGGTGGTCCCAATCAGAACCAGAAGCAATTCAAGAAGAAAACAGCACCCAAAACCCATCTCCGCCACCGCCGCCGCTGCCACCACCATCCACAACGGCCAAGAATTCTGCTGGCTGACACAGGAGGATGTGATCAGATTCCTCCTCAGCTCAATTGGGCTCTTCTCCCCCATCCCGGCAATGTCCATAAACTCCCTCGGCATCATCAGCACCGACGTCCTGGCCATCAACTACCACTCCTCCGCCAGCGCCGCCGTCCAGCTCATCTCCCACTCCCTCTCCCAGCAGACCTCAGTGGCGGTGGTCGACACCGAGGGGGTCCTGATCGGTGAGATCTCACCCTTCACGCTTGCCTGCTGTGATGAGTCAGTGGCTGCCGCCATCACCACCCTCTCAGCAGGGGACCTCATGTCCTACATTGACTGTGGTGGGCCCCCTGAGCACCTGGTGAAAACTGTGATGCAGAGGTTGAAGGAGAGGAAGCTGCAGGGAGTGCTGGAGAATTACACTCTTTGCTCATCAAGTAGCTATGCACATGCATTGATGATGACATCATCTTCTTCTTCCGACGAGGAGTCCTCGGTGTCTCCGAACACGACTTTGCGGTCGACTAGGTCCGGCAGGTACACGCGGTCGAGCAGCTACTCGGCGAGAATGGTGAGGAGGGCGGAGGCCATTGTCTGCCACTCTAAGAGCTCACTGGTTGCTGTGATGATTCAGGCAATTGCTCACAGAGTGAACTATGTGTGGGTTATTGAGGATGATTGTAGCTTGGTGGGAATTGTCACTTTTTCTGGCATGTTGGAAGTTTTCAGGGAACATTTAGAAACCATGGGTTAGAAAGTAGGACGGGCTTGCCTACACCCGACCCGACATTGTATCATTGATCCGGGACACCGTGGTGGTATCTGAGGGTGTAGGGGGTCTGTTTTCTAGAAATGTTGTTATTTAGGAGGAGTTTGTAAGTGTACAAGTTTTGGTTTTTGATCATCAAATGAGACTTGTGGAATGAATAAAACCGTGGGGTAAAAAAATTATGGAATTTTTTTGTTTTTTTTTTTGAGGTAGTGATGTGAAGAGGGATGGGAATCTTGTGCTCTAAAATTCAAGTTTGGTTTTGTAATGTTTTTGGGGTCTCGGAGTTTGTGTGATATCTGAAATGTGATTTTTTCTTCTTTTACAATTTGATCTTGAAATTGCCTCTTTTGGCGTTTTCATTATACTTTAGAGGAGGAAGATTCTCAAATCTTTTGCCTCTCTTTGTTTTGTTTTGAAACAGGTGTTTTGCAATTTTCTTTTTATACCAGTAATAATTTACATTAAACTATAGAGCGAGAAATTCAAATTTGAATGTAGAGCGAGAACACAAAGCACATTATAGAGAATGAGGGATTCAAACTTGAAAGTAAAACGTGCTTGGATGTGGAGCGAGAACACACTACTTTTGCCGACTAATCTGTCGCATTACTTTGAATGTAAATATATAAATACAAAATATGCTTGGCACGTGGTTCTTAGTTAAACTGATTTTTCAAAGATTTTTTTACATGGGGGGATTGTCAAACTAGTAAGGAGACAGCTCATGGATGCACTACACGCTACAGCGTAAATATTTTTATTTATTTATTTTCTATTGTCGCCTTTTAAATACTGTTTATGTATACATCTACTTGTGTATGAACATACCAACATAAAAGTAACCAGTTTTTATGTTGTTTTATTTATGGACCAAAACGAAAAACTTTTCGATTTGGCATAAAGGTCGTTTGGTTCTTGTATCGAACCATGGCGTGTCTTTGTCCATCAAAATTTCATTGGAAGAGAGAATGAAGAAAATTATAAAACTCAAAATAGTTAAGAAGAGAATCCGTCGTATAACTGATTCTATATCATTTCAAGTTATTGATAAAATCAATAACCACAAGGAATTATACAACTGATAATAGTTAAGAATCTTTTTGATAAAACTATTAAACAGTTGGATAATAAGAGAGCGAGATTCTTTGTGCAGAACGTAAGCCGATTATGATGATGATTTTCCATGGTATCCACAGCCATGGCAAATCCAAATGTTGGAAGAGCATATAACCAAGTACATGTGCAACATTTGAATAATTAAACTGATGACTTATCTGTTACCAAAAATGGGCAGGAGCAGAATGTGAGATGCTCACATAATATAGAGCATGCCATGCTGATCCGAATTACAATAATATCCACAGGCTCTGCTGATCATGTCTGCTCTCCACTGCTTTTGCTTTGGCTGGTAGCTGGTAGCTGGTAGCTGGTAGCAAGGACTAGCCAGTCAATTCACATCTTTCCATGTTGTCAAACATTTCATTTCTTTAAGGATAAACTGCCGTTTGACCGCTTGAACTATTTGAAATCAGCCAATTAACCCCTCACCGTCAGATTCAACGAAATTTCATCCACTTTGCTGTCAAATACTAGCACGTGTCGTATTTTAATTGGTAGCTCTAGTTGACATTCTAACGAATTAACAACAAATTGGATGGAATCTAGCGGTAGGGGGTAAATCTACTAATTTAGAAAAGTTTAAGGAGTTAATTTACCAAACAAATAGTTCAGGTGGTCAATTTCAACTAGAGTGATAGTTCAGAGAGTCAAACGGCATGTTACCCTTTCTTTAATAGCCAGTTGAAGGGTATATATCAAATTCAAATTCAAATTTTGGTAAAATAATCAATTCGAAAACTGTTTGGAAATGTCTTTAAAATAATCAAAAACAAAAACGTGTTAGATTACTACAAGTGGTTTTGATAATTTTTAGCCGAAAAAATTAAAAATGCTTTTGAGTTACATTAAGCACTTCACGTGCACTTCACCTCTTGGTCTTGGGATCGAAGGTCGGTGTGCTGCTGCAGCCTGCTGTGATTAACAAACAAAAAAAAAAAAAACACTTCCATTTTAAATAAAACTATCAGTGCTCTTTTGATAAAAAGCGCTTATGTTCTTTATGAACATAAGCGTTTTGTAAAGAAACAGTTCCAAGCCGCCGTACTAATTTGGCTAAGCCGAGGATGTGTGGTTCCAAAAGAATTAGAGAAATGTTAAAAGCAGATGGATGGATAGCAAATTAGCAATTATTTTTCTGTAAAGTGTAAAGTGCATTGCAATCAACTTCAAAATAAATAAACAAACAAAAAGGCAAAAGAACAAATTCAGAGCTGCAGAGCAGAATGGCCCATGAAAAAGAAAGTAGAATTTGAGAAACAAAAATGCATCTCATTTCCGGATTCGGATAAAATGCTTATAAGCATGAACATGAATATAACTATTAATGGTTATATTTTTTTAACAATTAATGAATAGGTTCGTGTAAGTATTTTAGTCTATCCTTATTTTTATCCCAAGTCATGCTTTAAACATGGTTCTGTGTTGATAGTTAAATAGGTTTAAGAAAGGTAATCTGACCTGATCCTCTTGGAGTCCCATAGGGCCATAAGTAAATAGTAATTAAAGAAGGGAAAGGGTGATTAGTGATTAGTGATTAGATAATATAAAGTGTCTTCATCAAGAAGAGAATTACTTGTGACCATTAGATGTTCCTTTACTTTACAGCCCATCTTTCAAATAAGTGTACATAAACTTCAAAAAAAAAACCCTAGCATTTTGATTTGCAAACGAGATGTGCCACCCAGGTCAATATTATTTATGAAATTTCCAAGCTAAGGGGTGCACTAGGGGAGAAGAAATTATGTGTCACCGACGTAAATGTATGTGTGTCATCAAATCGTCAAGTGATAAGAAATAGTGATACATGAGTATATGTACTCGCAGATAGTATAAAGACACATGCACTAGTAGAGAGACTTAAATAAATTGGGGGCACCAAGTTGGTTGTGTTTCAAACCTGTCACGTGTGCCACATATTTTAACTTTTGAGAATTAACTAGTGCTTAAATTTATCACAATGTAGAGCAATGTTCCTTTTAGGTAACTACGTTAAAACTTCCTTTTAAGCACTAGTTAATTCTCACGGACTTTTAATTTAGGTACAAAGATTCTTACTTAAAAGGGTCATTCATGGACCAATTCTCACGAATTTTTTGTTCAAATACGAAACTCCAATTATCTCTTCCTCTACAACTTCCAACTACTCTTTAACCTATGTACACATTACACAGGAGAATGATTTACATAGAATCGGTTCGCCGCCATATGGCATTCCATATTCAATAATACATTGCCAAGTACAAATTTTTCTTCACATGACAATGTATTATTAGATTGGGACGTTATGTGGCGGTGAATCGATTCCATATAAATTGCTCATATTACACAGAGGAGGCACATTTATCATTTGGATGATGGGCTTTCATTTCATGGGACTTTCTTGAGTGCTCCGGAGTACTCGGTACTCTGGGTATTTTAACCGTTAGATCCTCATTTAAAAATACAAAAATTAAAATTTAACGATTAAAACACTCAAAATATTATGTACTCTGAAGCACCCAAAATTTTTTATTCATTTCACTCTGCTTTCAACGTCCCATTTCAGAGGAGGACAATTGATATTAAAAGATCATAAATATTTCAATTCTTTAGAGTATAATGAAAGCTGGCAATCAGAAAGTAGGTAGTATCTCTTCGACCAAAAAAGAAAATATGAAAGCAGGTAGTATCTCATATTACATATTATAATAAATAATAAATGTTGACATGGACTGCTATCTAAATTTGCACTCTTTCTATTTAAAAACTAAAATCCAAAAGATGTGACTACGCTTTGAGAAAGTCCATCCAAACAACAAATACTGTCTCCCCTATAGGTAATTGGGTATGATTTTTGTCGTTGTTAATGTTACCGACAAGGCTACAATGGACTAAAGATTATTTTAAATCCATGTTCACTACCCGACCGCAGATATTTAATGAGCTATGCTAGCATCAGTCGCGCGCATTGACAGTATCAGTCCTTGATTGTGAAACACAAAATATTAGCGGCTGTGTTAACATCTCGCTTGACGCAAGCATAATATGGTGCCATAACAAGTAGGCATAATTTGAAAGAGCATCATTGATAGGGCAACCTGGAAATTGAAACAAAAAGAACACACAGCATAGCTGTACTCTTATACGCAATCTAATTTCCCACAACAAATATCACACAAATCATCGTGTAACACGTTCGACGATTTTATCTCACTGATACACAAGCTATTTACCCCATCCTTGCACAAATTCGATTCAAATTATGGCGGAAAATCTAATGGTGTTTGCTATGGACATACAAAATCATACAACTCCACAAAGCAGAGGGGGCTTTCCCTGCGGTCAGAGGCATTCTGTAACGCAATCCACGCCATCATCCATTTCTTGTATGAAGATTTCAGTTGGTTGAAGGCAACATCTCAATGTGTCGTGCCCAAGTTGTGCCCTTTCGTTATCTCCGAATCCAAAGAGTTGTCCACGGTTAGTGATGACAACAGTATGGTACAGCCCAGTGCTAATCTGAGAAACATGATGAGCTCTTAAGCTATCGAGGATTCGAGGGCTCAAGATCTTATCAGATACTCCCCTGTCTGGAAATCCAAGGCTACCAAAGCTCATCCAACCACAACCATATACTGAACCATTGTCGGTAAGGACAAAGGTCTTCCGCTTTCTAGCACACACCTACAGAATACAGTAACTGTTATTGCACACATATGGATTAAAACGAGAAGTTCCACATGAACAGGGAAAACAGGTATGCGAGTTTCACAACGGCAAAGGTTGTACTTGTTTTGGAGCATTGCATCTACTCTTAACAATTGAGGGCAGCATATAGAACAATGGACTTAAAAAATCATAATTTATCAGAAATGATAAAATGAATGAAAAAACCAAACCTGCACAGCGAGGTGGCTTTTGAGCTTGGTCAAGAGTTCTGGGGTGGTCTTGTCAATCTCATCCCCATGACCTAATGCACCGCAGTATCCTTTACCCCACGTATATACCTGCAATTTACATGGTTTTTGACAGAAGTCAAATACATGCGAAGCACATCAATAAAATATTGAAATTTTATCATCGGTTAGGAGACTAACAAATCCATTGGAATCAAGTGCCACGGCATGCTCATCGCCGGCAGAGACTCGAACCACATGAATACCCTTTCTTTTAAATGTTTGGATTGCGCGTGGCTGAAACTCATCATGCTGCTCTCCATGGCCAAGACAGAAGTTAGAACCTGACCCAAAAGAGTAGACTACTCCATTGTCAGTTACAGCTAAAACGTAATTCGGACCAGCAGCAATCTGAACTATGGAGCCAATGCCCTCAGGCATTTCAATCATTTTGGGAGTTGGGCTATCTATGGTGTCTCCATGACAAAGTTGACCATGTGTGTTGGCCCCACATGTATAAACACGACCTTGTCTTGTAAGAAACACAGTAAAATTAAGCCCTGTAGCAACCTGAAACAAGTTCTAGCTATTTAATGTCTAATCGCATGTTGCATAGAGGAAAGGAAAAAAGGAAATTGAAGTAGAAAATTTCCAGCAGATAACTCATAAAGATATAGTGATATGCATCGAAATCAGAAAAGACAGAGTATATTATCACCTAGGAATGGAATAAAGCATACGATCCATTTGCAACAATGGACAACTGAAACTTCGGTCATATCTATAGTTTTTCAGGATGAAAGAGAAATGTATAATTGGAAGAATGGTCCGAATCAAACCTCTAAGACTAAGAGTACATCATCAGTCAAAGTATTTAGCTTCAGCCACCAGAAGCCTTCCAAGAGGCTTCCTACTTTTTGTTTTCTTGAGCAAAGAGAAATATTTATGGTAAAAAAACAAAGGGTGATGTTTTTTACGTACAAGCAGAGCAATCCAATAACTAGATACAAATCATTGAACTAGTAATTCTGTAATCCAGAAATCATAGTGCACCATTACAAATTAAAGGAAAACAAAAAACAGTAATTGTGGTGCGACAATTATATAGCCTTTGAACATGAATATTCATTCATAATACTAGACCATGATTAGTTTCCTCCAACAATGAAGGGAAAAATTCTCCACAATAATCACCATTACCAAAAAAACCCTATATCATTTACCCAGAAGATTGTGTAATATCCACCGATTCTGACACTTATTTATCTATTTGAAAAAATTGTCATTTATATTACAACAATGAGGATATAAGTTTACCTGCTTGCAAGGAAGTCCTTTCAATGCCTCAACAAGCCTAGGCCTAAAAATTGGCCGGTTTGTATCTTTATGCCCGCAACAAAATGATGAATTATCCCCACATGTGAAAACCTGTATCAGTAACCAGCTTAGCGTCATTACATGACTATAGAAGGACAGTCATGCATGATATCTAAAACGTCTGGCAATGCATATTCAGCTTCTATAAGAGTGACAAGACACAGGCACACAATTAATGCATCAAGGCAACTATAACTTATAAGTGCTTATCACTGCCAAACAATAAACAACCCATGGGTGTCATAACTTTTAACAAAACCTAAGGAACATTGACAAAGTCAGCAGCAGAATTTAAATTCTCAGTGAAAATATTTAACCACAAATGACGGAGAAATATATATCTCTTACGTATTCACATCTAAGATCCCTCCCCCTCCCCCCCCAAAAAAAAAACACAAAACAATATTATTTGTGCAGTTCAGAATAAGGTAGACCATGTTGAGGTATGAGCAGGTACTAACCTCTCCAGATTGCATAACAAAGGCAGCATGGTTGTGGGAGGCCGAGACTTGGACCACGTGTGCTGGAGATGGAAAATTAATCCGGGTAAATGTTACACATTGCTTAGTTTCAGGGCCATGACCCAGAACACCACACAAGCTGGCACCACATGAGTACAATGATGAATTGCTGATTAGCAATGTGTGATACCGTCCAGTTGTAATTTGCATCTGTTGATAAAAAACAATCTTAATTAACCATAACTGTTAGCCAGCAGCTATCAAGGACAAGAAAATTGTACAACAAAATTAACACAGCATAAAACAACGAAAAAAGTTATCAATATTAACCAATAGGTCCATCTAGCAAACCTCTAGAAGACATTATATTAATATCTTTGTTCTATTAGCAGATAATCTATAAATGTCATTTTCTGCAAGTCTTCTAAATAATGTCATTTTCTGCGAGTCTTCCAAACGGTCAGGTAATGGTAACCAATCCTATATATTACAGTTCCAGGTTATTTTAAAATCTATATCTCATTTCTCATTTTTCATTTTAGTTAGAAAGTACTTAAAATTAGTTTCTACAGTTATGCAGATAAGATTGTAAAATTTGAAAAAATAAAAGTAAAAAACTACTGGCAAAAGTTTATCAGGCAAAAGAATTTAATACCACACAATTGGTTTTGTACTTATGCCTTAAATTTGAATACCAACTAATCTCAATGAAAGAATTTCGAGAATCTAAATAAATACAGGATTAAATTTCCAATAACAAAATCATTTCATGCAAACAGGGCAGTTTATGATTGACTTAATTAGAAAACTCCAGAAATATATTATCAAGCATATTGGTGTTCTTTCCCACAACCGGTACTCCAAATTGCAGATATAGTTCATTTGTAAATCAAAAGCAACTGCAAACAATAATGAAATAGTACATTGCCTGCTGAGGTCTCGACCATGTCAGATGATTTCTCCATTGATTGCAAGAATCTCAAAACACGCTTCCATTTCCCACCACACCGATCAAATAGCTCACTCTGAGCATCCCCTTCCATTTTAGCATATACAGAATGGGACACGCATAGCTGATATGCCGCAAAATCCACCAATGACCGAAACTTGTGAGGGTATAAGCACTGACTCCCTCCAAATGTCCTAGAAGTTAACTCTAAACGTAGAAGATCAATGGCGCTGAGTCTTCCCGAGCTCAAGATTTCTAAAACCAAATGTGACGGCAAGTCCTCTATTGACACCGGCCTATACTCCGCCGCCATTAGAAATAATCTGAATCCTTCAAATGAATAAATACTGAATAAAACTATATGCTTATATATATCCTTTCATTCACTGCTTTACTATTTTTCCCTTCAATATTATTATTCAAAAGGGATTGAGCTTCACTTTGTGTGTCAAATTTTTAGGCGAAATCAGAGACAATTAAAGCAATAGATGAAGAAAAAATCAGAAGGGAGGAAAATGCAGCAAATGGAGTACAATAATGAGGATTGTCAGATGAAAAAATGACAAGATTTTGATACAGTGATTGGAAATAAATCATCGGACGGGTCAAATATCACAGGCCTTTTCCCACAATTATCGAAAACTCGAAGAACGAGGGTTTTACCAGCAAATTATTGAGTAAAAACCGATCAAAGAACAGAAATTTACATCTCACAACAGCAAAAAAAGTGAAATTAAAAACCCAGTTGAATCAAATTAAGAATTTAAATACAGAGCAGTAATGAAAATTTACCCAGAGGAGAAAATGGGAATTTTGAGGCTTTTGGTTGGCGATCACTGACTTGTTCGTCCGAATAATTGAGAAATTCAATCTCTGAGCTAAAAGTTGGGGCTTCCACTTTCCAATTGGGGAAGAAATAAGAGAGAAAAAGCACAAAATACAAGCCCTAATTTCCTAATTATTTAAAGGGAAATTATGAAAATAATTTGAATATTTAATTTGGGGTTTTGGGGGCAGAGAATGAGTCTGCGTCTGCGTCTGCGTCTGCGTCTGGTGGGAATGAAATGAGAATAAAAGAATGGAAGCTTCAGCAAAGCAACAGCAGAGAAAGTAGGCGATGATGGAACGAAGGAGAAAGTGGTACAGCTGGCAGGCGGTGATTGGAGGGGTGACGGAGTCTGCTAACTCTGATGTCCCCCGATTTGCTGACACGTGGAAGGGCTAGGATGCTTCCAGCTTGTAACCTTCCAAATCACCAAATTGGAGGGGAGTCTTTCTTGCATACCCCGGAGTACGGGGTACTGCGGGTTTTTAAATCGTTAGATTTTTATTTTAAAATATAAAAATCAAGATCCAACGGTTAAAAAATCCGAAGTACCCCGTACTCCAGAGCACCCAAGAATTTTTTATTGGAGGGAGTTGGTTGTTGTAGGAGTCACATGGCCCTTGTCTAATCTTGCCTCTCATGAATATGTTTCATCGCTACGGTAACATTGTTACGTAGTGTTAATAACTTAAGCGATGATATAAAAGAATTATAGTAACATGAGTTAATTATAATCATGGTCTCTAAACTAATACGAGAGTTTCACAATGATTCCTCAGATCAAATATTAAGTTTCTAGTCTTTTTTTGTCACGTATCGCACCATAAATTGACTTTATGAAAGTTCAAAAAAGTAATTAGTTGAAACAAAATAATCTTATAAAAATTGGTAGTGGCTTACAAGTTGAAGGATAAATCAGCGAAATGGAACCAGCTTTTAAGTTAATTTCCATTTTGTAATACTCGTTACTAGTCATTACTTTGCTAATTATGGGTGCGAATTATTCATTGATTCAAAAACTGGTAACTCTTTAAGATCACTTATTGCACACTACTACTAACAAACCCAGGCTGTATGTAGTATGCAATCTTTCAATATGTTCAATGATTCATTTCCTTGTCACCATTTACCAAGAAGGGAGTGATGTATGCACTCCCTCTCGTTTTCTAATTATTGGATTGAATACATCAAAAGAGAATCACGAGACAGAATTTAACGGAGTGTAGAAATCACTGTCCAATTCATATTAACACGTGGTCCAACCAAAGGGGAAGAGGCAAAAGAATTCCAATATCACATTTGTGCCAGCTCCACCAAGGTAGTGGCGGACGGGTCATGCAAAACCATATACAAAAGCAAGACACAATTTTAAAAGTTTGGAAGCAAGCAAATGTGAAGCCTTAACGAATAAGTAATTCTCTTTCTAATTTTCTCTGAAGCTCACGGTTCCAGCCAAGTCAAAAGGAGAAGAAAAAGCCTAACCGAAAAACGATCAGAAAAGGACTGTACAACAACAGCATTCAGCTTTTAGCTTAGCCTGCAAGTAATCCTTCTTTAACGGGGAATAAGCTAGCGTCAACTAAGGATTCCAATGTTGGTCATTCAGCCACTGATTGCACTGTATGTAGCACCGGATCCCTGGAATGTTCAAAAAACCAGGAAATAAGCTAGTGTCGACTAAGGAATTCAGAAATCAGATTCGTAATTCAGCGGTTTTGTAACAAAAAACTTGTAAACTTTACTTACCGAGACTGTTCAGGTGGATCATGAGAGTCGAGATTGGGTGCCAGTCTAAATTTTAAAATCCTTTGAAGGCTCGTAACTGGTTTTACTTGCTTGCTTGGAGATTGATTTGGATCCATTATGCGTTTGCCTGCAAAAAGATTTGCTTCTGATGGTCCCGTTTCTTCATGAAACGCAGGGCTAGCATCTGCAATAGGGCACACTTTAGTACAAGATAAGGCGCTACTGATGCAGGAAGATACAAAAAGTACATAAAAGAAACAATAAAACTTGATAGGTGGCTTCTTTTTTCCTGATTGATTGATTGAATGCGAGCTTTGATAATTTATGTACATTATAATGAGAAACTTAAAAGAACAGGTTATGACCACCTTCCGCAACAATAAGACCATTTTTTCTTTTTAAGGCAAATTCTGCGCTCCATCAAAATACATAATGAGGCGTGAGGTCTCGGGGAGAGGGGGTATCCAAATAGAATCTGGGTCTTGTTGCGAGTTCATCTCAGTCAGGGTTTGTCCCATATTCGTAGTCAACCTGACTAAAAGTCATAGCGAGGCGCTTCGAGTTAGGGTAGCACTGTAGTAGCGTCGAAGCCTTACCTTCCATCGGCAAAGGGAAGTGGTATAACCTAAGTTTTCTATAATCTATATCAAAAATAAAGATCACCTTTCAATATCTATTCTAGTCCCTCGCACTCTTATCAAAAGCATGTACGATTTAAGAACCATGCAAGCCAACACTGAATACTAAAAACACCTTCAATGGAAGCAGTCACAAGCTGGAATTCATTGCCTATGACGTGCAGCTCTGGATGCCAATGAATTTTAACCAGTATTTTCACATTACACACAAAGTGGTGCCTAGAAAATTGTTGGCCCTCAAATGAAAGTAGATCCTGGTATTGGAACAGAACTTTGAACTCCTCAGCTCAGTTGGAGAACAATAGAATCGATAAAAAGTAGAGAAGGAACAAAGAATGGGGAAGCTCTCAACTTACTTGCAGAACCAGAGGACCGTAATTTAAAGAGGGATCCAAACAATCTTGATCGAAAAATATATGGAGTGAACGTATAAAGGAGACATAGTTTCTTAGAGGTGTATTCTGAGTGAGATAGAAAAGTAATTTACCTTCTTTTTTGAATATAAGGCATGTCCCAACCGTTTCTTGATATTCTCCTATCTGTACGAAAATAAGAATTAGTGAAAAGAAATCATGTCAGCCCACAACTTCAACCGCCAAGCCTTTCCAGTGTCAAAGTGGGAATTACAGCAAGTACTGAATTAATAAGGAAAACTACTATCCAGCTGTCAAGAATGTCTAAACTCAAAGTACGACATAAACATCTGCACAGTATCACTAGTTATAAACCATACAAATAGTGCCAGGACAGCACCAAGATAAACAGTAGAAAGATCGGAGCTAAAACATTCAATTGTCACTAAACCATTCACGACCATTGTTTTAAAGGGCGAGGCTGATGCCAAGGCGTTTCATATGCTGCGTAAAACAACATGAACTAATTTCATACATTCCAACTTAAGAGTCTCCATGGTAGTTTTTACACGCATACATTAATGTCTACATAAAAGACTCTACTAACTTGATGTCAGCTAAAAGCCTAAAACCACTCTCAGGGAAATTAATTTGGTCCAAAAGCACACAAACAGTTCCAGCATAGCACCAAACCCTCAGCAGGATAAACAGTCCAAAGATTGGAGTTAAAACATTTCATTGCCACGGAAGACATACAATGTCACATAAACCGGCATAACTTAAGACCAAATTCATATGCTGCATAAAATAACATGAACTAATTTCATAGCCTCAACACGCCTACCAAGTCCGAGAATGGCTAAGGTAACAGAAAAAGGGAAAATGTGGCATGGACTGCATAGAAACATGATATCGGTTTTACAAACGAACAAAGCTTTGAGAGAGAGAGAGAGCACAAAAATGGTCTATATTAAATAGCAACGAAACAAAAAATTCGAATTTACGCGGTTTAAAAGTTAAGAATCAGCACAGAATCATAGACTACAGAACCGCACGATCGAATTTGATACAGAATTTGGTTTTTTCAGGCTGTTAAAGCTCACCAACTTGAGTTTGTCGCCTATAGTCAATACCGGATGCTCCGTGTTCAAACCCTGCAAATCAACACATTTCGATTTTCAATATTAAAATGGTATCACACAAAAAGGAGTTTTAAATGCTGAAAATTGCGGGGGGAAATGCTACTAAATAACGAGAAATTGAGAACGAAAAAACGTACGGAAAAATAATAGGGTGCGTTTGGCGGAATTTCAAACTGCGACGAAACGGAATCGAGATCGAGCAATACATATTCTTCCTCTTCTTCAACAGTATTTGCCTCCATGTCCTACGTCTATAATATATATATATATATACACACACATACATATATATATGTAAATATATACACACATACATACAAATAGCAATTAATTCAGGAATCATGATATAAAATCTGAGAAATAGAAGTAAAAATTGCAGAAGAACCCTAGAGAGAGAGAGGATAGTGTTTACCTTGAACCAGTGGGGTAAGAGTTGAAGAAGCTTTGAGAGGTCGAGAAGCAGAAGCAGCAGCAGCAGTCAGCGTGGTGAGTGTAGAAGAAGAAGAAGAAGAAGCGATACGCAGCGTTTGGAGATGCAAGAAGTTTGTGAGCCCAACACCGAATGGGCCAGTTGAGAAAAGCCACCCACCCAACAATTTGATTAGCGCACTCAACACCCAAAAGACAAAACTTGTCAAGTTTCAATCACCCATGGGTGCACTAAACAACTTTTAAACTTCAAAATTTTCACAAGATAAAATGAAAGGTGGTGTGTATCCAATACTCGTAATAATTTCTTTTTAGTCTCACTTTACCCCCTTGAAACTAAATCTGTCTCACTATGCCTCTTGAAATTGCTAAAATCAAGCCATTTCACCTCATTTTCATCAATGTTTGGCAAAGATGAAATATTGTGGTTGGCAAGGTATGAAATTTTGAAACTGCTCTAAACCTCTAAAACTACCAAAATGACTCAATTTTGACAGTTTCAGAAAGTAAAGTGAGACAAATTCTGTATCAAGAATAAAGTGAGATTAAATGACAATTTTAGGGGCAAACTATAAATAAGCCAGAATTAAAAATGATAAAAACCCAAACGTGAAGCCGAAGCTTCATGACTCGTCCATAGTCCAAAGATTGGCCCATAAAGGCCCATGGTTTATCTCTTTCAAGATAAATCGAATTGAATTGTTTGACCTTTGGCGCGAATCCAATCTTAGATAACAACAAACTTCGGCAACCGCCAATTGCAAGAGTCGTGCAAAAAGTCACGCGCATTGGCGCGCATCCATGCACACAACACACGTCTCGCTGCAAATTCAGTGCTATGCCGGAAAGAATTTTTATACAAATACTGATTGGCCGTGTATTAGCAAGCGATATATATATAGGCCCATGATGTATTGCCATTCGAAATCAAGATATTGGGATTGGACTTGTCACTCGATTCATAACCTTTCAAACACAACCAATATCTATCCGAACCCCTTTTACTTGTAAGAGTACATCTTGGATCTGCCGATTATGTTATGGCAGGAGCCTCACTCATGGCGACCTGGTTGAATTGGGAGAAGCTGTAGGTATTATTGCGGGTCAATCTATTGGAGAACCGGACACTCACCTAACATTAAAAACTTTTCATACAAATATTTGTCCTACATTCATTCGTGAAGGCACTCCTAATGGGTTGAAGACCATATCAACAGGTCTTCCATCTTGCAAATAAGGCATATCTTGTCTAGATAAAATTTTTGAAACAATGCCCTTATTTCTATGTCTTCCAGCAACTTTATCACCTACTTTGATTTCACGTTTTTGTGTAATATATACACGAATCGTTTCTAGATTATAACTAGAACCCCACTTTTTCTGGATCCATCTCACATCAATAACTCGACCTCTACCACCTATAGGTAATTTTAGACAAGTTTCCTTTGAAGTGCTAGTGGTACTGACCCAAAATAACCAAATTATAATAGAAACCATTACATGATTAATGAGCAACATATTAAATAACCAATCCGATTCAAAAACGGTCTCATTGATAAAGATAGTCATGGTGAAACATAAATAAAGTCACTAGGTGCAGCGTTCTATTACATTTACGGGGAGCATAGATAAAGACTACTAGCCTCAATTTAAATTGATAAATTGAAGCAAATCACTAAAAAAAAATTGGCATGATAAGCAAAAAGATTTCGGTACCGCCAAATTAGAAGAAAAAAATATCTCAGTTCATCTGAAAATTTATTAATTTTTGTAGGTTTAAGAGAACAGAAAAAAGAAAAAACCATCATTGTAAGAAATGCAATGGTAGTTATAGGCCATAGCCATATATAGCACAAGTGTAATTAGATCATCATTCTACATCCCCAAACATTTGTATTGATCTAGAACAGGAATGAAATATTGGAAAATTCGGCTTTTCTCAACATCAACCATCTTTGAACTGAAAATCGAAAACTTTGATGCAACGACGCATTCGCCATATGGTTAATTTACATAATAGTCCAAAAGAATTATCTTTCAAGGCTACCAGTTCTTAGGTGATAATTAAACGCTAAGTGCATGCAATTAGTACAAACCACCAGTGTTATTAGGAACCCTATCATATAATTATTTCTTTAACAGTAAATTAATCCATTCTCTCACTAGGGGCAGTATTGGAACAATAGTAACAAACTTCAAACACCAACCAGGTTTGTTTGTTGTTAACCGCCATGACTCACGAATCGTGCACTCACGCGCTTTGGCGCGTCCGATTCCGTACGGCGCCCATGCATGCAGCGCTCAGTCACAGTGCGCACACACAGGTCAGGTCTCCCTAGCTATTCGCTGCAAATCAGGACTACAGCGACTACGAATCGAATCTTACCGTAAAAAGTAAAAGTAAAATTTACTACAGCAACCGTTTTAGGTAAAATTACAGCTAGCGCTAGCTACGCGGTACTAGCACGAGAACCATTAAACTTGCTCAATAAGAAATTCCGTACCCCCCCCTGTTTGGTTCCCGAGAAAATGCGAGAAAATTCACAGAAAATGAAATGCAAATCTCTCAGTGGTTAATTTTCACCATATCATCTAACATCAGCGCAATATTAAACGAAAAATCCAAAGGAAATGTTTAACTAACAACAATAATTCGTAAGATTCAACTCAGTGATGATTTAACGAGTGTTTGGCTACCGAGAAAACGCAGGAAAATTGACGAAAGAAAATGCAATACTACTTTCCGACTCAACGATTCGACTCTTAACAGCAACAACATTGACAGACACAAAACGACTGACGAAATTATAAACTCTAATCGACCCAAACCAGACCAAGAAATCAACGGAGATAGGGATAATATGATCCGTACGTACTATTAGAGACTCAGATGATCAACGGCTCTCCTTCATCCATCCTCCATAGCTAGACTCCTCCGAGCTCCTTGCCTTTTTCTTGTTCTTCTTGTTCTTCTTAATCTTGTTCTTCAGGCCAGCAGCACCGTCGATGAGGTCGTAATACTCCATTCCGATCCGGAAGCACAGATAAACATCAAAGGTGGAGAACTTGACCTTCTCGCGCGCGAGGCTCCAACCATAGCAATTTTCGTGGGCCTCTTCCCAGGCGATCTTCCCCTCCGGCCTTGCCACATAATGTTGCTTCCCAAACACGGCGATTCCGAGCCGGTCCAGGTCGTACCGGCCCAGATCCAGGTCGTCACGCTTCAGCCCCTTGACCACCAGGTCGTTGACGTCGACGGGGTTCCGGATCTCGAGGCGCTGGTTGGCCTTGAGCTTCCTGGCGACGGTAGTCATGTTGGGGCCAACGGCGAACACCCTGGGGTTTTGGAAGAACTCGACTAGGGACTCGGCCGGTTCGTCGTAGAAGTCCTGGTAGATGAGGGTCTGGGAGCCGATGTTGATGCAGAGAAGCTCGTACTTGTCCTCAACCTTCCGGCGGGGGAACAAGTCATAACCAGGGCCGGGGGTCTCAATCTCTGCCGTGACGCCGACGAGGATGGCGGTTTCGGGGGCTGAGTGGAACTTGAGGATTTCCTTCAGCCATTTGGCGACGACGACGCTGTCGGAGGTGACGATGGTGAAGATCCGGTGGGAGTCCACGCGGACGGTGAAGGCGGTTGTATCGTCGTCGACGTCGTCGGTGGGTTTTTCAAGCTTGACGGTGAGTTCCAGCATGGTGGCGGTTCTCTTTCTCGCTCTAGCTCACAGAGTCGGATTTGGGTTGCAGAGAGAGCAAATGTCTTGGAGAGGAAAGATTTTTTAAAGGAAGCAGTATTCAAAGGATGAAATAATAATTTTTTTTGTGTTTTTCTAATTTTATTAGAAAAATTTTGGGTGGTACGTACCATTGAATGGTAAGGTTATTGAATGGTCCAGATTAATATGCGGTGAGTTCCAAATGAATGTTAAATCATTTAACAGTACGTATCATTAAATAGCATGTACCATTAAAGTTTGACCCAATTTTATTATGATATGTGAAATATTTCGTTAAAAATCGAACACATTAAAAAAAATTCGTCGGAGAGAACGCTGAAATGAAGTGACCGCGGTCAGTTTTATAGGAAGGCGCAGAGACTCCCTCACTGTCACTGTGTCATATTTTTCTTTGCGGACTGTAAAAGTAAATGTTGAACTATCCAATTAGTGTGTTATGGACATTTTTGTTTCTATTAGAGGGAATGGTACCATAGATATTTATTAAAATGTGAAGAATTTGTGCATGGAGGCCACCATTACAAACTTGTTTGTTAATGTAGTCTTCTCTTTTATTTTCTATATTCTTTCATAATTTTTCTTTGTCAACTATTAAATTTGTTTTATAAATTAAAATGTCAAGCGACGTTAAACCGTTATAGGTATGTTGCACTCTTTAGCCTTTTATTCATCTCTAAACTTCTTATCTAAATATTCCTCCTTTTAGCTTTTTATTCATCTTTATTAATTTTTCAAGATTTCCGATGCATTAGAATTGGCCTATAATAGAGTTGAAATAAAGAAAAATTATCATTTTTTGGCCGGACAACTTTGAAGCCGAAAGCTTCAATTTCCGTCCATGGTTTAATGATTGATCCAAAATGGCCCATTCTCTAAGGGTAACAAAAAGCGATTAAGGCGTACTTGTTGATATGTTGTGGAATTTTACTCTGCTAAAATCTATTTAAGGAAGCAGCTCCAGCTGTAGCTCTAGGTGTTAATTTCTTTAAGACCATTTTAGTAGAAATCACCACTTTATTTAAATCCCATCTTGTGTATTTATTTATTTTATAATTTCCTTTGCTACCAAGAGGAAAGTAAATAAAAAAAAAAGAAATTGCATAGAAAATTACAGCTAGCTCCGCATGCTAGCTAGTAGTCTAGCACACACAGTAACAATTAAACTTGCTGAACAAGCCAATTATGAGCCCTGTTTGTTTCTCGGGAGAAAATTTTCCCGAGAAAATTGCAAGAAAGAAAACAATTAAACGAAGATTGAAACAACAACATTGATCGGATTCAAACTCAGGGATCAAAGCAATTCATTACATCGATTCTTTAGCAATTATTTGGCGGGAAAATCAAACTAGGCAAAGGAAAGCAACAAACAGAGTATGGAGACCTGTTTGACTTCCGAGAAAATTGAGAGAGAAAATGAAAATAAAATTGACACAAAGATAAGATCAGATTATCAGATTCAACTCAGTGATATAAGCAATTCATTACAGTGATTCTTTAGCTAATTAACCCTTACGTGCTGCTGATCAAGGTAGCTAGGGAAAGGAAGCAAACAAACGGAGACCGGAGACCTGTTTGGCTTCCGAGAAAATGCAGGAAAGTTGACGAAAGAAAATACAAGACCCTACTTTCAACACTTTTGAGCACCGTCTCAGATTGATCAGACGCATGAGAATTATAAAACGCAGACTAAATCAGCAATTATAAATCCAAAGATTCACCCTAAACCAAAGCAAATAAAACGAACGACACAGATTAATCAAATCCATACGTACGGTCAGATCTTCTTCCCCTGCTTCTTCTTCTTCTTAACACCAGCAGCACCGAAATCAATGGGGTCCATCAGCGCCGAACCGATCAAGAAGCACAGATACGAGTGGAGAGTGGAGAGTGGAGCACTTGACCATATGATCTGTGACGTCCCACGACTACCGGGGCCATCAAAGCTCAAGCAAATCGAGCTCCTCCTCAGGCCAAACCACGTCCGTCTCCTTCCCAACCACCGCCCTCGCTAGCCGGCAGCGATCGTAGCGTCCAAGATCCAGGTCGTCCCTCTTCATCCCCTTCACGGCGAGCTGGTCGACGTCCACGGCGTTCCTGATCTGGATGTCGTTGTGAGCCTTGAGCCTCCGCGAGACGGCGGTCATGTCGGGGCCGACGGCGAAAACCCTCGGGTCCTGGAAGAAGGAGACGACGGAGCGCGGGGTGCGCGTGGAGTACCTGCCGCAGATGTCGGGCCAAGGGAGGCTGTAGATGAGGCTGTGGGACCCGGCGTTGAGGGTGAGGAGATCGTACGGACATTGCTGGACACCGGAGCTAGTGAAGGCGGTGAAAATTTTCTCGACTTTGAAGCCGATGAGAACGACACCGTTTTTGGTGTTGGGGGGACTTGAGGTTGAAGGCGTGTGTGTATTCGGGCTCGATGGTGTCTTTTCGTCGACGGTGATTTTGACAACCATGGTGGCGCGTGGCAGTGTGTCTTCCCCTCTCTCTCTTTAACAGTTTCAGTTGCAGAGAAAATGAGGTGCAAGATGATCATGGGCATACGATAGTGGATTATCAGACATTTCATAATATAATTGGGAAAACAACTCAATAACTTTCTGATTAAATAACGAATTCGGCAGTCTTCTCAAAAATCTTGTAGAATTTATATCGAACGAGTTTACTGCCACGTGACGTCTCGATTCAATAATGCATTGCCACGTGAAGAAAAACTTACACATAGCAATGTATCATTTGACAAGTGAAGCCATGTGGTAGTGAACTCGTTCCATGTAAGTCATTCTCTAGTTCGACATATAAAATATGTATTTTGGTGTATTACGAGGCAACCTTCATACCAAATTGTAGCTCATTTCTTGTTAAGGGCAAAGCTCTTGGCTTGCTTTAATGATACATCTTTGGCAAATAGCGCTTGGGATTGTATTTCACGAAAATATGTAAATTTTGTTTCAACCATGTTAATTTGATTACCCTGTAGGTAAATTTGATTTAGTTAGTTCTAATTATATCATTAAATGTTTGAAGACTTCTTCATATCTAAAGCGAAATATTAAAATAGTTAAACCCCACAAGAACTCTAAATGCCGCATGGAAATTAGTAAAATGAGAAAAATAAGAGATTTATAAGGATTAATAATGGTCCTGAGGGAAACTAGCCAAAGTAATATTTCTTTTTAAATATCAATTACTGAAATGATCAATTTTCAATATATCGTTGATATCTGATCTATATGTCGTCATTCTTTGATTTCTTTATTGTTGATATTTAATTTTGAACATTTGATTTCTAATCATTTTCACTAATTTCTCAAAAATGCTGAGCTCATAGTCAATTTAAAACCGCATGTAACAAGCTTGAAATATTAGGCATGATTTAATACGTATGATAAGTAGTAGACTAAGTAGTGGTAGTACATATGTTACGATACAATACAAGATTTGGGTATGAGTAATTTTTTTCCTCTCATATTTGAAAAATTGTACTATTACTTGATGTATTTTATATAGCTGATGGGGTTAAAGTATAACATTTGTATTATTTTTCTTCGAAAAAACTCTATGTACAATGTGATAGGTTAATAAATTGCATTTTTTTTCTTTTGAAAATGTATCTAGCTTTCTTAATACTTGCTCAGGTTATGCATTAGATTTACAATAATTACGTTAGATTCGTGCGCATATTCACTCTAGTCGACTGACAGATAATGATAGTCAGATTTGTGTGAACGCTCACTCTAAAAAATTAAATTTTCAGTCGATTGACAGAGAAAGATAGTTCGATTTATACGAACGCTCACTCTAAACAGTCATATTCTTGTAGACAATCACCCTAATTAACTGACAAAAAGAGGACAGTAGATCGACCCCAACTTTAAAAGAGTTGAATTTTTTTTAATTTATTAATTTTCATTTTTTAGGGGGTTGAGTATTTTAGGTGTGGAGTCACTCAATATGAGATTGGGTATGAACTTTTGGGAGTAAGCTACAGTGCTCGCAAGCATTGAATGTTTACACTGATCTCACAATTAAAAGGAAGGAGGAGGGAGGAGAGAGGGGGGGGGGGGAAAGAGGGTGAGATCAGTGTGAGCATTCAATGCTTGCGAGCACTGTAGCCAGTCCCGAAGTTTTGATATGAGATTGGGTATGAAGTTTTGTTTTCCAGGTTATGAGCAGTAGCTTAAAACTGAAACGAGAGTCGATTTCACGCGCTCTGGCGCGTATTCTCCTCAGTCCCCGTACGGATTGCATGCAGCGCGCAGTGCGCACAGCACGCATACTCCTCGCTGCAACAGCGACTACAAATCATTTACCCAGAAAATTAAAAACAAAAATTAACGGCAGTAGCCAATTTCAGGAAAACTACAGCTACTTACGCAGTTACTAGTACAGTAACTCAGTAATTACCATTAAACTTGCTGAACAAGCCAATTGTCACGTCCTGTTTGTTTCTCGGGAAAATGCGAGAAAATTGAGAGATAGAAAAGAAAATAAAATTGAAACAACAACGATAAGATCAGATTCAACTCGATGATATAAGCAATTCATTACAGCGATTCTTTAGCTAATTAACCCGTACTACCTACTGATCAAACTAGCTAGGGAAAGGAAGCAAACAAACAGAGTCGGAGACCTGTTTGGCTTCCGAGAAAATGCAGGAAAGTTGACGAAAGAAAATACAAGACTCTACTTTCAACAATTTTCAGCACCGTCTCATCGATCAGCAGCATGAAACTATAAAACGCAGACTAAAATAGTAAAATGACACAGATTGATCAGATCCACTACTAAAACCGAAATCAACAGAGAGGTAATCCATACGTACGGTCAGATCATCAGGCACAAATCATCACAATGCAGAGCTACTTCTTCTTCTTGCCTTTCTTCTTCTTCTTAAGACCAGCAGCAGTGAAATCAATGGCGTCGATCAGCTCCGAACCCATCAAGAAGCACAGATACGAGTCGACGGTGGAGAACTTGACCTTCTCAGCTGTGAGTTCCCCCCAATATTTATAGCTATCATAGACAAACCACTCGACCTCCTTCTCAGGCCAAACCACGTCCATCTCCTTCCCGAGCACAGCCGTCGTCAGCCGGCTGAAGTCGTAGCGGCCGAGATCCAGGTCGTCTCTCTTCATCCCTTTCACGGCGAGCTCGTTGAGGTCGACGGCGTTCCTGATCTCGATATGGTTCTGAGCTTTGATCCGCCGCGCGACGGCGGCTATGTCGCGGCCGACGGCGAAAACCCTAGGGTCTTGGAAGAAGTCGACGAGGGAGCGCGGCGTGACCTCGCCGTTCCAGGTGAAAGGGAGGTGGTAGATGAGGGTGTGGGACCCGATGTTGAGGGTGAGGAGTTCGTACGGATATTCCTTGAGTCCCGAGCTACCGGTGCACTCGTCCTCCGCCTTGAAGCCGACGATAACGGCGCCGTTTTTGGTGTTGGGGGACTTGAGGACTCGCTTCAGCCACTTGGTGACGACGTTGGCGTCGTAGGTGACGACGGTCAGGATGCGATGGGAGTCAACGCGGACGGTGAAGGCGTTGGTGCGTTTGGGCTCGATGGTGTCCTTTTGCTCGACGGCGAGTTGCACAACCATTGTGGCGGTGGTGGTTCTCTCTCTCACTCACTCAGTTTTCAGTTGCAGAGAAAATGAGGTGATGGTGGTGAGTGGGGCTTTATATAGGACAGCCCAGAGGCCCAGAGCGAGTCGCTGTGAATTTTTTCATATTTGTTGTAAATAATATTGATATGTGATAAATGTGATTGTGTAAATTCTAGGTAGATATGAATTGAGATATTCTTATCATTCTAAAATTTTTGTTCCATTATGATTTTACTTGTTTTACTATAAATAAAGACACTAGTATGAGGGAAATAACACACCACAATTTTCCTTATCCCTATTTCTCTCTATTCTCTCTGTGCTGCCGGTCATCCCTCTCCCTGTTCTTAACCCTTCAATAAAATATGCCACAACACATTATCAGCACGCTTCTGACGCCGCGCTACGGAATCTGAAGGGCGTTCCTTTGCAAACAAATTGTTTCACCATCATCATCGGCAATCCAAGTACTTCTAAAACACGGTCTCAATGTTGATATTTTTTCAGCCTTAATTGCATGAACATTCACTATGATGCTCGAACCCAATTTTCTGCTTTTTAACGAATTATAATCTTATGCAAAAATTGTGCTCGCATTAAATTTAATATATCTGCTATATATTAAATGAATTGATGATTGTGTGAACGAAGGAAAAATTAGGGTTTTTTTTTCTGGTTTTTCGTTTTTTTCCTGAAATTTTTTTTCGTATTTTTGAAAAAAAAAAAACCCTGAAGCTAAGCCACGCTGAAATTGACTTGCAGCCGAGCCGAGCTGCACCAGGCTCCAGTTGAGCCACCCCACCCAAGGCCTTTGGGCCTCCAGCTTGTTTCAGCCCACTTGCAGCCCCTGCATGGGCTGCAACCCCTCGGCCCATTTCCCAAACCTGCTCCTTGGGCTTGGTTTCTCCCTCCCTTCTCTTTTAGCTTGTGTGGGACTTGCCCACTGCCATTCCAGCCCCTGTCGTGCTCGAGCATGCAGCCTACAACCCCTAGCTGGCCTGCAGCCCAGCTATTTATTGTTTGAGTCTGCAGCTTCAAACCCGGTCCACCCAAATTATTTGGGCCGTGATTTTCACACCCCATAGGCCCCGTAGACCTACGTTCATCTACCTGTTTAAGCTATATATGTTTATTTTTTTTATCTTGTTTGTTCTATATATTGCGTTTGCTTGCAGGTATCCATGAACTTGAAGTTTATAAATTCAAACCCGAAGTTTCCTTAAAAATTAAATACCCATGAAACTCTTAGTTTTCATGAAACTCGTAGTTTTCATGAAAATTTAAACCAAAACATGTCTAATAGAACTTGAATGTTCTACTCCATGTCTGTGAACCGTTTTTCATAGTACTGACCACAATCTTGTTCCCTTCGTTACAATGACATGTCGAATTTGAACAAACTCGACTTTACCGCTCTGGAAGTCTCTAGAAGGAACTACCTCAAGTGGGTACAAGATGTGAAGCTCCATCTCACTACAAAGAGTCTTAGGGCTACCATTGAAACTGAGACGGATAACCCGGTTGGGGAAGCTGACAAAGCAACCACCATGATCTTCATCCGAAGACATATGCACGACACACTGCAGACCGAGTATCTCGCTGAAGAGGATCCAAGAGCTTTATGGCTCGCTCTAGAAGAGCGCTTTGATCATCAAAGAGATATTTTCTTGCCTGAAGCAAGACATGGTTGGCAGCATTTATGCTTCCCAGACTTTAAGTCTGTGAATGAGTACCACTCTGAAGTTTGTCGAATCCGATGACTTCTTAAGTTTTGCAAAGAAGACTTGACTAAACAGGATCTCCTAGAGAAGACCCATTCAACTTTCCTTGCCACCAATATTGTCCTGCAACAACAATATAGGGTATAGAAATTTACCAAATTCTCGGATTTGATCTCTGTCTTATTACTTGCTGAAAAGAAAAACCAACTGTTGATAAAAAAATCATCAAGCTAGACCTACTGGCTCGACCACTGTGCCTGAAGCACACTCTAGCACGAATCGAGGCCAAAACCAACTCCAGAGGCGTGGTGGGAAATGCAAGGGTTCTAACCCTAAGCCACAAACCCAAGGTCGACAGAGCGTAGGCCCATCCAATGGAGGAAATAAAGTCCCGAAGCGCACTAATTTAGCTCTCAAAGCCTCAAACTTCAAGACTAAGAGGAAGGCAACCAAAAAGGCGAGTTTTTGTTATCGCTGTAGTTCTCAGGACCATTGGTCCCGCACTTGCCGAGCTCCAGCCAACGATGTTGCTGAGTATAATTCAAGTCGTAAAGTCGTAGAGACTAATCTTGCTCAAGTGGAGAATCCCGAAGATACTACCCTGGAGATTTTCGATTTTCAAGAAGCATTTACTCCGATGGAAGATTAGATTTTAGACATGGGCCTATATGTTGGCCGAAAATCACCACTAGTGGCTGAAAACCACTAAGTGGCCAAACCGCCCCATCTTTTGGTTTAAGTTTTGAACAATTTTTCTTTTTTGTTTGGATAATTTGTTTGGTATTTGTTTTAAGTTTTTGGATATTATTTTATGGATATTATTTCTCAAATGATTAATTGAATGAATGATCTTTTAATTTCTGTATACATGTGACCATTTTGCGTGAACGCATCTATACATGTGACCAATTTCCGTATACATGTAACCAATTTGTTTTAAGTTTTAAGATAGTGCAACCACACACACCATTTTGCGTGAACGCATCTATTTTACTAACTTCATACCTAAAATATCACCTCTGATAACCCTTTCAAACTCATCCAACCTGATTGAGGGGTATGACACTGCCCACCTAATGTTGTCCAATGGTACTAAATTAACCATTAAAGAGGCACTTTACTCACCCCGTTCCGGAAGAACGTTGTTGAGCTTTAAAGATATTAGAGATAATAATTACCACGTTAAAACTTCTGAAGAAAATGGAGTTGAATTCCTTTGCATCACTTCCTATGAATATGGCCAGAAGCATATTCATGAGAAGATGGAGCGCTTTTCCAAATGGCTTGTATATTACAACCATTCACTTCGTTGAGGTCCACCATGTGGCCGGCCCTAGTAGTGGGCTTACAATGGAAAATTTGCTTTAGCATGACCATTTGGGACACCCTGGACGAATTATGATGCGCCGTATCCTCAGTAAGGACTTTGTTCTTAGCACTTTTCCATGCCAAGCATGCTCCCTGGGTAAGCTAATCACTCACCCATCCATGTACAAGATCCAACCGAATCCTCCCAAATTTCTTCACAGGATTTAGGGGGACATTTGTGAACCTATTCAACAATCTTGCGGACCATTTAGATATTTTATGGTATTGGTTGATGCTTCCACACGTTGGTCACACATATGCCTTCTGTCCACTTGTAACGCTGCATTCTCCAAACTCTTAGCTGAAATTATTAAGCTAAGGGCTCACCACCCTGATTATCTGATTAAGTCAATTCGACTGGATAATGCTGGAAAATTTACATCGAAAACTTTTGATGACTATTGCATGTCTATTGGGATTGGTGTTGAACATCATGTACCCTATGTTCACACCCAAAACAGCCTAGTAGAAGCGTTCATTAAGCGCCTTCAAATGATCGCTCGGACTTTGGTAATGTGAACCAAACTTCCGATATCTGCTTGGGGCTATGCAATACTTCACGCAACAATGTTGGTCCGCCTGAGACCCATCATGACCCAACCTTATTCTGCGCTACAGTTGGTAACTGGATAAGAGCCCGACATCTCGCATTTGAGCAATTTTGGTTGTGCAGTCTATGTGCCGATTGTGCCGTCCTTACGTACCAAAATAGGTTCTCAGCAAAGATTGAGAATCTATGTCGGTTATGATTCTCCTTCGATCATTCGTTACTTAGAACCTTTGACATGCGATCTTTTTACCGCTCACTTTGCGGATTGTCACTTTAATGAGGCAGTCTTCCTGACATTATGGAGAGATAAGAACATAGTTGTTCCTGAAGAACGCCGCGAATTGTCGTGGTCTAATCCCATTAAGTCTCATTTAGATCCCCACACTGCTCAGTTTGAAACTGAGGTGCAACGTATTTTAGATCTACAGAGCGTTGCTCAAAGCATGCCAGATGCTTTTACTAGCGAAAGTGACGAGATCACACATACCAACTGCAAACGTGCCTGCAAAGATAGATGTACCAAACGTACGTCGAACCATCACCCCTAAAAATGCCCCCGAAGGATGTGTGGTCGCTCCTGATGTGCGACCCGGTACCCTAGCGGCTAGCCAATCATCTGCTCCTACCCTGAAACGTGGCAGACCTGTTGGTTCAAAGGATTCACAACCCCACAACAAGAAACCCACGACACCAACTAGTGAGCCTAGTTCAAATCCTACTATTGTCAACTCATCCTTTCCAACACATGAGGTTATTCTAGATTACGGTAGTGTCCTTGAAAAGACCAATCTGCCTTCCGAGAATCGTGAGATTTTGGTCCATTATGCCAGCTTGGATGTACTTTGGAATAGGAATGAGATGATAGTCGACGATGCATTTGCATATGCAGTAGCTACTGATATCATGTTGAGCGATGACATTGAACCACGTTCCGTTGATGAATGTTGATGTAGAACCGATTGGTCAAACTGGAAACAAGCAATCTAGATCAAACTTGATTCACTTGAGAAACGTAAAGTGTTTGGGCCTGTAATTCCTACACCTCCACATGTGAAGCCCGTTGGCTACAAGTGGGTTTTCGTAAGGAAGCGTAATGAGAAGAATGAAATAGTGTGATACAAAGCACGCCTTGTAGCCCAAGGTTTCTCTCAACGCCCTGAGATTGATTACGAGGAGACTTATTCCCCCGTAATGGACGTTATAACGTTCCGCTACCTTATCAGTTTGGTAGTTTCTGAAAAATTGAATAGGCAACTTATGGACGTGGTAACCTCGTATCTCTATGGGGATCTTGATACTGAAATATACATGAAAGTGCTCGAAGGACTTACATTGACTGGATCAAATAGTTCTAGACCACGGAACACCCTCTTCAATTAGATTGAGGCATTCACTCTACGGATTAAAGCAATCTGGACGGATGTGGTATAACCGTCTGAGTGAGTATTTGATTAGTCAGGGATATGCGAATAATAAATTATGCCCATGTGTGTTTATTAAGAAGTCACATTCCGGATTTGCGATAGTTACAATCTATGTCGATGACATGAATCTCATTGGGACTCCCGAAGAGCTTGAGAAAACTGCCTCGCACATGAAGTCGGAATTTGAGATGAAAGATCTTGGAAAAACTCGATATTGTCTCGGCCTGGAGCTTGAGCATTGTTCAGATGGTATTCGGGTCCACCAATAGAACTACACCCAGAAGGTGTTATGTCGTTTTAATGAGAATAAAGCGAAACCTTCGAGTACTCCTATGGTCGTCTGAACGCTAGATGCAAAACGAGACCATTTCCGTCCTAAAGACGATGAGGAAGGGGTTTTGGAGCTTGAAGTTCCATATCTGAGTGCAATTGGCACTTTATTGTACTTAGCTCAGTGCACTAGACCGGACATCTCCTTCTCTGTTAATCTTCTTGCAAGATATAGCAATGCGCCCACACGCAGACATTGGAATGGTGTTAAAGACATCCTTCGTTACCTTAAGGGTACTTCGGATTTGGGTTTATTCTATCCCTATGCATCTCAGAATAGACCACACCCCCTTGGTCTTTGGAATGATGCTTCCTTTGTTGGTTATGCTGATGCATGTTACTTATTTGACCCGCACAAGGCACGTTCTCAAACGGGTTATGTCTTTACCGTTGGAGACACCGCAATATCTTGGAGGTCAACCAAACGGACCTTAGTTGCTACTTCTTCGAACCATGCTGAAATTCTCACCCTCTATGAAGCTACTCGTGAGTGTTTTTGGCTGAGAGTTGTTGTTGGGTATATTTGAAGCAACCGCGGACTTTCTTTCATCGTTGCTGTCCCAACAACGATCTTTGAAGAAAATACCGCTTGTATTGACCAGATCAAGAAAGGATATATCAAAGGAGACAACACCAAACATATTGCGTCGAAGTTCTTCTTCTCACATCAGCAGCAAGAGCATCAGAAGATTGAAGTCAAGCAAATCCGTTCCCAAGAAAACCTTGCCGACCTCTTCACCAAGTCACTGGCAAAGTCTACCTTTCAAAAGCTTGTTCAAGGAATTGGTATGCGTAAACTGTCTGATTTGCAACATTGTTAGTTTCTCATTCGGAATTTTGTCAAACTCAAGGGGAGTATTCAGAAGTATACTCGCTTGACCTTAATCTACTCTTTTTCCTTACGATCAGGATTATTTTTTCCCATTGGGTTTTTGTTGCCTGACTAGGTTTTAACGAGGCACCCATTCTCATTAGGTTTTAACATACCTTTGTGTGCATCTTACTGACATTTGGTAGATGTTTAGTATTGACATTGCATTAACTCGCTTTTCTCCTTAGACAATGGATTTTGTCCCGCCTTGGGTTTTACCATACCCAGGTTTTGTGAGATTTACTTCTTCATGCAAGTTCCGTATTTGAGACTAGTTTGTTCTCTATTGTGCCTACGAGACAACTTCATCAACTATCTCTACATCATCGTAAAGATCTAATGCAATATCTACTTAAGTATTTGCACACTCAAGGGGGAGTGTTGTAGATAATATTGACATGTGATAAATGTGATTGTGTAAATCCTAGGTAGATATGGATTGAAATATTCTCATCATCCTAGAATCCTTGTTCCATTATGATTGTACTTATTTCACTATAAATAAAGGCACCAGTATGAGGGAAATAACATACATAATTTCCCTCATCCCTATTTCTCTCTATTCTCTCTGTGCCGCCAACCATCCCTTTTCTTGTTCTTGACCCTTCAATAAAATAGGCCACAACAATATTTTTATTTTTGAAATAAGATGCTAGGAGATTGATTATTTATTAATTGGGTGTTCAACTTCTTTTTTTCCTAACGTGTTTTTTATTTACAATTAATTAAGACTTTTTATAGATATAATTACTATTTTCGACATGTTAAATGCTTACCTACCATGATATTTTATTAATATATTATCGATATTGTATCAAGTTACTATTAGCTCAATGCTATCAATATTGTATAATTTGTATTACTACATTATCGTTATTGTATTAATATATTATCGTTATTGTATCAATACAGCTATTGTGCTGATGCCTCTCCCCTCAAGCCCCTCTTGGATGACATCAAGTTTCTTTTGAGATTGATACCTAATTCATTTATCATTCATGCTCAACAGTCTGCTAACGTTGTAGCTCATAGATTGGCCAAGTTGGCCCTTTATTATGATGTTGAGTTCTTTCTCTTTTCTCAACCTCCGGATATTATCCATGATGCTTTACTCGAAGATTGTAATGTTTAAATTTTAATAAAATATCTACCGTTTCGCCTCAAAAAATCAACATGCACTCTGGCATTGGGCTAGTCTATATACTCTTTCATGGAAATGTGACTTCAATTAGATTTTCTAGTATGCTCCGGGTATTCTATACTCCAAATGCCGCATAATAAAACAGTTGAACCCTTCATGAACTTCAAATTCCGCATGGAGAGAAAAAGAGAGAAAATAAGAGACTCAAAGGACTAAAAACTTAAAACAAAATAATTATCGAATGAGCCTATAACTTGTTTCAAGGTATTTATATGTAAAAATTGAAATGTGTATATTGGTAAAATTCACAAGTCAAGCTCCAATTACAACATCCAAAACACAAACAAACATACAATTGATCTGGAATTTAAATAGGCGGGGATCCGAAAATGAAGAATATTAAACATAAACTCAATGATACAACTGCGATACACGCACGAGTGGTACAAGCGTTGCAGTCCTCAAATCAAGATCTTGGTCACATGAAAAGAGTGGAACGTATCTAGACAAGAAGGTAGTGAAATGCAGAGATGTTAGGCTTCAACAATTTTGTCCTTGAGATATTGTAGACAAGAAGGTAGTGAAATGCAGAGATGTTAGGCTTCAACAATTTTGTCCTTGAGATATTGCAGAACAGCTTTGGTTCCTCTATCTAAAACCGTCCTTCGAATGCTGTTCAAGTACATATGCATAAAATGTGAAGGGTCAGTGATGCATAACCTAGGAACAGCGAGGAATTTAGAACTCCGGTAATCATTGAAATCAAATATATTCGATAAGTATCATTCTATTATCATGGGATCGACTTTTCAGTAGGAAGTCCGGCTGATTAGCATGCAATTGGATGGGGTATCTTGCCTCGCGGACATTTTTGCTTTTAATATCTTTTAGCTTCTTAGAAGAAAATTGCAACTTCCTAGTGAAATAAAGGAGTTGATAGCAAGAGACTATCCAGGGTGCATCATTGTAAGAACTCAAGAAGACATATTTTAAGCTTGGGATCACGCCCCAAGTTGTCTTGGGCGTCTTCCAAAGGCAAGCCTAATAGGTGTACTTTTGCCTTGCATTTCCGTCCACCGTACATAGATCGGGCCACACACAGGTAATTCCCAAATATCCTTTAACCGTATTTCCCAGGTAATCAAGGAGTTCGACATTGAGCCAGTGACAATACTAAAGTAACTTGACTGACCTAAAATTTATCGTGGAGTCCTTTTCTTTTATATGCGCAGCAAACTTTTGTACTACTTAAGTTTTAACACCACAAAAATACGGAATTACAAGAAACCTTCCAGTAACTAATAGGAAATGAGGAAAAAGTAGCATACCTTCTTAATGGATTTCCATCAAGTCTCAAGGCTTGTAAGCTAGGTTCAAGCAACCCCTGATCAAAGAAACGCTTTAGATTAGAATATATAGATGAAATATATTATGTGAGCTAGTAGACAACTATTTGGCAGATGCTTACTGCTTCAACATACATATAATTTGATATTTGTAGTTAAGGACAAGTTAATAACATTTCAAACCAAGATCTACAAGATCAGGGAAGAAATAAGGTAATCCATTAATGAAGTAAACTGTAGCTACAAATGAAACTATTCAAGCCGACCCCAACAATTGCAGGACCATACTTCTAGTAAAATAAGCTTTAGGCGCAATGCTTACACCATTGCGACCAGGCCTCGAAATGAGAAATCTTTATGCAAGTTGGGTAAAACTCTATATATATTCGATCTGTTTATATAGTCAATCATACGAGTCTAAGGAATCTTTTGTTCCCTATAATCAAGAAGCCAGTTGTCACAACCGAAGAAATCAAAACATTTGTGAAAGCTTTTCATGTACTGACCAACTCTGGGGGAAGCGTTGATATGTTATTGTCAGATAGGCCCAGCTCAGTGAGTGAAGTAAGATTTTTGAACTCCTGCATGCCAATAATAACAAGGACAATCAAGAATTCAGATCGCAATTAACGTACCACAAGAAGGAAAGAAGTTCTTTGAAGGACATGATTTATGAACTGAGAACCAAAATCTTATCAAGCCATTTAGAGGATTTCCTTGGACTGCCAAAGGCAAGCCCCAGGATTTTCAAGTGTCCATTTTTTCCGAAGTACATAAAAACTTAATTTATACTATATGCGACGTGAAATATGGAAATACATTAGCTGAATAAAAATGTAGCTTTTTATTTTATTACATGAGACTTGAACCGAGGACCTAAACTTTTACCCAACTCCTCACAGTGCCACATGAACAAATGCTCTTGGGAAAAGAAAATGACCTTATTTTAGTGATGTCGTTTTAAGAATACCTCCGCTTATTAAAATTTACATTCTAAAGAATGGTTATTGTTTTCTTTTGTATAAAATAATGTTTTATCATTTAACAAATTTTTATTCCTTTTAATACTACAGCAAGACACTAATGCCCTAATGACAGCCATGGCTATGCCTCCATGCAGGGTGCCTCCAAGAATGGCAGGCATGGCTGCAACAATTAGGTTTTTTCTCTTTTATTTGCTTTCAAATTCTTTTAAAGAAATTTATGCAAAGGGAAAAATCCAACCCTCCCCCCTATCGCCTCATGAAATTAGGACCCCCCTTTAAACTCATAAAGTATCTACCACTAAGATCACACAACCTCTGCAGCAGTCTCCTTACAACTCTTTTAAATTTAGACCTATTACTTGTATATTTGTTTCTTAGGCAAGGAATATATTACCACTGGAACCAATTGGAGGGAATTTTGGCTTAAGTCAAGGATCCGCAGTTGCTGCAAACTCAAGACTTCCGATGGGACTTCTCTTAGCTGCATTCGTCTATCAAGTGAAAATAGATGTAGCTTAGCCTAAAACAGAAACAATGCAAATAGATGTATGCAAACAGCAGAGTTGTTATTAGGAACTTCAATATCTACACGCATGCAACTCATTCATATATTATCTCTATATGTGTGTGTGTGTCATAAGTTCACTAACCTCAGGTAAAGCTCCTGCAAATGTGGTAAGCTAGAAAATGCGGGATGCTCTGGTAATGAAGCCACGTTACCACTTAGATCTAGAATCTGAAGCATAGGGGCTGCTTGAAATCCATCTGGTGGAATCTACAAGTCAAGAATTAAGGAGGGCACTCACATCTTTTCATTAGATATACAATGTTTGACCCATTACTTGACAGATTAAGTATTTGGAGTAGATAGGTAATATTAAAAGGTTGGTTGCGAGAATTGTATTTGTCCTGAACCACATCCTTTCTTTGTTTACTAAAACTCTAATATCACATGAAAATATATTGACAAGACAAAGAAAAGGACGATGGTACCAGCTACATGTATTTACCTGTCTTAGTGGATTATTGTCCAGCTTTAAACACAAAAGATTAGGAAGCGACCGTAAAATTGCACCTGGCCAGTCTGTAATCTTGTTCCTGGATAAAATTAAAGCCTGCACATTTGGACAAATATAAGGATGACTTATAATGCAGATTTAAACAAATAAGCAAGTCATATGATCAAACAAAGACAGTGCATAAACCTTCAGAAATCAAGCCACAAAATAATTGTAACTAATAGTATCACTAAGTCAGGGAAAAATTACCAGTATACATGCACTTCACTTTATGAACTATATCATTCATTCCCTCACAAGCAGGCAAGCGATAAGTGTAAAGATACTTTACCTGAAGGTTGAGACATGATGAAAGTTCAACTGGGAGCTCTTGGATGGAATTCCTAGAAAGATCAACTTTAATGAGCTCACTTGACTCCCATACTTCTGATGGGACTGCACTCAAACCCACCCCTTCCATAGAAAGTTCCTGAAAGTAAAACCATTTTGAAGTGCAAAAGTCCAGCATCAGAAAGAAAAATTACAAAGGGTGAACTCTGAGCTCTATACTAGACATCTAGAACAACCAATATCAAAGAAGGGAAAAAGGGTGGACATGGACAGCAAGTCAAGCTATAAAATGATCATTCTTCCTCTTCAGAAAAAATAAAAAGCAGCACCTTTGAAGCGATAGATAGTCGAGCTGCCATGGCAATCACGTCCTCTTTTCTTGTACTTGTAGCTTCGGCATCTATATTACGAATCTTGAATTAAATTTACTTAAAGACAGTAGGTGGTTGAATACTGTAAATCATGGTGGTGAATTTTTGGAACTCTTACAATGTTGTAGATTTCTCTGATATATTTCCAGATTGAATGCTTATAATTACTTGTCAGATTAGAATTATAATTAGGATGTTTAATCTCTTTTAGAAAATAAAATTATACAATTAGCAAGTTAGAGAAGCAAAAAAAAGAAAGTGCTCATGCATGTGTTGTCAAATGAACATACCTTCATTCTCAGAAAGTCTACTTCGAAGATACTTCAATAAAGCAGGAGTTGATCCAGAAACCAATGAGCTGGGAGAGGAAAATATCTGTTGGATAAACACTTACTTAACAGAAGCACTAAATGATAAGGTCCAAGAAAATGCCTCACCTACGAAGAGTTCGTATGGGATTTCCAGTGAGCAAAAGTTTTCGCAGCGTAGTCATCTTTCCTAAACAATGAATAGTTTTCATCAATTAATCATAAGAATTAGCAAAATTGGATTTAAAGATAACAGAAGGTAGGCATTAGAGCTTTTCTGAGTATAATATACATAAACATCCGAGGTTTACTCATCATTCTATTTGCCCACCCCCCACCATCCCACTAGCATTAGAGCTTTTCCTGAGTTATATGTAAATAAACTTCATCATTCCATTATCCCACCCGCCCACCCCCACTCTGCAGACATGTGGAAATACAGTTAAGACTAGTGCACTACTAACTTGTGCCACTTTAGTATTCTAAGATTCCTTTACCAAAAACAATTAGCCCCAAATTTTTTTATTTTAGCATAGTCTAATATGCTTGGCGAAGGTATGAGAAGTCACTTCTTTCTTATATCATTTTTAAAATATCAATTCTTTTAACCAACTGTAAATTGGGTCAACGAGAGTATAATTCTGATCCGTTCATATAACTTGCAATGTGAAATTACCAAGAGACTTTTTACAGCATCATAAGCCATACGGGATTAATTGGTATGAATTTATTCCACAAATTACAAACCTACAATTAGCTAACCTTACCCAATTCAGGGGGCAATCCAGACAATGAATTGTTTGAGAGATTCAACAATGAAAGACGCAATTTACATGCCTCCACTGGATACTCCTTTAACTGCATGAAGTAGTTAGCAAAGAATTCAAAATTTGTTATCCAAAGATGATGCAGAACATGCAGCAGAAGAATCGTGGAGTGGTTGGAGTGTCAAGCACCCAAAGGAAATCCCATTATTAATTCGAATTGCCTTTTTGGAAATTACTGAAGTCACCTTCAGTTAATTCCAGCTTAGTTAGGATCTTAATTTGTCTCTCTACTAACTTAGCTAGGATTATCCATATCATCTCCCTTCCCTTGAGTTGTCTCTGATATGATGAGATTATTTCCCTGGCATAACTGAGTTTTTACCTCATCTGTAAGCATGCCTAGTGGATCCAAGGTGTTATTGTTTATGATTGCTAGCACTGTTCCACACTGCCTAAGATGGATGGTATATAAACCATGGGCATCCTTTCCTAGTAAGTCGGTTTTAAGGATAAGTTTGACCCACGGATTTTACATGGTATTAGAGAAGGTGTACCTCATGGATCGGTCGGGTTCGTATCTCCTACCCAGCACAGAGGAGGAGAGTCAAGTCCCTCCAATTCTGGCACTAAGGGGGAGAGTTGGAATAGTCTTATCTCACCTTGGTACTTTTGGGATATGTAGTATGTATAGACATGAGCACCCTTGTAATTCAATTTTCCAAGGATGAGTTTTATGGATTTAACAGTATTTCCGAATAAGTTCATTAATGTAAACACTCAAACTTCAAACTGGACTTAGAAGGAGTTAAATAGTCCATATTACCCTTTTCTCCTTGCAACATTTATTTTCTCTAAGTGCACATCTAATTGGACAAATCAAAGAGGAGACATCAAGGTAACACGTGAGTGCACGGAGATCATGAGTAGTAGTTCTGCTTATCAAGTAGCAGTACAGCTGATTAAAATATTACAAATATATAAATATTGCCATGTACATGTGCTGAAAAATGTATTTAGACCTTAGTTTCTGCAGAATTAGTGTGATCTAAAATGAAAGGATGCTTATTAAGACATTCAAAATGATCACTTCCGCGACTCGTAAAAGAAACTCAACAAAACATTAATTATAGTGAGATGCAAGAAAATCTTTTATAAACACGTCTTGTGGGCATCAATTGTTTTAAGAAAGACAATCATCACATTTCTAACAAAAAGATAAAAATGAAATCTACCTACCTGGTTGGATTGAAGATCTAAAGTTCCTAGATGAGAAAGCGCGCTCATCTCAGCCGGTAAGGTAGACAATGCATTGTTCCTAAAATTTGATGTACAAATGCAAGTAAATCTTAAAAGATACGAAAGTTATCTTTAAATGCCATAAAAAGTTTAAAAGGATCATGTAAGTGTTACCCCATATAGATCTCCGCAAGAGAAGAGCAGCCCATTATTGAAACTGGGATTGATGAAATTTCTGCAAAACTCATAAACATTGACAACTTATAAAAAAGGTAAAAGATTGGCTCAAATCATGCCAAAGAATGAATCTTTATGGTACGTCCATTAAAAAATTGACTCACTATTCTGGTGAAGGTCAAGACGAATGAGACGAGAAAGACTTCCAATATTCTCTGGTATTCCACTCAACAGATTTTTAGCTGCATAAATTCCAATAACAAACAGTTATTCAACATATCCAATTATGTGCAACAAGAAGTAAGCACTGAATTAGCAAATCTGTAAATATTTACATGCATTGAGTTCTGTAAGCTTGGTCCACGATCCAATCAATTTCTCAGATAAGATTGTTAGCTTGTTACCCTGGCACAGGCAGATGATACAATTTACATTTTAGGCCCTAAAAATTATCAATTACTAATTATTATTTAACAAACAAAACAAAAAATAGAAAAAGGCATAAAGCCCCCGGGAGATAAAGTTACAATCTTGCTCATACCTCCATGTCTACTTTCATCAATTTTGAACAGTTCGCCAGATCTTCTGGCAAGCTGATTATAACATTATTTGACACCTGCAAAAAGATTACCATATAACTTTCTTTAATCAGAATCGGACATGCTGTGTCAAATTTGACCCGCAACATGGCTACGCCACCACATAACAATCAACCTAATTAAAGCAATTACCTTGAATTCTGATAGATCTGAGCATCTTCCAAGTGAGCTTGGGAGTTCTTTCAGCTGATTGTTTGAACAATCAAATCTGGAAGGATCACACAACAACTTGATTAACCTAAAACTTCAGATAGGTTCCACTCTGAAGTTAATAATAAAAGTAATGAAACCATAATCAGGAAAGTGGATGCAAGACAAATAATTCTTTATATGACCTCTTCTTTGTAAAATTGGTTTACTGTTGGAAATTGAGACAACTAGTTACACCAGATGAATAATCTTACTTTTGTTACGGTTTCATCCTAAAATCAGCCAAAACATTTCTTTGATTATGCGGAATTACTTAAAATAGACAAGTTCAGAAAAAATTTTGTGGATTTAAAAGTATTAGGTTTCAATTGCACATCAAATGTCCTTCATTCAAAATAAAGTTGGACATTTGATTGACAAATCGAAATCGCCCTTAGCATTCTGCACTAACTTTTATATGCAACAAAGTGTACAGTATACTTTTCTCTTATCCTACCATCAACATTGAAGTCTTACAGTTTTTTACATTCTACTAGAGAATTCAATCATCGGCTCTTTCATGTCCATTTCTACACGTTCATGCGTGATACGCAAAATAACAAAAACAGAAAATAAATCCCTATTGATCTGCCTATCATTTTGTTTATTACAAAAAAGAGTGGGGATTGGGAAAGAAGAAGAAACCATACTTGACAAGAGAAATTGCTGATCCAATTTCCTCAGGCAGCTGCAGAATTGAGTTGAACGATACGTCTAACGATTTCAGCATGGTAAGCCTGCCAAATGTGATTGAGATTTCAACAAAAAAAAAAAAGGAAAACAAAACCTAATCCAAACAAAGATCACCAACAACACATTACAATTTACAAATATCCTCTGAAGTAAAACTCACTCTCCAATTGCAGCCGGAAGCTCGGAAAGCTTGTTGTGGCTGACATTCAACACAGTCAGTAGAGGCAAATTTCTCAGCTCATCTTTCAGTAATTCAATATTGTTATGAGCTAGAATGAGCTTCTGCAGCTCCACAGCCTGAAACCAAGCAAATGGGTCCATAATTCCGATCGAAAAGAATCAAACTTTGCAAATTCGAAGCCCCCATGACATGATTCAGAGAAAGAAATTAAACAAAATTTACCTCCCACCATTTCTCATCGTCCCCAACTGCACTCGTGCTTTTATATACCTCATCTGGCACTTCCCTGACAATAAAAAAAACCCAGTTGCCATATGAATCCATTGGTTCTCAATGCGATGGAAGTTTGATTGATTGCAGGAGATAACTGTCGCAAGCAAAGATAATGGCGGTGGAGATGGATGGTTTGAAATGTTACCTGAGAGAGCGATTTGAGAGGTTGAGAGAACCGGAGCTTCTGGCAGCCTTGATGACCCGATCCATTGGCTGATGAACTTGGCGCAATGCGATTGCTTTTTGGATCTGCAGTCAGTGGCCTTCCTCAGGTGCTACTTTACTTTGTTGTTGTTTCTTCTTTTTCATCTGTTCCACGAGACCTTGCTAACCAAATTCTTTTATGTAGAAAATAGGAAGGTTGATGATGTATGACATAAGATTTTATCGGTTTTTCCTTAAAAAATGGTGCACTGTATACAGTTCATTACTTTTTAAACGGACCGAACTGACTCATAAAAAATTCAAACGGACCAAACCAAATCACAGTAAATTGGTTTGATTAAAGTTTTGAACTTCGATAAACTGAACTAAATCAAACCGACTTACATATTGATATTTATTTGGGAAAAATCTTAGGTGGTACGTACTTTGAATGATTTAGATTAATTTGTGCTGGGTCTTAAATAAATCTTAAACTATTCAACATTACGTAATGGTACGTACCATTGAAATTTGACACATTTATTTGATGAAAACTTACTTAATGTTATTTAAATGATTTTATATGTAAACGTGTAGTTTTTTTAAAATTTAAATCTAAAATCTTTTACTTATAAGTAAATGAATACCATTAGACCGTAATACTAATCAAATTCAATTTAAACGCCAACACTTTTTGTTTTTAAAATATTTCTTATACTATAGGGATAGAATATTTGGGCTAAGCCGCATAATATGTCAACAAAAATACTTTAATTCGATTTCATTTTCGACTATAATCGAACCTAAAAACTTTCACTCACAAAAAAAAAAAATTTCAATAAACTGTAAAACTAGGAGTAGGCTACGGTGCTCGCAAGCATTGCATGCTCACACCGATCTCACTGATAAAAGGAGGGAGGAGGGAGGAGAGAGGGGGAAAGGAGGGTGAAATCGGTGTAAGCATCCAATACTTGCGAGCATGTAGCCAGTCCCGTAAAACTAAGCCACAATTTACATGCGCACACTTTGAAAACGATAAGTACTGGTGTGTTCTCACTTCTCATTGTGTGATATAGGCCCAACGTTATTGGACCGCTTCAAAATAAAAAAACCCACCGACAATTGGGCTAATTTCACTATGTTAGTCCAGTCCATCAATCCCCGTCACAAAACGTTACTTTATAATTTCTCGCCCTCCACCTCGCCTCTTCCGATACCGAAACCCTAATCTCAGGGTTTTGCACATAACAAAATCTCGCCCATTTTCCCTCACTTTCTCGGCAACCAAACAGACCTGCCACCGCAAAGATGGTGAAGAAGACGGAGAGGAAAGTGAACGTCTCCGGCAAGCCGAAGCACTCTCTGGACGCTAACCGTTCCGATGGCAAGGCCAAGAACAAGGAGGCGCGTACCGGCGCCACCGTCCGCCGGCTCAAAATGTACAACACCAGGCCCAAGCGTAACAGCAAGGGAAAGGTCTTGAGGAACGAGTTCCAGTCCAAGGAGCTGCCCAACACTCGTATCCAGCCCGATCGCCGCTGGTTCGGTACGTACATACGTATAAATACACCGTATACGTATAATTACACCGCATTGTATTGGAATATGTGCCATTTTGTAGTCTAGATAAGGTCTTAGCGTATAAGATTAGAATTTTGCAGCAATTCGTTGAATTTTTTGCCTTGTAATTGATTATCAAAACAGCTGGTGAATTTGCGTTGTATATGAACAAATTTGAATTGGATTTCAGGGAATACTCGGGTTGCGTCTCAGCAGCAGCTTGACATTTTCCGGGAGGAGCACAGTAGGACGGTTTCGAGTAACTACAATGTTATTTTGAAGGGGAAGCAATTGCCATTGTCCCTCTTGAATGACCATCAGAAGGTATGCCGCTTTTGTAAACTCAAGAATTTTTTATCAGAAGGCATGCTTGTTTTGTAAAAATCACAGTTCTTAAATAACATTGTGTGGTCAAATACTAGTTTTGTTTCATTTCCTTTGGCCACATTCGTTTTGGAGCGATATTAAAATATCAAGCGTCGATGTGCTTATTGCTATGAGGTACAGTAATACTGTTGAATTATCTGCCCTCTAGACCTTGTTCTTTGATGTAACCGACCGTAATAGACTAAACTTAGCAAATATAGAAAAAACTCAGAAACACAAAGAATTTATACTGGTTCGGCAGAACTTTTGCCTATGTCCAGTTGTGATTTCTCTAGGTAGAGAAATCAGTGCACTTTAGATTAATAATAGAGGATTACAGAACTTTTGCAAAACCCTAGCACTAATCTCAAACTCTCGGCTGTCTCTCTCTGTTTTTCTCCTCTTAGAAAACTAAGCCTTGCCGCACCCTATTTATATGCATAGGGTCGGCTTACATGTCCCAATGCTGACTGAATTCCTATTTCTAATTGGATTAAGAAATTACTTATCCAAATCCTAATAGATTTCTAGAAATCCAAATCTGAGCTGAATAAGGAAAACTGAAATTCTTTCCTAACACAATCCTAAACCAACTAGGACATATTTGACGAGCCAAAATCCTAACAAATACGAATTGGCCGGTGCATAGCTGACTTATTTTTCAAAATAAAAAATTGAGATTGTTTTCTATGGCTGCGTTATTAGATGCAATATGGAGGCTAATGGCTTCCGAAAATTAAAAATGGTAAAATGTGACCTCAAGATTATTATACAGAATACCTTATGATTGAGTCCCATAGGTTTTCCTGTAATTTAGTATAAAGAACTTTGCTAGCAGGAACTGCTTGCTGGAAGGCTTTGGCCAGAGTCCCTGGATTATTTTATATATTTATTTTTAGGAAAATGATTTTTTTTGGTTTTCAAGAATATGAAATTACTATTTTTTTTATAGGTGAAATTCTATGGTGCATCCCGTTGATGATTAATTTGTGGATTTTAGTTTCGATGTCTTGATCAATTTTTTTAGGTGTGAGTAGAATTACCTTTTACTTATATTTTGACTGATTGTCTTTTGTTTACATTCTTTCTTGTGTGCACCTTGACACTGTTGCTTAAGGTCAAATATGATCTGTTAAGTCAGTTCTGTTTTACATATTTCCTACTACCTCGTTGGGTCCAAGATTCTACCAAGAGTCTTTCCCTTTGACTTGTTCTAGTCAGAATCATTATATGGGTGCAATGGTGCCCATATGTTCATGATTTTGATTCAATCAATGGAGGATTTCTAGATGCAGTTTTCCTAAATTCATTAAAATGTGACAAAGAATATAGCTTTTTTTTTTTTTGCTGATGGCATAGTTATTTATTGTATTCTAACTTGCTACATACATGATTTATCCTCTGTGAAGCAAACCAGAGTTCATCTTCTAGAGAGAGAGAAATTTTCTGATGTCTTTGGACCTAAGACAAAGAGGAAACGTCCGAAGCTCCTTGCAGCAGATTACGAGTCCTTAGCTAAGAAGGCTGATGGTTCTCAGGGTAGTTATTTCTTTCTTTAGATTTTAAATGCCCTTGATCTTCCCAGTTGTAATAACCAATTCGTTCTATTGCTTGATTATTTGGTTAGTATTTTTGTTTATGCTTTAGTCTGGAGCATTTGCAAGTTAATGTTGTGCATTTTCTTTTAATCTGGTATGGTTTGTGTTAGTATTAAATTTTGGTCATTTTCATATTGCCACTTTTAAATTATTCTGCATCTAATCTTATTCGCAACTCTGTAGATGTGTTTCAGGAGAAGCATGCTGATGACAGTGTTGTAGAAGGTAACGAAGCGGATGGATTTAGGGATCTGGTTCGGCATACAATGTTTGAGAAGGGCCAAAGTAAACGTATTTGGGGTGAGCTCTACAAAGTGATAGACTCTTCTGATGTGGTTGTTCAGGTTGGTGTTTCTCTTGTTCATTGATTTGGAAAGTAAAACTAATTTCATACATGTACTTTTGCTGACAAAGTTAATTCCAGTTCTTGGATATTAGTTGACTTCATATTATTCATTACATGTGTCGTGAACAGTGTAACATGGTATACAGGGATTACTTTATGCTATGCTTTTTTTTGTTTGGTTAGGACAATGTTTTACATCAAGGCAATTTTTGCATTAAATGTGTCGCCTAGCTTGACGTCTACTGTTTTTCCTTGTGTTTCTATATGTAGAGTTGATAATTATTGATTATCAAAAGCAGGTTATTTTTAGTCTATTGCTAGTATTGCTAGTATTAGTTTAATGTTTGTCCACTTCAACATAGTCAGCCGATGGAAGTGACCACCTCCAACCTTGCCTTTTTCTTCCTCCTTTCAGGTTTTGGATGCAAGGGATCCACAAGGTACAAGATGCCACCACTTAGAGAAGCATTTGAAAGAGCATTGCACGCATAAACACTTAATTCTTTTGTTAAACAAGGTTGGTTGTCGTTTGGGGTCCTCTTGAATTTAAGGTGCTACTTTTTTTAATTTTGTTTAACAATATCATTACTTTTATTCTTCAGTGTGATTTGATTCCTTCATGGGTGCTTAGCCGTTGGTTGAATGTATTAAAGGCTGAATTTCCAACTATTGCATTTCATGCTAGCGTCAATAAATCGTTTGGCAAGGTACTTTCTGTTAACCTTTTTGACTTTATGTATTGAGTTTCATGAAAGTGCTGGTGAAATAATTTTTTTTAAAGAAGTTATGATCCCTTCTGGACTTCCGTAACTCAAGTTGTATTATATCTCTCTCTCTCTTGGCTAACACACACATTAACTTACTCAAACGCTTGTAAATTTGTATAATTACAAGTTTACTTGTTCACTTTATGTATTCCTACTTTTTCTTGCTTTGTTTCCTTTATATATTTCTACTAGCTTTCTGTGCAATCTGCTGATTTTGTATTTTTTTTGTGTACTTAGGGAACTCTTCTCTCAGTTTTGAGACAATTCGCCCGTTTGAAAAGTGACAAGCAAGCCATTTCTGTGGGATTTGTTGGGTATCCCAATGTTGGAAAGTCATCTGTTATCAACACATTGCGAACTAAAAATGTAATATCTTCAACACCATTGCAGATTCTTGTTTTTTGCTTGCATTTCCATTAATTTAGATTGTGTACGTGTGTTAATTTGATAAGGCACAAAAGATAGGTGATTTGGTTTTGCCTCTATTTGCAATTTCAATGCGTTAAACTGAATCCCATTATTCTTCTCATAATCAAATAGAATTATATTCCTCAACCATGATTGAGAGGATATCATTTTTCATACTGGTTATGAAACATTGTAGCCTGATGCATGTTTCTCAATAAGTAAAAATTATTGTAGTTTGATGCACTCTGGTTTTAGTTTGAATTGTTAGGTTGCCATCCACTGTTGATAATTGTTGCTTTTTTAACTTTTGGGGTACAATATTGCACAAATAGCATACTGATACCAATTTCTCTGTGCCTGTCTAGCATGAGCACATTTATGTACTTGTGTACGCATGATCCATAGGATGCACTTCTAGATGATATTGAAAGCTGTAAATCATATAACAAGCTTCTTAATTGTGGGTTGTCTTTCTAGCTAAGTCTGTTACTGATTGACTGACAATGTGTTCATTGCTCTACAGGTTTGCAAAGTTGCTCCTATCCCAGGGGAGACTAAAGTGTGGCAGTATATAACACTCACAAAGAGGATTTTCTTGATTGATTGCCCTGGAGTAGTCTATCAAAGCGGTGACTCTGAAACAGATATCGTACTGAAGGGCGTGGTATGTGTCTTCTGTTTTTCCTTTTGTAGCTCCTAACATTGAATTTAGCTGTTTCGTTGTTCTCATTGATCTTTTAAGTATCGACTATAAAAATATTTTGGGTATATCGTTTTGGAAATATTGATTTGCTACTAGTGTTGTCTATAAATTCCTTGTTGTTTGTGAACTTTGCTTCTGGTTTATAGATAAGTAGTGATAGGCATAGTCCCTTTAAACAATGGTCATGTGATCCATACCAGAAGTCACGTGACCAGTAATATTAATGTATGTCGATATTTTTACCAACTGCCTGCTGTTCATAGTATCTCTGATGCCTTTTTATTGACTAAAATTCTTTCTCCAATAATATACAAATTTATTATATAGGAATTTGTTATTAGCACTTCAAAATAGTTATAATGCACTCCTCCCTGTTGTGTTTATTGGCTCGTTGATATGCCTATGTTGATTAGGATTTAAAGTTAAAATCGGATTAGGTATCCTAATTGGTTTTGGAATAGGAAAAGTGTACTCCTATTGTGTTTAGAACTAGAAAATTAAGTCCTAATATGACAAGGCTTGTAATCAACCTCTATGCTCTATAAATAGAGGCTGCTAGGGGTCTTTTACGTGTAAGACGAAAAAAGGCGGAGTGCGAGGAAGAGCAGCGAAGTCCAAGGGTGATAGAGATAAGAACTAGGTTTGGGGTTTCTAGGGTTTTTACAACAAGTTCTTGTAAACACCTAAATTCTTCATAGTGCTAGTGAATCTCTCAAGAAGAGATCACAAAGTGGGCTGATAGGCTAAATTTGTTTGAATCACTATAAAACCTGTTGTGTTATTCTTTTGTTTTGGTGGTTTGCTATCTTATGCATTTCCGTATCGTTCATGTTGTTTGATTCAACCTAGTGGTAGAATAGCAAGATCAAGAGGCTTAAAACTATACTCCCTTCTTTGAGTGTTTTTCACAAGGGAGTGCGGGCGACTTTTTGGGTACGTCAGTAACATCTCCTTTGTATATATAGAGCATTTGTCTCGATGCTTGATGCGTGTCAGCCAGGCAATAGGAGTAAGACATGCGGAGATGGATAATGCCCAATGGACGATGAAGGACAAGAAAGCAGAGCTCTATTGAAGCATCTTACCCGATAATGTTATACTTCATATCGGTGAGAATATGACTACAAAGGAAGCATGGGGAGAAACTCGAGAGTGTCTACGGGGGAAAAACCATTAGTAGCAAGCTACTCTTGAAAGATGAACTCTTTGGCCTCGAGATGGAGGAAGGAGATGATCTGGCGATCATGTAAGCAATTTTGAGAATTGCTTGGCAAGCTTGGAGAGATTGGAGAGAACTCAATGGCCCGAAGACACGTAGTTATGTTACTATGTTCTCTTCCACCTTCATTCAAGCGCCGAACCACCATGATATTCAAAGAAAGCATCACACTTTCTAAAGTGTGTGAGGACTAGAATCTTATGTCAAGATGGACATGGGAGATGAAAGTTCTCAAGCTCGAGGACTCATGTCAAAGGCAAGGAAAAGAGGAAGGTCGAAAAAAGGGGGGACGGATGAAGAAGGGGCGAGGGTCTAAATCGAGGGAAGGGCGAAAAAGAAGAATGGTTGCTTGGTGTGGTTCACGACCATTGGAAAAGAAATTGCGATCAATGGAAGGAGAAAAAGGCGAGGTTAGGGGAAAACTCCAGAGTCGGCCAATGTAAATTCTTGCTCAAAATCACGGTGACGATGGAGAACTTCTCCACAGGTAACAATCGGCTCAGGTTGCCTAAACATTGGACTTTGGATCTGACTGCACATTTCATATGTGCACAATTGAAAGAATGGTTCGACACATATGAAGAGAGAGAAACAGGGAAGTCTTAATGGGATAATTCACCTTGTAGAATCATGGGAATAGGAACGGTAAAGATCGGAATGCATGATGGAGTGGTTAGAACATTGGGAAACGTCGAGACACATCCCCAAAATTAAGGAAGAACTGATTTCCTTGAGCACTTTGGACGGAGGCTAGGTTCTTGGTACAAGTGCGAAAGTGGAAAACTCGGGAGTAGACGAGGACAATTGATCTACATGAGGGTGTCTTTTAATCGACAACATGTACGGGCTTCTTGGGTCTACGGTAATAGGTGGAGACGGCGAGTCTCACGAGAGGAAGACAAGGCGAGCACTTTGGCATAGACGGCTGGGACACGTGAGTCCAAGAGGGATGCAAGAATTACACAAAAGAAACCAATTGGAAGGTGTAAGGATTGTCGGCTCGAATTTTTGCAAATCTTGTACGCTCGGAAGCGGACCAAAGTGGCATTCCAAGACGAGACAACGAGTGAGAACAAATCCAAAGGGTATTGGATTATATTCACACGAATGTTTGGGGCACAGCTCCAACGGTCAGGTGGGCAAATATTTGTCACGTTTAAGATGATTTTGAGGAAGGTTTGGAGTCTACTTCATGAATAAGAAATCAGTTTTCACCAAGTTCAAGGAGTGGAAGCGAGGAAGTAGAAAACCAAGCTGGCAGGGGAAAATCAAGTGGTTAGAAGTGACAATGGGGAGTGAATATAGAGACACTCGGTTCTTACGGCTATGCAAGGATGAAGGCATCGCAAGACACTTTACGCGTTAAGAAGACCCACCCGGCAAAGCGGTGTTGCGAAAGGATGAACGGAACTCTCATGGAGAGAAAGAAGCATGAGACTTCATGCGGAGTTTACTGAAACGTTTTGGGCGGGAAGCGGTTAATCACGCTTGTTATTTGGTTAACGATCACCTTCTAGGGTTATTGACTTCAAGTGTGCGGAAGAGGTATGGTGCGGAAGCCGGTTGATTATTCCAACTTGAGAGTATTTGGTTGTAGTGCTTATGCACATATTCCAGTGATGAAAGAACCAAACTAAAGCCTAAGTCACTCAGTGCTTGTTCATCGGCTTTGAGAAAGGAGTGAAGGTTATAAGTTGTGGGATATAGTCAACAAGAAAAGGTGATCAGCGGAGATGTAGTCTTTGATGAGATGACTATCTTGGATTAAATAAAGAAGTTAATAGCAAAAAGGAGAAGATGAGTGATATTGAAGAAGAAGCAATCGAAATTTCATTAACTAAAAGATGGGATGAAGATTCCAAGCCGAGTGGAGCAATTCGAGCAAGATGGGGAATGATCGGGAGTTATTGAAGAACACGAGCATCAAAATCGGTCACCGATTGGGGCTCGGGTGGAGCAATCCCCACAAAGGGATCGAAATTCCCCTATTACCACCAGCACCTAAAAGCCATTTCAAAGATGCATAGCACTTGACAAACCTAAGAGGAATCAGAAAGGTACAAAGACTTGAGTTCGAACGGGAAGAAGATGTGAGTCATGCTCAAGTATAAGTCGAGGAGATCAACTACTTATCGAGATGCCATAGAAAGCGAAGAAAGGGCAGGTTGGATTGGTGCTATGACGAGAGAGATGGAATCTTTGCACAAAAGTGGAGTGTGTGAGGTGGTTCCTAAACCAAAGAAGAAAGCTTGTTGGTGAAGTGGGTGTTTAGGAAGAAAGAAGGAATGCATGATGATGAGACCATAAAGTTTAAGCACGTTTGGTAGCAAAGGGTGTTGCGAAAGAGGGAGTAGGCTTATGGCGAGATTTTTTTCTCCGATCGTCAAGCACACATCAATTCGGTTAATGATGTCTATAGCGGTGCGGTACGATATGGGGTGAAGCGAGATGGATGTAAGCGCATTTCTTCATGGGGATCTCGAAGAAGGCATTTATATGTCATGACCCGAGGAGGTTTTGTCGAAACGGGGAAAGGAGAATCTGGTTGTCGGTTTGAAGAAGTCCCTATATGGACTTAAGCAATCACCAAGGCAATGGTACAAACGTTTCGACACATACATGCGGAAAATAGGTTACGGTGTCTATATATTCTTGCATTTACCACCATGTATTGAAGATGGGAAATTATTCTACTACTTTTGTATGTAGATGACATACTAATTGCATGCAAGGACATGTCAAAAATTCAAGAATTGAAGAAACAAGCTTGGGAGATGAATTCGACATGAAGGATCTAGGAAATTTTGCACAAAAGATCCTTGGAATAGAAATAAGGCGGGATAGAAAAATTTGGGAAAATTTAGGTGTCACAAGAGAGAAGTACATTATGAGGGTGCCAATGCTTCAATATGGACGGAGCTAAAGTTGTTTCTACCCCATTGGCTGCACACTTCCGGTTGAGTGCAAAGCAAAAAAGGCCATCAAGTCAAAAGAAATTGAGAGATGAAGGATGTTTCCATATGCAAATGCGGTAGGGTGTCTCATGTATGCAATGATCTTGCACAAGACCCAGTTTAGCTCAAGCATTGAGTGTTGTCTCTAAGTACATGTCAAATCCAGGGTAAGTCTCATTTGGCATGCGGTGAAATGGATTTTACGATACTTAAAGGGGACTAAACGACTTGGAATCATGTTGAAAGAAAACAAGAAGTAGCATGCGTGATTGGCTATGTAGATTGAGACTATGCGGGAGACTTGGACGGAAGGAGGTCCACAACGGGTTATGTTTTTCACTTGTGGAGGAGGACCGGTGGTACAGACGACTTTTCAAGTTTGTCACCGAAACTCTATCTCTGACTTGGCAGTATATGGCATTACTTGAGAGGCTTCAAAAGAAGCTATTTGGTTGAATGGGCTAGCAAGTGGATTAGGAATCCAACAAGAATCGTGGTGGTGAAGTGTGACGGTCAAAGTGCCATTCACTTGGCAAAGAATCAAGTGTTTCATGCAGAAGCGAAACATATTGATGTTCGCTATCATAGGATCGAGAGATTGGGTAGAATCTGGAGAAATCATTGTGTGGAGAAAGTTCACACAAATGACAATGCGGCCCAGTTGCCTTACCAAGCTCGTTACCGTCAGAAAGTTCATGTGTTTGGACTTACTCAAGATCACTACATCTTTGAGCGTGGTGGCTCCTCACTTGAGGTGCGTTGAGGCAAGAAAAGTCTTGTCAAGGTGAAGACTCTTGGTTTTGTTCGAGGGTTACTTAAAGAGATTCAAGACATCCTGAAGGTTGCAGCAATCGTGTCAACTCACCAAGGTGGAGATTGTTGTGTTTATTATTTCGTTGAAATATGCCTATGTTGATTAGGATTTAAGTTAAAATCAGATTAGGTATCTAATTGGTTTTGGAATAGGAAAAAGTGTCTCTATTGTGTTTAGAACTAGAAAATTAAGTCCTAATATGACAAGGCTTAATAATCAACCTCTATGCTCTATAAATAGAGGCTGCTGAGGGTCTTGCGTGTAAGACAGAAAAAAAGGCAGAGAGTGCAGAAAACAGCGAGTCAGGGTGATAGAGAGGCCAAGAACTAGGTTTGGGGTTTCTAGGGTTTTTTACAACAAGTTCATGTAAACACCTAAATTCTTCATAGTGCTAGTGAATCTCTCAAGAAGAGATCACAAAGTGGACGTAGAGGCTAAAATTTGGCTGAATCACTATAAAACCTGCTGTGTTATTCTTTTCTGTTTTGGTGGTTTGCTATCTTGTCTGTTTCCGTATCGTTTCATATTTGTTTTGATTCAACCTAGTCGTAGAATAGCAAGATCAAGGGGCTTAAACTATACACTCCCTTCTTTAGTGTTTTTCACAAGGGAGTGCAGAGCGACTTTTTGGGCGTCAATAACATCTCACTGTATATATAGAGCATTTGTCTCTGATGCCTGATGCAGTAATTGTGGTTAACCACATCAGTGAATTTCTCTATATATGTACGTATGCATATACATAGAATGTCACTTGCAGCATGCAATGTCATATTGGTATCTCCCTGCTGTACTTGCTTTATCTTCGTCCAAGTTCTGTTTTAGATTGGTTTAATAGTAAAATCTCCCTGCTGCACTTGTTTAACCCCTTCAACATTTTTCGTTTTCATATTCTCTGCGGTCTGGGAGCCTGCGCTTGCTGTTTGCCTGAAAATGTAATATTCTATATGCACATATGACGGTAGATAATTTGGGTCTATTTTGCTAGGTACGTGTCACAAATTTGCAGGATGCTACAGAACACATAGGAGAAGTTTTGAAACGAGTTAAGAAGATCCACCTGAAAAGAGCATATAAGATAGAGAACTGGTATGCTGCTTCCTCCTCCCTCCATTCTCTTTTCATTTCTCCCATATGTTTTTCCGTCTTTAGCTAAAAAAAATTATACTTAAAAACAAAATGGTTACAAAACGGGCCCTCAAATGATGGTGGTGGCATGTACGAGTCACGAATTTTCTGTTAGCATAACTGGAAAGGGTGTATTATGTGGCATTTTATTCAGTTACTTTATTTCCCATCTCATTCGGATTGCTATCATTTCTTTGACACAAATCCTGTTAATTGCACGTATATCCTCAGAGAGGGACATGTAACTGTATCTTAATGGTTTTATGTTATCAGGGAAGATGATAATGACTTCCTATGTCAGCTATGCAAATTGTCAGGCAAACTTTTGAAGGTAACTAGCTACTTAATAATGCTTTTGAACTATCCCACGAGTCACAACATTGTTGCCCATAGTTCCTGTAAATGCTTGGGAGATTTCTTTACTCAGACTAGTTGCGGCTCAAATTCATAGTCTGCAATACAAACCTAGCAAGAGAACACTATATATAGATGTATAAGGGGAAGAACAGAAGTGATATCTCAGTTTGAAAATTCCACGTGTGTTAATTCTCCCTTTCGGAAGATGTCTTTTCCCAATGTGGGTCCCTTGGCTTTGTCAAGCTTTTGGTTTGTGATAGTTTTTTGTGCATATGCCCCAATGGAACAGAGCCGAAGCCAGGGAAATTACGTTGTTTGAAAAGTAAAGCAAAAGAGTTGCATTGTCTCGGCATAATTGGTGTTTTGTTATGCATCCGTTTTCTTTTACTCCCTTTAGGCTTGTTGAACATCATTTACATCTTATGATTGACCATTATTAGAAAACAAATTATGCCTTCCACAATCTGATAGGTGGCAACTTCTACAAATGTTAACTATTTCTTGTACTTTCGTTCTTTTTGTTTTCCCATGTCTTTTTTATACTTGTAGAAAAAGATCTGGTTATGTGTGCTAAGTTTTTGGCTGGTGTGCTTCTAGGGTGGTGAACCTGACTTGATGACTGCAGCAAAGATGGTCCTGCACGACTGGCAGAGGGGTAAGATACCATTTTTTGTGCCGCCACCAAAAAGAGAATCTCCAACAGGGGAGCCTGATGTTAATCCCATTAAAGATGACACTGTGGAAGATAACAATCAGGCGGCAGCTTATCGAGCCATTGGGGAAATCATTGCATCTCAGAAGGTGAGCACCATCCCTGTGCAAAGGGATCTTTTCAGTGAAGAAGAGTTAAAGGGTGATGAGGGACCTGAACAGCTTCCAGCCACTGAAGTATCTGAGAAGTCTCCAGAGTCGGATGATGAAGTATCTGAGCACAGTGACTCCGAGGATGACACGGCTGAACAGTCGGGGGATGCTGAAGACATCTGAGCCTCCAGCACACATTTGTGTCACGGAAGGTGTTTTTTGTAGTCCATACATGTTATGTTAGCATGTGCGTTTTCGTATTAGACGAACCTCATCTCGAAAACAAGTAGGGAGTATTTTCTTTGTTTTTGGGTCCAATTCTAAAATCTTTTCTGAAGTGGTATAAAAATTGATGCTTGTTTTCTGTTTGCGCACCTCTGAACCATTCTGTTACTCAATCACGTTAAGTTCAGAGCTTGTTTGGGATTTTGCTTCCCCAGAAAGCACCTGTGCTTGTAACCACTTTTAAGCTTTCTAAGTGTTTCGTCGTCGTAATTTTTCTTCCTTGTCTAAGCGTCTAGCTTATGAGTAATAGAAACAATTAAAAGTTTGCCACAAGCTGGCCTGTCCAATTTCAAAAGAATGGTACCGTGTTATTTGTAACCCTAGAGCCTGTTTGGTATCATTATCGAATCTAATTTTTGGTTTATGAAACCAACGAGTATTAAGTAATTTAGTTACGTAAATTATTAAGTACTTTAGTTACGTAAATCAGTTTCAAATTGAGTACCAAACGACCCTTAATGATCCCGACCCAGCGAAGTGAAAGCGAGTTTCAATCAATGGTTTATTGGTCACTCTCCCATGTAGGCCTCGCACAAAGTTATATCTCCAAGGCTGAAACACATGGTGTGTTGCCACCAAAACCGCCATAATAGTTACTTGTCATTGTAATGGTAGGCTCCCTTTAGGGTTCCAATTGGGAGATTCTGAATTTGATTTTATTTTTTGGTATCAATGGGGAATGATAGTTTCAATTTAGGACATATTCTAAAACTTTAGGAAGAGCAGTACGACTTGACTAATCGGTTGGTATTGAGGATGCCGGCCACTGGCGGCCACCGTCGTCTTTAAGGAAGAGATAAATCTCTTGCCAATGCTATCATGCAAAGCAATGGAGATATCTCCCTCCCTACCAATGTAGAGACTGATGGGGAAGAAAGAAACTTCATGGAAGCCCGAAATTGAAAGTCAAAACATGATATTGTTTAGACTGTCATGTGAGTGAACGTACTTTTCTTTTTGTTCCTTCGTTTATTTCTGTTGACATACTTATCCACAACATTTGGATAATCATGCATACGACTAATATTGTTTAGACTTCCAAGCTTTTAACCTTTTTAAAAGAAAGAAAATGACAATACAATATCTTGGTTAGGTATTACACTTGAGTATGAATACCGGATCACGTCATTTGTTAGGTTCTGCTCACACAAGCCCGAGACTTCTTCATCCAACTGCATGTAGTGTGAGAGTTTTCCCAATCAGACAGCCCAACCGAATATCCTTAGATGGAGTACTTTATTTGTGCTAGTCACTCACTCTTAGTCTTGAGTTTGGACCTTAAGACAGGAGAGAAGTCATGCCACCTATAATTGCAACGGCTTTTTGGTGACATCCCAAATTAATCCATCATTGTTGTATGACATCCTAACGGCTGGTCTTGAGCCTCATAGTCTCAAGATTAACGTGAATAGTTAACCTTTGTGTTTGTCAGTGTTACCAATTTAATCATGTTAATTATGTATATTACCAATTAGCTAAAAGGTCATATGTTTGGCCAAGTGGCAACTGACATGTGTTAACTATTTCAAGACTGGAGAAATTTTGTAAGTCCAAAGTGCATTTACTCTTTAGTCCACCCGCCCTAACAAACAAACGCGGTTTTAGCACGGACCAATTTGAAATTCATAATCTCATTAGTTGGAACTTGGAACTGTGAGAAAATCAAGTTCATCATGCAAAATAGCAAATAGAACGTGACCCCGTTATCTTTTAAACTTTATGATACACAAAACAAAACACTGTGTCAATATCTCAAAGCAATTACGTATTCTATATATTTAATTTTTGTTACATAACATTGCAAAATAAGTTGGGATACTGACAAAGTATCATCACGTCCCGTTGCATAGAAGTTCTCTTTTATTGGTTTACTGTACGTTGGAAAAGTTACTGAGTCGGAATTTGGTTTATTTTTTTAGGTGAAAGTAGGTTTTTAGTATTTTACATATTAGGTTTTATAGCACGATAAAGGCTAAGATCAATGCTTTCCTATTAGCTATTATGGTTTATGATTCCTTTTCTATTGTTTAGAATTATGTCTTTATAAATATACATTGTAACTTAGTATAGGAATGAAGGTTTTGCAGCAAGATGCGGTCTTTTCATGTTATGTACTTATTTTGTCAATTTATAATTTTTTTAATTATTATCTATAAAATAAGAATCAAAATTTGTAACAAGCTTTTTCTTCTCCTCTTTTCATTTGTTAAAACCATGACACATACCAGAACTTTCTACACGTCAAAGAAGGCATTTTCTAAGGTACGTACTTTCGAGTGCTTATATCTCAAGTGTTTAATCGTTAAATTTTTATTTAAAACACTCCGAGGGTGTCCTATAATCTTTGGTCAAAGAAAAGCAATATTCTACTAGTTTTCTACTGTAGAGTACGTCACTGCATCTGCATGGCCCTCGGAGGCTCGTAGTAGTTTTCCTTTAAAAAAGTGCCATGCGTATTCGATGTGTCAAAGAAAAATAGTGATGACTTGATCATGACCGATTGTTTTTGTGGGGTCCAATCCCAAACATGGCTTTGACTCGATTGTTTGACTTCGGCGCCAATCCCTCCTCGATGGTGGGGGGGCGTTGGAAAATTTAATTAGTGAAGAGTCTACAGAAGTGCAATTACAAATTAATACATACAACAATTAGTTGTCGTCATCTCCTTTTTAATTGATTTTGTCAAAAGGGGCAGTGCCAAATGCACCAGGGTGCTCAAATATCAAAATCAGCTTTGTTAAGTATCACAAACGAATATGAACCGTTAATGGATTGAACTTACGTTCTTATTTAAAAAATATAATGCAACATTGTCTTACAATAAATAAAATGTGAGTTAATATGAGTCGAGTTCTATCTCAATGTGGAGTAAAGAAAGTCTTGCATACGGTTGTTGTAGTGCCTCAGCCACACCAAAATGGGCTTCTTTCAATCAATGTTCAAAATTGTCCATTTACGATTAAATATATGATTAGTATTTTTTTCCTTCCTAAACGAATTTTAAGTACCCACTACCTCTTTTATCTTCTTGCATTTCCTCTCTTACTTTTAGCCATGAGTAAATAAATCAATGGTGAAGTAACGGATTAAAACAAACATAAGAGTGCAGGAGAACAAAAATAGGGAGTCTGAAATTATTTTCCTATGATCAATACCTGCAATCAATGGTTTAATATTGTCTACTTCACGATCAAATAACTATGATTAGCTCACAATTTTCTTTTCTTTACCCTATTTAAGCACGAACGACGAAAAACGTGTTAAAAGTGATGGTAACTCGCCATTTACACTCAAAGACGCCATGCATACCAATTTTTCCCTTACTAAATTACATTACACCATGCCCTCTTCGCATCTTGTCATAACTCAAAAAATTCAGAAGAAAACAAATTAAATGATTCCTCTCCTACACTAACAGTCTACCATATAATCTGTGAAATCCTTGCACATCTGTCATGATTCATGACACTCTTTTTCATAAACTATTTTATTTTAGTTAATCTGTATTGTTTAGCATATTTGGGGAAACAAAATATTGCGTTTAGATTCATTGCTAATCCTTATTATGTCTATAATGCATGTGATTAACCTCTTGGAACGTTGGGAAATTAAACAATATATATATATTATATCAGTAAATTCCTTTCATTTTCTTTCTTATATTCTTTATTTTTTATTTTTTATTTTTTATTTTTTATTTTTTATATTCAGCTTGCCAAATTCACTGGCTATGAGCTTAATTTTGGGAAATTAAACTCCTTTTAATTAATCATAGGCTAATTATTAATTATAAACCACATGAACCACTTGCTATCTGTAAAGTGCAAAACCTATCACAGAACTTGAATAATTTTGGATATTTAAACATCACTGTCTTAATAAAAGAGGCCCGGATAGTATACACCAAAAAAAGGACAGATGGACTTTAATTAATTGGACCAGGCTCAACTAATTATTTGATCAATTCTCAATTAATTGCTTAATCGGTAATCCCTAAGCAAGCTAGTTATACCATTTTAGATATTTCCCATGTAGTTTCCTTCCACTTATTATCACAACTCCAAATATTATTGTAGAGCGATTTTGACACTCTCATTCTCGCCTTTTGTATCTTTTAATTTTTGAATTGAATAAATTAGAAAAATGAAGAAATCAAAATAAGATGAGAAGTGCAGAAATAGAATACAAAAGTGTTAAAATTGCTACAAATATGATTTGCCCTTTGCTTACCAAATGATCAAAATTTTCCTCTTCCCATTCTAAAAGAAGTTGAGAATTCAAAATAGCTAGGAAAAATGAGAAAATCAAGAAATGCTTTATTTTTACAAAAATAATGAAAATGCACAATTTTCTTCACGCTAATTATCACGGTGTAGTTCAGAAAATTAACGGTTAAATTTTGCATACAAAAATCTAATGCAGTTAAATTTTACATAAAATTCATCAAGCTAGATGGTACTTAACATTGTAGCCGGATCTAACTCACCCACTTAAAGACAATCTGCGGAGTGGCAAAAGAGCTTTTAGTAGTAGCTGTCAACAAAAGCAAAATCTGCCAACGGTGGTTAGAAAACTGCATCGCAGTCAACCCTAACCATATGAAATACCATCTCAGTCCTCCTGAATGCTTAACATTTCAATTCCACTCATGTTCCCAGGCCAGGGACAGATGTGTCAATACAGGAAAAACTTTTTCCAACTTCAAATGTTTTGCTCCGTAAAAGGACAAAAGAAAATGGGAAAAAAACAAAAGATAATACTTAGTACTCACTAGTGAGTACCCAATATACTCACTTTAATAATTTGGCCCAATAATATTTTAACACATATTTTATTGTTTAAAAAAATAAAATATATGCTATTTAATTTTTCTTGGGCTTTTAAACATAAAGAACACATGTCATCTTTTGATTGGGCCAAATCAAAAAGTGAGTATATAGGGTACTCACAGTGCCCAAGTATTGTCCTAAAACAAAAGAAAAAAAAAAACACAACAGAGGAGAGAGATCTCTTCTGGTGAAGGTCCAGGCATTTTTTGTTTTTTTGATTCAAACTAGGGGTTCCCATAAAAGTATATTAAACCCAAAGAAGAAGAAAAAGCAGAAAGTTTCTTCTTTTCGCCATTTTTGGTCCCACATTTTTGTATTTTTTAAAAAACCCAAGAAACATCATATTTTTACAAGTTTTTCTCCTTTCAAAGTGAAAAAAAACCACTGAGAAACAAGGATTAGAGTTTTGGGTTTTGTAACTTTCAATCAGCAGTGAGTCATGGATTTTGTTTAATCCCCTGAATCTGCCCTGTTTTGCGTGTTCTTTTGGGCCCTCTGATCCTGAAAATTTACCAGGAAGGATAAAGGCCAAAAGGGTTGGAGGAAAGTGCGGTTTTTGGTCGCAAGAGTCTGCAGAGAGAGTAATTTGCAGAAAAGAGAAGGAAAAATTGTTCCTTTTTTGGGACATTTTCTGGGTTTTTTCTCTTTTGGTGGGTGGAAAATGAGATTGCAAGTTGAAGAGTAAAAATAGCAACAAAGAGGTACTTGGAATGGATTGGCATTAATGCACTGAGAAGCAGCCACTTAATTATTCTCAGGTTTACTTAATTAGTCCATCTTGTATTGATCATTGAGGTTGATATTCTCTCCATTTTTGGAAAATTGAAAGGGTTTTTTACTGACCCTTTTTGTAGTTTTTACAGTTTGTGTTCACATTTGTGATTAGGTGGCAGTGAATTTTTGAGGTTAAATGTTAAAAATGCAGAGAACCCATGTTTTGTATTTTCCTTGTGAATGTCACTGGTGTGGTTAGAGATCAGAGAGCATTGGGAATTTCTGTTCATAGTATATAGGATGATGTGGTTGGAGTAGTTTTTGGAGTGCTATTGTAATCTTGGTTCTGTTGAACAATTGAGGGGCAATTTTTATGATCGTACCCTTTATTAAGTTATATTTCGGGGTGCATTCGGAATAGTTTACATAGTGTTTGATTAGGGGAGTAATTCAGAATGGCGGAAGACCAACAAGAAATGCGATCGTTGGCCTTGACTCCAACATGGTCTGTTGCTACTGTGTTGACAATTTTTGTGGCTGTTTCTCTGCTTGTCGAGCGTGGAATCCATAGGTTAAGCTATGTAAGTGATACTCTAGCAGTTTTCATGTACTTTGATTCTCTTTATTGTTTTTTAAGCTATTGGATATTTAAGTGGAATTAGGAAGATTAGTTGACATAAAATTTTCTACTGTGTCTTAATTTAAGAATCGAACTTAAAACGCATGTAATGTTGTAGTCTTGAGAATTCAGATTTTGAACATCTTTTACATATAATCTTTTGTGTGTGTATGTTCTGTTGGTTTCAGTGGTTGCGGAAAACTAATCGTAAGCCCTTGCTTGAAGCTGTGGAGAAAATGAAGGAAGGTATATGACCTAAACGCAGTTTCAACCTCCTCAACGATCTGAGAAATTCTTTTTGATGTGTTTCTGGCTAGACATTTAACAAAATAATTTCATATCACACTTCTCACTTATAAACTTTCATGTTTTGTCCTGCTGCCTCCAGAGTTGATGTTACTCGGGTTTATCTCTCTCCTTTTGACGGCTACCTCAAGCATGATAGCCAATATTTGCATTCCATCGAAGTTCTACAATAGCAGTTTTTCTCCATGCTCTAGGTCTGAGATTAATGAAGAAACTGAAAATAATTCGTCCCAGGAACGTAAGCTGTTGATGTTTACTGCTCTGCCTCACTCATTCAGGAGAGTGTTAAATGAGTTGAATCGTAATTCTTGCAAGCAGGTGCGTAACTTATCCATGTATAACAATTAAACTAAATTTCTGTTCTAAATTTCTAATGTATTTTTTTTCTTCTGTGTGTACTTTTTTCTGGCGTACTATATTCACTTGGTTCTTGGAAACTGTTGAATATGATTGAAATGCTGAAAAGAATTATTTTGGACTTCTTCCTGTCTTTTCCCTCCTATTTCCCACAAACTATAAGTTATGCCTTATCGGACAATCTCGGTTAAAATGGAAATTTGTTTGTTTGAACAGGGTTATGAGCCATTTGTTTCGTATCAAGGCCTTGAGCAGTTGCATCGCTTCATCTTTGTCATGGCAATAACACATATATCCTACAGCTGCTTAACGATGTTGCTGGCAATAGTGAAGGTTAGAATTTTCTTCATTTTTCCACTTCTTCTTCGCCTTTTCCACCCAGACCATATTAGGTACAGTGGTGAAACCTGCCATTATCGTTAAATTGTTTTTCTTCTGGATAGTGGATACTGTAGTTACTACTGATAAGCTATCTAAAGTAGAGTGCACATCTTTTGGTGGCCAATTTATGAAATTAAGTAAACATAGAAGGTGAAAGTTGCCAGTTTCCCTGAGTAAGAACTTGTCTACTGATTTCCATTGAAAGAACTCAAAACAAAAGGGTAAAATTTTCCCTTTTACATGAAAGGCAGAAAAAAATGCCAACTAGTAATATTGGGACTAAAATCAGCAACAAGAAGTTCGGTGAAACAAGGTCTATATTTTTTTGATTTCTGTCAACCTATTAGTTCAAGAATTCGTATGTTATGACTACTATTACCTAGAAAAAAGGCTTGCATTAGCCACAACCTTGTTGTATCTCAGGCATTGCGTTTATCTATAGTATGCACACACATGCACATCTACATCAACCTTTTGCATACCTTCTCTTAAATTTTTGTCTGATTGAAGGGAATTTCATCGGTCTTTAATATTACTTTGCTCTAGTGCACTAATATGTTATATTTATGATGAATTGATGATAGTGGGTATTTTGTTGAAACTCAAGATGAGAAGACAACCTTGAAATACTATTTTTGTTACGGATTACTGTTTGACATTGTAATAATGTGACCAGATTCACAGCTGGAGAGTATGGGAGGAGGAGGCTCACATGGACCGACACGATTCATTGACTGGTAATCCATTGCATTGGTAGAATTATATATAGATTAACTCACCCTTATTGAGAGAGAGACAGAGAGTATCTAGGTGCTTGAACTTTTATCAACCATGTGGCGTAGATTTTCAAATTCCCTATGAGTTGACTGTAGATATACTCTGTAACAGAGATCACACGGCAGTTGACAATGCGAAGGCAGTCTAGCTTTGTAAATCCATCAACTCCTGTTATCAAGAATAACTTTTTTACCTGGGTGGTAGGTGCAACTCTCTTTTCTTACTTAAATACATTCGTACCTCCATTCTTTGTTGTTTTACATTCTTAATTTCTTATTGATGAAACCTTTTATGTTTGATAAGCATAACACGCCCGCATTGAGTTTCCCTGAAATTGCTATCTTTCTGTGCCCACCCCCACAAAACCAAGAAAAGAAAAGTGAAAACCGATGGCTGCTTTTCTTCCTTTCATATGATCATTATTTTGGTTTCTTTGTGTTTCTTGGTATTAGGAAGCAGCTGCTTTAATTCAAGGTTTTTTATAGTTGAAGGTTTTGTTGTACAGAGATGTTTCTTCCGGCAATTTGGGCATTCAGTGGTTCGTGCTGACTATTTAACCCTCCGCAAGGGTTTCATCACGGTATCTAGTATTTTCCTTCATCATAATAGTAGGATGAGTCTTCCACATTTTGTTTTTCTTTTATTTGTAACTTTCTCAGTATAATGTTCACTGTTGGCCTTTAATGGTATGGTTTTCACTGTACGCCTTTAAACTTACCGTAATATGAACTTACATTGCTATTCCTGGTAACTGGGCTTCTGCATGTTTTATAACAATTAACAATAATCATAAGACAAACTCATAACGTTGGTAATTTTTTTTTGTAGAATACCCATAATTGTTAAGTTTGCTGTTTTTTTATTATTTCATTTATGTTTAGGAAATCGAACATTGCAAGTATCTTGCTGCTAGCCTGCTAATATGTTAGGAATGCCAATTTTAACTACTGTTAAATAAATGTTTACTCTTTTCTTCTCTTACTCATGCCAGAATCACAACCTTTCGCTAAAGTATGATTTTCACAGCTATATGATTCGGTCTATGGAAGAAGAATTCCAAAGGATTGTTGGTGTGAGGTAAGTTATAAGTTTCTTCTGTTATGAATGAATGTTAGCATGACAGCAACTATTTATTGTTAGTGTAAATATTTGCTGAAAGTCCTTATGGCAGGGACAGCTTAATAGTATATCCACGCATGCTCCAAGGGCTGGTCTAGTGTTTGAACCAGACCACGTGCCTTAACTTTTCAATGGAAAGAAAAAGTATAGTTTTGCTGAAAGACAAAAGTTTGCAATGATATAGTTCAAGGCGCTTCTTGCCTTCTCATTCGTCACAGAGTGTTGAATAAATCAGTTAGAACAGCCTTTGACACCTTAGGTTGTGAGAATAAATATCGTATTTGTACAAGTATTTTTTTGTTCTGATTGCTATACTTGTTTGTGTCAAAAACTGTACTTGTGTATAAACTATAAACTCAATGTCAAAAAGGAGAAGAATTTTCAAGAGCGACACCGTTGAAATAGAGTGAAGATCCTTCCAATACTAATAAAAAAGAACCTTCAGAGTCCATGTAAGGTATTGGGTACTTTCGAATGATCCTTCAGCTCTCAATATACAGTTGCAATGTGTTAGGAATCTTATTGGGTTTGGAGTTTGATAACTGTGTGTCTGGTCGGGTGCAACTAGAAGAGAAGTTTAGAATGATAACAACAATAATAACAAGAAGCGTTCAAGTCCAACTTTTTACCTAATTCAAATTATGTTGGCCGCTAATTTCTGTTATTGGATGTTATTACTACTTATGGATTTGGATAGTTGAATTCCACATAGAACTAATAGCTAAATTCCTTTTCTTTTTTTTTTTAAATCTCTTGCAGTGGCACACTCTGGGGATTTGTTGTTGCTTTCATGCTGTTTAATGTAAAAGGTATGCATAGAACTGAAAAGGATTTATGTGTAGTCATCTTCAGTAATAATTGTAGCTTGCGTGTTTCATTACTCTGATACTCTTCTAACTGCCCGTTGGAGGATCATAAATTCATAATATTATTATCGGTCTTGAAAACTCTAAAATGTGACTGTTTTTTGTGACCTATGACAGGGTCTAATCTTTATTTCTGGATTGCAATCATTCCAATTGCGGTAAGTACAGATTTTACTCATCTCCTTTTCAGTTTTGGTTTGTCACCTATTTACTAAAAAATATGATCCCTAAGATGCTAGCAAAAATTTGCATTGACAAACAGACACTTTTAAAATTTGGATTTGAGATATTACATCCACAGGGTGGAGCTATTATAGTAGTGAATTTTCCGACAATAAACTTCTCTCTCAAATCTGTTAGTCGTGTTCTCGTGTTATGTGATTTTTATTGTATGTTCCTATGCAGTTAGTTCTTCTTGTGGGAATGAAGCTGCAGCATATTATTGCAACCCTAGCATTGGAGAATGCTGGTATAACTGGATCCGCAAAGCTGAGGCCTCGAGATGATCTATTCTGGTTCAAGAAGCCCGAACTTTTGTTGTCCTTGATCCATTTTTGTTTGTTCCAGGTTTGCAATGGTTATCGCGATGACAGGCGTTTCTTTTTTAATTGTATCATTATGTTCTTTAACGACCTGTACTCACAAATCAGAATTATAGAACTAATGTACATGTGTTTTTTCGTTCTTTCTATTTTCATTTTGCAGAATGCATTTGAATTGGCTTCATTCTTTTGGTTTTGGGTAATTCCTTTTCCGTGACTAAATTTGTACTCACTGTGGAGCGTTGGAAGTTGAAAACAACTTGTTCAGTCGTTTATGGCCACTAAATCTTGGTTATTTGATTACAGTGGCAATTTGGGTATAATTCTTGCTTTATCCGAAGGCATTGGCTCGTGTATATAAGGCTGATTATAGGGTATGCAAATAATTTGATTGGTTATGTCAACCTACCATAAAGTATGTTGTCAATTGCGGATCTTATATTACTGTTATTATCTTATAGGTTTGCCGGGCAGTTCCTGTGCAGCTACAGCACCTTGCCGCTGTATGCCTTGGTTACTCAGGTACAGCCAGATATACATGTATTATGCATATATGTCATTGACTGAAACTCCAACTCATGTATTTGTATTTTACGTTTATTTTCAGATGGGAACGAATTATAAGGCGGCAATAATTCCGCAAAGGATAAGAGAAACAATTCATGGATGGGGAAAGGCAGCTAGGAGGAAAAGAAGGCTAGGTATATACAACGATGATTCAACCATACGCACAGAAACAAGCACAGTAGTATCACTTGACGAAGATGATCATCAAATGCTCGATTGCCCTGCAAATGATGCTAATACGCATAATGGAATTGAGTTGCAACCGGTTTCTAGTCCTTTCCCAGTTGGTAACGAAACCTCAAGTAGGCCAGGTACACCCCTTCTTCGACCATCGGCTTCTGTTTCTTCTTCATCAGTTACATTGACTATTCAAACAGAAAGTGTTCCAAGATCCGCGTCAATGCCAGCTAGAAAGGAATGAAGATGGTAACGAAAAATCGCATGACTAAGAGTTTGGGATTCAATTGAATAAGAAAGTATTAGAAAAGGGAATTGTGTAGATTTTGCTTCCCTCCATATGCACTATGAAAAGTACTTGAAAAGGGGTTAGAGGTCATAGAATACTCGCGGGATGTAACAACGCGTGACACGATATTGCAGTAGTTAGAATGTAAACCATTTGATGGAATAGCTACATATATGAAATTTAGTAAATGTCAAAACTCATGTAGTACTGATTGCTAGTCAATGATGTGATATAGTTTAGTTAGGCAGTTGTAGACATTGAAATTTCGAAATTTCATGTTTACAGCAGTAATGTTCAAATGTAACTTGACATTCAGGCATCTTACTGGTGTTATTAACAAGGTGATGAATGTATGTCGTAAATTTAATTAAGCAAAACATGGTAGAGTGAATAGATTTCATTAGATTAGTATGAATATTTGTTTTCTTAAGCTTTTATTTTACAGACTTCGTAAAGTTCTCTAGTTATGAAGCTTTGCAGCATTTGCTGTATTGGTTGATGAATCTGGTGGCATGGGTTCTCCTTGTCCGCCCTGGCCTGCTCTGTGGAGGACACCATAACTGTGGCAGATATGGTACCAATCAAGTGAGCTAACTGGGCAGCCACAGCCCGGCGCACCCGGGTAACTACATGCTTTGCAAACTCGGTACCAATCAATTGAGTGATCCGGGTCTGGCTCACTTGGGTAACTACAACCGTAACCCGGGAGAGGAACGTAAAAGCCCCCACCACAATCGCTTCCATAACCAGACCCTATGCCGTCGCCAAAACCGGACTCAAACCTGCTATCACCATGCCCAGTCCCAATGCCAACTCCTCTACCTTCCCCATATCCACTATCTCCAGAACCTCGCCCAATGCCAATGCCAATACCAGTGCCAGTGCCAGTGCCTCTTCCACTACCTTCACCAATGCCTTTTCCATACCCAACACCTTTGCCAGAGCCTCTGCCAACACCGTAGCCCTCTCCAATCCCTTTTCCATCACTGCCTTCACCACTGTCTTTGCCATACCCCTCTCCGAATCCCTTACCATCGCTGCCTTCACCAATGCCTTTGCCATAGCCCTCTCCAAATCCTTTGCCATCTCCGCCTTCACCAATGCCTTTGCCGTAGCCCTCTCCAAATCCTTTGCCACCTCCGCCTTCACCAATGCCTTTGCCGTAACCCTCTCCAAATCCTTCTCTATCACCTCCTTCACCAATGCCTTTTCCGTAACCCTCTCCGAATCTTTTCCCATCTCCGCCTTCACCAATGCCTTTGCCGTAGCCCTCTCCGAATCTTTTCCCATCTCCGCCTTCACCAATGCCTTTGCTGTAACCCTCTCTGAATCCTTCTCGATCACCACCTTCACCAATGCCTTTTCCGTAGCTCTCTCCAAATCCTTTTCCATCTCCGCCTTCACCAATGCCTTTGCCATAGCCCTCCCCGAATCCTTTCCCATCTCCACCTTCACCAATGCCTTTGCCGTAGCCCTCTCCGAATCCTTTTCCACCACTGCCTTCACCAATACCCCTCCCAATGCCTACACCTTCCCCACTTCTAATCCCAATGCCAATGCCAACGCCAACGCCTTGGTCCATGGGCTTTTCCATTCCCAGTTTCATTTCATGCTCACTTGGGTCCTCGAATTTGAGGACCCTGTGGGCATTGCTCAAGCTAAGCAAGAAGACAAGTGCCAACAACCCAATGCTGCAGGAAGCCATCCTTTTCTTTTTGTTTGTTTGGTTATTTGCTTGGCTTTGCATGAGGGTATATGGCTATTTATATACACTGAGCTTGAGCTCTGCAGGAAAAAGTGCTTATGAAACATGTAAACTGGAAAAGCACCAAAAGCGCTTCTCCGAGGTTTGCTAGTTGTTTTAGAAGTCTGTGGAGTCATGAAGCTTTTGTGAGCAGAGTACTGCCACAACGGACCTTGTTTTCAGCTTCCCTGCCGGCCCAGCTCTTTTATACCTAATTTCATTGATCACATCACACAATAGAACTAGAATTGACGAACATGCGCGGGTGTGTGTTTTCCGATTTTGGTGAATTTTTTTGAAGTGGTATTTAAACAATGATCGGTTCAAATCACAGGTTTGAAGTGGCCAAAACAAACTATTAACTCCGTATTAACTTACTAACTAATTGCGTTTCAGCGCTAGCTACTAATTACTTTTGTTATAACTCAAGCTCTTGCAGAACTGTGGTCATGGAACATTTCTTGCACTTGCAGTCCATAGTAACTTATTAGTTCAAAGATTCGAGTTACACGACCAGATTACTATATTGCATTACAAGAACATAAATAGTCTCGAGAACTAAACACTGCCAAATAACCATTTAAGGATGCTACGGTCAGTTGCCCACACAAGCGTGGGCTGACCTCGACTGTTAATGCATTTTGAGCCAGCATGCAAAGCAAAAATAACAATGACAATTTGGCATCAAAGTGGATTGTTTTGAGTAAAGGACTATTCGAGTAGCTCTGGGATGAAACTAATGAGAGGGAATGGAAACGTTACCAATGTGTGAATGCATCGCAAAAGAAATGTTGGAGACTGGATAATTAGTCACCAAAATATCGGTCATTCTTGAACATATACTCCTGTGCAGAGAACAGTCTCTGCAACCACTTATACATTATCATCGTCCAAAAACCAGAATCGTGAAATTCTTGTCAGCGGGGCAAACCCCTAAAACTTGATTCTGAATGGAAACAGCTGACAACATTTTACATATTCCTCACAATGGCCAAAGTGACAAAAAGATGCGAAGTTGGGAAATCTGGAAAGCTCTATGCTAGTTATTGCCTATAATTTATCAACAGTCAAACAACCTCACCGCTGCCTGATTCTGCCGCCTCCATGGCTTTTAACTCTTCAGCCAGCGCTCGTTCCCTGTTCTTTAGTTGTCTGTCCGCAGCAACCATATATAGGCCTAAACATAAGTATCAATCATCATCAGAAATTTTATTACACGACAAGAATTCAAACAATTAAAATAAGGTTTTGGACCTATTCGGTAAGAATGAAATATTCTCAGAATCATCCATTGATACGACATGCTGCTTTTTCCAATCATTCCTTTCAGGATCAGTCCTGGTCTTACAAACTCTACCGATGGTATGGATGAATCTAAATAAGGAGGTTCCAAGAAATTGGAACAATTACATGAAACGTGGTAACGTGGTGTTATCTATAGTACTAGTTGGGGTTTTTACCAGTTTGAAACCCTGATCGGTTTAGCGGATACTTTATCTAATGTAGATATAATTGGGTTTTATTATATTTCTCATCCAATCCAATTGAGGAAAGAAAACAATAAAATTGGTTGAATTGAATTGGTTTTGAATTTTCGAACACCCCTACATCTTAGTTCACAAAAATGTAGGAGCACACCATGCTCACTAAAATAAAAAACGTAAAGATGTGTTATGCGTGACATAAATACTATAAACCAAAAGTATTGTAAAACTATAAGTAGACCAAGCATTTTCCTTACGAAAAATTGACTTGGAAATCCAGTATGCTATTTGAATCAAGAATCAAAATACGGAAAGGTCAAGAGCTCATACTGACAGCACTTCCGATTGCACACGCCCAGAGAATCCTCATGGACCATCGATCCCCAATAACTCCTCTGCCTCCCATATCTAGCTGCCAAACCCAATTACACTGCTTTAGCATTGCCAATTACTGGATACCGAAAAACCTCATTGCTCATCACTTATCAGATAATCTAGTACAAGAACTGAAATGCAAAAATTCGACGTTGGCATCAAGTTTCAACATTATCATACAATTTGAAGCTCAGTAACTAAAGAGGCAACAAGCTTAGCAACTATTCCTCACAAAATTTCATATGCTTGCTCACCGCGATAGACTACCGAGGGTGTAGTGGACCAGACAGCAGCTGATCCAGCCTATACCAAGTGTTTACAATTCAGCTGATCCCAACCCAATCAGTAAAAACACATAATTCAGCTTATTTTTCGATCAAAAAGAAAAAATTTCTCTAATCTATCTCAGAAGTATGTTGCTCTCCATGTGTTCGTAGAAATGCCTAGCAGAGATGTATAATTCACCAAACACATAGCAGATATCAATAAATTGCAATCGGGAAAGAAACCCATTACGCATTAGGCATAGCATGTCAGAAACAAGTCAACAATTACAAAAATGGCATCAAAATTTCAAACACAAAATTATAAGCATAAAAATGCAGACCAAATAAATAAAAAGCATAGAAATGGAATCTTACTAGTTTTACAGAGAGAGAGAAACCGAGCGTTTGGTGGCGGAGATGGAGGAGGGAGCGGCGGAGGGAAGGAGAGCAATGAGAATTTTAACTAAGAACCAAATGGCTGCCTCTTCGGAAACGTTGCCACATGCTCTTCTGTTTTCTGCAATTTTCATTATTTTCTTTTGGGTAAATTACATTTTACACCCTCAATTTTGGATGCAATTGCAATCTCATACATCATCTTTAAAACATTGCAATGTCATACACCAACTTGTGTTTTGGTTGCAATTTCATACATTTGTTAGTCAAACTGTTAATTTGCCGTTAAATGATGTCGTGGCAAATGTGGGGCCCACATTTTTGCTGATGTGGATGTCAATTTTGAGCCATGTGGATAAAAAAATGATAAATTACATTTTACCCCCTCAACTTTTTGCCCAATTTCAACTTCATACAACATCTTGCAATTTTTTTTAGTTTCATACAATGACTCTCTATTTCATACCAAGTTCATACAACGGTCTTTTTTCTGTCAATTCCTCTATTAACTGCCTACGTGGCCGTATCAGGCCCCAAAATTTTTGTGCCACGTGGATCAAAAATAATTTAAAAAATGAATATTCATTATAAAAGAAAATAAATTTGAAAAATAAAGTTAAATACTAAAATGGGGCCCGCCCTTTCCTTCTTCTCCAAGAACTCCTAGAATTAAGGGATCTGGGATCCCAGGCTTTACAGAGAACAAGTTCGCCACCTACCTCTCCAATAGAAACCCCACCTCAATCTTTCTTCAATGTCGTAATGAGCAACTCCGCCACTTGTTGAAGAAGAAGGAGGGCGGGCTCCATTTTAGTATTTTAACTTTATTTTTCAAATTTATTTTCTTTATAATGAATATTCATTTTTTAAATTATTTTGATCCACGTGGCACAAAATTTTTGGGCCCCGATACGGCCACGAAGCAAGTAATAGAGGAATTGACAAAAGACTATTGTATGAACTTGGTATGAAATAGAGTCATTGTATGAAACTAAAAAAATTGCAAGATGTTGTATAAAGTTGAAATTGGACGAAAAGTTGAGAGGGTAAATGTAATTTATCCTTTTATCCACATGGCTCAAAAATTGACATCCACATTCGCTAAAAATGTAACTCACATTTGCCATGTCATTATTTAAAGGTCAAATTAACGGCTTGACTAACGGATGTATGAAATTGCAACAAAATATAAGTTGGTGTATGACATTGCAATGTTTTAAAGATGATATATGAGATTGCAATTGCACTCAAACTTGAGGGGTGCAAAATGTAATTTATTCTTTTCTTTTGTTTTCAACATAAAGCGGCAAGTAGGGCTTTTGCTTTATTAACAATCCGGTGGAGTTTGTTTTTACAGGAAGCCCATCGAATTTGCGGCCCAAGATACAAGAATCCACAACCAACCCAAGACCCAAGTGTTCTGTTTTAAATAAATTTATTTCTTTGTTTTTTAGGGATGATTTTCATAAGAAATTGAACTTTTCAATATAAAAATATATGTGAAAAATGTTATTTGGTAAAGGGCGAATTATGTTCATTAACAGAAACATAACAAGTGTAAGGTGCCAAATGGATACATTTTTTCCAATGATCAATTTCTTGATTTGGAGTGAATAACGCACATGTAAAAGTGACAAATTAACCTATTGGGTTGTTAATGAGTAACCATTACGAATTCGTTTAGTTTGATTTCTCACCATATTATGATGGTGAGATTGAAAGTGATGATGATGGTGTAATACACCTTAATATGTTAAAATCAATCTAAATGAGTCTTAATGGTTACATATTAATAACCCAATGCGTTGATTTGTCACTTCTACACACATGTAACAATAAAGGTAAACCTATATATGGCCACCAAGCCAATAAAACAACAAAAAAATATCAGTACAGATGTGCCACAAAGATGATAGACGTGACACACCTGCAACCATAACACACACAAAGGCCTGGTAAACCCCTAAACTTTTTTTGTTGATAAAAATGGATTGCAAACTTAAATAACCTACAAATCAACAAGCAAAATTGCTTGAAATTAAAAGAGTTGTTTTATTAACACCCCACATTTATTTTTTTAAATTAAAATTTATCTCAACACGCCCATATATTTTTTAGTACTACCCTCACACCTCACACTCTCATACACTCCACACTCATCAATTAACCCCACATCAAACTCTTCATCTGTTTCAAAATAAATGAATAATCCACATTTTAGAGACAAGAAAGATGGATTGAATTGTTGTATAAAATCTCTATCCTACCGTCTGATTTATATAGACATCTAAGTACTCTTTCAAATTTTCTTGAACAATCACGTTGGATTCCAAGAAGCCTGATGCACAAATGGCCGGGACTGTTCTTATTCATGTCAGCTTGTGTAAATGGCTTTTCCCTTTTGTGTGTTCAGATTTGTGAAAGGAACACATTTGTTTGTTTAAAAACTGCCAACGGACATGCATCATTTTATGAAAGATTATAACTGAAATCCAAATCCCTTCGAATGGTTATCTTCTATATATATACAGCCACAGGGTAAAAATGGTGAGTCATTCGTAATTTCAAAAATACCTTCTAATTAGTATTTTAAAATAAAATAATTTAATTAAAAAAAAACAAACTAACATAACAAAACTACCCACGCAGTGGCCAGTTTTTTATTATTTTTTAATAATTTTTTAAAATAAAAAATAAAAAGAATAAAAATTACAAGTAAAGAATAATATGTAAAAGAGAAAATTGCCATGCGCGTTGTCACATCTCGGATCGGCTACGCCTTAGCATGATATTGTCCGCTTTAAGCCACGCCTACAGTTTTGTTTGTTGATTGATGTGAGATGTCACAAGCGTGAGCGTGTGGCAAGAAATTAGTATGTCTAATGGCATTGTTTCAATTTCAACCAACCAAGAAACATTAAATTTCTTCATCATCAAACAACCACAATAATAATACATATAATTATATTTTGAAATTTTACAACATTCTCCATTTTTCTTCCTATTGCTTGGATTTCAATTAGAGCAGGGCTTTGCAGAAAGTCAATTTTATATTCCCATCATTCAACTAATTTATTGAATGCCAAAACCAACGAATGAACGGGGAACCAAAACACGATTTTATGTTTCGTTCGTTAAAAATAATATTTTTTATTAAAGTGTTTGTGTTTTTAAGATTTTGTTTTACAATGGAGAGTGAGAGTAGGAGTGGCTGTAAGAGCTTGAATAGTCATTTCATATTAGAGTTATAAGTTATTTAGTATTAATTTTGTATGTAGGCTATTCAACAATATGCGGAGTGCTAATAAAAAAAACTTAATTAAAACTACATAAATCCAACTGCAAAGTGAAGAAAATTACGAGAATGCCATTTTGTCCAAAGAAAGAAGCGCGTAGGACGCAGAATTTTGAAATCGCGTGGAACCCTCTCGCGTTACTCTCATACCGTCATGCCCACTGTCACTCTATTTCCATTTTTCTTCCATGAGAAGCTAAACGCCTTCCCACAAAGAGAAAGAAAGCCTGAATTTTGAAAGAGAAAGAAAGAGGGCTCTCTCTCTCTCTCTCTCTCTCTACACTTTCTCTCTCTAGCTCTCCGCTCCATCTTCCCCAGGTAACCGACCTTTCGTTCTCTTCCTCCCACTGTCATTCATCAAAAAATATATATTTTTTCACTTTTTTTTTGAATTTTTTTCTTCCAAAATTGTTCACTAAAACCCTGATTATTGTTGCGGTGGATTATATTTTGAAATATACACATTATTATGTTCTGTGAGTTTTAATATATGTATTTCTTGCAGATGATTCGATGACTACATAATGTGAGTGTGCGTGTGTGTCCGTACAGATTATGAAGCATAATTCTTACTTAAGAACCTAATGACATAGTTTTGTTTGTATATATATGTGTGTGTTTATAAGGTGGCTTACTTACGAACCTAATGACATAGTTTTGTTTGTATATATATGCGTGTGTTTGTTATGAATATGTGTACATACATACATACAGCTAGTTTTGATTTTACTTTCTGATGAGTGCTACTCCGAATTGGTAGTTTTGTTTTATCAATGATTGGTGAGTGTGGAATTTCGGATGTAGCCCATACTGACATACATGATTCATTTTTCGGTAAACTCAGTCAAGGAATTGTAGTGGAACTAGAAAGTTAGGATCTTTTTTAGTTTGAATTTGAAGAAATGTATAAAAAAGAACGAAAACACAGGGTATTCGAGCGATTCTATAATTGTATAATGCAAGAAAATCAAAGCTCGAAAATAATGGAAGGGAAAGAGAGATTGATTCGAATTACAAGTTTCTCTCTCGTGTCCCTAATTGTGGATGCAATGTTGGGGTTGCTGCTTGGACATACAAGCTTGTATATGCAATAAAATTGAGAACCTGAAACTTGCTTCTCATTTTTATTTGCCCCTTTGATTACTATTTTCGAATCTTTCCTTCGGAAATTCTTATCTCGCTTCATGGTTGACTTTCTTTTTTCATCGCCAGTTTGTTTTAAATAGTTCCCTTGTTGGTGGAGTTCCTGGTCATGCATTAACATCGCCATTCTGTTTTTCTTATTCTTATTTGTGAAGTATAATGCAAGCGTTTAACTCACCTGAGGCAAGCTGTGATGTCGAGAGAAGGGACTTGGAGTACTTGCTTGAAGCATTTAGCTCAATGGTTTCTCTTAAGGACATCGCCTCTGCATACTGCCAGGCGAAGCGCAATGTAGAAATGGCTGGTGAAATTCTTTGCAGATCACATTTAAGTTCCTCAAACGGTGCTAGTTCCTCAAAAGTTGAACTTGAGGGTGCAAGCGCAACTTCTTTGGAAGGCCTGGAATCTGAACGAGACATTGCAAGTGCAGTTCATGCAGGTGTGTCATTCACCAAAAGTATTCAGAATCCCTTCAATGGAATGGACAACACCAGAGCATCGAAGTCAAAAAAACATTTTGCTTCAGTGGGTACTGTTTCAGGGATGATTGGAAAGGAGTACAGTAGGCCCAGACCACCAACAATTGAATATATTGAAGCGAAGAAACCATTAAAACTAGATTGGAAAGAAGTGCCTGCCTCTGAGATATGGAGTGAGGAAGTCCAGTCAACCACGCCACCAACAAACAGCAAACTGCATGCTGATGCTGAAGAATTTCTGTTTAAAATGCTTGGAGAGGGCTTTAAACTTGATATGAATGTGATCCGAGAAGTTCTTGGTAAATCTTCTTATTCCTTAGAAGTTTGAATTCTTCGGAATACTATTCTAGAATACAGCACACTTGTTCATGATATTTCTCCTAGGAAAGGGGACTTTTTTTTAATTTTTCATTATATTACTTAAACAGGACACAATGAAAAATATAATTGTTGATATCACATTGGAATCCTTCATTTTGCATAACATGTCAAGTGCAAGTATCTCTTGAAATTGAAATACAACTTGACAGTTCCTTAAGTCCCTCGGTTGCCTTTAACACTAATAGAAAATACAATTTGGATCGTTATGATCTGAAAAAATGAATACATGGACTTGATATCGTTGAATGTCAAATATTGTTCTAGACGACGAAAATTTAAATGTCCTCATGATACTCCAGTTTTTAGGTTTATTGGTTCTTCTGGTTAGCCATTACCCCTCAAGCTAGTTGTGGAGACCTGCCTAGGTTATAGGCAACTGGCAAATTGATTGCCCAATCAGACTTGCGGGTATTCGGCAGTGTGGCGGAGTGTTATGTATATTGATATATTCAATCTGTTGATACTGAACAATATGAATGTATTCTGATGTATCTTTACCATTGAGCTAAAATGGCATTTTCAGGTTCTTTAGTTACTAGTTCTTTGATGTCATTAGGGTTAAATTTTAAGTATAAATAGTAGGTCAAGTGAGCCTTTGTATTGTAGAATGCTTTCCTGATGAGGTTCTTGAGGTTGACACACCTTTAATTGCGAATTTTATTGAATGCAGGTCTTTGTGGATATGATGTGCAGAAGGTATAATGTACATTCTTATGTTGCTCCGTTTTCTTAAATTACAGCTTCTATACTAATCTTTGCACTGAGTCGTATGATAAATGAAACTATGCATGAAATCCGAGAAAGTATTAGTAACACATTTTTTTTGTCAATTATTCCAAATATTAATTATTTCCTTGATGACTTGGTTTTCTTTGTAACTGAATGTTTCAATTCTAATTTCATATATTTTCTGTTTCTATATAAATTAAGATTGTCACACATAGCATCATTTTCTTCTCTTTACCACACAAAATTTTAGTCTTTGTCATCAATTTTGAAGAATTGATATTTTAATTATGCAGAGCATGGAGAATCTTCTTTTCATGTCAGCATCAACGTTGGATAAGTCTGATGATGTTTTCGGCTTAGCTGGTTTGAGGGTAAGCTTTAGTTTTACTGCATTCTCCAACCAATCGCGAAATTAGGATTACCAAAGGTTCAGGCAATTGAGAAATTGTTAATTGAGCAATGAATAGAAATTGGTCAAATGGATAAGTGAACAAAAGAAATTATGAGAAATGCTAAGTGGGCAGTTGTTTAAGGTAAAATCCCTTAGCATAATGGAAATACAATCGGACAGTTTCATCTTGCTTAGTGGCATCGTGTTCACTTTAATCAGGCTTGATTTTTAGGACAGGTAGGGCAAACTAAAGTAGGATCTGAGGCTGTCAGAAGTGGGAACAAGTTCTGTGGCCCATGATTGAAAAGAAGCCATTCTTAATGGAAAAAGGACTTGGATAATTACTGAAGTTTGTAATTAGTTTAGTTGAATAGCAAAACACCTGTTTTTTGACAGATAAATTTTCAATGGTCTGCGCTTCACTATGTTAGAACTCAAATTTCTACATGAAATAACCAGCAATAGCTTTTCATTTTCTTGTTCTTTTTATTCATTTGAAGTTTTTCCTGTAACAGTCTGCAGAGAAGCGTTCAGATCAACATTCTGCCCATAGGTATGTTGTTATTGGTAGTGTATGCTAGTTCACTTTAGACTTTAGAGGTGCCTCATTTTGCTTTAGCTTAAAATGAACTACTCATTTCTTGTTGTCTCTCTCCCTTTGCATAAGCTAGAAGTTTGAAGTTGTTTTTGTTTCCACCCTTGCAGTGATTTATCTGAATCACCAGTAGAAGAAGGAGATGGGCTTCTTAGCCAACAGGTTTTAGAAGCATTGTTTCATGTTCCTGAAAGAACTGCCGAAGCACCTAAAAGAAGTCACCCATCGAGGGAAGTGAAAAGATATAAATATAAGGGACTTAAGGGATATGTGGTTAAACCATTTATAGACACTGTTGTAGAATGTAAAGCTACTGTAGCACTAGCACCGCAAGGAGTTTCCAGGGCAGGTACAGCCTAGACCCTAAACCCTCTTATATCTCTAACCTGGTAACTGATTCTTTCCTATGGGGTTCCTTTGGCTATTGATTAGTTAATCATGGGTACTTAACGAACCATTGTTTTATTTACGGCTTCATTTCTGTTTTCCATGGTGATTGACCAAGGATATTATTTATCTTTCTGTTTCTTCCATATAAAGTTTTGTAATGCATTTACCTTCTCATGCTGTTCTTCAACAAGAAGATGGAGATGATGAGAATAGCTATGAGGTCCTACGTAAATCTGTGAAAGAATACTGGATTACAATGAAGGAATACTATAAAGCTGTAAGATTCTTATTCTATTAACTTTCTGGAAGTTTACTTACAGAAGTTATCTTATTGAATGTTCATGGAGACCACAATGGTGGTCTGTTACTCTTGACAAAAAGGAGATAGGATAGCCCTGTTAGTACTTCCTCACTGCTTGGGTAGCATCAGTCAGCATTTTCTTGTCTACATTTTATTTTCAGCTTCAACTTTGTTGGTTTACACTCCTAATACTTTGATCATTGTTATTATCGTTTGGCATAGGTGAATATTAATCCTCCCACTTGCTCTGCAGGCTTTTAACGCATTTTGTGAGGGTGATCGTGCACGTTCAGACAAACTTCTAGAGAAGGTATAGATATTTTGTTTTAATTTAGTGATTTAATACTTAAAGATGGAATTAAATGTGCTAATTGCTCTCGTTAAGCTTTAATTTTAAACAAAAAAAATTCTTGTAATCTATGTTCCAGCTTTTAGTGACTTGAGTGTGAATCTCTGTTTTCCGATTGTTATTCCTTTAGAAGCTCTGTAACAGTTTATTTAATAGAATGATCATCAAGATCTTGAGTTTTTCGTGTTATATGGCTTTACTTGAGGTCTGACCCTTTGCATCGCATTCTTGTTACTTGTGGGTCAACAATGTAATGAATGTTGCAGTGTTATGCCCTATAGGCTTCTCTCCAATATGGGATTGCAAGGAAATATTTAGGTGATACATATGTTTGCTTCGCATAAAGTTATATGTCAAGCATTTGTGGACCGAAATCTGGTTTTTAAATGGTTGTTTTGGCCCTTCTTGCATAATACAAGTAACGGCAATACAAGGCAGTCTAGGCATAGTTGCGTATCTTCAAATGCACATGCGGTTTAGTAGATGGAGGCTGTGCTCTTCCTTGTTTGTGGTGTAATAGACATTGAAAATGATTAAATACCCTACTGATAGGCTGAAAAGAGAAGGTGTTCAAGTAATCTTCGACTTGAATGTGTTACTTTTAAACTTGCTTTTCCCTTCTCTCCTTAATTTTAGCGGCTATAGTTATATATTTTATGCTCTTTGGAATTTCTAGGGGCATGCCTTTAACAAAAAGGCACGGGAAGCAGATGAAAAATCCGCTCAAATGCTTCTTCAAGATCAGACTAGGTTCGAAATGTACACCATTCTTGATCCATGAGTTATGCGTTCTACCTCATAAGATGGCCTAACAGGTGATAATTTAATTGCAGCGAAGATGATGTGTCTCTTGACTTGCATAACCACGAGCCCAAGGAAGCTATACGTCTTCTACGATCTCAGTTAACCTATCTCTCTGGCATCCCAGGTAGGTCATCGTGACCCTCCATCATTTCTTGAAATGAAATTAACAAGATGGAATGACTGTGGATCTCCATTTATTAAGAAGAATCAAGGACAACATGGATTTGCATTTTTTTTCTTCAGCTTTTAAGTATCTTCGGGTCATAGTGGGAGCGACTGATGAGGATACCACAGGAGGAGCCCGGAGACGACTGGTATGACTATATCATCAAGCTCATGTTGCAAAGTTTTCAGCATTTCATTTGATTTATATGTTTGTTTTCAAATTTTCTTTTGAGCTTCAACTTGTGAATTACAAATGCACTATTTAGTCTGGTTCTGCTGTTAATGAAAGTTATTACCAGAAAATCTTATCATGTGGTGAAATCGCTATCGTAATTTTCAAGTAGGTTGTCCATTTCATCCTTGTACGTATATACACAAATACAATCGATTGAAATTGGTCACAGAAGTATAAGTTTCTTTGCTTTAGTTGGTATGGAAAAGAGAACAACTCATATATCACAAAACAGATCGCTTAACACTTTGCGCTTCTTTTTTCTTCATGCACTATGACTCCATATGCTTTATGACAACTTAAATTTCACATTTCACATATCTTTTGTGAATTTTGTTGTGCAGATTGTGAAGCAACTGGAGAAGGAATCGATCAAATGGACTGAGGAGGAGAACGGGCGGGCGATATTGATCCGAGTGGATGAGATTGACCCGAAAAGCTTGAGCTTCTCCAAAAAACTGAGTGACAGAAACAAGAGCTCAATTTGAGCGGAGCAGAAGTGGAACTTTAAGAAGAGGCCATGCCATGGTAAATGCTGGTTTTGTTAGGGATGATGTCCATTTGGGGTTTGAGATGAACTTTTCCTTTGTGGGAAATTGATGATACAAGATTTTAGAGAGATGAAATTCAAGCAACACATCCTCTATTTTACGTAGAAAAAGAAGGGTGTTTTTACTTGAACCCAAAAAGTTCCTGAGTAATCCCAGCCAATATATATATATATATATATATATATAGTACCATTCCGTTGATTAATCTACTAAATAATTTTATTTGAAGTATACTTTGTGGTGCTCATTCGTAATTTTTTTCAACAATTCAAACAATCTAAATTTTAGTATATTTTTCATAAATCATCTTTGCAAAAAATAATAAAAAACAAATCTAAAACTATTAAAACATCCAATTGTAGTAAAGAAAATAGACGAATACGGTTTTTCAAAGAAACACTATTATGACTATCATTTAATCCAACAGTCAAATGATTTTGAATTTGAGTCACTTTTTATTGAGATAATTTTTGAGAAAATACCTAAAAGATGAACAGTTGAATTGTTGAAATACGATTCGGAGTGTGCCCTATAAAAGAGGGAGTGGCTGTAGTGATACATATCACTACATGATACAACTCTTCTCTTTTTTTTTTGGGTCAAACTCACTTTACTACCCTCAAGTATCGTGAAATTTTCACTTTACTACCCTTAGTTTTTTTCGTCTCACTTTCATACCTACAGTTTTATTTTTCTGACACTTTCATACCTCCATTAGTATTTCCGTTAACTTCTCCGTTAAAGCGTGATGTGGCACTGTGACAATTAAAAAATTACAAAAAAAATTTGGCAAAAAAATAAAAATTGTCAGAGCAATCTCCTGCTCAGTCTTGTTCTTCATCTTAGCTCTGGAATTGGTAGACGAACTTGTCGACCATGTCCCAAAGCCACTGGTTCGTCGACACCATCTCCCACCTCCTCCTCCACTTTTCTCTCTCTACTGTCCTCGCCGCCCACTCCAAACCCCTTACTTCCCCTTACCTCTCACCCACCATAATCCACCCAAATTACCAAAACATGTTCAAATTCTTCAAAATCTTCAAAATCTTCATCTACTACCCAAACAACACCTTCCCCTTCACATCCCCATCTCAATCGCTCTTCTACACGCGCCTCCAGGACAACCACTTCCCCACCGAAAACCCCGAAAAAGCCCACCTGGATAGCTTGGATTCGATAAGAAAATTGGGGTCGCTGCTCAATTCGAACCTGGCGTACCCCAACAAACTCGCCTTATTGTTCGTCAATGCGGGAATGCTAGGGACCGGCGGAAGCGAAATGTCCTTGTGAGGAATAAACTTACCGGCCGGTGTCAGGAAGCACGAGATCTGGATCGAGTTTTTCTTCAACTCGACGAGATTCCGGTCCGATTCGTACCCAATGCCGGTGCAGGAGAGGTAGAAATGGTCGGCGCTGAGGGACCTAAACCACATCTCGCTGTAGAGGAGGCAGAAGACGTGGTCGTTGTCGACGTAGTGTGCGACGGCGTCGATGGAGGGCCAGGGGGTGTCCTTGAAGAGGCGATCGGAAAGGGTCTGGAACGAGGTCTCGTACATTGGGTAGATCTCGTAGACATTCTTCTCGCGGATGTGGCGGTAGAGGTGGACAACGAAGGATTTGACGAAGTCGGGGACGAAGTTGGGGTCGTATCCGAGGTCGGAAGACGGCGGGGCTCCGGACGATGGTTGCCGCTGCGTCGCCGATGTCTCGTCGTAGGTGCCTGCGTCGTCGTAGTCGTATGCGGCCATGCTTGGTTGGCGGTGGTTGTTGGTTGGGAAATCGAATGTCGAGATAATTGAAAAGGGGATGTGCCGCTCAGCCACAGCCACTGCAGAGAGACGGAGAAAAAGATTAGGGTTTTACTCAACGCAAACGACGAGGTAATTGTTAGACTGAGCAAGGTTTCAGTTTGGGGAAATTAATCAGTTAATTTCCATTGCATGAAGAAACGAAGAGAGGGAAGAGGCTTTGGGTGTGGTGGTGGTGTTGGGTGTTGGGGTGGCTCATCCTGTTGGGTAGATCTGATTCTGGAAAGAGAGAGAGAGTCATACGTGTGTGTGTCATGTCACAGTGCCACGCCACGCTTTAACAGATAAATTAACGGAAATACTAATGGAGGTATGAAAGTGTCAGAAAAATTAAACTTTAGGTATGAGGTATGAAAGTGAGACGAAAAAAACTAAGGGTAGCAAAGTGAGAATTTCACGATACTTGAGGGTAGTAAAGTGAGTTTGACCCTTTTTTTTTTTGGCTTTTTAAAAAATGTGGGCCGGTTACCGGTTAGGAGTAGTACATGTGGACATGAGGAAAGGAGTTTTGTTTTTTTAATTCTCTATCCTGCCCCATCACTCTCTTCTTTCTGTCTCCTTCGGTCCTTCCCCGTCTGAAACCAACTATCTTTCTCCTTCCCAGTCAGAAACCCTGAGGAACCCAGATGCAGTCGTCTTCCCCAAATTCCTGTCTGCAAAAGCTTCTACAGTAACCCCAAGATCTGAATCCACTTAGTAACCCCATAAAATTGGACGGAATCGAAGGGACCTTAGTGGCTATATCGGAATTTGGGGACGGAGATGGTGGGATGGTTGAGTGGTTTAGTGGTTGGGGGATGGAGGGGATGGAGATGGTGAGGTAGGGAAGACGAATTCTGGAATTTGCTGTGCGTAAAGAGCAAGAAGATAAAAGGGGAGAGAGAGCGAAGTTGTGCTGCGTAGAGAGAAGAGAAAAAAAGGGGAGCTGATATTTGTACCCCCTTACTACTATTTGTACTCCCCTTTCATTATGTAATTCAATTCTTAAATGGGGGGTACAAATAGTAATTTGATAAGAAAAGGAGGTACAAATATCATTTCCCAAAAAAAAAGAAAGGAGGGTTGTGCTGCGTCGAGAGAGAAGAGAGGAAAGAGAGATTAAAGGCTTTTTTTTGCATTTTGCTTTTCTATTTTTTCTTTTTCTTTTTTTGGTCTATTTTTTTACATTTAAAGATAAAAAAAGAACAAACTAAAAAAAAGTGAAATCACACATGGCAAGATCTTAGTGGTTGCAGTCAGTATCACAACATGTTTCTCTTTTTGGTGCTACCACGTGTCATTCTTTTTTATTTTTTAGCTATTTTTCTTTTGATTTAGTTTTAAAATATTAATAAAAAATTCATTATAGGCCCGAAAAATATTTCTCAAAATGCTATGGACTCGTTGAGACAAGCTCTACAACATCCGTGAAGGGGTCAACTCCGAAATTCGACACCATTATCCATGAACACTAGAATTATAGTGAACTGTTGATTGTGGTTTACGTTTACGCTCCATTATTCTCACTAGATTTCTTTTTTCATAGTTTCTTTTTTGAAAACATGATCTTTTAGTGGATGCAAAAAGATGAACAGTTTGGATTGTTGATATCATATTATGATATTTGCAGTTAGCTGAAAAATGAGTTGATGTTATATAGTTTCTAGAAACTTTAGAAACTTCGAGCTATATTTTCACTAACCCTAAAATTATGCACGTGATATCAACGATCCGAATCGTTCATCTTTTTGCATCCACTAAAAAAATCATGTTTTCCAAAAAGAATATCTGAAAAAAAAGAAGAAATTTGGTGAGAATAATGGAGCGTAAATGCAAACAACAATCGACGGTTAAAATATAAATCTACGGTTCGTGGATTATGGTGTCGACTTTTGAAGTGGACCCTTTCATGAAAGTTGTAGATCTTCTCATTGCGAGCGTTTGTATATTTTTTCACATTTGTATATTAATTATTATGAGTTTTCAAAAATTTTTAACTTTTTTAAAAACACTATTTGAGAGGGTTTGTAGGGTTTTAAAAATCTAAACGACGACGTAACTATCATAAAAGTGTAAAGAATGCGATCACGAGTGTTTGTATATTTTTTTTTCACCTTTTTCACACTTATCAATTATTATGAATTTTCAAAATTTTGAATTAAAAAACACTATTCACCGGAGTTTGGAGGGTTTTAAAAATCCAAATGATGATGTAACCATTGTCAAAACGTGGAGGATGCGTTCACAAGCGTTTGCATATTTTTTTTACATTTTTCACATGTGTAAATTAATTATTATAATTTTTTATGTGCTTTTGTATTTTTTAATTATTAGGAAAAATTAAGACTTTTAGTGACATAATAATTACCCATAAACAATCGTTAAAAATATGAACAACCTTTAGCGATTGAAATTTCTTTTAAGATCGTCACAAAACACAGCTTTTATGACCAAAATCTGGAAAAATTATGCAGCTATTTCATGGGTTTTTTTTCTTTCCCTTTTTGAGTTTCTAAACCCCTCAAATGACAATGTAGGTCGATTACCTCCCTCAAACCTATTCCAAAACATCATATTGAACATTCTAAACATGTTTTCAACATCGAATTGGCTTGAAAAACATCCAAAATTAAATTAGGCAACTATATTTGATTTTGACCAAAATATGGACTCAAAATTAATTTTTTTTATTCCTTTGGCCTATAACAACAAAACCACCCCAAACACCTATACAATGACAAACAAAACATGCTCAAAACATCCTATGGGTGAAGAAATCAATATTTGTCATTACATATATTCCAATTTAATTCAAACAACCTAAACATCAAAAATTGAGAAGAAAAAAAACCCTGGCTTTCATATCATTTTCAACAACAATAGTCATTACATCCATTTCAATCTAATTCAATACACCTAACACATGCAATAACAAATACGCCTAGTTCCACAACGAATAACCAAAACAAATGCAATAACTAATCGCATTCTATAACAACAACTAACAAAATAGCCATAATCGCCTTCGATATTCCAATCAATACATAAACACGTTCATTTCGCAATTAAACTGTCATATAGTCGACTATGTTCGGTCTTGAACCGCGTAACAATGTAGCAACTCTTATTCGTTATGTAACATACACCAAAATGCGCACGACAATTGTCTCTTGTCAATTCTTTCGATGATTTTTGTTTGTTTTCAAGTTTGAACCACTTTTTCTCCCTCGCTCCCTGTTTCGCACACATCCACTTTCTTCTTGACACTCTGCCGGTTTTGTCCCTGTCTGCCTTGCCCTTTCTAACACTAAACCCCATTTCCTTGGCATACTTGCTGTAAAATTCTTTGGCTTCTTCTATTGAGCTAAACTCCTTGCCTTCTAGATCCCATTCAATCAACTCATGACAAATTTTGCCATCCAATACGAAGGGTTGATAAAACTCGACGTTGCTATTATGTGTGGACCCTTCCGATCCAGATGTAACAGACCTAGTAAGTAACGCTGCATATGTCTGAACAATGTCTGACATATCTTCATCTATTGCTTCACCTGTGCCGTAATTCATTCTTGCATAATGTCTCAACACCCTACAATCAGTACGCTACAATTCATTCAAACCTTGGGTTTTTTTTTGGGTAAAAGACATTTCTTCATTCAACGAAACAGAGAAAACAAACTTCTACAAAAACAAGAGACTAAACACACACAGATAAGTCCCACAAACAAACCAACACTCCATTACCATATTACTCAAGCAAACCTTGGTTTTCAATGACAAATTTTAATTCCAATTTCCACATCATTTTATGAAACCCATCAATCTATTCTCAAAATATACCATTTCCAAACTCAAATTTAACTCTAAGCAGGTATTCGAATTACAACAGTATGCAACAAAACATTTTACCTTCCACCGATTTTGGATTCATTTCTTTGCAAATGCGCCTCCACAGATCGCTCCCATTGTTGCCATCCAACCCTCACGTCATCTAAGAACGACTTATCACATGTTGGAACACCTTCAAACACCTAGGCCGCCCTTCAAAACCTGACCACCCCCGTTATACCACCTTCAAAATGGTGTGATGGTGCTTCTCAGAAGTGTTATGGTCCTTCCATTTCGCCACTCTCTTTTCTCCCTTCAAATCATGAGATTCGATGTGCCGTCATTATCTAGATCTCTGCTCCCTTGCAACATTTCTGATTTTCTCAGTCACGAAGACTAGAATGGCGACCTAATCCAATCTTCAGATGCTAACGTGGCCTTCAAATGCGTTTCCTCCAATTGGTTTTTCCACTGCCCCTTTTTTCACATATTGCTTCAGGTCTACTATATAAAGGACCCTAAAAAATGCATCTTTATTCTGCCCCGTGGAATTTGGATGTGGAGCGTCCTAGCCGTTGATTCATAGTATCACTTCATGATGCGTAATATGAGAGATTTCGTATAAAAGATACAGTAAATCTTCATTTTCCTTTTTTTGTTTTTCAGTTTCAACTTTAAAAGTCCAATGGTGTGTGTGTATACTATAGGGGTAAAATCCGCTTCGTTGTTTTATATGAATTATTCCCTTTTGCTTTAAGATTCCATAGAATGTGGTCCCCACACGTGTCTTGTGCATTTGGTATGCGTCTCTTTCTACTTTAATTCAATAAATAGTAAATATAGAGAGGAGAAAGCTAACAAACAAGCAGGTTTTTGACAAAAATAAATAGAGACACCGGTGTTAAAACTCATGAACAGATGTATATATGCAATTTATTATAAGAATATATATATTCTTATATATACATATGGTCTCAGGATTTAATATGAAATTCACAATTATTGTTCATAAAATTTAAACTCACAATCTATTATAAACTAAGAATTGGTGTCGTTAGACTAAATTAATCACGTGGCACAAACATGCCTACATCTACGAGAGATGACTAATAATCTATCCTCTATGAGTAGTGCATTGGTAGTTTGTTACTAACAAGCAGCTGTGCACTCAGTTCTTAGATAGATCTCCACGATTCATGCTGTTGACTTTTCCTTAAATTACTAAACAAAGTTATCATGTCCCGACTCCCACATGCCTAATACTGTAACCTCCACGAGTACTAAACAAACGGATCATGTCCCATATGCCTGCGCGAGATGATGACTAGATCCTCCTGCCAAACAACAGGCTAGCAACCAGTTAATTAGTCCAGTTATTCATAATTAAATTAGGTTCATTAACCACATCAAACAAAGAACATCATTTATTAAATCTAAATTCATATTTTGGTACATGCAGGATGATGCATGCAACGTTAACCCAAAAGATTAATTATAACAACAATCAATCACTCTAAAACTACAAATTAAATACAATATTACATCAAGAAGCTGATAATTACTGAAGCAGCTAAGAATCCGCAGCTGATGAAGAAAATATGTAACTATTAACAGCCGCAAACAGATCCTTAGACATGGATTCGTCGATGCCATCAGTCCCATGAGCACCTCCTTCAACAAAATGCCGCACCACTTCCACACCATTTTCCTCCAACATCTTCGCCACCTCCATCTGACGGTCTATCAGTAAATCTCCATCGCATCCGGTCACCAAAACCCTAAATCCAACCGCCTTCAGTTGATCCAACTTCTTACTCAAACCATCCCCCGCCGTTGGATTGCAATACTCGTGGTCACGGTCAGCCCCAACAGGCAACGACAGCTCCCACATCAGATCGCTACCATTTAGCGGCAATGTGGGGTTGATCGCCAACCTTAACTCTGATCTAGTTCTCTGGACCCCACCGAAGTAAGGCTGCTGCAGTATCAGCCCTCGGATCTTTAACGGGAGAAAATCGTCAACGTCCGCAGCCGCACGAAGTCCTGCATGGTAGGCTATGTTAGCACCGGCGCTACTACCATGGAGGTAACAATTCGACAAGTCAGCATAGTCCCTCAGCCAGTCGTCCGGGGTGGTTTTGATAAAGTGCAGCGCTTCCACCGCATCATTGTACGCAGCCGGCAGCCGGTGCTCCGGAGTCAGCCGGTACTCCACCGATGCCATGATCACGGGGACGTTGGTGGCGAACTTGACGCAGAAGTCGTGAATCATGGTTGAGGCTGGGCTGAGCATTACGAACCCGCCGCCGTGGTAGTACATCACGAGCGGTAGCTTGGCGGGCGGGGTTGAGGAGGAGTGGTCGAGTGCGTGGCGGGGGAGGAATAATCGGACCCAGGTATTGTTTGATTGGTTCATTGGGACGTCTTTGGAGAAAACTGGGATGGGAAGGTTGAGATCGCAGGTGGCTGGGCTGTTGGGAAATTTGAACAAGCGTGTGATTGTGCCATCCGGGTTGGTTGCAATCTGGAGGTACTCGTAGGGGTCGGAAATATCGACGGTGGGAATGGACATACTGCAAGCTGCCATTTGTTCTGACATTTTTAACTTTCGGAAATGAGAGGTTCTTGAGTACGGCACCACCCGGATTGGAGGTGGTGTGAGAAGGGTGTGAGACCAAACGTGAGTCATGGCCATGACAAATCAGGAGGGGTGGAATAGATGAAGGTTTTTTTGTGTCTGAATCCGTAGGGATGATCTGGTCCACTAGTTGGACCTTAGAATTTTTGTTTGGAAATACTGGAGATATGTGAGTTTGTATTCAAGACTCGTCCTTAATTATAGAGGTCCTGTGCGTTGATTTACAGCATTTAAATCATTATTAAGTTGCACAAGAAGTTTCACGACTTGTTTTTCTTCCTTAATAGAAACTAAATTAGGGAAGGTGGATATACGAGTTCCTTACGACTTCAGATGCGTAAACAGTAATTTAAAACCCTTTTTTAATCTCAAACCCATGTGTTGGGTGGTTTAAATAAAAAAAATATAATTAAAAAAGTAGTATGGACAAAATAAATAGTAATTTTAAATAAATAATTTTTAAAAAACTCAAATACACGCAAGTGGGGAGTTTAATTAAAAAATATTTAATTAAAAACAAAAATCATTTATAGAATAACAAAACAAAAAGTGATTTTGTGTACACTAAAATTTCATTTTTGGACACCCAATTTACTCTCACATATTTTTTTGGACACCTAAAATAATTTACTACTTTCAAGAATACCCTTCTATTACTTTTTATGAATTTATTTTTCTCTAATCACCCATTTTTCGTTCTCTTTATCTATTATTTGAGTAAGGTTTTAGAGAAGCATGACAAAGTGAAGTTTAGATAAGAACAGTAAAGTGAAATTCAAGAGTCGCGAAGTTCATCAGTCGCTTAGTTACCAAGTTGTTTGTTTCAAAACTCTATGGGTGTCCGACGAAAATAATTGGTTTCCTTAAGAAATCATAAACTGTGGTAATTTTATATATGAGTATAAGAGTATTTTTCTTTTAAATAAAATTGACGGGCCTTTAAAAATGAAATTTGAGTGTATAAAGAACCACTTTAAAACAAAATAAAAAGAGTCAATTAGCTATGAGGCTAGTACACTCTCGCGCGCGCGAGAGACCTTTATTTATCATAGACGCCCCCAAAATTCTTTTACATGTGTCAAAACAAACGGAATATAAATTGGAGTGTAGTCAATTAGAACATATATTTATATATTTATCTTTTTATTGGAGTGTAGAAATAGATCCCAACTTACAGACTTTTTATTTATCTTTTTTCAATTGTTTCTTAAGTTGGGATTTATTTTCAAATAGACCATAAATTATTGGAGTGTAGTCAATTTGAACATCAACGAATTACATTAATCGTACTTGTATAAGCTGAAAGAGACAAACTTATTTACTACGTTTTAAAAGTATAAATAATTTCCATAAAATAAATTAGCAACAATTTTCCATTGAGAAAAAGAAGTGGTAATAATTCTCCATCAGAAAGAAGAAAAAATGGCAACAATTTTACCTGGCATATACTTGTATCTCCCTAACGTAGGATCTATTATTTTCCTGAAAGAAATAATATTCTCTCGTTGCCCATTGCATCATTGTCGTCCCAACTCACTTGTCAACAACGAAAACTTGGAAGCAGACTCTGTTCCAGTAACCGTGATAACTTCAATAGTTCTGCAATGATGAAAAAGAGGACGGATGATTGTTTAAAGGATGTGATCAACTCACAACCTAAACCTTAGCGTTTTTCTACAAAACCATAAAAGTAGTACGTGATCAAGTGCAAGAAAAAAATGGTGGGCCCTAATCTGAACCCTTGTAAAGATCATGACATCCTAAGATTAAAGAAAAAAAAAAGGGACTGGCTACAGTGCTCGTAAGCATTGAATGCTCACACCAATCTCACTCTCCTTTCCCCCCTCTCTCCTCCCTCCTCTATTCTTTTAATGATGAGATCGGTGTGAGCATTCAATGCTTGCGAGCACTGTAGCCTACTCCAAAAAAAAGATAGATGAATATCTAAATACATAAATTAAAACAAAAATCAATGACCCAATCTTGCCAAACAGTACCATTTTGGATCTTTTATTTTGTCAAAGTGAGTTAACGTACACACTTGTTTTAACTAAAACGGAAGATAGTAATATGTCACCTTCACGACCACCAGGAGCTTAAAAAAAGATAAAATTAGGAAATCAAGATTAGATAATTTTTCTATCAGACAATGATTAAACCAAATAATTGTTTATTTCCCATATACGTGGATTAAGATATCATTTCCATGTTTAATTTTGACCGAAACTCGCAATATACTTGTATTATCGCAGATCGTTTTTGTTTGTCTATATTCCTGTCAATGAACATAAAACCGTTTGCATTACAATATTGAAAAAAAAAACAAATTCACCACAAATATATAATGAACTTCAGAAGGGGAAGATAATCACATTGAAATTCACAACAAAACTGTAGACATGTAAATTTCGGTGAAATAAATGTTTACCAACAAATTAAATTTTGATCCGTCAAGGCTTATGTGGCACACCACACACCATGAGTCTCACAAATTGCACTGATGGCATGTGACTCATCAAAACTAGATGAGTTGTCAAGAGTGACACGTGTCAGCTCCGTCAAACAAATCAAATCAAATACAAAAAGGGACAAATTAACTCTAATTTGATCAAATTATATCAATTAGAGTTTAATTTCCTAAATCAAAGATTCTGATTTAATTAAGAGCTAAATTAAATAATTAGCTCAAATTAAATCGATTAGAAATCAATCCCACAAATCACGGGATTGGCATTGGGATTCTAAATTAATACTTAATCGCTCGCATATAAATACTAGACTCATTTTCAGAAGAAAGGACTTCAGAGAAACGAAGCAAGTTCAAGCCTTTGGAAAAAACCAGAAAGTTCTTTGGCCAAAGCAAACACCAAAACGCCTAAACACTCGCGCTCTTCATCAAACTCGTGGAGAATCAACAAGCACAACTGTTTACACCTAAATTTATCCAAATTTCACTTATTTGGGTCTAAAGTCAAGTTATGGTATTGTATGAGGTTATTCAGCTAAAACTTTGCCATAATATGTTTGCATGATATTTTGGCTGCTTGGTGGCATGAAGGCATGGTTTTTCTTTTTAAGATCTTTCCATACAAGTGGCGTTGGTTTTAATGTCTCATGCAACTGGATTTAAGATTTCGTCACATTGCAAGTGGTTTGGACGGTGGCTTTGGCAACTATCCCTTATTCAATCAATACATTAAGATATTTTCCATGCAAGTGGAGATGGCATGTGATGCATCAGTGGCTTTGTGTGAATTTGTATTCACACCATCTTTTGTTGCCTATTTAAGAGAAGTGAAGGCAGGGGACTCTAGACACTCAATCAAACAAACAAAACAATTTTCTTAAAATTCTTCTCTCCGAGAAACAAATATGTCTTTGACAGAAACCAACCCTTGATCCCAGTGATCAATCCAGCCTTTGAAACCCTTTCAAAGTCCCTTTTATTGCTCTACTGTCACCACAGTATGATCGTAGGTTGAACGAAAATACTCAACCAAGTAAGACTTCTCAGAAAGCCTTAGACTCGAATCCTTTTTATCTCAGAAAGCTCCCAACCTTAGGATGAACATAGAAGCCAATATGTTGGCCTTGTTTGTAATCCAATGAGCATAGAAGCCAATTTGATGGCCTTATATGCAATCCAACCATACTTTGGTTGATCTTTACAACTTTATTTTTTTATTGTATTTACTTGTAAACTTTCAGTTCAGTTTATACATATTTACTTTAGTGTAAGTTGTGTTTTCTTTATTTACTGCTTATTGTCTTTACTATTGAAACACTCCAATTAAATATAACTAGTTTATATTCAATCCATATTCCAACCATATCGGCTTTGTTATATATATATATATATATATCTATATATATCTACATAACAATTAAAGTATTTAACATGTAAGGCAAATAAAGAACCTAAGTTGAGCCTCTCACACTTAAAGGCACAATCTTTTGGTTAGAAGTTAAATAGCGCAATCTCAATCACACACACACCCTCCGTCTACTAGCAGTACCTAGTAGTGGCACGCTCGCAATGTGAATTTATTTGTCAAACAACAACAAACACACGTGTCGGTTCATCCACACTAAAGCAGAATACCACCCACCACGTGAAAACTCCTCGTGGTCCCATTTCATTCAAGATCAAGCCTCGACGGCCTTGAAGAAATCACAAGCCCAATTCAAGAGTGTTCACCACCTTTGAATCGAATTCTACTTTGGAGATCGAATCAGAAGAATATTCTTGTAAAAGAATAAACTATAGAGATTTTGTACACGTGTTCTTCTATCATTTATTGCAGAAAATTTTCGTCTTTACAAAAACATAAGAAAACCACTAAGTTCTAAAAATACCAAATCAGCAAACCGTAATACGCCATACCATAATCTGAACAATCTGAAATTCTTGAGCCGTCTCCTCTTTCTTCTGAGCTGTCTCCTGCAATAAAAATTCAGTCAATCAATTGAATATGAAAATTTTAAAAAACCTTTGTAAAGTTGGGGATAAACATAAAAATCCACAAAATTTGAATGGGCCAAAAGAGAGAAAAAAAAAATCGAAACCTGAAGAGAGAAGAGTATTTGCCACATTCACCAAACAAAAAACGATGAAGAAGAAAAAGGAAAGTGAAGACTAAAAGACCAAAAGAGATCTTTTGTAGGGGCAGACGTGGTTGATGGTTATCTAGTTAACTGCCACATCTTCGTACGCTAGTCTCCTAAACCGCTCCCAACTGCTCCCGTGTTCTAATCTTTTTTTAAAAATTGTTTTGTAATGATTTTTTTACCATCTTGTCCCCATTTTTTTTATTTTCTGATTTTTTGATTGCTTGTAAGTAAAGAGTATTTATAAGATTATATGAGGGCGTGTTTACTAACTAAGAATCAGGATAAGCAGGAATCAGAGTAAACAAAAATCAGAATAAGCAGGAATCAGAGTAAACAGAAATCGGAATCAGGCATTCCCATGAAACTGTTTACTAACTGTCATGAATCGGAATGGAAATCAAGTTGGTTTCCATCAATACTGTTTACAATTATCCAAAATCGGAATCAAAACTAGTTTAATTACCAAAATGCCCTTATATAGAATTTTTGAATTGAAACAGATTTATCTAATTATAACCATTTAATTTTTCCTTAATGTTAAAATTCAACTTCTTAATCTACCTCAAAAAAAAAAAAAAAATAATCCAACTTAAAAAAAAACAATTAAAATGAATAACAAAAACATAAAAACATAGAAAAGGAAAATAAAAATCCTAACAAACCCAGGTGGAAGATGAAATGCATAACATCAACTTCCAACTGCATCTGTCTTCAAGATTCGATATTCAAATTATGGGTTTTGTGGGGTTTTGATTTCACGCCCAATTTTGGTTTTCATGTTCTGAATTTTACTGGATTTTGATTTGATTATAGAAGTTTATTATTGGTTTGATTGGATGCTGGTGGTTCGACGGTGATGGTAGTTATGGAGAAGGTGGGTGGGGGTGAGTGAGGGCAGTTTTGTGTTTCCAAAAAAATAAGTAAGGGTTGTTTGGGGTACAACAAAGTTGATTCCCGTTCTGCCATTTTCAAACCCACCTCCTGCTTGATGAATCGAATTCCGCCCAAATCAAGAATCGGATTCCGCCCAAATCAAGAATCGGATTCCTTATTTTGGCTGGGGCCCGCGTCACTATTCATTCCAGTTGGGAAGGTAAACACACGGTTAATTTGTAATCGGAATCATTTCCTTTCCACACATTCCGATTCCGGGTATGTAAACACACCCTGAATGTTTAACCATAAGGCTTTCTGCCATGATAATATATACTAGTCTGTTGCCATACGTGTAACGCTTACACGTATGGCAATTGGTCTTTGTATGTTAAATAAAGTGTTTTTTTTTCTTTTTTATGTTTTTTAACAAAAAAAAGATTTAGGAATTAAGTATTTATTTATTTATGTTTTTTAATCAAAAAATTATTCTAAAAGAAAATGGAAGTGAACCATAAACCACCGCTAACCTGGGGGTTTTTCTTTTTGAAATTTGAAAATTTTAATTCAATTGTAATTTTTGGAGTTCATGAGGGGAAATTTATGGTATTTTGAATGTTTTACCATTTTGAAGTGCTCCCTTTATATATACTACCCTCTCCGCACGAGCTAACGCGCATGCAAGAAGCCTTTTTTTTTTAATCAAGGGCGCTACGTGCCCCTAAATGCGCTACGTTGATATATGAATTAAAGACCTTTAATCACGCACTCTACACGTGTTGAAATATGAATGAATAAAATAAAATGACTAATACCAAATAATGAAGTATACATGTGTCAAGAGACCAACAAATTTAAGTGAATATATGAAGTTTGGATTCCAATGTGTACATATATTATCAAGTTTGAAGACCATAAAGCCTGTTAACATCAATGTCACATTTCCCACCTATTTGTCCATACTTCATGCTTCAGATTTTCATTGTTCTAGAATCCTAATTACAATCTACTATGGATTTACACAATTATGTGATAATTAATATCACAACATTGGTAGATTAATTGGATTAATAAATGTTGTAGATTGGTGGATATTTGGTTAGTAAGTGTTATTGGTGATCCTGATTAAATTTTTAATTCATTTATTGTAGGTGATCACTTTGAAGCTGATCAATATGTGGGTGGTGTTATAAAGTGGGTAAGTATACTAAAAATTATATATCCATGCTCAATTTGTATGATGCTACTACAAAGTGACCACCTCCTTTACAACACCACCCACATATACTCTTTAGTATAATTGTCAACCCACTTTACAACACCACTCACGTACTTTTACTAAGTCAAGGAAACAAGATATCACAGAGTCAAGAGGTCTATTGTGGGCGGTGTTTCCTTGAATTTGTGTGGTCAGTATGATTCTCTCACTTGTAAAGAGACTACAGTGCTCGCAAGCATTGAATGCTTACACCGATCTCACCATTAAAATGAGGGAGGAGAGAGGAGAGAGGGGGGAAAGGAGGGTGAGATTGGTGTGAGCATTCAATGCTTGCGAGGGCCAAAGCAAACACCAAAAACGCCTAAACACTCGCGCTCTTCATCAAACTCGTGGAGAATCAACAAGCACAGCTTGTTTACACCTAAATTTATCCAAATTTCACTTATTTGGGTCTAAAAGTCAAGTTATGGTATTGGCCCTTAGGGGTTATTAAGCTAAAACTTTGCCATAATATGTTTGCATATCGATATTTTGGGCTCAACTTGGTGGCATGAAGGCATGGTTTTCTTTTTAAGATCTTTCCATACAAGTGGCGTTGGTTTTAATGTCTCATGCAAGCTGGATTTAAGATTTACCGTCGCATTCTGCGAGTGGTTTGGACGGGTGAGCACAGCAACTATCCCTTATTCAATCAATACATTAAGATATTTTCCATGCAAGTGGAGATGGCATGTGATACATCGGTGGCTTTGTGTGAATTTGTATTCCATACATCTTTTGTTGCCTATTTAAGAGAAGTGAAGGCGGGGACTCACAGACACTCAATCAAACAAACAAAACAATTTTTCTTAAAATTCTTCTCTCCGAGAAAACAAAATATGTCTTTGACGAGAAACCAACCCTTGATCGGTGATGATCAATCCCGGCCTTTGAGCCCTTTCAAAGTCCCTTTTATTAACTCTACTTGTCACCACGATGGCAGTGGTAGGTTGAGCAGAAAATACTCAACCAAGTAAGACTTCTCGAGAAAGCCTTAGACTCGAATCCTTTTTATCTCGACTCCCAACCTTAGGATGAACATAGAAGCCAATATGTTGGCCTTGTTTGTAACCAATGAGCATAGAAGCCAATTTGATGGCCCTTATATGCAATCAACCATACTTTTGGTTGATCTTTACAACTTTATTTTTTTTTGTGTATTTACTTGTAAACTTTCGATTCGGTTTATACATATTTACTTTAGTGTAAGTTGTGTTTTCTTTTATTTCACTTGCTTATTGTCTTTACTATTGAAACACTCAATTAAATATAACTAGTTTATATTCAATCCATATTCCAACCATATAAAACTTGTTATATATATATATATATATATCTATATATATCTACATAACAATTAAAAGTATTTAACATGTAAGGCAAATAAAGAACCTAAGTTGAGCCTCTCACACTTAAAAGGCACAATCTTTTAGTTAGAAGTTAAATAGCGCAATCTCAATCACACACACACACCCTCAAATCACTAACGCGATGCCTGTGAGTGGCACGCTCGCAATGTGAATTTATTTGTCAAACAACAACAAACACACGTGTCGGTTCATCCACACTAAAAACGAGAATACCACCCACCACGTGAAAACTCCTGTGGTCCCATTTCATTCAAGATCAAGCCTCGAGCGGCCTTGAAGAAATCACAACCCAATTCAAGAGTGTTCACCACCTTTGAATCGAATTCTACTTTGGAGTCGAATCGGAAGAATATTCTTATGCAAAAAGAATAAACTATAGAGATTTTGTACACGTGTTCTTCTATCATTTATTGCAGAAAATTTTCGTCTTTACAAAAAAACATAAAACCACTAAGTTCTAAAAATACCAAATCAGCAAACCGTAATACGCCATACCATAATCTGAACAATCTGAAATTCTTGAGCCGTCTCCTCTTTCTTCCTGAGGCTGTCTCTTTGCAATAAAAGAAATTCAGTCAATCAATTGAATATGAAAATTTTAAAAAACCTTTGTAAGTTGGGGATAAACATAAAAATCCACAAAATTTGAATGGGCCAAAAGAGAGAGAGAAAAAAATCGAAACCTGAAGAGAGAAGAGTATTTGCCTTACATTCACCAAACAAAAAACGATGAAGAAGAAAAAGGGAAAGTGAAGACTAAAAGACCAAAAGAGATCTTTTGTAAGGGGGCAGACTGAGGATTTGATGGTTATCCTAGTTAACTGCCACATCTTCGTACGCTAGTCTCCTAAACCGCTCCCAACTGCTCCCGTGTTCTAATCTTTTTTAAAAATTGTTTTGTAATGATTTTTTTACCATCTTGTCCCCATTTTTTTATTTTCTGATTTTTGATTGCTTGTAAGTAAGAGTATTTATAAGATTATATGAGGGCGTGTTTACTAACTAAGAATCGGGATAAGCGGGAATCGGAGTAAACAAAAATCGAATAGCGGAATCGGAGTAAACGAGAATCGGAATCGGGCATTCCCATGAGCCCCATTTTACTAAACGTCATGAATCGAATGGAAATCAAGTTGGTTTCCATCAATCGCATTTACAATTATCCAAAATCGGAATCAAAACTAGTTTAATTACCAAAATGCCCTTATATATAGAATTTTGAATTGAAGCAGATTTATCTAATTATAACCATTTAATTTTTCCTTAATGTTAAAATTCAACTTCTTAATCTACCTCAAAAAAAAAAAAAAAAATAATCCAACTTAAAAAAACAATTAAAATGAATAACAAAAACATAAAAACATAGAAAAGGAAAATAAAAATCCTAACAAACCCGGAGTGGAAGATGAAATGCATAACATCAACTTCCAGCTGCATCTGTCTTCAAGATTCGATATTCAAATTATGGGTTTTGTGGGGTTTTGATTTCACGCCCGATTTTGGTTTTCATGTTACCGAATTTCTTGGATTTTGATTTGATTATAGAAGTTTATTATTGGTTTGATTGGATGCTGGTGGTTCGCGGTGATGGTAGTTATGGAGGGGTGGGTGGGGGTGAGTGAGGGCGATTTTGTGTTTCCAAAAATAAGTAAGAAAGGGTTGTTTGAAGGGTGCAAGCCAGTTGATTCCCGGGTCACCGCATTTTCAAACCCACCTCACAGCGATGGTCAATTCCGCCCAAATCAAGAATCGGATTCCGCCGTCAAGAATCGGATTCCTTATTTTGGGAGTGGGGCCAGCTAAATCCCTTATTCATTCCAGGTTGGGAAGGTAAACACACGGTTAATTTGTAATCGGAATCATTTCCTTTCCACATTCCGATTCGGAGTATGTAAACACACCACTGAATGTTTAACCATAAAGGCTTTACGCCGTGATAATATATACTAGTCTGTTGCCATACGTGTAACGCTTACACGTATGGCAATTTAATCTTTTTGTATGTTAAATAAAGTGTTTTTTTTTTTCTTTTATGTTTTTAACAAAAAAGATTTAGGAATAAGTATTTATTTATTTATGTTTTTTAATCAAAGAATTATTCTAAAGAAAATGGAAGTGAACCATAAACCACGTAGCTTACAGGGGTTTTCTTTTGAAATTTGAAAATTTAATTCAATTGTAATTTTGGAGTTCATGAGGGAAATTTATGGTATTTTGAATGTTTTACCATTTGAAGTGCTCCCTTTATATACTACCCTCTCCACTTGCGAGCTAACGCGGCATGCAAGAAGCCTTTTTTTTTAATCAAGGCGCTACGTGCCCCTAAATGCGCTACGTTGATATATGAATTAAAGACCTTTAATCACGCACTCTTTACGTGTTGAAATATGAATGAATAAAATAAAATGACTAATACCAAATAATGAAGTATACATGTGTCAAAGAGACCAACAAATTTAAGTGAATATATGAAGTTTGGATTCCAATGTGTACATATATTATCAAGTTTGAAGACCATAAAGCTGTTAACATCAATGTCACATTTCCCACCTATTTGTCCATACTTCATGCTTCAGATTTTCATTGTTCTAGAATCCTAATTACAATCTACTATGGATTTACACAATTATGTGATAATTAATATTATCTACAACATTGGTAGATTAATTGGATTAATAAATGTTGTAGATTGGTGGATATTTGGTTAGTAAGTGTTATTGGTGATCTGATTAAATTTTTAATTCATTTATTGTAGGTGATCACTTTGAAGCTGATCAACCATGTGGGTGGTGTTATAAAGTGGGTAGTATACTAAAAATTATATATCCATGCTCGATTTGTATGATGCTCTTACAAAGTGACCACTATCACTTTACAACCTGCCCACGTATACTCTTTTAAATTGTAATTGTCAACCACTTTACAACACCACTCACGTACTTTTACTAAGTCAAGGAAACAAGATATCCACGAGTCAAAGAAGAGGTCTATTGTGGGGCGGTGTTTCCTTGAACTGTGATCCAGTATGATTCTACCTTCTCTCACTTGTAAAGAGACTACAGTGCTCGCAAGCATTGAATGCTCACACCAATCTCACCCTCTTTTCCCCCCTCTCTCCTCTCTCCTCTCTCCTCCCTCATTTTAATGGTGAGATCGGTGTAAGCATTCAATGCTTGCGAGCATTGTAGCCTACTCCCTTTTACTATTGGCAAAGGGTTTTTGCCAATTTTTTAATAACGAAGTTCAAAGATCACGGTACAAAAAGGAAGACTCCACACACACACAAAGAAGTTCTGCCGACACTCTAGTAGCCCACTATTAAAAACACTAATATTGTTCCAAACTTAATGATACGTGCAATTCAATATGTACAGAGTTTTATATACAAAAAGTTTTGATACTATAAGTGAAAAAAATCTTGGGTGGTAGACAAAGAAGTTTTATATATTAAACACACTAATATTGTTTCAAACTTAATCATATGTGCAGTTCAATATGTACAGAGTTTTATATACAAAGAAGTTTTTCAAGTTAATTTGATGACTCCGAAATAGTTGGAATATCAAGATCTCCCATCGTTTCATTCTGAACTACCGCCATCTTCTTCTCTTCTTGATTTTCGTCCGCACTATCTTCCCTTTGTTCCTTGTGGATTTCACGAAGTTTTTTCTCAATTTCCGGTTCCAACTCAAGTAGTTTGCAAGTAGCGCGTCCCAAGCATTCACCTATAAGAAACAATGAAAAATATTAGGAGAATGCACCAAAATAAAAACCAAACCAAACAAAATAATAACAAATTAAAACAAAATGAAAATAGACTAAAACAAATATAAAAATTAAAAATTAAAAAAAAATTACGAAAGTAAATTAAATAAAATAAGATTCCTGGCAACGGTGCCAAAAACTTGTTGTGATAATTGCAAGTGTGTACAATATCGCTCAATTAATATAGTGATAAGAGAGTGTTGTTCAAACCAGGATCAGATTAACCTAAATTTACTATTGTGACTAAATTCAAACTAAAACTAAATAAGCAAGAATTATTATGGAAAACTAGATATGCAAAAGACTAAACGCAATTAATAATAACGATTGATCGAAAAACTAAACAAAACTTGAATGAATTATAAAAGATTAATGTATGGAAACACTAGGACATCAGGTTTCGCTTTCTCAATCCCATCTAACCTCGCTACTCATATTAATCTCAAACTATTTTCATGTTGCCAGTTATTATCCCTCAATTCACTAATACTTCCTTTTAGAATATACCAATTGTGTTCCTAATCATTAACTCACGCTATGTCTAGCCATAGATTTAAATAACCAGAACCCGTTACGCTCAATGGATAATTATAAAAAGGGAAAACTAATAAAAAGGACATAAAAGTTTTGAAATTTAATCAAAACCACCCTAATAACTTTTGTTTAATGGTTATGGCAAGTCCAACATTAAATCAGCCCAAATAAGGCTAGCCCAAGCAAAGTAGTTTACGGAGTTTTCGATTTTACCCCTGACACCTAGACCAGGATGACCTGTTGTCGTCCCCGAGCAACAGTGGTCATCTCCGATGACCAAGTTCTTGGACATAGACCTAGAATTTTAAGGGCAAACTCCATGGACCCAGAATTCGAGTTCTTGGAAATCGAAGACGGAGAAGAACTCTTGGGTCTCTCACACTGGGAATTCATTGACGCCTCTGACGCCGACTTGGAGGAAAACCACCACCACTGCTCCGACTCCGAACAGCAACACACGGATAAGGACGAAGAAGCAAATCGATTCGATGGGCTTATCATTGGGTCCGTTTCATTTTCCCCTTCGATCTTTCCGCCGGTGGCCGATCTGATCCCTGCCCACTGTCATCGGCGGCCCCACCTCTGGATTTAATTACAAGAAATCTTTTTGTGATAAAATCGTATGCACAATCAAGTTTCAAATACTCATGCAACATTTAATGGTGAAATATATCAAGGAAAGCAAAGAATGCGGCCGATTTTACACTCCAAATCGTACAATTTAACCTAAATTGTAAACCAACAGATTAATTAAGATTACCAGTATCAAGGTTTCCTATAATTGTATTTGCTCCAAACCGTGCCTTATTCCAAATCGAAACCGCCCAGATTTCGCCGTTGCTTTGTGAAAAAAAATGTAACGAAGGAAAAAAGAGCAAACTGCAAATAAAAAAAACTTCCAAAATTAATTTCTGAAAATTATTAAAATTTAAGTTATTACTTGCAATCTGAGCAGCCGCTTCATCATCCAAAATTGCAGCAAAGCCATTGATATTTCTCGTATATGAGTAAAATATTGCTTCTTGTGCTCTTTCATTGCTGTTGAAGAAATTGCAAAAAAAATCTTATTAGGCTATACTGGGATTTACCCTTATCTTATTAGGCTATCCTTTATCTATGCCAAATGCAGCATCACTGATCGCCCTTTGTTGTGGGATGAATGAAAAACTATAGCGGTCTCATCTAATGATGCTTGGTTTATGGGAGGAGACTTTTTCTCACTAAAACTCATGAAAAGCTTAGAGGTCGGCCCTCTGATAATAATGCGATGCTGTCTAAAACTCCGTTGCGATTGGTACGACGGCGACAATGAGGATGAGGGTCATGGTGAGGAGGAGGAGGAGAATGATGGGTATGGATTAGACGACGAACTGGTGCTGTGGTCGGTGAGCGACAAGTTTGGGCGGCAGAGGATGAGGAAATTGGGCAAGAGGATAGTGACTATAGTGACACTATTTCTAGAAATAGTGGTCACTATTTCTAGAAATAGTCACAGTTTCTAGAAATAGTGTCACTATTTCTAGAAATAGTGGTCACCATTTCTAGAAATAGTAGTCATCATTTCTAGAAATAGTCACAGTTTCTAGAAATAATGTCCAAACAGTCGGTACATACTGTTAGAAATAGTTGACATAATATATAAATAGTTATATGTATTTGTTGAATTCCTTTTAATTTTTGAAGCGCCCAACTAAATATGTTATAAACAAGAGTATTGGGCTGATTATAAAAAATTAATTAATTTTCATTTTTTTCCACTTGTGGTCTTTGGATTTTAATGATTTAATGACATATTTGTAAATAATGAAAGTTTCAATGGCATTTTCATAATTAAAAAGTGACAGATTTGGGCTAAAAAAGTTTGGATTCTGTCATGGGCAAATTGGGAAAAAAAAAATTATAGCTTGCATATTGGGTTTTGCTTCCAACATGTGAGCCTTTTTGTTTTTTGTCATGTTGTGGTAAAGTTTGTCCTTTTGATTAAAATTTTTATCCTTTTTATTAAAGAAAGTTATTAGGGTGCTTTTGATTAAGAAAAAGTTTAAAATTGTCCTTTTCATTAAAACTCCCTATACTAAACTCAACCTGTCAGTCACAATTTAGTTCTTCACACAAATAATGGCCAGTTATTCGATAACATTCAAACACAATAACAATTACTCAACATGAAAGATAACTGAGATTAATACAAAATAAAGACTATTAGATGTTCATGATAAGAGTACACTTTAGCCCTAGCAAAAGGGATTAGTTCATGATCGAACTAAGGACAAACATGGTTGCATTTGATGACATGGGAAAAATCTTGAAACTCCAACTCGGCTCCAAGGTTGTAGTTTTGGTAGAAATTTGATTGTCTGATGGTAAGATCCCCCATTCATGCCGCTGACTTCTCTTATAAATAGACTTCAATTCTAGAATTAGGGTATTTAACAATTAGGATTTGGAATTATTACTTCCTTGAAAAGCAAGGAAAAATCAATTCTTTCCTTTCTTCTTGAAACCACATGCCAATTGGAAATAACTCCCATTCCTTATTGGGGAAAAGATCAGCCGCTCCTAGTAACTTGGGCCACCACACCTTCCATCTTCATTGGGTCCACTTTTAGTGGCCCAAATCATCAAAATCTTGCTCCAGTCCAACACAAATCACCAGACCCACTCAGAATTTCATCAGAATTTCTCGTATTTTCACCGTAAAGTCCATGTTTTGCTCCCAATTTATATTTCCTATAAAACTCGTACAAAACACATTAAACCCAACAATTGGATACAAAACCATGACTAAGTAATAAGTAAAAGGGGTATAAAATATATGTCAAATATCAACCTAACATGTACCATTTAATGGTCCGGTTATTGAATAATCCTAAATTAATTTGCGATGGGCCTCAAATGAATCTTAAACCATTCAACAGTACATACTATTCAATGGTCCGTACCGTTGAAGTTTGACCGTATAAGTGATAGAATCATTCAATATAAAAGGGATTTAACTTTAATATTCCTGAGGATAGAAAGTGCATTAATTCCAACAAAGTATTCCTCGACTCTGAAAATTAGGGGTGGGCACTTGGAACCGAAAACCGAAACCAAAACACGAATCAAATCGGACCGCACCGAACGGTTTGGTTTTTGAGGTTTTGAAACTAAAACTGTTTGAAACCGAACCACAAACTAAAGTAACAGTTTGGTTGCAGTTCCTAATTTCCGAAATCAAACCGAACTGCAAAACTGCAAAATATAAAGAAATATATTTAATTTAATTAGCATATTAGGTGTTGGGATGTAATTGGTTAATTGATAGAGTCCATACATTTAGTATAGACTCAACCACATCGTAACATGCCCAGACCTAAACCCAACATGATACCATTTGACACACACCGGGACTCACATACATCACCTCCTCTCTAAGCTCTCTCACGTCCTGGGCTCCCACCTCCTAGTCGTCTCTTTCGTTCTCTCAAACTTCAAATCGCAACCAATCCCGATCAATCTTCGATCAACTCACTCCTCTCCGTCAAGTCATCCGCCTAGTTCGAAAAATGTAGAGTCAAATGTGTTTTTATGTATAATTTTGTGAATCAAAATAGAATAGAATATTGATGCAAGTGCTAATAATTATTAATTGGTATGAGAAGCTTGCAATTTTATTTGTGCAAGCAATGTTGCACCTCATACTTCCATGACTTTGATGATCTAAAAAAAATGTTGAACTTTGTTTCAATTGAGTTTGAAACCGTTTGAAACTGAAACGAACTAAAACCGAATGGTTTGGTTCCATTTCGGTTCCACTGTCAAACCGCACCGAACTGAAACCGAAATAAATTTCGGTTTTGGTTTCAATTTCACCTTAAAACTGCACCGAACCAAACCGTGGCCACCCCTACTGAAAATAGTCACGACCAGAACCACCATGAAAGGAGCCACCACGACGGCCACCAAAATTATGACCAGGACCGTGACCATGAAAGGAGCCACGACCTCGAAAACCACCACGACCAAATGAGGAACCACGACCATTCCAGCAGTGAAAAGTGGTTCCACGACCACGATTTGGAGAGGAGACAGAAGGAGAAAAGAGAGCAGTAGTAGTGTGATCAGGAGAGAAAGAAGTGCTATAGTCTTTCATACGACTTTCCGCACTCAAGAGCAAAGCAGCCATATCGTCAAGAGTCATTGGATTTTCTCTCGCCTTAACAGAAGTACCAGTAGTCTCGTAAGCAGGACCAACGCCATCAAAATCAGCATCATGAGATCATCATCATCAATGGGCTTTCCCGCAAGAGCCAATTGATCAGCAAAATTAGTCAGTTTATCAACAGTCTGTAGTTGACATGTTACCTCTTTTAGTGGACTGCATTTGTTGCTTGAGTTGACGAACACGAGTGCGAGATTGAGAAGCAAATCTGGTTTCGAAAGTATCCCAAGCAGCACGAGATGTTTCACAAGAAGCAACACTGGAAAGCACATTTGAAAGGTCTAGGATGGTAATAATCTAACCTAGAGGGGGGTGAATAGGTTCAAACTTAATTCAATTGTCAATTTCGATTTTCAATTTAAATTCCACATCCACATTACATCCAAACTATCCTACACATATGCAATTAAAACGATAAATAAAATGTGCACACAGGATGTAGGATTTAACGAGGTAAAACCCACAACTGGGAAAATCCTCGGGCTCCCAAGCCAGGACAATCACTAAGAGAAATGAGTACGGAAAGACTTACAAAACTCATCAACTAGACACACATACTAGTAGGCACAATTTTGTCTCCGCGCTTTGCTACTCGATCTCTCTTCAGTCTTCGAGTGGAAGTGGCACGACACTAACGCGGACGTCAATCACCTTTACCTCGAACTTTGCAAGATGCTAACACGATCATGCAGAATGTATGGAATGAAATGATTTTTGAAAATTAACCAATTACGAAAATCACAAAGCACATTTTCATAATTGATTTCGAATTAAAGCACGAAGAAAAATCAGTGATTAAAAACTAATCTTTTCTCTTTGAAAACAGACGGATACAAAACTGATTTTTCTTGAAAACAAAACACACTGCTCTTGGCTGCAAACAGAAACTTAGTTCATAAAAATGCTTTTCGAACAAATATGATATTCATATCAAACACCTAAATGAGTAGGACATATACGGCTAACCTAAGAAATCCCAAAACAAGAATAAAAAACTCTGCCGCAGCCCTCAATTGTACCATTTATTTTTCTCTCTCTGTAAATATGATTTAATGCATGTGTGTGTTATATATGGCAGCCGCAGCCAAACCCTAATCTAATGCAACTATATATATAGGTAGACATAGCATACAAAACATTACAAACACACCAAATCAGTTACACACTTATCATCCTAGTCCAACACAACTTAATCACATAAGTAGAAGAGATAAAGAAAAGAAAGAACTAGGTCATGCACACGGCAAGGAAAAATATGCTAGGGTATTATGCTGACTTAAAAACACGGGCTTAAACTAAAGCATAATTAATTATACAAATAATACCCAACTCACTTTTTCTAATAGAAAAAACGACTCAACATTTAACCCAAAACTAAATAGCCCATTGAATACAAACTACATGAATGCACATGCACGCCGAACTTACCAGAGTGGATGTCTCTGAAACGCTTGCTATATTTGTGATTGAGGGCATGAGAAGCAAACTTAGACTTGAATAATTACAACAGAATACATGCACTAGTCTAAGACATTACAGACTCAGGCGTTTTGTCAGGAATTGCCAATTTTACACTAACAACATTTGGTGTCAAAGTTGAGCTAATCCAACTCAACAACTGTTGGTCTTGGCGCTGCCAATTCACATATGCAGACTGAGAGTAGTACCATCCCCAAGAAGCTTTGTAGGACATGGATTTGTACCATCAACATAGCCAATTAGATCATTACTTTTAAGTATGGGATTAAATTGGGCAAGCCCCGTATCATATAATTGTTGGATTTATTCCAATATAAATCAACCTTAAATGGTCTACAATGTAATAGGAATGAAATAATAGAGATTAATATTAAGATTGTGATTTGATACTCCTATATATCTGTCTTTAATTTGTGTCTTGCATAGCGAGTAAGATAGATTGAATCCTTGACAATCAAATAATTGTGATACCTAACTTGTAAGCCAAGTAAGTGAGATTTGTGTTTCCTTTATGGACGGAACCCTAGTCTCTTGGCTGGTTAATATATATATCGAGGTCCCTGCAAGCCCTAACACACACACAGAAAAGATACACTTTCCATAGAGTTACTGCACAAGGTTAGGTGCTTGTAGAAGTGCTTCGGTATTCCTATTTTCTATCGTTCTTGTCCGAGTTCATCAATGGCTGTAACTGGAACTTCTTCAGGTTAGTCACTATTAACAAATCCTTATATTTGGTGTATTCTAACTGTGTAATCATATCAGGCTAATTGGTTCCATCAAGTTTGATTGAAACCAAATATGAGATATTAGGAGGGGAACTGGGAAGGAGAGAAGAAGACAAGTTGAGTAGAAGCTAAGTTTGAAGAAAAACAACGCAGTCAGAGGCTTGCCGTTAGACAAAACGCTCTGATACCATAAAGAGTATTGTAATTTGTATATTGAAATTGGTACAAGAAACGCCTCCATTATATAGGAGTGCTGGAGTTCTAAACAATAAAGGCAGCAGCTGCTCCCAACTACACTCAAACCATTTGCAATAAAAGCTAGCTTATACAACATTGGAGTGCCTAAACAATAAACCTCTTGACTTGTGATCACAAGCCCGATCTTGTGTCCTTTGACTTTGCATCCACAACACACAGATGAGCCACTACCAACCAACCACCAATTTTTTCTAAGAATCCGCAGCTGATGAAGAAAACATGTATCTATTAACAGCCGCAAACAGATCCTTAGACATGGATTCGTCGATGCCATCAGTCCCATGAGCACCTCTCCTTCAACAAATGCTTTTGTCGCACCACATCGACACCATTTTCCTCCAACATCTTCGCCAACTCCATCTGGCGGTCTATCAGTAAATCTCCATCGCATCCCGTCACCAAAACCGTAAATCCAACCGCCTTCAGTTGATCCAACTTACTCAAACCATCCCCCACCGTTGGATTGCAATACCGTGGTCACGGTCAGCCCCAACAGGCAACGACAGCTCCTACATCAGATCGCTACCATTTAGCGGCAACGTGGGGTTGATCGCCAACCTTATCTCTGATCTGTTTCTGACCCGCCGAAGTAAGGCTGCTGCAGTATCAGCCCTCGGATCTTTAACGGGAGAAAATCGTCAACGTCCGCAGCCGCACGAAGTCCTGCATGGTAGGCTATGTTGGCACCGGCGCTACCACCATGGATGTAACAATTCGACAAGTCAGCATAGTCCCTCAGCCAGTCGTCCGGGGCGGTTTTGATAAAGTGCAGCGCTCTCCACCGCGTCCTCGTACGCAGCCGGCAGCCGGTGCTCCGGAGCCAGTCTGTACTTCACCGATGCCATGATCACGGGGACGTTGGTGGCGAATCCTGACGCAGAAGTCGTGAATCACGGTTGAAGCTGGGCTGAGCATTACGAACCCGCCGCCGTGGTAGTGCATCACGAGCGGTAGCTTGGAGGGCGGGGTTGAGGAGGAGGTCGAGTGCGTGACGGGGGAAGTGAATAACGGGACCCAGGTGTTGTTTGATTGGTTGATGGGGATGTTCTTGGAGAAAACTGATGGGAAGGGGATCCCTGTGGCTGGGCTGTCGGGAAATTTTAACAACCGTGTGATTGTGCCGTCCGGGTTGGTTGCAATCTGGAGGTAATAGTAGGGGTCGGAATTATCGACGGTGGGATTGACATACTGCAAGCTGCCGTGTGTTCTGACATTTTTAACTTTTGAAATACTGAAGGACTCCATATGTGAGTTTGTATTCAACACTCGTCCTTATATTATAGAGGTCCAGTCTATCTAATTAGAATTGAGACATGTGCCCAATATTTTTGTTATGATTTCACAGCACAGGAAGTCGTCAACTCTATGAATACTTCCTTCTTCCCACATCCGTAATGTATTCAACACTGTCCTTATATATTATAGAGGTCCAGTCTGTCTAATTAGAATTGAGACATGTGCCTAAGATTTCTCGTCATGATTTCACAGCACAAGAAGTCGAACTTTATGAATACTAGCATCTTCCCACATCCGTAATGTATTCAACACTCGTCCTTATATTATAGAGGTCCAGTCTGTCTAATTAGAATTGAGACGTGTGCCTAATATTTCTCGTCATGATTTCACAGCACAAGAAGTCATGAAATTTATGAATACTAGTTCTCTCCCCTACACGCTACGCCGTGTGACAATTGGCTTTGTATGCTAAATTACTTAGTAATGAAGCAGTTAACCAATTAAGAAAATCACATTTTAGTTATATTCATATAGGCACAATTATGATTGGTATAACAGTTTAACTAGAGTCCAAAAGAGGCGACAAAAGCTTTAGGTATGTGACATATATGATGATAGATGGGATAAATCACCAACAAGCATCATTAGCAACATCCGAAGTTGATTTAAGTTCAAATTAGCGCTTATAGAGGTTGTATTCCAAATTATGTTATGAATATTAAAGAACTTAGTAAATATATTAAAGTTAGCATAAAGACAAAAAATTATAATATGAAAGGAGAATATAAAAACTTATGTAATAGCTTCATGTATATAGGAAAAGTGTCTGATAATATAATCATAAGTTTAATTAGAGTTTCAAAATTTAGTTCAAACATTTGGAAGTAAGCATGTGAATATGATAGAAGCAAAACCCGTAGACAATAGCTTTAGAAGAAACTTAATGGACATTACCTAATTTACAAGTGATTGCAATAGACAACCGCATCATGCACAAATTTATGAAACTAATGCAGAGAAGCAACAATTAGATTTAGTAATTATAAGCAATTAGATAATTTTATAAGATGATGAGAGTGAAATTGAGAGCATTCGTGAGAGTGTTCATATGGCCTTTGATAATTTAGATAGTAATTTATTGAGCAAAATTTTGATCATATCGTAGACAAACTCATAGAAGATATCGATAATTTAGATGAGGAACAATATTTAGAAAAATATAAAACATATGATTCAGAGTTGCATAAGATTTCATGAAGAAATGAAAAAATTAATGTTAGATATAGGTGTAGAACATATTTTAGGAGCAAAACAATATAATAATATATAATAATTTATTAGAATTAAAACCGAATGTAACTCTGTAACATCCCGTAAAAGTTTGTTATAAAATAATTCCTGGGATATTTTGGACACGTGCGTGATTATTTTTGTACACGGATCGTGTGATCTTACCGTTTTGGGCGGGTGCACAATACCCCAAACCCAAAATATCTCAATTTTTCTTCTTCTTTCTCGCTCGTTTTTCTCCCTTATCCTTATTTTCCATTTTTGATTTTTCTCTCTTTCTCTCTCGTTCTCACCGTATGTGCACAAGGCACGTCAACGGAAACCTATCGAACCGAGGCGAACTAAAATCACCACCTCTTCGCTCGACGCCCGACTCAACGGTGCAAAACCGTCTCGTCCAAACTCCCAACCGTTGACAGAAAAGCTCATGGAAGAACCTGACCTTCCCGGTAAGTTTTTCGCCATTCTAGACCGAGGTGAGGTTTCTAACTACCACCTTTGGGTTCCTCTCGTTGAGTAGATGAATTTTCATATGTGGTTTGCTTGATTTGGTTGAGTTGACGTTGATCGTGAAGCTACGCATCGAGGCCTTTCGAGGCAATTATGTGGCATTTCCGCAGCTTGTACAACCAAACCAAAGGTACACCGTCATTCTACTCGCCCTAGCTTCATTTTGACATAAAGAATGTGAAATTTGGCCAAGAAATGAAGAAGTTAGATTTGAAAATTTCTCCGTAAACCGGCCAAAATTCCGGCACACCGGCGGCGTGGTGGTGCAATTTTGTGGCGGGTGGATCGCGATGACGCTCGCAACCGGTCTGCATGCACTGTGACGCGGCCGATGACGTCGCAATCGGTCTGCACCGGCTAATGACATCAACATACCGTGAGAATATTCCAAGGAATATTGCCCCTTTTAACTAACATTAGAATATTCCGTTAGATCAACGAGATGTCGGAATATTCCGTTTGAAGCCGTTAGGTTCACCCGGTGCGCTGACCAACGCGTGAGCCGCCACCGGCCTCGAGCGTGAGGGCGCGTAGACACTATTTTTCGATTTTGTCCACGCGAGGCTTAATTCTCAGGATAACGTGTACTACCTCCGGGTAGTACGTATGGTATTTTACGAAGTGTTTCGAACCTCCGTGTTTCGAGCAAACAAGGGATATGTTTAATTAATTAGTTTAATTATAACCCTTATGAGTTTAATCATTACTATAGTGATATCTCATATAGGTGAGACTTATCTAGAGGACTACCAAGCTACCCAGACAAGGGGCTACGACCCAACTACTTACTGTGTGAGTGAGTTGGGTCTTTGTTTTGATAAATGTATTAGCGTATGGTTTTCAATGCTTTAATTTGTTAGCATAACTCATATCATATGCGAATGTTGGAGGTAGAACATTTGTATTATATTGCCATACATGTTTACACTCGTTGCTCATCAAGATGTATAACACCTGTGGTATCGGGGAGATCGCCTTGTGGCCAAGACTAGCTTTGACGTTTGGAGATGTCACTACTCGCATCAAGCAACTTTGGATCCATCAGAGGTACTAGCCTCGTTCTAGGTACTACGCAACCTCGAATCTTGTGTGACGCACTTGTGCACATCGCTTAGCGTTAGACTCGCGTCATTGTAGTACTCGCCGTATTACTTATATACCTAGCATGTTTCTCGTAGCTTATCTACGTGGGCTTGTGTGTTTACATATGAGTGAGCAAACAACTATTGATTTTCTGGAAGTACCTGTGTTTTGAGCATTCAATATGATTATCGAGAGTACCCGTATTACTATTATAGTATTTTGAGGATCATACTGAGTATGGGATATATTTTCAAAACTATACTGTTCTTCCAAAGAAGGGGATAGTATGCTCTTGAAAACAAAGGTTTTATCAAACATTGATTTTCGACCCACCCACCTTTATTTCATACCCTCTGTGGACTTAGTAGCGGTTTTGATTACCAAAGTGAGACGAGGGCTTGCTTCTGGCCATGGTTAGCGCTCGACACTTCCTTCCGGATTATGTAGGATTCGTCCTACTTTAGTTAATATCTACTTATCCATCCTCACGAAGATGTGAATGTTTTTATTCCGCACTATTTATTTTGCTCGACCGTTATGTTCCGTAATAATGGGTCTTTACCCATCACCACACCTCGACTTCCGCACCAACTCTATTTCTACTCACTTTTCACTTATACATGCATAATTGGTTTTCGTCACTTAACACGTGCTCCGCCAACACTTCCCAACACCCGCATGTCAGATCTGACGTGTTAGTAACCCAAATGTATGAGAGTGGAGACCAGATCAAAAGTAAATACTGTCAAGGATATACAAATGCCTAGAATAGACGAACAATTTTCGAGACCATCAGTGAGCAATATACCGACAAGGAGGAGAAGATTATATGAATGAAATTTGTTTAGACCACCTAAGAAAAATATGATACCATACATGAAAGGGATTCTGAGTATTAATATTGTAGGAAATATATTAAATTTAGATAATATAGATCCACAAGATTGGGAAAACAATAGAGAGATGGGAGAAAATTTATGTGCATGCAACATTAATGTTTGATTTTAGTAATTTACAAAACATGTTAGATTATTTTGAGCATACCTAGATGGCTTAGTTTTTTATTATTTTTAATCATGGAAAGTACTAAACTCGAACAACATCGCTAGCAAAAACAAACTTAACATAGATGATTTTATTAATTTAATTAAACAAGAATTTTTAGATCATTATAGATTAGATGGAAGGAGTGAGCAAGTATAAATAAGAGCTATTAGAAATTTAGACCAATTATAGATTTGTGATTTACAATATATAGCGTGCATCATACATCGATTTCTTTAAATATTTAGGAAGAACATGTAGAATTAGTGATATTAATTTATTAGATACATATATGACTAAGATAAAATGACCAATAGGTGAACAAAATTGGAATGAATGGCAAAATCATCTAAAGAAAAATAATATTGCAATAGACCTAAATTCAACATGTATATGATATACTTAGACAAGAGTGTAGTCAAATAAAAGCAAAATGACATATTAGGGAAACAATTTTACATGAGTTGTAAAAATATAGATTTACCACAACAAATATGGTTGTCATAAGAAAAATATGCATAAGAAAATCTATAAGAAGAAATATAAGTCATATGTTTATAAGCAAAATAAAATTTTAACACTTAACATTTGAATAGATAAATATATTCCCAAACAATTTATAAAAGAAGTATTGTGAACTGGGTGATATAACGCGATATATCGCTAATCTCGCGATATAAGGACAAGCCAAATAGCTACGAAAAAATTATTGTAAAATTATGTAGTGTTTGGTGGTGTGTGTGTGTGTATATATATATATATATATATATTTATTTATTCATTCCTACGTTACGCCATACAAGTATCAAATGGGCCTACGCGAAAGCGCCTGAGCAACGTGGCATTGCATGCTGAAACCTCCCACAACGCCGATTTCAAACCTTGGAACCATCCCCAAGAAACTTTGTAGGACGGGTTTTGTACTTACATCAACATAGCCAATTAGATCATTACTTTCAAGTAAGTGATTAAATTGGGCAAGCCCCATATCATATAATTGGTTCCATCAAGTTTGATTGAAACCAAATATGAGATAGAGGGAAGGGAACTGGGAAGGAGAGAAGAAGACAAGTTGAGTAGAAGCCAAGTTCGAAGAAAACAACGCAGTCAGAGACTTGTCGTTAGACAAAACGCTCTGATACCATAAAGAGTATTGTAATTTGTATATTGAAATTGGTACAAAGAAACGCCTCCATTATATAGAGTACTGAAGTTCTAACAATAAAGGCAGCAGTTGTTCCCAACTACACCTCTCTGTAACCATTTGCAATAAAAGCCAGCTTATACAACATTGAGTGCCAAAACAATAGACCTCTCTTGACTCTGTGATCACAAGCCCGATCTTTGTGTCCTTGACCCTCTTGCATCCACAACACAGATGAGCCACCAGCACCAACCAACCACCAATTTTTCTAAGAATCCGCAGCTGATGAAGAAAACATGTATCTATTAACAGCCGCAAACAGATCTCAGACACGGATTCGTCGATGCCATCAGTCCCATGAGCACCTCCTTCAACAAAATGCCGCACCAATATCGACACCATTTTCCTCCAACATCTTCGCCAACCCATCTGGCGGTCTATCGCAAATCTCCATCGCATCCTGTCACCAAAACCGTAAATCCAACCGCCTTCAGTTGATCCAACTTACTCAAACCATCCCCCACCGTTGATTGCAATACTGTGGTCACGGTCAGCCCAACAGGCAACGACAGCTCCCACATCAGATCGCTACCATTTAGCGGCAACGTGGGGTTGATCGCCAATCTTATCTCTGATCTAGTTTCTCTGACCCCACCGAAGTAAGGCTGCTGCAGTATCAGCCTCGGATCTTTAACGGAGAAATCGTCAACGTCCGCAGCCGCACGAAGTCCTGCATGGTAGGCTGGCGTTGGCACCGGCGCTACTACCATGGATGTAACAATTGACAAGTCAGCATAGTCCTCAGCCAGTCGTCCGGGGCGGTTTTGATAAAGTGTAGCGCTTTCCACCGCGTCCTCAGTACGCAGCCGGCAGCCGGTGCTCCGGAGCCAGCCTGTAATTCCACCGATGCCATGATCACGGGGACGTTGGTGGCGAACTTGACGCAGCAGCCGTGAATCACGGTTGAGGCTGGGCTGAGACATGAACCCGCCGCCGTGGTAGTGCACGCGAGCGGTAGCTTGGGTGGGTGGGGTTGCGCAGGCGGGTCCAGTGCGTGGCGGGGGAGGAATAATCGGACCCAGGTGTTGTTTGATTGGTTGATGGGGATGTCTTTGGAGAAAACTGGGATGGGAAGGTTGGGATCCCAGGTGGCTGGGCTGTCGGGAAATTTAACAACCGTGTGATTGTGCCGTCCGGGTTGGTTGCAATCTGGAGGTACTCGTAGGGGTCGGAATTATCGACGGTGGGATTGGACATAGTGCAAGCTGCCGTGTGTTCTGACATTTCTAACTTTTGGAAATACTGGAGGACTTCAGGAGATATGTGAGTTTGCATTCAACACTCGTCCTTATATTATAGAGGTCCAGTCTGTCTAGTTAGAATTCAGACGTGTGCCTAATATTTCTCGTCAAAGACAGTGTGCGTTGATTTCACAGCATTCAAGCAAGTCATGAACTTTATGAATCGACGACTGCCGTGCGTGAATGAAATAAACAATAAAATTAATATAGGCAAAATAAATAGTAATTTAAAACATGTTTCTAATCTCAAACCCACGTAGTCACCGGCATTAAGTACACATAAGTGTGGATAACTACTTAACCTTCTGGGATGCTTTTAAATTAGTCTAAATTTTTTAAAACATTTTAAATAACTATCTAATGTTTTAAAAATTAGACATCTATTAATTCACCGGCGTTAAGTGATGACTTCACTCCCAAATATTGGACATTTATCTGGACTTAACCCAAAAAAATATGAATAATACTTGCATTCCCCTTGGGGGATGAACTTATTCTTCCTTGCAAATAACGTATCTTGACTTTTCAAATTTCATAAGCGGAACTGTTCAATTTCTTAATCTTCATTTGAAGATCACCCCTACAAAAACTCATTTCAATCGGAGATCATTTAGTCATTCAAATGTATAGAACAAATCGACGGTGTAGATACTAAGTAATATATTCATGATGAACTGTCTATTATTTGATGTGTTTGGATTATTATAAACAATTTCAAATTTGAAAATTTTTTGTAGGAGTGATCTTCAAATGAAGATTAATAAATTTAACGATTTCGATCGTTGATTTCATTCGATCAAGATACGGTATTCGCAAATAGGGGGATATGTGCATCCCCCACATAGGGGATCCTTCAAATAAGCTTATTTGAAATCCAACGGTCAAACATATTCGTTTTCAATTTTCAATATGCAAACCATAGAAAAATCATTTGAATTTGAAATTGTTAATAAACAATTTCAAATTCGAATGATTTTTTGAATTATTATAACCAATTTCAATTATAAACAATAGTTTATGGTCGTCCACTTTGGTAATGGAATGACAACAATTCAAGTCAAGAAATATATGCTCAAGTCTCAAGAAGAGGAAGATTTGCAAACCATAGAAAATAGGAGCATAGTTTTTATCTACATAATATATTTTCAAAAGGATAATGTTTGTGTTCTCCTATGGGGGATTTACGTGTCCTCCTACTTATGATTAACGAACATTTATAGTCCGAACATCATAATTGGATCCATTCACTCTCTTTATCATCAACATATATAACCACCACGGAGTGGCCTAGTGGTTGGGGCGAATTCCAGCCTCGTATTCCACACGGCTGGTCCTGGGTTCGATTCTTGGCGCTGGTGAATCACACGATGGTGCGATGGTGGCCAGAGGGAGGCTGAAATGCCTCTATGAGTCTTCCCGGCCCTTGAAAGGGTGGATTGTCGTGGCTTGGCCACTAGCTAGTCCCCTTTTAAAAGGAAAAAGTAAAAAAAAAAAAAAAAAAATCTAAAGATCATATATGCAAAAAATAATTCAATTTGGAGATCGTTTAATCATCCATACGAGTTAAACCAGTCAACGGTTTTGGTAACAAATAGCATCATCATGATGAACTGTTCATTTGTTTTATGCATATGAATGGCTAAAAGATCTTCAAATTTGAATATATGATTATAATGTTCAGACGGTAAAAGTTCATTAATCGTAAGTTAAGAGACAAGTAAGTTCCCCGTAAGAAAACACAAGCATAATTATCCTTTTTGGAATTGTATTTTGGTTTATTTAAATACAAAAGTTATAACAAAACGCGCTACATATACGCACGTTGTATATTTAACGGCATGCGTTGACTTGGTGAGGTGAAAGGCAAATTCAACGCGTGAAGGCTATCTTGTCATTTTGTTGAATTTGAGTACATTGTTAAACCTAAAAACCTTCCGACCAATAAGAAAAAAAGAATACTTTTTTTTTTTCCTTGGGTTAAACACCGGAGCTAAACAACTCAAACTAAAATCACAAAGAAAATTAGTCCAGATGGTCTATACAAACGGCTCGCTGTCTCGAAACTTTACAAAAATCATCTAACAAAACTAAGTGGACAACAGGAGAGGGATGCTCAAACCAGCTGCAACCAAAGTTAGAAGAGAGACTCAACTTAGCCAAACAATCAACTACCATTTTTTCTCCCTATAAATATGTTGAAACTCCAAATGCACAAATTAATGGAATAAAGAGAGACAACCATGAATCAAGGAAACAAGAAGGTGATAGTTCTGATTGGGAGCTTTCAAAAGAGAGACCAATACACCATAATCAAACTCCACAATCAAATTCCTAACACTCTTATTCAAGGTCATCTTCAAACCTAAAAACAACCCCCACGTCTCAGCTTCTATCACCTGACCAACCCTAAGATTAGCAGTAAACGTAGCCTTCCAATTACCCATATGGTCTCTAAGGACTCCACCAACACCAACTTTTCCACTTTGCATATTCCGAGAACCATCCACATTCAATTTTTGACAACCAATCCTTGTAAAGCTCTACGATAGGTTTTCAATAGATCCAGAAGTTTGAGCCCACTCTTGGAGTTAGCTTTGATCCATTCCCAAGCATATTTGAGAATAATACCAGCAACATTTTGAGGGATACGAAAGTGGGCATAAAAAACAACCATGTTTCTCCATTTCTAAATATACCAACAAATGAACCAAAACAGATTGCGCCATTTCAGGCCCTTATACAAGCACTTCCACCTATGTTATATTGACATGGCTAGATCCCAAATCCAACCAAAACACATCTCCACCCATTTTTAGGTCATCAAGGCTCATCAGCCATGACTGGCACCATGTTGATTATGAGTCCAAGTCCAAATCCTTGGCGCTTACATCAGCGAGTCCTCTTAATTTATTTTTTGCACAAGCTAGTGCTCCACACGCACCCAATTGAGAGCGTAGCGCAACAGAAACTGACGCCTGGGGCCCGCCACAACAGTTGTCAAGACATGTGTCCAAATCTCAGACTTCTATTTCAAATTCTCACTTTAATCCAACAATTTCTTATTATTTTCCATAATAATAAAAATTAAAAATCTAAAATTTCCAACGCCTACTTTGAAATATTTTCAATATTACGAACAGAGGCCCTTATTTTCATATTTATCATTCATTTTCTTAATTCTGAATCTAAATCATTTTTTTACTTCTTACACCAAAACTCAATACTCTACAATCTTTTATATCCTTATTTTTTTGCATTCTTATTTCATATTCTACATTCCTATTTTGTTTGTGCTTACAAAATTGGCATCTCTCTCGAAGGTGGAGTTAAAGTCAGAACTGCATGGTCGACCGCCGAATTCTACTTGAAAATCTAAACAACTTTTTTGATAAACATGGACACGTGGCATAATATCATAGTCACTTATTTTAAATTAATCTCATTCGTTCAATAATTATTAAATAATTAAATTATACATTAAAAATAAAATAAATCAGTGTGAATAGTTACTGCCATGACAGTTGCTGTTTACAATGGGTGGAGAGTAAATAGTAACTGTCATAAGTCTAGTCTTAAATCCAAATCCACCAAAATGGGTGGAAGTGCTCTAAGAAGAAGTCTTAGTATGTTGGTTGGCTTTTACCCAACTAATCCAATCCAAATTGAAAGCTTGGCACAAGCCATTAGGAATTATAAAGCCAGACCACGATAAATAATACCTTTCATAAATATAAAAAGGACGACTAAACAGTAGATATTCGATTTCAAACTGCAAACTCAAAATCAAAACCTAGAATCCAGTAATCGCTCTCTCTGTATCTTTGGCGGAAAATATACATTTGTTGCTATATATGTCTCTGTAATTTGCATCTGAAACGTTTGCATGGGATACAACTCCGGTCAGAATTTCACAATAATTTTGGCTCCTTTGATTGAATGGTGCTGGTTTTGATCATGTGTATCCTTAAATTGCTCATATTAAGTGTGATTCCTTTAATGTTGGAGATCACTGATCGATCAGTGGTCCTTTTCTGCCTTTTTTCCTGCAGCTATCTGCTTGCTCCCCTCCCGTTGAAAAGTTGGAATCTACACAGCTCGTTGTTGGGACAAAGCCGGGCAGGCAAGAGAAATTTGGCGGTCTTAGAGATGGCTATTTGGATGGGACACCTGTCAATGAAGCTGTTCGTAACATATTGATAAGACAACAAATGCAATCTTCTGAGTACCTACTTGTTAGAACTGAGTAAATTAAATCTTAAACTTTGGATTAGATTTACTGCTTTCAAGTAGTCAGCAATGTGACACTCGATTGCTTAATGTGTATTTGCTTCTCTACAATTTTGGACGTGTTTTTCTCTCTTTCTTTTGGCATCTATGTTTACTTAAGTGGTGAATCTCTATGACATAAATGTAAAATTTAACTTGGTTGTATATCTGTTTGTACCCATTTTTGTACCCATTTTTGCACCGTTGGCTTGCATCATTTAAGGCCGTGGGACGAGAGATTGATTAGATTTTAAGATAAATAGTGGCGATTATTTTAGTAATATTAGCAAGACAATTGGGTGGTTATTCTACAACCATGCTATTATCTTAAAGTCCATCATTTATCTTGTTGGTTGGAGATCAAGGGCAGAGCCGATCGAGAGAGGATATATTCAGCTGTTTGCAAAGACAAAGCGTGATATGCTTGGGATTTTATTGGAGCTAATCAAGTAACCATATTGATTTGTGATAATTGCATCATCTAGCAACGTGTGCAACGTTCAGCAAGGGAGAGTTCTGTAGTTGGAACGTTGCAGGACCCTTTTCATGTAACCTCATAAAGCGCCGTGGACTTGAGGTGTTGGCTTATGACTTAATTTCCAAGGAGAGAATTACCAAAGTTTGTGAAAATAATCTCAAAGAAATTGTGATAATATTTTCACAAAGAAAAACGGCAGTCAGTGAAGAGAATTGGACGTGGCCATTGATATGATTTTTAATGTCTATGCAAATAGGCTCAAAATCACATGAAATACTTGCAAGAATACAAGGATATTGTAGTATAGATGCTCATGCAAGGTCGTTCTCCTCAAGGACTATTCGGATAATTTATGTAGAAACAATTCCTAATTAACTACTTAGAATTGAAAATTGAGAAAAGAGATTTTGATTTTAGATAATATAAAAGAAACGAATTTTAATTAAAAACAAATATGATAAAAGAAAAGAATTTTAAATACCACTTTATAAAAGCATTAGGGTTCCACCATCACCTAGAAATCTTATGAATTTTTACCAATTACTTACGATCTACACATGCCACTTGGAAGGTTAGGTTTTTCTAATATATATTCTCCTCGTGATATTCAAGCAAGAACGTATATCTAACATGCGATCCGTCTGTGATATTCAGATCAAATATAAACATGCAAGACTCATTAAGTTCTATGAAAACCTTTTGAAAAACCATGCAACCCCTAAGAGCGTGATATTCGCCTTAGGTGAAATTACAATTATCAATCACAAGAAGCAATACTCAATCCTCCGGTGATATTCCGACCGAATTGCATCCAATTACTTGTTTAAACATCCTAATGGTGGCCAGTCATCAAGACAAATAGATAGTTTAAAACAGTGATCAATAATTCAAAGCGTACATGCAATCAATCATAAGCAATTAAATAAAAATTACATATTCATGCTAAGACTTAAGGTTTCGCCCTAGCCAATGGAAATTAGTTATGCATATTTGAAATCATAGAAAATATTATTAAGATGAAAAGGAATGAAAACACCTTAAGATAGAGAGTCTCCAAGAACCCTAAAGTTGAATAAGTACATCCGTTTTCCACAATTGTAAACGGCAAAAGCAATATATCCTGCTATGTCATCGCACAAACCCTAAATAATAGTCTTTCGTTCCAACTAGGAAACTAAATAATAATAAAATAACTTAGAAAATAGATTCCTAATTAATCTAGAAGAATCTGCACAGAAACTGTCCACCACATTTTACCCTCAAATCTCCTCCAAATCCAGCCCAAGATAGCTTGTTTTAAGATAACAATGTTCTGAACACAACTCCAGAATGTTACAGCCCGTTTCGATAATTAGAAGTATTTTATTCCCGGAAGTGGGAATTGACGAAAATGCCCTTGGTTGACCATTCGGTTGACTTTTGCGTCGTAACTCGTACGACACTACTCTTTGTATTTTCTTGTCGTGCTCGTCGTTACGAACGCGTAGATGCGAGCGGGACGTCGTTCGGAGTCCGAACGAATATTTTACGGGCGTTGATTTTCGACGTTTCCCGTAATTCAATTTTGGGCAGTTTGGGTTGTTGGGCTGGGGCCCAAATGTCAGTTGGCCCATGTGGGCTTATCCCTGAAAATCTGGGATTTTGTCTGGGCCTTTGTCTTTGCCTTTGACCCGTGTTCTCTCTCTCTTCTTCTCTGCAAACTAAACAACAAACAAAAGCTCACCGAATTGATCAAGGCACCTCGTGCCTCTTCTCCCTCTCACTAAGCCAATCTTTGGCCAGGTGAGATCACAGACATCATCATCATCCTCGTCGACCCCAAATACATGAACCTGGACCCTGCAACCCAAAGAACCCAGAAAATTTCCCGACGAACCGAAATTCGAACCTCGGCCATTTCTTGGTGAACCCGATCCCAAATCACATCAAACTAATCACCACTATGTTCCTGGAAGTCCCAGGGACCTTGCTCAAGCCTTGGGTGGCGGCGTTTGGCTGAGAATCGACGTAATAGAGATCGGCCACTTCTGGACTTCTTCCCATTTTCAGGCCACTTCTGGCCAGTTTTTGGCCCCAAAAATGGTAAAATATTATTCTCCTCACTCCTAGCTTCATTTTGGTACTTGAATCGTGCAATTTGGCCTTGAAATGAAGAAGTTATGAAGCTTTGAAAATTACCCAGAAATTCCGGCCAAAATTCCCAGATTCCGGCGCCGGCGACCGGAGTTTCGGTAGGGATGATCGGCGCTGACGTCAGCAAACCGGGTCAGAACAGCCTTGCTGACGTCACCAAACCGGTTCAGACCGGCGCTGATCGGCTCGGCTGAGCCGCGCGTGGAGCCGCGTGTGTGACAGCGCATGGAGCCGCGTGTGGAGCCGCGGCTTGTTGCGTTTGAGCCGCGCGTGGAGCCGCGCATGGGGACTCCTTTTTCGATTCCGTCTTTGCGAGGCGACTCGGGACGACCCTTACTACCTAGGGCCAGTACGTATGATATTTTTCGAGGTGTTTTGGACCTCCTGGTTGAGAAAACAAGGGATAGGTTTAATTAATTAATTAATTAGTAACCTTTATGAGTTTAATCATTATTACAGTGATATCTCATATAGGTGAGACTTATCCAGAGGATTACCGGGGCTACCCAGGACAGGGGGGCTACGACCCGGCTACCTACAGGTGAGTGAGTGGGTCTTTGTTTTGATAAATGTATATGTACGTATGGTTTTTCAATGCTTTCTTCAAACTGTTAGCATAGTTCATATCATATACGTTTGTTGGAGGTAGAACATTCGTATTATACTGCCATACATGTTTTCATACTGTTGCTCATCAGTAGATGTATAACACCCCAGGTATTAGTACTCAGTCTTGTGGCCAGGACTAGCCTTGACGTTTGGAGTAGTCACTACCAGTACCGCTACGCAGCTTTGGATCCATTGTAGGTACTAGCCTGTTCTAGGTTGCACTAGGCAACTCGAACTTGTGTGACTGCACTTTGTGCACCAGCGCTTAGCGTTAGACTCGCGTCATTGTAGTACTCAGCGTATTACTTTTATACCTAGCCTGTTCCTTGTGGTTTAGCCACTTGGACTTGTGTGTTTACATATGGGTGAGCATGTCAGTAAACCATTATCGGAAAGTACCCGTGTATTTTCTTATAGTATTTTGAGGTTCATGCCTGAGGCTATGACGTATTTTCTCAAACTATACTTGTTTTCAACGAGGGGTTAGTAGACTTTTGAAAAGAACGGTTTTATCAAACTTTGCTTTTTGACCCACTCACCATTTTATGTTTTGCGCCCCTCCAGGATTAGTTGGCTTGGAGCTTGTGACGTCGAGACGCGGTGGTATGACAATGTAGGGATTCTCTACACTTGTAATTAATTTGCATCCTTTACTCTGTTCACAACTTATTATTTTATTACTATTCTTCCGCCCGCACACTCCGTGCACTATGACCCTCATTTAATTCAATTTTCCTTAATTATTCTTCAATTTTTCTAAATGGCTTTCGTCACCTAACAAGTGTCGGCCAACACTTCCCGACACCTGGCGTGTTCGGGATCGGGATGTGTCACAGAAGGCCACGAATCCATCTGAGGTCATCTTGGGCTCCAAAAATGCAATTTAAACACAAAAACGTGACTTTCCAGCACCGCACACTGCTCTTTTATTTTATTGCCAGAAAATAACTACTTGGCGGAAAAATATGATATTTTGATATGACCAAGCTCAGCGACTCACGAACGTCCTCCAACTGGAATTACTCCAAAATTCTTCCATTTGATTATGTTTTGCTCCAGAGGAAGTTGAAAGTCCTATATTGAAAATACAATTCAAAGTATCAAAATTCTTCCAAAATATTAACCAAAATATACTAAGAATAGGGATAAATATATAATATAAAATCTACTTATCAGCCATCAAGCAAATTCACCCCATAAATATAGTGCTCCATCCATATAATTAAAAGTCTCAAACCAACCAATCAATCAAATTGCAATCACGCTCTACGCTTTGGGCTCGTTTGGATGTGCTTTTAAAATGACTAAAAACGCTTTTGGTGAAATTGTTTTTGGGTTCGAAAAGCACTTTAAGTGCTTCATGCTAGAAGCACTAGTTATGTACTTACTGCATAAAGCACTTCAAGTGTTTTTTCAGTATTCACTTGCTTTTCACTAAGAATTGGTTTCAAAAGCACTTATATCAAAAGCGCTTTCAGTTATTTTAAAAGCACTTTCAAACAAGCTGTTTATCAATCCTTTGCCCCGTTTGTGGCATTTACTAACTACCTAACCTGACGACCAGCGACATGTCCGACTAAGGTAAAGTTGAAGGGTTGTACTCACCAGAGTCTACAACCGACGACGAAAGTCCCTACGAAGAAGTTCCAACCACAGTGCTTCACTATAAGAGTCATTCACTTGCTTTCTAAGGCAAGTTGGTGTTCTATTTTGATCTAGATACCGTAGTAGAATAAATCACACGTCTCTTGGTGTGTTTAGTGAATGGGATTTATTCCAAGCACTAAGGAAAATTTTGAACCCCTTTAAAGGAGGTGCTGAAATATTTTCCCTTCTACTTATGGTATTATAGCTTCATACTTGGTCATAACAATTTATGAATGAATGTGAAATATGATGAATGAATGTGAGTAGAATTAAATATGATGAATGAATGGCTAGATTATGATTGAGATAATGGGAGCTATATCATTTAATAAGATTAAATGACTTTTGGTTTCATGAGGTCTGCCCAATCAATTATAGTTGGAATTTAGTTCGAGGTTATTTATCACTTATGAAATTTTAAGATTTAATTCTTTAAATTCTTAATCCATGGAATCGAGTTAAGTATGATACTTAAGCTTGGAATTTCGAGATTGCAGGTCTCTACCAAAATTCTGAAATTAAATATGACATCAATCTTGCAAGTAATGCCATCTAGGATTCAAACTTGAATGATTACAAATTTTCATACCATGTTTGTTTATTATTCAAAATTGTTTTGAATGAGATAACCAAGATTAATTCAATTAGATTGAATTAAAGAATTAATTATTGACAAAATAATATTTGTATTAATTAAAAGTGTTGGAGAAATGGGAACTTGGGTGATGCAAATTGTTTGTAACATGCCATTAAAATTCACAGATTAGATCCGGAATGTTTGTCATAGTGAGAGTGCAACTTGAAAAACTTTAGAAGTTCCAAGTAAAGTTATATGGAAACTCCATAATTCAACAGGTTGAATTTGAAGTTCTAAACCAATCAAGAGTGTCGAGTTTCACTTAACTGCATACTTGATGGGGCGATAGCTTAAGCCACAAGAACTTATAGGTTTCATGGAGTGTTCCTAACAACTTCTAGTTCATATCTAAGTAAGATATGAGCGCAATCATTCTTAGAGGCGATAATCGAAATAAGCGTAGTGGATCCCATTGTTTAATGAGTGATTGATGCATATAGCTAGAATGAGGTTTGTAGTAGTACAGATTGTCATACGCGACAATTACCTAATGTGCAAGTGAGAGATTATTGGAGTATGCTCGAAAAGCAACTGACGTGGCAACACGTAATTGGTTATTTGTGGCAACCCAATGTCAAGTCATCGACAACAAGGGCAAATAAGAACATCTGTCAATCGAGCACGTGACCTAATAGCGAATTAGGAAGGTTCGTTGTTGATAAGGATGAGTCCAAGGAATACCTTCAATTGTAGGAATGAGATTGTAAAGTAGTTTCACTCCTGAGATACGTACCCTACAGATCTTAAGTCCTAAATTATGTTCCTAGCCATAGGATGATCGAATGGACTATCAAGCATCTAAAAAGGCCGGTTTATGTCATATTTAGTAGTAAGTCTCATACTAAGCATGTAGTGACGTGGAATAGACATAAAGGTGCTCATCTATGAGATCGAGTTCACCGAATGTTGACCAACTATAGAAGTACATGAATGGAAGATTACCTACTTGTAACATCCCGTAAAAAGTTTGTTATAAAATAATTCCTGGGGGGATATTTTGGACACGTGCGTGATTATTTTGTACACGAGATCGTGTAATTTTACTGTTTTGGTGGGTGCATAATACCCCCAAAACCCAAAATATCTCTTTTCCCTTATTTTTCCCATTTCTCTTTTTTCTCTTTTTCTCTCTCTCTCTCTCTTCTCACCGTCTGTGCACAGTGCACGTCGACGAAAACCTGTCGAACCGAGGCGAATTAAAATCACCACCATCTTCGTCTCAATGCCCTGGACTCAACGGTGCAAACCGTTCGTCTAAACTCTCGACCGTTTGACGGGAAAAGCACACGGAAGAACCGGAAATTCCAGATAATTTTCTCGCCATTCTAGATCGAGGTGAGGTTTCTATTTACCACCATTGGATTCCTCTTGTTGAGTAGTTGAATTTTCATATGTCGTTTGCTTGATTTAGTTGAGTTTTGACGTAGATCGACAAAACTACAGTAGCCACGGCCTTTCGAGGAAATTACAGGCCATTCCCCGAGATTGCACAGTCAAACCAATGGTACACCATCATTCTACTCCCCTTTAGCTTCATTTTGGTATAAAGAACGTGAAATTTGGCCAAGAAATGAAGAAGTTATGAAGATTTGAAAATTCTCCAGAAATCGGCCAAAATTCCGGCGCCGGCTACCGGAGCTAGTTGCAACGGTGACCAGCTTGAACCCGGTCCAGACCGGGAGGTAACGTCAGCAACCGGTCTAAACCGAGAATATTCTTTTTAACGCCATTAGGAATACTCAGTTAGATTTAACGAAGATGCTGGAATATTCTGTTAAATCTAACGCGGTCAGTTGACTGGCGCGTTGACCCAGTGCTTGGAGCCGCGCGTGGGGCATTATTTTTGACTTCCGTCGATGCGAGGTGACTCGTGACGAAGCGTACTACATATGGGCAGTACGTATGGTATTTTTCGGAGTGTTTCGGACCTCCGTGTTGAGCAAACAAGGGATAAGTGTCGTTAATTAGTTTAATTAGTAACCTTTATGAGTTTAATCATTATTATAGTGATATCTCATATATGTGAGACTTATCCAGAGGACTACCGGGGCTACCCAGGACAGGGGGCTACGACCCGGCTACTTATAGGTGAGTGAGTGGGTCTTTGTTTTGATAAATATATTATTATGTATGGTTTTCACTGCTTTCTTTAAATTGTTAGCATGCCTCATATCATATGCGATTGTTGGAGGTAGAACATTCGTATTGTATTTGTCATACATTTTTCTATAGTGTTGCTCATCAGTAGATGTAGAACATCTCGGGTATCAGTACTCAGTCCTATGGCCAGGACTAGCCTTGACGTTTGGAGATGTCACTCCTAGTACTGCTACGCAACTTTGGATCCATTGTAGGTACTAGCCTGTTCTAGGTTGCACTAGGCAACTCGAACTTGTGTGACGCACTTTGTGCACAGCGATAAGCGTTAGACTCGTGTCATTGTAATACTCAGTGTATTACTCATATACCTAGCCTGTTCCTCGTAGCTTATTTACTTGGGCTTGTGTGTTTACATATGGATAAGCAGTCAGTCTGAATTTCTGGGAGTACCCGTGTTTTAAGCAGTCAGTCTGATTATCGAGGAGTACCCATATTACTATTATAGTATTTTGAGGATCATACTGGGGAGTATGACGTATTTTTAAAAACTATACATGTTTTCCAGCGATGGGATAGTATGCTCTTGAAAACAAAGGTTTTATCCAACTTTGCTTTTTGACTCACTTACCTTTTTATGTTTTGCGCCCCTCTAGGACTTAGTGGCAGATTCGATTTTTAGTGAGATGTGGACTTGCTTTGGCTGTGGTTGGCGGTTCTAACAGTTTCTCTAGATTAAGTAGGATTTGCTCCTACTTTTAGTTAACTTCTACTTATCCATCCTCACGAGAATGTGAATGTTTATATTTCTTGCACTATTTACTATGCTCTGACTGTTATGCACCTGTAATAATGAGTTTTGCCTGTTGTAAAAAAATGGAGTGAAAGCTCCTGTTTATACTAGTGTGAGGCGGCTCCAAAATTGAAAGACTAAGAAAATAAATAATAAAATATAGAATAAATTACAGTTTGCACCCTCAAATTTAAGTGCAATTGCAACCTCATATTTAATCTTTAAAACATTGTAATGTCATACACAAACTTACGAATTCATTTCAATGTCATACATCTGTTACATTTTCCGTCAAATTTATCGTTAATTGATAGCGTGGCAAATGTGGATCCCATATTTTTTATGATGTGGCAGTCAAATATATCCACATGGATAAACAAATAATTATATAAAAGTGGACAATAACACTAATAAGTTTTACTTTATTAAATAAAAAAATTGTTTTATTTTTTTATTTAAAATCAGTTAAACATCCAAAAAAGGATGAATACGATCAAACCATCTCCTTCAAATTCTTTTTCGTGTTCTTCCATATCCACCAGTCGTCAATCATCGTTTTATTCAAAAGGGGCATGCTTTCCATTGCATTCAAGGTCTGATTTTTTATTTGTGTAATTTTGTTTGAAAATTTGTATGGTCTTTGGCATCGCATTTCAGATTTGATATTTTATATTTGTTACACTGAGAATTGAAATCAGCGGGGAAGATAGCATCGCATTCCATATCTGTTTGATTTTTGGTCATCTTCTCCACCACGTCCGTCTCTCTACATAGCTGGGTGGGTGGTGGGTGTGTCGGATATGGGTCAGGTGATTTGGGCTCGCAGTCTGGGTGGTGGGTTTGCGGTGCGTCTAGCTTGCTGGGTTACGGACGAAGGAGGTCGGCGGGTGAGGTTTGCGATGGGGGTGGCCTTGACATTTGTCAATTGTATCATTGCGAAAATTTTCATCACCCTTAAATCGCAGAACCAAGTGAAGAGTTTGGATGTCAGTGGTGAAGGTTTCGTTGTCCTTCTTGTCGGCAAAGATCAGCGCATGCTGGTATGGGAAATCTCTCATTGTCTTGGATCTTGGCAGGGGCTGCGGAGTTGTGGGTTGTTATGGGGAGAAAGGAAGGTGCCGAAGAAGGGATGGATCGAAAAAGAGGAAGAACGACGGGAATAGAGGGGTTTCTAGTTTTTCACCTTTTTTTTTTCAAAATTTGTTAGCAATTTAAATGGTATTGTCCACGTGAAAATATTTGACTGAAATGTGGGACCTACATTTGTCACGTCATCAATTAACAGAAAATTTAACAAAAAAATGTAACAGGTGTATGACATTGCAATGAATTTGTAAGTTTGTGTATGATATTGCAACATTTTAAAAATAAAATATGAAGTTGTAATTACAATTGTTATTGCACTTAAATTTAAGAGTGTAAACTATAACTTACCCTAAAAATGAGGCTTATCACAATGGTTGCAGGAGTTGGGAAAAGAAGAAAATCAAATTGATCTCTTTCTCCAGATGGAGATGTACAATTGGACGAGCACAACTTAGAAAATGAATAGGATAATGAAATCAAGTTCTAAGTGTATATATATATTTTTATTTATTATTATTTTTTTGCATACATATATAGGTATGAGAAAATTAATTTATAGGAAGCACCCAAAATAGTAAAACATTCAAGTTATCATAAATTGTCTCTCATGGACTCTTAAAATTACAATTGAATTAAAATTTTAAAACTAAAAAAAATACAAATAAAAAAATATAAATAAAAAAAAATTAATTCCTAAATCATTTTTTTGGTAAAAAAAAAAACCTAATTTAACATATAAAGACCAAATGTCATACGCATAAGCGTGTGACGAGAGACTAATATAAAATAAATTATAAAAATATTTCAAATATAAATATAATAAATATATGTATTTTTCAAAATACGAGTCTTCACAGATTCGCCTATCACTTAAATATGTACAGGTAGAACACAAAAATTCAAGGCTTAGGGTAAGCACTTGGAGGCTGGACTATAGCGCAATTAGGATTCTCAAATTCCATTAAGCAAAGATTTAGGAAGTAAAATTATACAATTAAGCTATTTGATCGGGGTATTTGGGTGAGTCTCTGCATCTCGTTTTGGTCATTTAGAGTTTCGATCTGAAGTTGTAAGTGTTTACCGTCGATAGATTAAGAATACATACCTTATAGGAGACCATTTTTATCGGTATTGCGTCATGACATTTTTATCGGTATTACATGTATTTAAGAAGCAAAATTAATGATCAAATTAACCATATGTCATCCTTTAACTATAGACTGTTTCCACTCAACATTCTGTAGGTAACAGTCCATTTGGGCGTCCATTCAGTTGCCAACTTCCACTGCACTATAGCCAAGTTTGAATTAAAGAATAGGTCATGGTAAATGCTGGTTTTGTTAGGGATGTTGTCTATTTGGAGTTTGAGATGAACTTTTTTTTATGTGAAAAATTGATATAAAGATTTGAGAGATGAAATTCAAGCAACACATCTTCTAAATATATTGTTGGAGAATAGAGTCTCACATTGAAGAACACAAAAAATAATATACAACATATATGTGGAAGTTCCACTTCTAATATCACCAAGCTCTTTTGTACTAAAATCCATTTAGTAATAGGTGTTTAAGTTGGAACAATATCAGTGATGTTTGTGGTGGATCATGTTGGGCCTAACAAGTTTATCATGGTATCAGAGCATGTTATTATTTTGACACGTTCTAAGCTCGATTTACTAGACTTGAATTTGCTTCCTTAAGTTGGACTTTCAAAAAGTTGTATTAGCTCCAGCTTAAAGATATTGAATGGTTGGGCCTTCAAAAGTTGCATTGGCTCTAGTGCATGACCGGGTTTTTAAAAAGTTGCGTTAACTCCGGCATAATGAATTGATTAGTACCCGATATGAAAATTGGTTTTTGATTTGATCCCATGTGGGGCCACTCATGAACGAACGTATTGAAGAATAAAATTTCATATTGAGTATATGACAAAGTAGTATACAATTAATATATAAGAGTGTCACCCCTAATATATATATTTCATAACTCTTCTTCTAATATTGTTGCAAAGTTTTCAAGGCTTTATGTTTGTACATAATTTTTGCTTACTTTAGGTACAGATACCAAGAGGAAACTTTTTGTAGGCGTTGTTATTAAAATGCGCCACGAACTATCACACAAGTAGTACTCTTTACTTTCATAACTAAATCACTTTCTCTCTCATACTTTCATTTTGAATCTCACATTTTTCCTTGTCCCTAGACCATGACCGTTAACTTTTGCTTCTTGATATTTACATGATATCAATAAGGTTTAATTATATTTTATATCCTTAAAGTTTGAGGTGATTTTTAAAATGGATTACGAAGTTTTAATTTTTTTATATTGCTCCTAAAATTTTGAAATTATATCAATTTACACTTTTTATCTAATAAATTATTTGAATTTTCATTAAATTGATGACATTGAGCATAAAATTTGTAATTGGGTTGACATGCAAGTCACATTTGTACTATATAACCTTAAAAACTTATTAATTTAATAGATAATTAGACATTCAAATATACAAAATGTGTAAATTGATACAATTTCAAAACTTTAGTGGGCAATGTGAGAAAATTGAAACCTCATGGTCCAACTTAAAAATCACCTCAAACCTTGAGAATATAAAATGTAGTTAGCCCTCAATAATATAGTTGTCATATTGACAACAAATTGAGCATAATAATAATCGAAAGTTTACTAGTCAATGGATGGACTTGACGAACTAGAGTAATGTGAGACACATAAACCCAAGGAGAAAAATGGCTTGGTTATATAAACATGTGTAAAGTGATACTTAAATCTGAGAAAAGTGTTAATAGGCATTTTGATAAATAAGTCTTTAGGCGATAATTATAGTGCGTCTTATAACATAAGTATATTAGTTACATCAGATGATGTGCGACATCAAAGAATCATTCTTGACTTATGCATCTACTCTCAAGAACATGCACTGCTTCAACGTCGTGAACTTGATTTTCTCCGATGCTTTCATAAAGACGTCACCTCTTATGTCACATTCTTCTTTAGTCATGCTTTGCGTCATCATTTGATCCACAAACGGCAGCAACATGTTTGATTTGTCAAAAGATCAAAGGTTAAAAAAATTGAAGAATTATATATACATCAATTTTCCTTATTTCAGTTGAAACCTGAGACCCATCGCTCTCTCTCTCTCTGACACAAATTAATGGAAGTATCAGTAGCTGTTGGTGTCGTTTTGGTGGGCATAGCAGTAATTACATGGGTATGGAGGGTGATGAACTGGTTGTGGCTGAGGCCGAAGAAGCTAGAACGATATATGAGGCAGCAAGGCCTTGCCGGAAACTCATACAGGTTTTTGGTAGGAGACATGAAAGAAATCTCCGTGACGATGAAAGAAGCATATTCTAAACCCATGAGCCTCTCCCATGATATCGCTCCACGAGTCATCCCTTTCGACTACCAATTGGTGAACACTTGCGGTATGTTAAGCATATATCTTTTCACTTCTTCGGGTTTAACTTTAGTGGTACGTACCATTCAATGATACGTACTGTTGAATGGTCTAAGATTCATTTGGGACCCGCTGCAAATTAATCTGAACCATTCAATGGCCGTACCATTAAATGGTACGTACCACTAAATAGTACGTACCACTGAAAAATTTTCCCACTTGTTCCTGTATATAATGTTTACTTGCAAAAAAAAAAAGGAATTGAAAAGATTCGGACTTTCCACTTTCCTGCGCTATTAAAACAACTGTATTGCGAATCATTCAAATTCCCAACTTCCCTTTTGCTAATCCAATACTTGTTGATTTGCAATTTAGACAATATAATTAAATGTGAAAAGATACTTTCAATAATTGATAGATTTAGTGGCACTTAAGTCTTCACTTTATTAAAGTCGTTGGAAAAAATCTAGACCGATGTATAGATACAGTTTATTATAAGAATATACATGTAATTTCAGAGTTTGATATGAAATTCACAATTATCATTCATAAAATTTGAATTTACAATCTACCAACAAAATAAAAACCGGTGCCTCTAGATCAAACTGATCATCTGCCACATGCCTACGAGAGATTACTAATAATCTAACCTCCGTGACTAGTCCATTGTTACTAAACAAGCTGTGCACTCAAATCAAATGTAGATAGATCTCCACTATTCATGCTCTTGACTTTTCCTTCTTCTTTAATATCTTTGTAAATTTCGGACATATGTGTCAACTTTCCGGTTATAGTATGATACGTTGTAAGTTGAACTTTTATTTTCTTTAAAAATAAAATTGCAGGTAAAAATTCTTTTGTTTGGATGGGCCCCACACCGAGGGTGAATATCACTGATCCGGAAGATTTGAAAAACATCCTTACAAAAATGGATGATTTTCCGAAGCCAAAAGCAAACCCACTTGTCAAGTTACTAGCAACAGGTATTGCACTATATGAAGGTGAGAAATGGGCAAAACAGCGAAGAATTATCAACCCAGTATTCAATTTAGAGAAGCTAAAGGTATTATGCATACACTCTTGCCAATATTCATTCAAAATTTCTGGAGATTTAATTAGAATAGTATTTATAGGCGAACGTAAAATATCTTAGGGAAATTATAGACTAATTTTTAAAGTGTTTAGCTAACATTAAAATATACACACGAACTACAATATTGACAAAGCATTGATAGCATTAATTGTCTAAATTACTCATTTATATATAACACATATAACATTATAATATTGTTTTGAGATAATTTTGTTATGATATCAATAATGTTGAGATGGTACATATATTGTTTTGAGATAATATAGATATTGTTGATATGATGTCCATAATATAAATACGTTTTCTATAGGTCATATATATATTCTCGATATTGTCGATAATGTCCAACATAGATACCCAACACATCATAACCCAATTTGATTCTACAAAATCTCAATCTGAATGAACCCTAACTATCGATTGCAAAGCAAGCAAAATAAATTGCATCGAAGAAGATAAAGCGAAATACAAAAGAGAGAGGCTCGAATCTCAATTTCTATCAATTAGAGTGCGAGTTGTGTTGATCTAGAGTTGAATTGAGGCCTAAGCCCGTAGGTTGCATTTATCTAGTGCCTTGACTCTGGAGTTTGGAACAACATGAAATGATATGTTCTTTTCTTATTAAACAACTACAGTATAAACGAAGGAAATCAGGGTAGGGAAATGACTTGGGCTTTCCATAGAGAACAAAAAAGTTATCAGGAGCAGGGATGAATTTTAAGAACAAATTTCAGAAGGATAGACGAGGAGGGGAGAGAGACAGACTGAAAGAAAAATGTTTGGTGCTGGTTTATAAGCAGGGAATTTGAAGTCTTTTTGCACTATCAAACTTTCTATAATAGCAATGTCAAAATAAAGTTTCCAATCCAGCAAAGGCTTTTTGTTTTCCTTCTATAATGGCCAATTTTCCAATTTTCTTTCTAGTATCAGAGAAGTGATCAACATTGTAGTCAGTGAAGATGATCTAAATCGCATCACTCATTCACATACCTAGTTGTGTTTAGGATGTTCATGGAATCAGCCTTAGAGTCCATGGTCTTTCTTTTTGGGAGGATGTTGGGCAGAGCCGTCCTGATGCAGATAGAGGCCTAAGTCAAAAATCAAAATGAGGCCTTATTATTATTATTTTTATTTTTATTATTATTATTACTACTCCTACTACTACTATCATTATTTTTTTTTATATGTAGGGCAAACATTGCTCTTGCAGCCTTGCAACAAAAATAGATGTGGTCCAAGGCTTGAGCCTTACTCCAAGATGTGGTCAAGGCTTGAGCCTTGCTCACCTTGGGTCTGGGCCGGCACTGATGTTGGTCCTCCTTGGCTTATGTCTTGTATTTCCGATGATTATGTTCTATGTGAGTAATTTGCTGGCATGGGTGGCTCTTTTTCCTCCCCCAGGGTTTTTCCGATGTCATTTACCCGGGGATAGTTTTTTTTCGAGCCACATCTCCTTTGTTTCATGCCTATTCTGTGTAACCTATTTGGTTTTCTTTATGAATGAAATCATTCAATTACCTTAAAAAAAAAGTTGTGTTTATGATGTTCGAATGCAAATATAGCGAATTTTGGTAGGTTAAAAAACATATCCTGTTGTAGTATAAATTTAGAGGGAAAGAAGGGAGAGAGATCGGCAGAGAGAAGAGAGGGAGAAGGGTTTGAGGAATTCTATTATTGATATTTCTCATACCTTGTGCCTTAATACAAGGTCCAATAGGAAAGATCTAGAACATTATCCTAAACACAATCTACTATGACTTACATAATCACATTCCTAATTAAAATAGAACTGCAACACTCCCCTTGAGTGTGTAAATACTCAAGTAGTCGGCGCATGCAAATGTAGAAGCAGTTGATAAAGTCGTCTCGTTTAATCGGCACACGTAGCAAACGCGAGTCTCACATAGGAAATGCATGTAGAAGGCTTATGGTAAAACCCAATAGGACAAAACTTATAGTCTAATGAGAAAAAAGTAAGTTAATGTAACGTGTCAATACTTAACATTTTCAGGACGTAAGTAGTAGAAAACACACACAAGGGTATGACCATCCCGATGTGGGTGCCTCGTCAAAACCTCGCTAGATTAGCAAAAACTCAATGGGAAAAATGTTGCTGATCTAAGGTAAAAAGAGTACATAAAGGCTAAGTGTGTATACTTAAGGATACTCTCCCTGAGTTCAGCAAAACTTGCACTGAAAACTGTAAGCACTGTAAATGAGATAGTTACGCATACCAATTCCTCGGACAAGCTTTTGGAAGGTGAACTTCGATTGGTGACTTTGTGATAAGGTTGGCAAGGTTGTCTTGGGATCAGGTCTTTTTGACTTAAATCTTCTGATGCACACAATCTATTAGGATTTACACAATCACATTGCTTATTAAATTAGAACTACAACATATCCATGTTTAAATATGTATGGAGAATATATTTATTAAGGAGAATATAAAATATGATGATAAATTTTTAGGTAATTAGATGTGTATTATGTTGGCTATATAATTATTGTTGATAATTTGTGTTTTTTCCTTGTTTTCTATAGCGTATGTTACCGGAATTTTACCAAAGTTGTAGTGAGATGATTGTGGAATGGGAGAGCTTGGGGTTGAAAGAGGGTTCATGTGAGTTGGATGTCTGGCCTTATTTTCAAAATTTGACAGCCGATGTAATTTCTCGAACCGCATTTGGAAGTAGCTATAGAGAAGGAAGAAAAATATTTCAACTTTTGAAAGAGCAAGCACAACTTGCAATAAAAGTTGTACAAAGTGTTTACATTCCAGGAGGGAGGTAAATTTTCTCTTTCACATTTTCCAACCTCTAAACGTTACATAATCAATCCAACATAACCCAATCCAAAAACTTATGAATGTGGATTCAATCACTAATGTATAAATAGTTAGATCTTGCATAAAACTTGTGCCACTGAATGAGACATAGTATTGTAACCGTACCCCTTGCTTTTTTCTTATCACCATTGGAATTAATAAATCTTTTTTTTGCAGGTTTCTACCGACCAAGATAAACATGAAGATGAAAGGAATTGACAGAGAGACAAGAGCGTTACTCATGGGTATTATAAACAAAAGAGAAGAGGCGATTAGGGCAGGTGAAGCCACAAAAGATGACTTGTTAGGTGTCCTTATGGAGTCCAACTTGAATGAAATCAAGGAACATGGCAACAACAAAAAAGTTGGAATGAGTATGCATGATGTGATCGAGGAGTGCAAGCTGTTTTACCTTGCAGGGCAGGAAACAACCTCAGTGTTGCTAGTTTGGACAATGGTTTTGCTAGGTCAATATCAGAATTGGCAAGATCGTGCAAGAGAAGAGGTTTTGCAGGTCTTTGGAAGCAACAAGCCAGACTTTGATGGGATAATTCACCTAAAAGTTGTAAGTGTTATACATCGAGAAAAACTTTTGAGAGACTGCTTCTACTACGTGATTCATGTTGAGTGCAAAACACTTCAGTTAAAAGATGACATGCTTTTAAGAAATGAAATTGGTGATCACACGTTAACTTTTAGCTGAATTGTCTTCCACACAATGCTACATGACATGAAATAGTCATACACAAGTTCAAATTTGTATATATCAATTTATATTGGTTAGGTTTTTCTATAGTATACGCAGTGTATGGAATGCACCGTGTTTAAACGGGAAAAATTGAATTGCCAAAATACAGCTATGCAAATCCAACTATATCGTCCAATGCACTGATGCATCCTAGACACTAGTGCATTCTACTGTTTACTCTATGCTATAAATTTAAATCTTAACTTGGTTGTATATATATATCTTAACTTGGTTGTATATATATATATATTTAATGCATGCTTCCCCAGGTGACCATGATTCTGCATGAAGTTCTTCGATTATATCCAGCACTTGCTGTGATGATTCGAATCACTAGCAAGAAAACACAACTTGCAAAATATTCTTTACCAGCTGGAGTCGAAGTTGCCTTACCCACACTCCTAGTTCACCATGACAAACAACTGTGGGGTGATGATGCACATGAGTTTAAGCCGGAGAGGTTTTCGGAAGGCATTGTAAAGGCAACAAAGAACAAATTTACCTACTTCCCTTTCGGAGGTGGTCCGCGGGTTTGCATGGGACAAAACTTCGCTATGGTGGAAGCGAAACTGGCCATATCGTTGATTTTACAGCACTTTACATTTGAGCTTTCTCCATCCTATGCTCATGCTCCTTTTGCAAATCTAACCCTTCAGCCACAGTTTGGTGCCCATATCATTTTACACAGACGCTGATTACTTCTGAGTTAGGAAGTTCTCACTGAGTTGTTGGATATATAACGTGTAGTGGCTAGGAGAAGGGTGTAATATAATTTACTTCTACGCACGTATGATATGATATGCATTATCTTTCAGACAATATTTGCTCTGCTACTTGTATGCAAAGATGAACTGCAAATATGCCTTATAGAAATATAATTTACTTCAAGTACGTATGATATGCGTTATTTTTTAGACAATATTTGCTCTACTAGTCTACAATTGTATTTTAACAAGAAAGTATTTTAACTTTCCAAGATCCTTGATAGCAAATTTCTAATGAAGAGCTTGGTTGAGAGAGTTGATCTCCTCTATATTGTCTCCGGTGATAATAAGATCATCCACATATATGAGAACAATCAATTTTCCAAATGACCCGAAACAAACAAAAAGGAACGAATCTACATTGCTCCTTGTGAAACCCATTACTTCTAACACGGAACTCAACTTTGCATACCATGCACGAGGAGATTGCTTCAAGCCATAAATGGCCTTGTACAATTTACAGATCAACCCATTGGTGGAGGAATGAGAGTGACCTAGAGGTAACTGTATGTAAACCTCCTATTCAAGCTCGCCATGAAGGAACACATTTTTAATGTCCATTTGGAACAATGACCAGCAATGATTAACGGCCACAAATAGAAGAACCCTTACAATATTCATCTTGGCAGCAAGAGCAAAGGTTTCTTTGTAATCCACCCCAAAAGTTTGAGTGAAACCAAGCGTGCCTTATATCGCTCGATAGTGCCATCAGAACTGAATTTTATTTTGTAAATCCAGCGACTGCCCACAGCTTTCTTGCCTAGTGGAAGTTTGACAAGACTCCAAGTACGGTTTTCATTCAGTGCATGGAACTCCTCGGTCATAGCTTGTTGCCATTCAAGATGAAGACTAGCTTCTTGAAATGTCGTTGGCTCACAGTGCGTAGAAATATCACTGAGGAAAGTTACATGAGAGTGGGAACACTTGTGGTAAGCAAGGAAATCTGAGAGTGGATGTCGAGCAACAAATGTAACAAGAAGCTAGTGGAACTATACTTACTTCAGGTGAGGAAGGACTGCTGGGATAGGAATATGATTCACGAGGCATGATTTCTTACTCGATTATCTACACAGGCAGGACTTGAGACGTGGGCAGATTTATGTCCCCTGTGAAAGTGTCACCTTCAGTGGGAGAGTTTGACAGGGAATGGGAGTTTGGCAACAAGGACATCTCCCCCTCAGAATGAGGATTTGGCAGTGGAAAAAAATCATACAGAAGCTCCCCCCGGTGTGAATTCACATCCTGCTTAAAGTAAGGAGAGTCCTCCTAAAATTAAACATCTCTTGATACAACAATTTTGTTAGTAGCAGGATTAAAACACTTGTAACCTTTTTGTGTTGATGAGTATCCCATAAAAACACATTTCACGGCCTTGGGGTCTAGTTTATCACGGTGAGGTGGTTGTAGATGAACAAAACACGTACAACCAAATACTTTCAAGTGTGACAAATCCATGGGTCGACCCTTGAATGTTTCATATGGAGACTTGAACTCTAACACTCGACTTGGAATTCAATTAATGAGATAAGCAGCAGTGAGAACACCTTGAGACCAAAAACGTTTGGGGATGTGCATATGGAGCACGAGTGCACAAGTTTCTCGAGAAGATCTCTATTCTTCCTTTCGGCCACTCCATTTTGTTGGGGTGTGCCAACACAATTAGTTTGATGCAAGATGCCATGAGTGCTTAAGTATTGTGCCATGGTGTTGGACATGTATTCGGTGCCATTGTCGATCTTAATATTTGAATTTTAGAATCAAACTGAGTTATGACAAGCTGTGAAAATCTTGGAACATAACAAAAACTTCACTTTTAAACTTCAAGAGATATAACCAAGTGATTCTTGTGAATTCATCAACAAACGTCACAAAATATTTATAGCCATCAAAGGATTCAAGAATTGGACCCCAAACATCTGAGTGTACAATTTCAAAAGTCCGGACAAAGAGGAACTAAACGGTAATCTAGCAAATTTAGAAAAATTACAAGTGTCACACTTGAGATATATATGACACAAACTAGGGAACAACTTCGACAACATAGGCTCGGATGGATGTGCTAGATGTTGACAAGTATGGGTCTTAGGGTTGACTTGAACTAACTTGGAATCCAGTTGACAATGGAAAATCGTTTGACAAATAGTAGAGACCATTGGGGAAAAAATCTTCATCAATCTTCTTCTTGGTAACTAGGTCCTGAAAAATCACATTTTTTTGTGAGAAAATTGTAAGAAAATTTAGAGGTTGGGTGATTTTTGCAACGGACAAGAGTTGAAATAGAAACAAAGGTACGTAGAGTGTTGTGGGCTCAACTTGTTTGGAGAGTAGCCTAATTTTTCCTCTACCCATAACTGAGGCTCCTTTTCCATTTGCAATTGTCACTTGAGAAGACATTTTTTGAAAATCATGCAAGTTTGTGATGTGATTTGTCATGTGATCGGTGACACCCGAATCTATAATCCAACAATCATGTACAAGACTGGAATTTAGAGCGGTTGAAAATACCTGGAGTGTCATCAGACAATACTCCGTCAGCCTCTATTAGAAAACCTACGAACTTGCCAAGTAAGGATGTGTGATTTTTGGTTTCAATTCCTGCTGCTCTTTCACAGTTTTTTCGTTAAAGATATGCAGCAAATTCATTTAACAAACTAGTTGGATTTGAGGTGAACTCCAATAGACCATTAGTACAAGGTGTGACTACATGGTTTGTTGGAGTGAGGGCTGCGAGATTTGCTACATGGTTGCCCATGTACAATGGCTTCTAAATGGCTTTCAATGTCCCCTTGCTGTCTTTGTTGAATTTTGGCTTCAACTCGGGATGAAGTATCCAACATCGATCCTTGGTATGGCCAATCCCAAGATGGCCTCTTCGAAGACAATGATTACACTTCAGATCAGGTCGTTTACCTTTGTAAACCTTACCCTCAACTGACTTGTGACTTGAGGCATATGCTCTAGTTTCTTGTATGGTGGCTTTTGTGTCTAGACTCATAACTCACTTTTGTACCTCTTCCCGCTGAATGGTGGCGCACACGCTAAAGAAGGACGGAAACTCAAAGTTCATCAATATGTGACTTCTCAAGTCTTCGTATTCTGAGCTCAAGCTTGCTAGCAGTTGGAAGATTTTATCTTCCTTGAATATCTTTAACAACACCATAGTGTCAGTGCTATGAGGTCGATAGACATCTAGCTCATTCCACATAGTGGTAAGATCGCCAAGGTGTTGAACAAAGGACTTGTTTTCTTGTTGGAGAGCTGCAATGTCTCTTTTGAGTTGGAACACCCGAGCTGAGTTATTTTGATTTCCATACATTTCTTTCACTTTCTTCCAAAGCTGTTGTGAAGAATCTGAATAAATGAAAATTTCAACGATTTTCCTCTCTATATAATTGAGCAGTCATGACATGACCAACTGATCCTTGCACAACCATGTCTCATAATTTGGAGAGGTGACTTCAGGCGCTACAATGACTCCGTTGATGAAGCCGAGCTTGGCCTTTCCACCGAGAGCCAAGGTGACGGCCCATGACCAAGGTAGGTAGTTAAACTCATTTAGTAAAACTGAATTAAGCCTTTGGTTTGGGTTGATATCAACCTCAGAGAAATTCATAGAAGGAGAAGCAATTGTGCTTTTAGCCTCTTGAGTTACTGAGTTTTCTTTTGCCATTTTTGTTGGCTAAGAAGAACAACGAACACGAAAACGAAAAAACAAATCACAGGGACATGCCTAAGAAGAGCATTGCTCTGATACCATGTGAAAAAGAGAATGAATTTGTATATTTCATCTAAATATCTTTACAGAATACAAAGCAAATATAAAGAGGTTGAGATGAGGCAAATAACTGAAAGATAAAACACCTCATGCCTTGACTACAACAACCCTTGAATTAAGCCTTAAATTAAAGGCCTAACTTAACAATGGTTACAGTCCTAAAAACTAGGAAGATAAACACTGATGGATGCGTCTGCATTTTCTGTTTGGCGTGTTGAGGTTGTAACCTTAACGAGGTTGTAACCTTAACCTTAGACTTCCAATACATGTCAATCAAAAACAGAGTCGGGGACTAATATAAGTTTGAATATTTCATTAGTTGTATTCTTCTCACCGTGAAGGAATATATATATAAACGTACAACCCTAATCACATTTAATAGAGGAAGCCTATTTAGGAAAGGAATCACTAATTTATTGACACATCCCGATCCTGACACGCCAGGTGTCAGGAAATGTTAGCTGACACTTGTTAAGTGATGAAAGCCAATTATGCATGTAAATGTGAAAAAGTAAGTATATTTAGAGTTGAAAGCGAAAGTAGAAGTGTGGTGAAGGGTAAAACCCATTTTTACAGGTGCATAACAGTCAGAGCATAGTATATAGTGCATAAATTAAAAACATTCACATCCTCGTGAGGATGGATAAGTAAAAGTTTACTAAAAGTAGGAGGAAATCCTACATAATCTAAAGGGAGGGTCAGAACTGCCAACCACAGTCAAAGCAAGCCCTTGTGTCTCTGATAATCGAATCCGCCTCTAAGTCTTGAAGGGGTGAAAGTATAAAAAAGGTGAGTGGGTCAAAAGCAAAGTTTGATAAAACCTTTGTTTTCAATAGCATACTATCCCCTCACTGGAAAACATGTATAGCTTTTTAAAAATATGCATACTCCCCGGTATGATCCTCAAAAATACTATAACGATAATACGGGTATTCCCCGAAAATTTGACTGACTGCTCATCTATATGTAAACACACAAGCCCAAGTAGATAAGCTACGAGGAACAGACTAGGTATCTAAGAAATACGCTGAGTACTACAATGACGCGAGTCTAACGCTAATCGCTGTGCACAAAGTGCGTCACACAGGTTCGAGTTGCCTAGTGCAACCTAGAACAGGCTAGTACCTACAATGGATCCAAAGTTGCGTAGCGATACTGATAGTGACAACTCCAAACGTCAAGGCTAGTCCTGGCCATAGGACTGAGTACTGATACCTGGAGTGTTATACATCTACTGATGAGCAACAGTATAAAAACATGTATGGCAATAAAATACTAATGTTCTACCTCCAACATTCGCATATGATAAGAAACATGCTAACATATTAAAGAAAACATTGAAAACCATACATAATAATATATTTTATCAAAACAAAGACCCACTCACTCACCTGTAAGTAGCCGGGTGGTAGCCCCCCTGTCTTAGGTAGCCCCGGTAATCCTCTGGATAAGTCTTACCTATATGAGATATCATTATACTAATGATTAAACTCATAAAGGTTACTAATTAACTAATTAATTAAACCTATACCTTGTTTGCTCAATATGAAGGTCCAAAACACTCCGTAAAATACCATACGTACTGCCCAGAGGTAGTACGCGTCGTCACGAGTTACCTCGCGTTGACGAAATTGAAAAATAGTGTCCCACGCGCCCTCACGCGCGGCTTCTCGCGCCGGTCAGCGCGTCAGTCAACGCTGACCTCATCACTGACGTCATGCCGGTCTGGACCGGTGTTGATGTCACTGCTGACGTCACGTCCGGTCTGGACCGCTGCTGACGTCACTACTGACATCACCCCGTCTGAACCACTAATGACATCACTGCTGACGTCACCCGATCGGTTTGGACCGGTTGCTGACGTCAGTGCCGGTCGCCGCTGCAACTTCTCCAGCCGCCGTCGCAGTCACCGGAATTTTGGCCGGTTTCTGGAGAAATTTTCAAATCTCCATAACTTCTTCATTTCTTAGCCAAATTTCACGTTCTTTATATCAAAATGAAGCTAGAGAGGAGTAGAATCACGGTGTACTTTTGGTTTGGTCGTACAAGCTCGAGAAGTGGCTGGAAACTGCCTCGAAAGGCGGCGGCTACGGTGGGTTTTTCCGATCTACGTCAAAACTCAACCAAATCAAGCAAAAGACATATGAAAATTCATCTACGCAACGAGAGGAATCCATTGGTGATGATTAGAAACCTCACCTCGGTCTAAAATGGCGAGAAAATCGTCGAAAAGGTCCGGTTCTTCCGGTTGCTTTTCTCGTCATATGGTCGAGAGTTTGGACAAACGGTTTGTACCGTTGAGTCCAGGGCGTCGAGACAAAGGTTGTGGTGATTTTAGTTTGTCTTAGTTCGACAGTTTTCGTCGACATCCGTAAACGGTGCGAGAGAAAAAAGAAAATGAAAAAGAATAAGGGAGAAGGTTTAGGAAGAAGATAAGGAAACATAAAAATATTTGGGATTTTGGGGGTATTGTGCATTCACCAAAATAGTAAAATTACACGATTCCGTGTACAAAATAATAACACACATGTCCAAAATATCCTCCGGGAATATTTTATAACAAACCTTTTACGAGATGTTACATTTACAATAATTACATATTCTAACAATATAGAAGGAACATAGCATTAAAGTCTACAACAACATAAAAAATCTACACTAGGACCTTTTAACCGTTAGATTTGATTTTTGTGTTTTTGACCAAAGATTTAACGGTCAAAAAGCCCCGAATATCAGATACTCTTTGCCACTATAGAAAGAAAATACCAGGAAAGAGGTTATGTTCATCCACTTTCCTGTCCTAGCCGTGTTTAATTTTTTAATGCTCTGTTAAAGTATGTATAATGTTTTATTTTATAACATATTTCACTCCTACTGATAACGTATCTTTACCGTATAAATTTTATAATTATAACGTATCTTCACCGTATAAATTTTATAATCATAACGAATCTTTACAAAAAATCATTCGGATCGAAGATCGTTTAGTCATGCAAATGTATGGAAAGAATCTATAGTGTGAGTAATAAGTAACATATTTATGATGAACTCTCAATTTATTTAATAATATGAGATGTTGTACTTAATAATCGTGTCATCTGTCTTTGGAATCCCATTTTTTTCTGATAATGTTGCCCTGTGACAATTATCTCATATTGGATTGCCATGAATTAATGATGGAAGACAATATCTCACGGCATTGCAACCCTTGGGGTTCTACAACAACATATTGACCGGTATAAAGTCTCTTTTAAGGCTCTCACCGGAGTTGCTCTTATAAGCGTGACAAAATAGAGCATGTGTGTGCGTGTGTGCGTGTGTATATGTATATATGGGATAGGATTTAGGGACACATATTTTGACACACGTTTTTGTGAATTCCGTAACTTTTTTCAATGATCTGAACCGTTTATATTTCGATTCATCATCCTTGCAAAAACTTAGACAAATCCAAAAGCATTAAGGCATTCATTTGTAGTGAAGAAAATGGACGGATATACTTCTACAAAGAAACACTAAATTTAATCCACCGATCATATAGCTTCGAATTTGGGCGATTTTTGGTAGAGATGATATTTGTGGAAAGACATAAAAGATAGACGATTAGATCGTTAAAATACATCACTTAGTGGGCCCCACAAAAACATGTGTCAAAATGTGTCTCTGGATCCTCATCCTATATAAGGAGCTATGTAATAACCATTTCATTTTTAATTTTTAATTTTATTTTTCAATTATTTTGAAAATTAAAACGAATTTTCAATTTTTTAAATTTCAAAATAATAAAAATTGAAAACGAAATTACTATCAACGTAATCAAATCAAATCAAGTATGGACCCAAAAGGTTATATGGGCTAGAGCCCAGCCGAAATATGTTTTACACCTCATAATATTAAATCATAGTCATGGAAGATACGTGAAGAAGAAGAGGACGATGACCTTTATCTACCTTTCTGGAACCTTGAGCAAAACAATATTGTTTTGTCTTTTGGTTTTTGGGGACTGGCTACAGTGCTCGCAAGCATTGAATGCTCACACCAATCTCACCCTCCTTTCCCCCCCTCTCTCCTCTCTCCTCCCTCATTTTAATGGTGAGATCAATGTAAGCATTCAATGCTTGCGAGTATTGTAGCCTACTCCCGGTTTTTGAAAGCAACTGTTATTATGTGACTTCATTTTCAAAGGAAACTTGATGGATAGGCTTAAATTTGATGGCCAAATTGTTGACCAGCCCATTCTTCTTCCCTAAAAACTTCAAGTCCCAAATCACATTCTAATCCTTCTTCTTAAATGTGATCATTCTTTCTTGAAAAAAAAAAAAAAAAGTTCAGCTATACTTAATAAATCTGATAAGTGAGAAATGTGATAAAATTAAAGGAAATTCCACCGGACAAAAATCACATAAAATATAGCTCACCGTATTTTTAAATTCTGAGTCAGTTCATGCTTTACATAATGTAACTATTAAATTTACATGTATTATAACATAAATAGATTGGTTAAACAACCTGTGAAGCGATATTTCACTAAACAATTAATTTTTGGACTAATTATATTTTACACCCTCAAGGTTTGAGGTGATTTTTAAATTGGGCCATGAGGTTTTAATTTTCTCACATTACCCCCTAAAGTTTTGAAATTGTATCATTTTACACATTTTGCATATTTGAATGTCTAATTATCTATTAATTGATAATTTTTAGACTATATGGTACAAATGTGGCTTACCCAGTTACGGATTTCATGCTCACCATGTCATCAATTTAATGAAAATTCAAATAATTTATTAGACTAAAGGTGTAAATTGATACAATTGATACAATTTCAAAACTTTAGAAGACAATATGAGAAAATTAAAATCTCGTGACTTATTTTGAAAATCACCTTAAACTTTCAGAATGTAAAATATAGTTAGCCCTTAAATTTTCATAAATTGCAATCTAAATACATCCACCGTCCTTCTGGACTGTTGCTAATGCATGATGCATCTAGAATCGTCGACGTCGTAAACTGAGTTAATTTGTCTCCCATGCGGCCATGCTTTCATAAAAAACGTCACCTATTATGTCATATCTTCTTCTAGAATTATATAGTATGTCCTAACTTACTTGGTATACCTGTAGTTTAAGCTACGTGTCTAATGTGATTTAGATTTAAGGTCATGCTTTAAGTCCTCATTACCAGAATATGTGCCACCACACGAATACAAAAAGGGAAGACTCTACACATATATTGTCAAATTAACTAATATTGTCTAACTTTTAGTCACTTATCCAATTATTTTATATAAAAAAAAACCCTCGATACCGAGATTTAGCTTTATGAGGTTTCCTATCATGGCACGTATGTTCTAACATATACACTGATCTAAGTACACGTATATATATATATATATATGCATGTCCATGCAACTTATGAAAAACAGATATCCTTTTTTCTGTCGAAACCCATCTTCTCATCTTTATCCGTCTCCCCAAACACACAAATTAATGGAAGTATCAGTGTCTAATATTGGTGTTGTTTTGGTGAGCATCATAGTAACTGCATGGGCATGGAGGGTGGTGAACTGGTTGTGGCTGAGGCCAAAGAAGCTAGAAAGATATTTGAGGCAGCAAGGCCTTACCGGAAACTCATACAGGTTTCTCGTAGGAGACATGAAAGAAAGCTCCATGATGCTAAAACATGCATATTCTAAACCCATGAACCTCTCTCATGATATAGCCCCACGAGTCCATCCTTTTGAGTACCACTCGGTGAACACTTACGGTATGTTTACTATATTTTCATATTTATTCGTATATAGTCTGAATGAGTATTATCTGAAAATTTGTTGTTCAAATTCACAGTTTGGCAATATAAAAATAGTAAAATAGTGTCAATGATTTAGTGGTACACAGTTTGGTAATGAAGGTCTCATGTGGTAAAAACTCATTGACCATTGTATAGTTGCAATTTATAATAAGAATAAATAAGTGGTTTTAGAGTTTGATATGAAATTCATAACTGTCATTTATCTATATTATTAAGGCAAAAGGCCTTAAGTTTAAATTTTTAATAAAATACCAAAAATGCTCATGATTATAGGATATAAAAAATCAAAAAAATCAAAAAAATAGGGACATAATGGTAAAAATATTAAAATGAGCGGGAAAACTTCTGTGCAAAACAAATGTAATAGAAAACTGAAATTAACTGACCCCAAAAACCACCTCCACCGTTCTTCTCGCCCAATAACCCATTAGCTGATTTTTCCCTTATAACCGCCACACGCAACGTACCCCTTTATCATACAACTCCACGAAATCACATTTCTCTCAGGCATTTTATCGAACACCTCTCTCGCATCACCAATCAATCCCACTTTCGAATAGGCATTCATAATCGAATTCTAAGACGGTAAGTCCGGTTGGGTAATTTCATCAAATACCTGACGGGCAAGCGTCAAACAGCCACAAGAGGAGTACATATGGATGAGAGATGTTCGGACAAACGGGTCGTGGGTGAAGCCGAAGAGAAAAACTTGCGCATGGATCTGTTTTCCGGGTCGGATGTGAGGGAGGGAATGGAAAGACTGGAGGAGGAAAGGGAAGGTGCGGTCGTCGGGTTCGACTCCGTGTAAGCGCATGCGGAGGAAGACGGAGAGCGGGGAATGATGGGATGGGACTATGGATTGGACATGGGCTCGGATAAGGGTGGTCCAAACGAAGGATTCGGGGGTGGGATGGTAAAGATGGAGACTTGGGTGCGTCGAGGATATGAGCTTCGTCTTTGTGCAGGCTCGCATTTCTAAGGGGTACGTGACATGCAAAATTGCCTAACCGCCACACGCTTCCTTATAACATACCATGCCCAATTCTATCTGATACATACCATGTTATGAGCTTAATTCTATCTCATACATACCATGTTATGTATTATTGCATGTTGTCATTTGTAGCGTCGATATATACAAAATTACTTAAGTGGCACATAGCATATTATGTGATTGAAAAGAGCTGAGGTTTGTGCAGAGAGGCTAACGTAACATATCTTTAGGGGCGCGTAGCGCCCGTGAATAAAAAAAAGCCTCTCGCGTGCGCGTCAGCGCGTGCAGAGAGGCTAGTGAAAATTAAAATCACGACCTGCTCTAACAAAATAGAGAATGATGCCACCAGATCAAAATGGTCGTGTACAACATGCCAACGAGAGATCACTAATAACCTAACCTCCATGAGTAGTGCCTAGTTTGAGACGTGGAAATAATTTGATTACAATTTGAAGTTTTATTTTTATTTTTTTTAAATTCAGGTAAGAATTCTTTTATTTGGGCGGGGCCAATACCAAGGGTGAACATCACTAATCCAGAAGATTTGAAAGACATCCTTACAAAAATTGAGGATTTTCCGAAGCCAAAATTAAATCCATTTGTCAAGTTGCTAGTGACCGGTATTGCACTCTATGAAGGTGAGAAATGGAGAACGCACCGAAGAATTATCAGCCCAGCATTCCATTTAGAGAAGTTAAAGGTATTTATGTATACACTCTTGCCAATATTCATTCGAAGTTTGTGGAGATTTTACACTTTCTAATTAGTTTAGTATTTATATATGCATACGTAAAATATATTATCAGTTTATAGAGAGGTGATTAGGATGCATTCGTAAATATCTAGTTGTGTTTAGGATGTTCGGATGCATAGTGAATTTAAGTATTAAGAATAAACCATATCCATGTTTAAATACGCATATGGAAAATATATTTGCTAAGGAAATATAAAATACGATGATTAGTCTATTGTAATTAGATGGGTATTATGTTGGCTGTATGACTAATTAATGTTGACAGTTTCTAGTTTTTTCTTCTTATTTTTTTGTTGTTTTTTATAGCGCATGTTACCAGCATTTTACCAAAGTTGTAGTGAGATGATTGAGGAATGGGAGAGCTTGGTGTTGAAAGATGGTCCATGTGAGTTGGATGTCTGGCCTTATCTTGAAAATTTGACAGCCGATGTGATTTCTCGAACAGCATTTGGAAGTAGCTATAAAGAAGGAAGAAAATTATTTCAACTTTTGAGAGAGCAAGTACAACTCGCAACAAAAGTTATACAAGATGTTTACATTCCAGGATGGAGGTAAAATTATAATTTATTTTAGTCTTCAACTGGTAAATAGCAAGATCATTCAGCCAAATAGGCTAGAAACTAGCTAAATTAATTTTATACAATTAAATTAGGTTCATTAACCATATGAAAGATCATACTCATCTCAAAATGTAGTAATAATAAAAGCATATTATACCAAGCTTTTTGTGTGACATTCCTAATATATCAGTAGTAAAATCCCTATGAGAAGCTTTGTTTTTATATTCTAGCTTTTGTTGGAACTATTCAGTACATACAACTGAAAAACAATAGAGTAATCCAGTAGCGATTGATACAAAAATATTTCGGTACTTCATTACTGAATACTAATAAAATTTCGGTACACTTCTACCGAACACTCTTTACGACCAACTCTTCTTGTCCAAACTCGAAAATCTTCACATTTTTCAACCTCCAAACGTTACATAATCAATCCAATACAATCCAATCTCAAGACTTATATGAATATGGATTCAATTACAAATGTATAAATAGTTAAATTTTGCAAAAAACTTGTACCACTGAATGAGACGTAGCATTCTAACCAGACCCCTTGTTTTCTTCATGTCACCATTGGAACTAATAATGCTTTTTTTGCAGGTTTCTACAGATCAAGATGAACAACAAGATGAAAGGAATTGACAAAGAGATAGCAGTGTTACTCATGGGTATTATAAACAAAAGAGAAGAGGCGATTAGGGCAGGTGAAGCCACAAAAGATGACTTGTTAGGTGTCCTTATGGAGTCCAACTTGAAGGAATTCAAGGAACATGGGAATAACAAAAGAGTTGGAATGAGCATGCATGATGTCATCGAGGAGTGCAAGTTGTTTTACTTTGCAGGGCAGGAGACGACCTCAGGGTTGCTTGTTTGGACAATGGTTTTACTAGGTCAAAACCAGAATTGGCAAGATCGTGCAAGAGAAGAGGTTTTGCAGGTCTTTGGAAGCAACAAGCCGGACTTTGATAAGATAATTCACCTAAAAGTTGTAAGTATTTGTTATCGATAAATTGAGAATAGGTACCTTATAGGAGTTCATTTTTATCCGCATTGCGTTTATAAAAATTTTTGAGACATTGCTCCCGCTACGTGACAATGTTGAGTCTAAAACAGTTTAGTTAAAAGATGACATGTGTTTAAAAAGTAAAATTAATGATCAAATTAATTTAGTCACATGTCATCCTTCCACTCAACAATGCTATAGGTGACAAAAATTGTCCCCGCAGGAGTTCAAATTTGAATATATTAATTTTGTTTGCTTAACCCTCGGTATTAATTAGCTTTTTTAGACCTAATTAATGCTATTAGTACCATATTTACTAATTATATTGTTGTCTACGTACCTCTCTAATAGACTTGGATCCGCCTATATATGTATGTGGAATCCACCCATACAATAGTGGTAGTCAGCAATGTGAATCGTGACACTCAGAAGATTGCTTAGTGTATTTACTTCTCTACAATTTTGGACGTGTTTTCATCTCTTTTTTGGGCATAAATGTAAAAGTTAACTTGGTTGTATATCTAATGCATGCTCCCCAGATGACCATGATTTTGCATGAAGCCCTACGGTTATACACAGGACTTGCTCTTGTTCGAACCACTAGCAAGAAAACACGTTTTCGAAACTTTTCATTACCAGCTGGAGTCGAAGTTGCCTTACCAATGCTACTAGTTCACCATGACAAAGAATTTTGGGGTGATGATGCACATGAGTTTAAGCCGGAGAGGTTTTCGGAAGGCATTGCAAAGGCAACAAAGAACAAATTTACCTACTTCCCTTTCGGAGGTGGTCCGCGGGTTTGCATCGGACAAAACTTCGCTATGGTGGAAGCGAAACTGGCCATATCGTTGATTTTACAGCACTTTACATTTGAGCTTTCTCCATCCTATGCTCATGCTCCTTCTGCAAATCTAACCCTTCAGCCACAGTTTGGTGCCCATATCATTTTACACAAACGCTGATTACTTCTGAGTTAGGAAGTTCTCACTGAATTGTTGGATATATAACGTGTAGTGGCTAGGAGAAGGGTGTAATATAACTTACTTCTACGCACGTATGATATGATATGCATTATCTTTCAGACAATATTTGCTCCGCTACTTGTATGCAAATATGAACTGCAAATATGCCTTATGGAAATATAATTTACTTCAAGTACGTATGATATGCGTTATTTTTTAGACAATATTTGCTCTACTAGTCTACAATTGTATGCAAAGATGAACTGCAAATATGCCTTACGGATACAATGAAGTCCGAACTTACTTTGTGATTCAACAATGTCATGCACAACCAAATTGAATCAAGCACTTAGAGAGATCGACAAGGATCTTCAAGGGTTTCTACAACTAAAATGAGTATAAATTCTAGGGTGAACTACCGATTTAGTTTCTGAATTATTACTCGAGTGAAAATTAGGTCCCAGAATTAATTTTTTTGGAAAAATAAGGAAAAAATCTTCAGTGGTACGTACCATTCAATGGTACAACCACTGAATGGTCCAGATTAATTTGCAGTGGATCCCAAATAAATCTTAAATCATTCAACAGTACGTATCTACGTACCATTGAAGTTTGACCCAAAAATAAGTCCCTAAACTCATTACAACTACCGTTTTCATCCTTGCCGTTAGATTTCAAGCTTTTCCATCCAATTCTCTGAGTAGCCAACCCAGTCGTGAGCACAAAGAAACATCAAAAAAAATCTATGAGAATGCAAGAAGAGAACATCCCTACTTGTTCTGACAGCAAGAAAAGAATTTGTCTCCATGAGAATGCAGGCTAGTAATTTACCAAATCCAAAAGTTGCGAGCTGGGCAGATTTCATAGAGATTTTTATAGCATTGCATATACTCTAATTTCAATAATTTCTTTCAAATATATCGCAATCGCATCCACGAATATTCCAATCTTCTATAGAGGCCTAGCACTTGAATATATACAGGTAAAACACAAAAATTCAAGGACTAGGATAAGTACTGGGAGGCTGGATTATAGTACCTTACAAAAGGATTCTCAAATTCCATCATCAAGCAAAGATTGAGAAAGTAAAATTATACATCTAAGCTATTTGACTGGGGTCCTTGGGTGAGTCTCTGCATCTCGTTTTGGTCGTTTAGAGTTTCCATCAGAAGTGGCGGAGCATACTGGGCTGTCCCTTGGTGTTCTTCGGAATCCTGACAGAATGAAAGAATGATGGTATCGATTGACATCTCCACCACTGCAAAGAAAAGAGTGGCAACCACATAACCTAGACCCCAGCAAACCTGCACAAACATATAAGAGCAGATTAATGACGGAACATATTCTACCTGACCATTGTGCTCTGGTTCTTGTCATTCAAAATAGGCTATGGGAATAATGCAAGGAAAGCTTCATTGATGAAAGAGGTTTGTTTATCCACTTTCCTGCTCTAGCCGTATTTCATTTCAGTGCTTTCATCAGATAATGAAAAATTGTCACAAAAACGCACCATCTTAGATCATAAACATACCAACACAGGAAACAGTGGAGAAGTGATCTTGTTGCGGGCAGATTTGTATTTGTGGGTATCCAACATCAGGAAAGCAAAAAGGGCTGATGAGAGGCTGACGCATAATTTTCCAAGGAATAGGATAACATCTCCAATTACATTCACCCTCCCTATCCGAAGAATGTTACTAATAATCAAATCTGTTGCGATTGCAGAAGCCTTGCAGAAGCTTTTACCCGTTATAGCAATCTGCAAAGTAACAAGCACAATTTTAAGAAACCAGTCCGATGCACAAACTATATATAACAAAAGGTATAAAAATTCAGCAACCGGGTCTGAGAATAAATAATGAAATGAGCACATAAAAAGAGGAAAGGAAACGACTACATCGTCGTGTTTGGCACTCATCTAGCACTGTAGCCTGTAGGTTACAACAAAAGTATACTTGGTAGCTTTCATGTGCCTTCTCACTTTAATATTTCCAGCTTCTCAGAGTGTTTATTTCATTTGTTTACCCACTCTGACCACGTGTAGCCAGATCCCATAGTCATGTTTAACAAAGCACGAGTTTCAAAAACAGGCTCAAGACTTGAGAATACTATTGGAGATACATTATCCAATCTTGAAAGATATTATTTTCACGAATGGATGTCGAAATTACTGGTTGAGGCATTTGACAATCTCCTCAAGCCAACAAATAAGCTCCTCTTTTATGCATTTTCCATACAAGGATGAATGAATATGAACAAAAACATGAACACCTCTGTATATGCAAATGTGATGGATACTAGTTATGTCAAATTACCATAATGTAGGCATTGCGATTGACCGATTTGATTGTCCATTCAATACACCTCAGGCAAAATCTAGAAGTATGGTACACCGCCTTTCCAAACCAGTTATCAGGTGTGGTTCCAGCAACTTTTAGTCTGCGGCGAATTGACTCAAGAATAAAGCGGATTGATTCCACGAATGACACAATCAGGGAGCCGAGAGCAACCGACCCAAGGTTATAGCGCGCAAGCCTTTTCATGGAGGCAAAGACTGGAAGAAATGGAATTTCCAGCTGCATTGAAGAAGATAACGAGAAATTGAAGAAAAAAAAACTGACACACAATGAAATAAAATTTAACTGGTCCTCAAAAAGAAAATCTCAGGTAACTCGATTTGGAAGTTACTAAAGACAAGACCCATAATATTCCGACTCCAGTAGATATTAACTATGTTTGGGGGGATAGTTCCCGAACATAAGTTCAGTGTATAGACACATGCAGACATAGACACGCATGTCGCCTAACTAAGGAACCTTTTGCTTTATGAAATATGAATGTTACCAAACTATTTGATGTGATAATATCAACCTAGCATTCAACACTAAGTATCGTTTATATACCTATATTGTTCATTCTTGCAATCCAAATAACAAAGATGAAATCCAAACTTATAAAAGAGACCTACAAACCAATTTTGTTGTAAACATCTATGAATATAGCTTAGTAACTTACTGATGTCTCACCACGAGCCCAATAATAAGAGGCAACAGAACCCGCAATAACTGTGGAAGAGCATGCTATGAAAAATTGGGTAGCCCAATAACCCCCAAATAGGTGGAAAAGGATGGCAACTCCAATATGAGGAGTGTAATGAATGCTATAACCGCAACAACGATCACAGTTCACTCGTTTTGACACAAGATCATAAGCGCAGCAGTTCAAATTGCAGTCATTCTGGACAACCTGACCAGAACTGAACAGATGGAAAGCAGCTGAAAACCAGAACATGTAGAAAACTGCAAGGATGGTATATGGAATGACTGGAAATATTATGAGCGCCTGAGCTTCTCCTATGACCTTTGCGGCAACCTGCATACAGAATAATGTATAGAGCCATTAAAGTTGAAGTAAAAACTTCTGATGAAAAAGACTATACGGTAGCTGTGAGTGCTGATATTCCCAGATGTGGAAGGTGCACATGTTGATGTGCTCCAGGCAACATCAGCACGTGCTTCGGTGAAAGTTTAGTAATAATATATGCATAAATAATAAATAATTATTTAAGTTTCTTAAACTAATCAGCATTCTTCCAGAAATTAAAAAAGTCTATTGTTGTAATAGGGGAAATGTGGCTCAACAGAACCTCTGATGCATATTAGCTACACTCAGTCCTGCTCAACACAAATTCCTAACCATCGTAAATTTTCTTTATTTGACAACTTGATGAGTAAGACATCAAAAGATATATATGGACTTGTGGAACAATCCATAAGATATTTCTTAGTATCTTTATGCAACTCCAAGTGTGGACTTGTGGCACAATCCATGAGAAAAATCTTATGCCTAACCAATGTCTAAATACATATAGGTCGCTTATTATCCATTGTATATTGTTTCTTTCATTCTGTATGTTTCTTCTTAACCATAAAACTAAAAATTCAGAGGAAAACAGTAGTCTAACCTAAGGTAAAGGCTAATACCCAGAATATCCTGCATCAGACTTTTACTTTAGTTCTCAAATCAGTAGTCTAACCTAAGTTAAAGACTAATTACCTACAACGCCTTGCAGCAGTTCCACCTAATTGGACTATTTAGTTCTCAAATCAGAGAAACCATAACAGTTTTGAAACAAAAAGGTCTCTACAACTTTGAGTATCATCAACTGTTTACCATTTATATGTTCTTGCAATTTCAAATGATTAATTGGACATGACTTGCCTTAAGAACAGATGTTGCCATAAGGATGCGGCGGACTATAGCAATTGATGTAAGAACAGCAACAACCATAATAAAGGTCATAATAACAGCAACAGCACGGAGATGATGCAACTCCTGAAAGATTGAAACCATTGAGTTAGTTGAATATACATACAGACAGCTTCCAAGTTTAGGAGTGCTCAGTTAATGAAGGTACACACCCTTCCAATTATGCGAATGTATGGATCGTGCTCACCAATGATTGGGGAGATGCCATCATTTCCTATCCATCCAGCTAAAACCAAACAAGAAAAATAAATTCAGCACTGCATTCTGTTGCATATTATCCACACATACAAGCATACAACTCAAGTAAATAAGTAGACAATTAGAATATGTGAAGCAATATGCTTGAGTCTCAAACAAGTATCAGTGTAAACGACGAAACAGAAGGATCCAACAACAATGTTGAGCAAGAGGAAACAAAAACATGCACTTGTATGAAATCTCGGAGAAGACTTTTTAGATACTACATTATGAAGACCAAAGTTATTACAATTGACAAAACCCAGTCCAAGACATACTTTCCCATGTTCACTACAAAATCTGCTTGATGACCACAGCTAATCCTAATTTTTCCTTCCCCTCTCCCTTTTTCGTAGATAAAAACTGTCAAAATTTGTAACAAGCTAACTACAGGAAATATGGATAGCTAATGTTGAATAAGACTCAACTGGGCGGTGGGGGTGAAGGAAAGCAGGACTCAAGGTCATTGCAACTTTAAAAACTATAGCATGGTTTACCAAACTGGAGGATAAAGCACAGTAAGCAGTAAGAGATAGCTCTTGACCTTTCAAGTAATAGAACATTGTGACTGCTATCATGAGAATGTTAAAGAGGCCGACTGTTATCCAAGGCATTGCAGCAACAAAATGACGAATCAGAAGCAGCCAAATCACTGACAGAAAAAGTGGCAATATTCCTCCACAAACAATCAGCACTGGCCATGCCTTTCCAATATCAGCCATGTATCTCTGTAAACAATGAACTTTTAGAGCTGTTGAATATGAAAACGGTATATGTACAACTAACAAAAGGATGCACTAATAGCCAAACTTACTAAATTAACTTTATAAATGAAAAGACACTTTTTAATACAGGCTTAGACTAATGAACTCATAATGCTCTATATAAATGAAAACACAATATGGTGAATCAAAAAATAGTGTTATGCTCTTCATTAAATTCGAATACCAATTGGAAACAAAGTCAAATGTAGAAACTTTATACATTTCCACAGAATTTAAGAACTATCCTTAATATAAAGAAGTAAACATAGTAAACAAGTGCTGGTCAACCTTTAAGACAGATGACCGAGAATTGATGGCCTTGTGAATAGATTTGTCTATAATAATGTCCTCATTGATATTCACTCCACCCATTTGCTGCCAATGCCTCAAAGATACGTTGGAGGGACGAGCAATAAATTGGCAAGTCCAATAAACTGTAAAAGGAAAAGTTTCCACTAATGTTACGATGAAAGAATAAAAGATACAGATAATGAAAGCATATAGGGACTATAGTTCTTCATTGTATGTCAAAACTTTTCTTCCACCGGTTAACACATGTACACAACAAACATCACATATGCAAGCAGAAAATATTTGTGCATGAACACAATTCATAAATATAATACATGATACAGTTTAATGATCCTTAACGGAAGTGAGTTCATTTACCATTTACACTGGGAAATATGACAGGGTAACAAGGACCCTGAAGTTGAAGAGAGGTGTTTCTCATTTCTGGTGTAAGGAACTCATAATAATCATAATTCCTGTCGATCCAATCATCCGGTGAGAGACGGATGTCTCCATCAGGATAATCACACACCCAACTTAGTGAATCTTCAGAAGGGGTAGGGCAATCCAACAAGCATATACTCCGAGCATTGGCCAACTTGAATTGATTATCTTTTAAACCACTTAGGTAAACCTGGTTAGGATTTAACCAATATTTGAGTTCCAGTTCACGAAGACCAGGTTTTGCATGCTTGTCACCACAAATATTTCCTTTGTAGTCCAGTCCATAAGTGAGCCTGATCAACCACAACACTATTAATGAAAATGACAAAACAAAGTAAAGCCTATTCAACTATGTGAAAGAAATTATACAATGTAGCCAAATATAAACGAAACTAGTGCACAAAACTAAACGAAATCTAAAAAGAATGCAAACTAACCCAAGTAAGATGCCATAATGGTTATCTAAACATAAAGAAGGAAAACTGCCAGAAGAAAATGTACCGAAACTTCAAGAGCATTTCGGCTTTCAAAAAAATGAATGACATGAAATTACTAGTTTCTCTACAATCAAATCACATATTACACAAACTCAATATTTCATTTTCAGCCTCTTGCCAAAATTTCTCCAGCAGCAAACAGTTCAATAGAAAAAGGAAAACAGAGGGAAATTGAAAACCCAACAAAGATACTATTTCTAAAAACAAACCTAATTGAGAAATACCAATGTTGCTGAAAACTCATAACCACCAAACAACATAATATGTTTAAGGTAGTTCCTTGGTGCATTTAAAAAATACATAATTGGGGACCAAACCCAAATAATAAGGCAATTTCTGGTCTCATTTTATTCCAACAGAGAAGTAACAGTATGTAAATGGACAAAACCCCAAAAAATATTTGCCCATTTCGCAATACCTCGTATTTGTGAACTAAAAAGGGAACCCATTTGAGAGCCGATGATTCTTACCTTAAAAATCACAAAAACAACAAAAATTTTGCCAAAAAAATGAAAAGGGTATGGGTAAGTTTCTTACCTTAAAGGGTTTCCTTGGTTGAATCCAAAGCTGGAGTTAACAATCATGGCAACCCAGAAGGCTATGAAGATTACGAAGAAGACAAGGTCCCTACATTTCCTGTTGTGCGTAATGATTGAACCCATTTGGGCGCTCCCATCGCTTGGTGGGTACCTCCCTATCACTGCCCCCATAGGACCCCTCATTTTTCTCAGTGAAAACACACTCCAAATGCACAGACAGCGTTTCTCTCTCTGTCAATCTTCTTCAACAACGGAGAGAGAGAGAGAGAGAGAGGAAAAGCAGCAGGAGGAGGGAGTGTAGGTAGGAGTGTGTGAAAGGTCCCCGAGGGTTTTTAAGATTTGGAATATTGTTTAATGAAGTCCTCTCTCTTTCTTTCTCTCTCTCTTTCCGACTTTAAGACAAAGATATCACTAAAGCGGGTTGCTAATATATTACCTATATTCGTGTCAAGTGGCTCGGCTCGGCTTATACTATGGCTCATTGGCTACTAATGTCTTTTTTTTTGTTTTCTTTTTCTGTTTATATGTATCAATCAAAAGAAAATTGAATTTAAAATTTTGGTGTAAAGATAAATGCTTTTATTATAATTTTGTGGTGTGATAATCTACACTAGTTAGATATTAGGGTTTAGAGGAATGACTTTGTAAACACTTCTTTTTTTCTTTTGCACACTCATGTTTATTTATTTTCTTTGTTTCTCTTTTGATTAATTTAATCTAATAGCTAGAAATAAATGAGGGGTTTACATAGAGAAAAAAGTGTGTAGAAATAATTTCCCTAATTTTTTATGTTTTGTGTACATCACACTCCTCCTAAAATAATTTTAAGACAAAGAAAAAGTTAATGAAGACGTTATTCTATCCGCCTTTCCATATGCGACATTAGACTCATCGAGTGAGGTTAATGTTGGGGTGGGTGGGACATAATATAGCGGGCTCGCTATTGGTGTGAGTGTGCCGCACAAGTCCTCGTCTAGAAGGTCGGACGTTAGAAGTTTGAATGAACTAGAGCTCACTTCAGCCAAGTCTATCTATGTGCTTAATTTTTATTGTTGACGTGACAGTTGAAACCATTAATATGTCAATCTTTATATTACATCCATTTGACATGTTAAACAAAACAAATCAACAACTTTTGCAAGAAAAGCAAGCCCAATTGTCTTTTATATAGTGTAAATTTCATCGATCTGAAAAACAAAAAATCAAAAGCAGAATAAGAAAAAGCTGCATAAAAATTAGAATCCAAATGAGCCGTTAAAAGTCAAGCAGCTCCTAGCCGCTGCCCAAAACAAGCTAGTATGGGTGGGTATATATATATATATATATATATTTAAGTTTTAATAAAGAATCTAATTAGAATTTTGATTATATTTAAATCCAGTAATTCCGCCGCTTAGCTGACAATAAAGACACACACTGTGACAGAGACACTGATAAGGAAATGTGAGTGTGCGATTGCAGTGCTCGGCTGTGTTCTTGTTCTCACTCTGCCAGCCGTTAGATTTGTTCCCTCTCACATATCCAGATCTAAATGAGCGTGTAGCCTTTACTTTACCCTCTTCTCTTTCAACATTCCCCAATTTACGAATTAAATTATTTTATTTTAAATGAAATCATATTTTTTATGTGTTGTGAGTCACTATTTATGAATAAGACAGGGATTATTCAGATTGAAATTGAAATAACTTTAAGAGGTGTCATATAAGTGCTTAAGAGGTGTCTTATAACTAGTTTGTAGCTCAAATGATTAAAAAAATTGACTCTATAATGCGAGGTCAGTAGGTTCGCTGCACCTTTCTCAATCGTTTTGTATAAAAAAAAATCAATAAAAATAAAAACTTTGAACAGATGCAACTTTTTTTTTCTTTAGTAAACCATTTTCTTTAAGAGACACTTGCACTTTTTATATAAAAGGTCACATTTCATTCAATCTAGAAATAATTCGCTCGTATAATAGCATGTGATTGTTATGTATGTTGAGAGTTAGAAACTACGTGAGTCTTTGAAAAAGGTCAAAAGTATCGTGGCTCTCAACTTTGTTCGGTGTCTAGAGTTACATTAGATGATTGTTGAAATAAGAAATGGATGTCAACTTTTCAAGTCTTGTTGAAGTTGAAGGAAGAGATAGATTAGTCATGAAGGAAATTTATTTATTCTAATCTTATCTTAAGCACATCAAGGCCTAGGACTTTATGATTTGGAGTGCTACTAAAGGATGTGGTTGAGACAAGCAACAATCAACCATAAGCACAATAATGAGGAAGGAATGAAGAAGAAAGAAGGCCTAGGAAGAGAAGCATTTGTTGAGTTTACTCAGGCAAAATTTAAAAATAGTGAAAAATTGTGTGTTGTATAGTGAAAAATTGTGTGTTCTACTCATATTTGGAGGAATTATGTGTATTTTTTTTTAACAGTACTTGGGTACTCACTACTATACCAAATTATACTAACCTGTGATGTGGCCCAATAGTATTATAACACATCTTTAGAAACTTGGAGTAGGCTACAATGCTCGCAAGCATTGAATGCTTACACCGATCTCACCATTAAAATGAGGGAGGAGAGAGGAGAGAGGGGGAAAGGAGGGTGAGATTGGTGTGAGCATTCAATGCTTGCGAGCACTGTAGCCAGTCCCTCGAAACTTTATCCTAATACTTGCTATCTCACTAACCAAACACCCAATTATCAGTTTATACCCATAACCAAACACCTTTCATCTTCCTTCTCCTTCTATTGATGCCATGACAGGTCGAACCACCCCTTACCCTCCTCCTCCAACCTCTCTCCTTTGTCGACTCCAACCACCCCATACTCTCCTTCGTCGTCCCACCCCCTGTATCATTCCCTATCTTCGAACCAACATCAAAAAAAGTTGTCAGATACTCGGATGTAGTCGATGTCGAGTTGACGTGGTTTCCAGGGTAGGAAGGGGAGGAAAGTGGTGGTGGGGATGGATCTGTGTTATGTGTTTTGATAGTCACCGTGGTTTCCGGCGAAGGAAGGGAAGTGGTGATGAGGATGAGTCTGAGTTATGTGTTTTGATAGACGACGACGATGTCAACGTAGTTTCCGGCGAATGAATGAGAGGGGAGTGGTGGTGGGGATGGGTTGCGTGCTGTGTTAATAAGTGAGAGAGAACAGTGTTGTTTGGTTATAAGATAATGAGTAAAAAATTGTATTTTGAGAATACACATGTCTTTTTGTTATTGAGTCGTGTCAGAGGTCAATAAATTTGAGTACTCACGAGTGAGTATCCAAATACTATCATTTTTTTGTTACAAGTGATACTAAGAGACCGAGAATTAAACGCATGACTTGAATAAGGAAACATGAGTTAGAATTTATAAATATATGTTGTTTTAATAAATATACGTTAAGTTAACTTAGTCATCATGTAGTAAAATTAAAAAGTAGATGAAGAAACTGGGTCAAACTTCAGTGGTACGTACTGTTAAATGGTTAAGATTCATTTGGGGCCCACTGCAAATTAATCTGGACCGTTCAATAGCCGTACCATTGAATGGTACGTACCACTCAAGATTTTTCCGAAGAAACTTCATCATTAATATCTAACAGAGTGAATAAATGAAATTAACGTACAGGTAATCAATTATGGCCACAAAACTGATTAACAATGGAAATGCATATGAACTCATCAACACTAAATAGACATTTTGTCGTTGTTAAAAATCGATCCCTTCAATAATTCTTTTTTCATAAAAAAAAAGTAATAAAACTCAGAAAAATGATGGCAAGTTTGAATATTTATTCAACTAATACTATTACAATTTTATTCGTTGTGATCTCAACAACGATGATTTTACCAGGACGTGCAACCTTAGCACCTTCGTCGTCGAATAATAAGTTTATACAGACATGCAAAGATTTTATTACAATTGAATGTGGAAAAGAAATACATGACGCTATTTTCCGACCCAATGCAGACCAAGTAAGCTTACCGTGTTGCCGTCGGCTTCAAGAAATGGGTGAAGACTGCCACAAAGCATTAGGGGATAAAGCTCTCGAAGCTCCTCTCTCTAAAGTCGACAAATTGCGGGCTCGGATCAATAGTTGGAATATTTGGAGAGGTTGTTTTCCAACTGCTAAAAAATAATTTGTTAATCATGTACTTAACTCCATGATTGATCACTTGAACAAAATAAAAGGGAGGTTTTAACAGGAGTATTGAAATTGCATATGTGTGTTAGGCTAGTTTGTCTTGTTCAAGAGAAAAAAAAGATAAGGATATATATGGACTAATGAAATTTCGCACTCAAGGCTCCCTTGTAAGAAAACGAAAAAATCGAAAATGAAGGCATTACAATTAAATATAACAACGTCCACTCTAGCTACATTAGTAAGATGAAGTTGTTAGCCCATTTACATTGAGAGATTTTTTCAAGTACTCGGTTTTCAAAGAATACTCCACATGTCATAATACAAGTAAAGGAAATAATATATTTTTCGTGTCTCTCCATTTGTATTATGACATGTGGAGTACCTAGTTGAAAACCGAGCACTTTGAAAAATTTCTCCTTTACATGATATCATGAGGGCTTTTGCTATATTCCCAAAGTGTAATTTTCATTTATTGGGAGAACATCACTCTACTCGGGTAGAAAATATCCATGATTAACTGTGTATTCATATTTGGATGATGCTTGTGTCCCTCTATGGGGGGACTTATGAACCTTTACCGTCTGAATATCATAATTGAAATCGTTGATTCTCTTTATCATCATCTAAAGGTCATATATGCAAAAAAAAAAAAAATTCAATTTGGAGATATTTTAACCATTCATTCATATGCATAAAACAAATGGACGGTTCATCATGATGATATTACTTGTTACCAAAATTGTTAATTGGTTTAACACGCATGGATGACTAAACAATCTCCAAATTGAATTTTTTCAAATATGATATTTAGATTATGAAAAAGAGAATAAACGATGTCGATTATAATGTTCGGAATGTAAAAATTCGTTAATGATAAATGGAGGATAAGTAAATCCTCTATATAGAAGGAGCATCATCCTTCATATTTTAGTAAAGTGTAATATTAATTGGATACGTGAGTGACAATTCAAGTGGGGCTTCCCCACCTCTCCTTCCCCTCCTAATGAGTTTATTCGTTAATAAATTAATGAGTTAGCTATATTTTTTTGTTCTTCTTGTCTTACTAGTTACTATATCTAAAGTTCACTAACACAAAAGCGTTATAACTTATTATATATGGAATAATAAATGTATCCATATCAAGGAATTGCCCATATTTCACGCCTTGCAAATAACATATTTTTATCGTATCAATTTTATAATTAGAAGCATTTAATGTCTTAATCTTTATTTGAATGTCTCTTACTACTGTGGTCTAATGATATTTCTTTTCATTTGTAAGTGAGAGGTCTGAGGTTCGATTCTTGCCCAAGGAAAATTCAAAATAAATTATTATAGCTAGCCCAGTTGTGAGGTTTAGCACACTCTCCCACCCATTAGTGTAAATAATATCGAATATATTAAAAAAAAAGTAATTAGAGCAAATAAGGTTCGTTTTTTTTTAATTACAAAGTAATAATACTAATCTAAGCTAGATAAACAGAAGAGGGATGGTTTGAACTCAAAACGTAGTGAATTAAAGAGAAAGTCTCTATCCACCAAGGCAATCAATCACTTTCAGACAAGGCGTTCATTGTTAGAATGATAAGTAATGGCTCACATGGTTTGGATTTTCATTAGGTTGGTTTCACTATCATTAATATATAACAGAAAGTCAATTAATTTAACGTTTAGTTATGAGTTACGACGGTAAACTTGTTTAACAATTGGAAATGCATCTCACTTCATCAATATTACATGAACTATAAATAGACCTTTCCTTATTAATTAATCTCGACTTTGCCATAAAAAAAAGTTAAGAAAATCCAGAAAAACAATGGCAAGGTTGAATATTTATCAAATTAATATTACAATTTTGTTCGTCGTGACTGTAGCAGTGATCATCGTACCAGTACTTGCAACCCTGGCACCTTCGCCATCAAATAATAACCATTTAGAGGCATGCAAAAGAGATATTACTATTGAGTGTTAAAAAGAAATATTCAACTCTTCAATCCAACCCGAGGTAAAAAAGTTCTGTACAGATTGTTGTCATCAACTTTTGACATCGGGATTCGGGTGAATCTTGCCGCAAATTACTAGACGAGAATAGAAGAATTTGGGATGGTTGTTTCACTTGGTTTGTAACTATACATTGATAAATATTGTGTACTTCCAATTCCATAATATTCAAATTCATTTAAGAAAGCCTAGGGTTTGACATGGATCTTAGAATTTGAAATAATTTTATTTTTAATATATCTGAGTGTTTACCTAAAGGTGTACATATTTTGTATAATTTGATTCTTGAGTTTACTACATTTGTTAAAAATATAGATTTGGAATTTAAATATGTATATTGGAATAAAATCAACTAAAGAGAACTAGTTAATCTGTTCCTTTTCCTTATTTTCCGCATTTTTAAGTTCTTCGATTCATACTTCTCCATTCATGTTAACTATTAAGTAACATGCCATAATATGGATAGAGGGGAGTCATGAATTTGGGTATTCAGGAATATGAGAGAATAAGTATGAAACCAACTACTCTCAACTCAATCAAATCTTAATTCCTATTTTATAATGTAAGTAGTTGCATATTGTAATGTGAGACTCATATATTTTTTGGTTCCATATGGATTAATTAGTAAACGGATAAAAAGTCAGAATTTAGAATAAGGTTTTACCACTAATATTGGTCCATGACGTTTCCAAAAGTCCTTATTTTCATCCTTAACTGAACATTGTCATCCTCCACCGTTTTCCTCCTCCACCTTAGCCCGACGACATATACCAGGGGTAATTTTGAATATTCATAATTTTTCAATAAAAAAGATAATTCGCACTTGGACTAAGTAAACTAAGTAATTAGATATTGGCCTAATAAATAACTAATAAATAAAAATATAGGTAAATTCATACTAGATACTAATTTTAATATAGGTTTTAAGGAAAAATACCAACTATAAGTAAAACTACCAATCTCATCCCATTATATTTGGATTAAGTCACAATCTGTAGGCCAATACATTTATAAGCATAGAAACATTTATATTTTTGCCCTCATTGCACATGACCCACATGCAACCAACGCCAGTGCCAAAAATTGTCGCTGGGCATCGTCATTGGTGCAAAAAAAAATTTCCAGTCGCTTGAAAATTTCAAGTCACTGTTTAACAGTGACATAAAAAAATAGCAAATAGGTGCAACTTTTTCATCTTCAGTTATGTTTTTTTGTGTGAATTTATTTTGTACATGTATACACGATAAAATTAGAGAGAACTTATGAGAAAATTCATCACGTAACATATTTTTTGAAAGTCATTATTGGGCAGTGACATTGAGACGAGAAAATTTGATCGGTCTGTTGCAAGAGAATTTGATGACCAGTTGAGAGAAAAAGTTGGCCGGTCAAAAAACTTGGTAAGATTGAGTGGCAATCATGTAATTATATTAGTATTTATAGAAGAGTTCTTCTGTTAACACCCCCACAATCTTCTGAATACACCTCAAATTCAAAATTATTCTTTAAATTCCAATTTTAGCCCTTCTATTGTTGAAGACACCCCCACCTTTTTAAGATAGTTAAGAAATGAAAAACTTCCAACACCCTATCTTAGCCGCTCACCCTCCGCCACCTTCCTCATCAGTGTCGTCACCCAATGACAACCATCCTTTTTCCCACCGTTGTCTCTCTCTCTCTCTTTAGAATTCTCACTTTCGCCAATGTTATGCAGGACATGGAATACCATAAAATTGCATTTTCCAATGTTGAATTCAGCCTAATTAGGGATATCTACCTGATGGCCATGTAAAATCTGGAAAAATGTTACTTGCAGATAAGCAATCCTTCCATGGTCAACTAGGAATTGACTTTCTATGAGACCATTGGCTAGGTTAATTGTAAGTTGGCATATGTTTTGATATATCCAACACTATCTTCTTGCATACGTGAGATCATTTTGTTAATGGAGGTGCCATGGTGGGTGGCTGTCGAGAAGGAATAGGGTGATGATGGTGGTGCTGGGTTTTGTTTGTTTTTTTTTTATCTAATTTAAATAAGGGTAAAAAAGGAAGTTCAAACCAAATAAAAGAAAATGGGGTGTATTCATAATATTGTGGGGTGCCAATAAAACTATATTTTATAGAATTATTTTGGTTGACTTTTTCATTGGTACCTAAACTAAAAAAATTGTATTTTAACTAAAAGTTTTCTTAGATTTGGTATTTAAACTAAAAGATCCCTAAAAATATAACTCGCAATGTACAAGTCTCTTAAAATAATTTAAATATTTTGAGTTCCTTGATACGCAAGAAACGAATTGCACCAAAAGTCCCTTAAAAAGGTAATTACTTGCTATCCAAGTTTTAACGCCGCCCTATTGGAAAGGAAATCTCCACTCCTCTATAAATAGGCCAGAATTTAATTCCGAAGGTGCGTACGCCGCCCGAAAGCCTCTGGTTTTTCTTTTCTCCATCCTTTTTGTAGAGTTTCGGCGCGGCGTCCAGCGGTCTGTAAATAGCACTGCTCAGTTTCAAGCCTTCGGGGTTTCTCCGGAGATTCTGGCATCAAGAAACGTAGAAGTTACATTAGCAGCTTGCTTCGAATTTCTGATGATTTTCGAGTTTTAGTTGGATTCGTTCCTACAAACCCAAAAAACTGTTTCCCATGATTCGTCGGAGAATTACCCCAAGAACTCAAATTTCTGACCCACTGAAAAAGAAAGCGAGACGAGAAGAAAAAGAAGAAGAAGACATGATCACCAGATTACCGGAGGATATTTGCTGCCATATTCTCACATTCTTGCCAATTACACATGCCGTTGCCACTAGCGTGCTCTGCAAGAAGTGGAAAAACCTATGGACCTCGGCTTCCTTCACAAACCTAGAGCTTGATGACCGGTTACTGCTTCGCCCCGAAAGCTCAAAAACCACGTACATTTACGCCTCCCTATTCGCCACCTTCGCTATCAACGTGCTCCGCCTCATCAATTTGCCCTGCATCCGAAAACTCGCATTCATTTGCTCCGATCCTAACAATCTGAATTGCATAAATTCTTGGTTGCTTAGTGCATGCACATCCAATACGGTTGAGGTCGAGATCAGGATTTCTTACACGGAAAACCCGATTGAATTACCTCAAATTTTGTATGTCAGCACTTCGCTTCTCGTACTAAAACTAAATGGGAACATACGGCTGGATTTTCCTCCGGATTGCGTGTGTTTTCCGAGCCTCAAGGTTCTTTGGATTAAGGTTTATAGCGAAGATGGTATTAGTTTTATGGAGAAGCTTATCCACATCTGCCGTGTGCTTGAAGATTTGTTCATAGAGGGTGACATATTGAACAAGAAAAGGGAAGTGGTTTTAAAGGTGAAATCGAAGACACTCAAGAGGTTGAAGATTGAATGTTTGGTGCATAAATTTAATGGTGATATCGAGTATAGCTTCGTGGTTGATTGCCCGAACCTCGAAAACCTCGAGCTCTGCGATGACTTCTTGGCCAAGTATAAAATCGCTGCGGATTTGAAGGTTCTTGACTATGCAAAGATTTGTATTGGAAACCCTTCAGCAGATTACGGTGAACTTGAGCTTTATTTCGAGGTAAACCACTCGAATCGTGCATTCGAGCTTCTTGAAGCACTCTCCAATGTCAAGTCCTTATCGTTGTCCGGAGGCACTACAAGGGTCAGTTTCTATGCTTTTCGTTAACTTTATATTATTCACATTCATATGAGTTAATTAGGTTACGAAAATACTCTCTTGCCAGATAACACGTGAATAAAAGTTTTTGGACTACGAATTAAGAAGACAGATTAGATTGATTCCTGCATGAATATGAGGTCCAAATTACCAGAATTAAGTCATAATTACGTTTCATTTACCATTTGATTTAGTACTGTACCACGCAGCGTATAGAAACTAACCATGTTTTTTGCTTCTGAATGTTTTGCACGTCAAGGCTGTCAGCTATACCTACGAGACTCTGGACAACGTAGAAGAAGAAATCGCACTGCGGATCTGGTTGAGAAATTTCGGTTTAAAGTTGCCTTTCCTTGCACGTTTGGAGCTCGTTTTCTGCACTTGTGAGAGCTGGAACTTATTGGCGTTACTTCTACATAGCTCTCCTAATCTGCAGTACCTTATCTTGAGAACTGACCGGAGATTAAATAGAGACTTCCTTGCCTATAGAAGATTACTGTACAAGACACCAGAAGGATCCACGCCGGAATGCTTGGTGCTTGGCCTTCAAGAAATCGAGATTTGGGGGTTCGAAGGGGCGTTACATGAGTTGACAGTGGTAGAGTTCCTTTTAGCGCATGCCGAAGTCTTGCAAAAAATGACAATCCATGTCCAAGAAGAAGTAACACCAGATGCAGAGATGAGGCTCAGAGATCTCGTGTTGGAACATCCAAGAGCTTCAGAAGCATGTCTAGTGGAGATAATTTGAAATACAAAAAATGAAAAATTGAAGTTAAATTATCTTTCAAATTCATGCTCATCTGTCGACTCTGCAATTTCCGAGTCTCTTTGTTCTCATTTTTGTCTGTTACATACAGGGCTGTAAATCGGCTTGAAAAAGCTCGAGCTTGCACGAGTTTGGATCGAGTAGTCTTTTACAGCCCTAGCAATATATAGAGAGGAGATCAAAATTCTAATTCTAATATTCATTATTCATTAATGAATAACAAGTCAATTATGTTGCTGATGCAACAAGATATTCTACACAGCATAATATTTTGGGGCATCTGAAATTTAACATTTGTTCCCCCTTCCGAAAGAGTCGTTATGTTATTATTCATCCAGTAATGCTACCTAGACACACGAAACCACCTCTCCAATTAAGATGGATCCTGCATACATGGTCTCTTAATAACATCGGTGTTTCTCAAACGCATGAAGGAGATGGGTGACTTCATGATCAATGTGCTAAGAAATCGGTAAACAAAATACATCCTTTCCTATGCATCTGCAAAAATGGCTAAACCGCTGAGGAGAACGACGGTCACAGAATATTACAACCTAGAATGTATGACAATCGGGCTAAAAAGTGGACAACAGATACAGAGGGTACCCTTAATATAGTTCAGTCTAGCTATGAATCTGTATGCATGTAAGATTCTTCAACTAGGGGAATGATTCTTTTTTATAGTAGAAACCTGAGGAATTAAACGCCGGAAGTACAGTGACCCTTTTTTACACAGCAGCATCAGGGTCCAACCTTCTCTGAATAGCAGCGGCAGCCTGAAAATAAGAGGTAATACCGTAAACAAAAAGCCAGAAATGACTTTAAAAATTACACCAAGACAGCTCGGTTACTTACACCAAGACAGCTCGGTTACTTATCCTCACCTCCATGTTTCCAATCTTGTACTGGTAAGCCATCTCTTCCCTGAGTTGAGCTTGTTCTTTCATTGCTTGTGCCTGGAATTTTAATGGATATATAGAGTGAGGTAGCGTTTCTTTGAATGAAATTTATCATAAGAGCGATAAAACACAAATATACCAGTCCACTCTGCATAGAGCGTTTCAGAGCCTCAACTTCTTCTTCCTTTTGCTTTTCACGCACTCGCATCATTTCTTGCCTGAATGTCAATATATAATATAGTATTATTAGCCAAACCCAAGAATGTAAATTTGGTTTAACAGATCCAAAATGGTATTATGCTTCTCCTATCCTGTACCGACAAAAAGTTTCCCGAACATTTTTTTCCTTGCATGCAACTCCCAAAATAAACTTTCTTACACAAATTTACTCACAAGTACCTTTTGCTATTGGTCTACAATATAGGTT